>CAWUFW010004508.1:550000-1150000 GCA_963921515.1 Calotriton arnoldi | reverse complement strand
AAAATGCTTTGGGTCCGAGTGGCCGCTCTTAAGGAACGTTTGCCACTTACACATGTTATTCATACTTTGGGTCATCAACGTGTGAGAGCATTGCCTTTTATGGATCTTTTTGTATTTAACTTTTGTGATTTTAATTAATCGAATAAAGTGGTTATGTCTGTCTGTCTGTCAATGGGCCCTGGATGTCTGCCTCTCCAATACAACCCATGCTGCCCTGCATTACGAACTGTTAATGGGTCCGTTAAAGGCCCATGACCAGGAATGTTCCATGGGTAGGCGCCTGGTATGCGATCCTCTGCTTGGACCAACGGCAGACTTGAGAACCTGTGCTCGTGTGCAGCACCTCATAGATCAGAGTATCATTGAATGCAACGCAGGTTGCCTTGATATGCTCCTAACGGCCTCTGGATATGAGGAGCATGTGTGCTCGTTTGACTTGCTCAATTGGATGGCATACCTTTTAACTATTGAAGGTTCGGACAACATACTGGAGTTTATGGCATTCCGCTTTTCCCGCAACATTTCTGATTCTGAAGATTCACTTTGAAAGGATATGTTTTTGGGTATCCTATTGGCTATTTTTTAAAATTTGCGAATCAAAATTTTTTTTATGCACACAAGTTTCCTACTTGGAATGAAACTGTGACGCTTTGCCTCTGCATACCTCTGATTTTTGTTTTGGCATAGTGCTACCGACCTAGCCAACGGGAGGGTGTCACGTGGCCCATAGGGACTTTGTCGTCTTCACTAAGTTAGCATGAGCATGCTGCAGCTTGCCTGCTTCTTTGCACGCGTTACTACTTTGCTTTTTCCAAAAATTTCTATGGCTGTTTTCACATGCTAACTCATCGCTGTGTTCACTCTCTGCATGTTCCTGTGATTTTGACTGAACATTGTGAGCAAGGTCGAACAACAATGCCCCTTGTTTTTTTGTTCTTACCAGGCCTTAGCACTTAGACAAAACATACTGATGCAGCTGTTGTTTGGACAAACGCACTTTGGTCTTATTAGAATACACGAATAGGTAGCTCACACTTGGAGAGGGACCTTTCCAGGGAGAAGAGCGAGACAGTACCTATGATGTAGATCTACCATCTGTAGGCTAAAGTATGGGGTCTGCTGACAAAGCCCAGAGATCTTCTATTAAATAATAATACTGCTTCTTAGCAAGGGGAGGAAGGTTAGGCTCTATTTTCTTTTCATTATGACATTCCCTTTCATGATATATGGACATGCTGCTATGTTGACTGTATTTGTACTATGCATTTTCCTGCTTGTTGTGGCACGTATACTGCATGTTAGGGCATGTTAGGGCCTTGACTATGCCAATGCCCTTTATATTGGTCTACCAGGATACCAGCTTAAGAAACTTCAGGTAATACAGAACACCGCTGCCAGAGTTCTGATGGGTATCCCGGGCAGGTCCAGCGTCAGACATCATTTGCAGGACCTGCACTGGCTACCAGTGGCCCAAAGAGTGAAATTTAAAGCTCTCACGATGGCCCATTCAGCCCTCTATGGTATAGGGCCCTCTATTTGAGGAAGCGGTTTAGTTTTTATACTCCACGAAGGCATCTGCGTTCCGCTTTACAGTGCTTAGCTGCGATCCCTCACTTTCGGCGGACAAGAATTGGAAGCAGCTCTCTGTCCTTCAAAGCAGCCGAAGCTTGGAACTCTCTCCCCCTTGAACTGCGCAGCATCCACGACCCCACCATGTTTAAGAAAAGACTTAAAACCCTGCTGTTTACCTAAGGATAATTTCTCCTGTTCCATACTGTTTCTACTAGTGGCTCCTCGCGCCGGGACACTCCTGAGTAGCCGTGCGCGCTAGAAATCAATGTAACATAACATAACATGTTAGTTAAAATAAATATTTTAAACTGTTTTGTGTCTCTGTCAGATCTTATTGTGGACAAGTACAAGAGTGAGAGCAAACGGTTGTATCTAGTTACCGCGATTCCTGAGAGATCTTGGAGTATTGTGTTCTGGGGTGTCTAATCATTTGTTTCTCTGTGAGTGAGTAGGAGAGCAAGTGAGACACCATAGCTAGTCAGTCCTGGGCTTATGGGTACTAATGAGCTACGGTGACTCAGTCCCTATACACCAAGGTCCAATAATCCTGCGCATAGTTCTGTGTATGTGCAGAATCCCTGCAACAAGCACAGCAACTGAACAGTGGCCATTGGATGGCCACAAATACAACACACCTGGTGTTCATTGGCCAATCGGAGACACCTGCATAGCACACTATAAAACCTACACCATTTCAGAACACGATCCTTTGCCACTCCACAGCCCCAGAGCATTTGTGAGGTAAATCTGGGACAGAGAAGACAGGCTATTTTTTTCAAACCCATGTCACTCTCCACACACTTTTCCTGCTCTTTTACTTTTTCCCCTGGGTGTAATTAGTTGCTGTACTGTTAGTTCCTTCATTTTTTGATAATGCCCAGAGCCCAATATCCAAAGTTTTCTGAGTAATAGTTGTCAGTCATGGTGGATGAAATCATTAGAGTAGAGCCACATCTGTTTGAAGCCCAAGTCCAAAATACTACTATGACTCAGAAAAGGGAAATGTGGGACAGAGTAATCTGCAAAGTGAATGCTGTAGCTACCATACCATGCACACAGGGAGAAATTAGGATGAGGTGGCACGACCTGAGGTGGAAGGTGCATAAAATGTCCTCCAAGCATCACCTGGAGGCCCAGAGGACTGGTTTTGGTCTGCCCAGCCTACCCGTACATTTTTTCCCCTGAGAGGAGAAGGTCTTGGCCATCCTACACATTGAGGGCTTGCAAGGAATACCTGGAGGAAAAGAGTCTGGTAAGTGACACTTTACAATCTCACATGAAACCTAAATCCCCTGTTTGTTCACAAAACAGCTCTTAACAATAGGATTTCCACATATTTCCCTAACATCCAATCAGCAAAGTATCAGCATTAGAGATGTGAAAAAGTCTGTGTGAATGTTTAGTGTCACATGTAGGGTATGTTGCATCAATCTCCACACCATGGCACATGATGGAGTGATGTATGTAAGTGTTGTATTAAATATAATATCCCAGATACATCTTATCTCCCCAATGTAAAGGTATGGGCCATACCAACAACATAATGTCAACAGGTATGTCACACTAACCGGCAATATAGTGTAGACATCTTTGGTTAGAAATGACTACAACTACCATGATGCCCTGTTTCAGTTACCTGAAAACAAGATGAAAATGTGTTTTTGCAGATTGTCACGTCTCACAAATACCAACTAATCTTCAGTTCTCACAGAGTGAGCAATCTACATCCAATGCTCTCCTCAGAGACATGTCACTATTCTGTCCTGTATGTAGCCATGGTCTCAGCAACTGAAACAATTGATGGCATGAGTGACCCCACAACGAGTGTGTTTGCCCAACATAGAAAGCCATGAACCCAAATCAAAATATTTTAAGTGGCAGGTGACCCTTTGACTCTGCACTGCTCATATGATCACTAATGCAAAGACACAACCAAGTTGTGTTGTCTACTGTTTTGTACTTAGCTGGGCCTTGGAATGGTTAGATTTACATGTCACATCTCCACTGTGTTGGATAGAAGGGTTTATAGATCTCATGTATACTTACTATTCTAACTGGCTACAACTCAGAACATGGTATGAGCTGCGTATCAGAAGTACATGTGTATAGAATCTGAAAATGTCTGCTTATCATGTGTATTACCATTGAAATCCATCAACACATTAATCTCTACCTATTAATTTTCTCCTAGGTTTTACTGACTGTGTCAGAAGATTTGGAGATAGATATCACACTTCCAACAATAACAATGTTCTCCGTTTCCCATCTGGTCTATGGGCCAGAGCAAGTGGCCACAGCTCTGCCACCAGAGAGACCCACACTGTAACCCAGGAGCAAGCCGTCAGTGATGAGGACAGTCCTGGACATCTTGACGTGAACGACAGTGCTGGTCCATCTTGTCAGACTGGGAGCACGGCAGCAGTGAGTGTCACTAGGCCTACAACACCTCCTTCCAGCTCCAACAACTCAGCCACCAGTAGTCCCCCCGACTGGTGTACCTACCACAGTGTCTCTTATCATTTGCACCCCAGACCTGGCTGCTGATGTCACTGTCACCACCCCTGCAACAGATGAGCCAGGATCCAATGGGGTGTCCCAACCTGTGCAAGGGCACAGGTTTGTGGGGGTGGGGGTCGTGGGAGGGTATCTGTAGGGCAGCAGAGTGAGGCCTCTGGGGCTACTCACATTCAGTCTAACATCGACCACGTCCTGGGAGCATACCATCAGTCCCAAGACAAGATGGGCCAGATACTCACAGAAATCAGGGAGAGGAAGCAGATGCACATGGACATTCACACATAGTTGGCAGCCCACAACACCAACATGTGCTCCCCCATTGGGGTGCTGCTGGACATTAACGCAACTCTGGCCAGGGCTTTTCCACCACCATCCACTTCTTCCTGTGGCGCCCCACCATCAGACCCCTCACCATCTGCTGCAGCCACAGGAAGGTAGGCCCTGCCAGAGGAAGAACCAACAGCAGACACTCCAGGCCCTGCACCTGTGGATCCCCCCAGCACTGTCAAGCCAGGACATCCATGCAAATTTCCAGTCTGTTCTGATGGAAAGACTAATGCCACCACCAGCAAAAAACGTCAAATCTAATTCCCCCCACTGTGTGACACACATTTACTTTGTGGACTATTTCTGGACCCATTGCCCTTTCTGATGGCAGCAGTATCTTGGACATTGGACTCCGAACAATTTCATATCTACAACTGTGGTTTCACCCCCCATGACTGACTCCTCCACTTTTTCCTGTGTTTTATATTTTCACAATGTTTATTTCTCCTTGTGCACTTAAATAATTGCACTGGTCTAGAATTCATTGACTGCTGTAGTATGTTTCAAATCTATAACACTATATATGTACTCCCACCTGAACTTGACAATTCCACAACTTGTGCTCGTGTAAAGAAGGACATTTTGCATATACACAATGTTTAGCTAGGGTTAACAACCATGTCTCAACAAAACAGACAAATAAATGTGTTGTCAAATACCATCTTTAATCCATCTTAAAAACAATGGGCTTTCATGATGTCAGTTACAAACCACATCAAACATTACACCAATAGTCTTTGTCAGTGAACACAATTAAAGTCAAAGACCACACCTACATGGAAGGAAGGGATACATCTGATAAATTACAATTGATTAGGCCATATAGCATTGATCAATGTCATCAGCTGGAGCCATTTAACCTACCTCGCAGAAGGAATCCCACATCAATTACACCAATAGACAAACACATGGCAGTACTACACTTTTGATATTAAAACATCATTCCAATACACTATTCCGCTATCTGGTGGAATGTCACCACCAAATGTCAATAGGGTGCCACTAGAGGTATGTCCTACAATGATGAGATGTATCAACAGCTACATACACGTTACCCACAATGAGGATTTTGGCAACATGAAGGGAGTTTTGCAAGAATAGGCTCCACTACCATACGTGGTTAAAGTTTATGATGATACACATATTGCATTAAGTCGAACACACAACAAGGAACAAGTCCAGTGGATTCCTCAGAACTCCCATCCAATAACTATGCAAACTGTCTAGGTACATGATATTTACACCCAAAGTCTGTGTGTGTCCGTCCCAAGAATAAGCCATGTCACCCTTGTTCTTCCAAAGCGATACCAAAGGGGATGATGGACGGAGCGTTAGAGCAAATCAAACACTCACCCCCAGTCAACTGATCTGGGTTTAATCCATCATCATTCTTTAGCTCACTCCACCACCCCAGTTCAGACATGGCCATATGCAAATCAGTCTGATCCTGTGCCTCATGGGAACAGTCCAGCCCGAACTGCCAAGACATGTCTTCCCTGGACCGGAAACAAGCATCCTGGGACCGGTTTCGGGTTCAAAACCCTCATCAGCCAGGCTATCTTGAATCCAGTGGCAAAGTGAGCAAGGGACCCACGTCTGGGCATACCCTGCCAACTTAGGGCGAACAAAGCGATACCAGGTCTAAACTGGGGTGGCATGGTGAGCAAAAGAATGATGGATTTAACCCAGATCTCTTGACTGGGGGTGAATGTTTTGATTTGTTCTGCATTCCGTCCATCAATTGTGTGTCTTTTGCTTCCTCACCCTAAGTGCGCCGGGTATGCCCATACGTGGGTCCCGGGCTCACTGTGCCACTGGATTCAAGCTATCCTGGCTGAAGAGGGGTGAAACCCTGAAACCAGTCCTAGGATGCTTGTTTCCGGTCCAGGGAGGACCTGGCTTAGCAGTTCGGGCTGGACTGTTCCCATGAGGCACAGGGTCAAGACTGATTTGCATATGGCCAGGTCTAAACTGGGGTGGCATGGTGAGCAAAAGAATGATGGATTTAACCCAGATCTCTTGACTGGGGGTGAATGTTTTGATTTGTTCTGCATTCCGTCCATCAATTGTGTGTCTTTTGCTTCCTCACCCTAAGTGCGCCGGGTATGCCCAGACGTGGGTCCCGGGCTCACTGTGCCACTGGATTCAAGCTATCCTGGCTTAAGAGGGGTGAAACCCCGAAACCGGTCCTAAGATGCTTGTTTCCGGTCCAGGGAGGACCTGGCTTAGCAGTTCGGGCTGGACTGTTCCCATGAGGCACAGGGTCAAGACTGATTTGCATATGGCCAGGTCTAAACTGGGGTGGCATGGTGAGCAAAAGAATGATGGATTTAACCCAGAACTCTTGACTGGGGGTGAATGTTTTGATTTGTTCTGCATTCCGTCCATCAATTGTGTGTCTTTTGCTTCCTCGCCCTAAGTGCGCCAGGTATGCCCAGACGTGGGTCCCGGGCTCACTGTGCCACTGGATTCAAGCTATCCTGGCTGAAGAGGGGTGAAACCCCGAAACCGGTCCTAGGATGCTTGTTTCCGGTCCATGGAGGACCTGGCTTAGCAGTTCGGGCTGGACTGTTCCCATGAGGAACAGGGTCAAGACTGATTTGCATATGGCCAGGTCTAAACTGGGGTGGCATGGTGAGCAAAAGAATGATGGATTTAACCCAGATCTCTTGACTGGGGGTGAATGTTTTGATTTGTTCTGCATTCCGCCCATCAATTGTGTGTCTTTTGCACCCTTGTTCTTCCAAACAGCAACATAGGCCTGCAGATGTCACAACTCTGAACTATCCAAATGAAGTTGACAAGGTGAAGGTACTTACAACAGAACATCACATAAAGAGTACATTACAAACCATACATATACAATAATTCACATAGTCAGTATCTTGAGAACACAGTCTTGGCCAAATATCTGTAATAAACAATGCTACAGATACTATAATCCCATGTGTCAAAACCTTGTTTTAAATACACCTTTTCCTACTAGTTCCTCAAGCATGCTCTTTCTTCCATTTTAGCTTAACATACTTATCTCATCATCACAACAAGAGGTGCTGTAACAGTCACAGTAATGTAAGGTCAAGAAATACTTACACTCAGGAGAAGTTGTTGATGAGATCTTGATGCATGTCTCCTCCTTCTTCTTTACCCCTATCATCTTCATTTGGCATTTCATGGTCCACACCCGGTGGCTCTCTGTGGTCTCATCCCCTGCGATATAAGGGATGTTCCGTAGCAGGGCGATGTTGTGGAGCATGCAGCAGGCCACGGCAATTTGCCATAGCTTCCCGGGTGAGTAGAGGAGGGCTTCCCCAGTCTTGTCCAGACATCTGAATCTGGCCTTCAGGAGCCTAAAAGCCTGCTGCACTGGCCGCTGTGTTCTTCCATGGGCCTGATTGAAGTGACTTCCCCTGGGGTTGTTGGATTCCTCAGTAGTGCCAACAACCATGGTCGGTTAGGATACGCTGAGTCACCTAGATGGAAGTCACACATAAGTGCAACAATGAGTCACACAGTTTGAGATGATACTACTTGACATTACCCATTCAGAGTTAGGACAATTCATTCTTACCAACAAGCCAGGTTCTCTGGTAAGAGTTGTGGCATCAGCTGGGGTATGATGCTGTTCCGCAGTACAAACAAATCATGGGCAGAACCTGGGATCCGGGCACAGACGTTTTAAATGTACAAATCCGCCAGGCAGACAACTTGCATGTTGATTGAGTGGAAGTGCTTCCAGTTACAGTAACCTTGTTCCCAGTCGTGTGAAGTTATCAAAGCTATATGGGTGCTATCAATGGATCCAATCACATGAGGCATGCAAGCAAATCTTTAAAACACTGCCTTCACATTTGCCAGATCCTCACATCTGGGGAACTGGATGTAGCTGTCAATGTGTCGGTTCAAAGAAGTAAGGACTACTCCTAACACACTACTTAGCATTGGTTGTGAGATACCACCAGATATATCCACTGTGTACTGGAATGAACCGGTGGCAAAAAAATGTAGTGCTGCCATTAGTTGCACTATTGGTGGGATACATATTGGATTTGTGTTGCGAGGCAGGAGATTAGGCTTCAACTGATGACATAAATCACAGATTGTTTGCCTATTCAGGCGAAAACTTTTAATTGCATTCTTTTCTTCCATGGTCTGTAGGTCTGGAAATGGGCAGTACACTGGAGGCTGCCTTCTCCTCCCTCTCCCAAGGTAGCTATGTGTGAAGTGACAACATATCAGTACAATGGTCAGAGTAACATATGTGCAATATCAATAATAAAATCATGTGACACAGCACAACTGGTGAACTATTTACATATGTAACATGTTATTAGTCTCCTGTCCAACATCCATCAATAATCCCCATTGTGCATGTTACATGTGTTTGTAGCATTGATGTGAAAATATTGCATCACAAAGGTGATATTTGCACCTTTTTATTTATTTGTTTATATTTTTGGTCAAAATACAATCAACGGCGGTATACACTGCACCGTTCTAATCTAGCGATAATGCCCAGTAACACACAACATAGAGGCTCAGTGTGGAGGAAATTACATGACTATGGATTACTTCCCATGTCAGCATGTAACCTCTTCATATGAGTGGTGGTGATGCATTTAAATTCAAATATTCACTACTTCCAACCATTGACATGGCAGCTGCCTGGCCTCGCTCTTGGGACAGTCTGGCTGTGACACCGCCTGCAGAACTCTTACATGCAATGGGCGGTTCACCCTACGACAGACACAGCCATGGGCTAACATTGTAGATTGTGACAGTTGCGAGTCAATGGCTGTGTCAATCTCCTCTGATTACCTTGTACCTCGTGTACATGTACGCCGCAGTTTCAAAAATAGCTCACTTGCCTACAGATACAGTTGCCACCAACACGTCCTCCACTTCAGCTGCTGTTTTCCACCTCTGGGAGCACTCATGCCAGGCCAAAAAGTAGATAGCGACACTGCCTTCTCTGCAGAAGAACTGTAAATGCTGGCAGATGAGGTCCTCTCCCGGTATGGCCAGCTCTATGGCTCACCAGAGGAACAGGTGAGTTACTGACAACGTATATAACTCTGTAACTCAAACTTTGCCATGTCCACAGGCAGCATTGTGCCCCTGAGTCAAAATATCCATCTATGTGGTGTTTTATCATGCGTAGCTCACTACATAAGACAATCATGTTAGTGATTGTTGAGCACTATACATTGTGGACGTGACCTCACCATTGTTTGGGGAAAATATGTAGAGTCCTGGAGTCCATGGTGGGTGTATGTAGCCATCTATGCATTCATACATTTAACGGTACCTGTGATATTATTACAACTCTGATGACGCCACATATGAAAACATGTGCATATCCTTAACAGCATGTACTCTGGCAAAAGCAGATGAGGATGATATCAGCAATGTGTCTAGCCACACATCTCACTCAGCCTAAGTTTGGGCTCTCAAAAACGTTGTCTGGGAGGTAGCAAAATATCACAGACTCCTTCAGGGTGCCAATCAGCAATGAGTTTGTTTAATGGATGTCCACACTCTGACCTTTGTGATTTGAATGTGTTGGTAATGTGCTGGACATGAAGCATGTATGCTCAGCCTGTAGAGAGCAAGGCCTGACAATGAGCTGTGGCCAGTGAGAAGAATGTCCGAGGCTGGGGCGAGGTGTCTGTTGCACTACAACTGATGCCAAAAGCTATGTCCTGTAGTCCTCTTTTTTAATGTGTGATGACAAATTGAGTTGTGCCTACCCCAACACTACCCCTGCTTTGTCTCACATGGACAACCTTTGCATGGTGAGTGAGGTAACCCCTTGACCTGATACTCCTGTCCAGTGCAGATGGTGTTCCAAGTGTGGATTTTCACAAACACAGGCTCATTACTACCAGTGATCTGTTAACAATATGCAACAATTGATGCTTGCACAGTATAGGCCCAATTGGAAATTTCACACACTCACAGTCCAGATCATTGCTTAGTTAAGATGAGATATTGGTTAGGTGAATCAACAGCTACCATACATTCAAGAAAGCCAGGGTGGACATACTATGGTATGTTCATGGCAACATGGTGATAGTCTCACATATTACAAAAGGTGTCCTGTCAGGCTAGTACATGGCACACATACTCAATAAGCTGTAATATTGTATAGCCTCAAGGAGTAGATATGTCCACACCACCCCAGTGAGCATCCTCTCACTGACACACATGGCAAGTCAGTCATAGTGGGATGAGGGAAGGTCTATTGGCTATACCCTGATACCTGTCTCTGTGGACTGCAGGCCTAAAGTCAATGTGCCTGCCTTTAAAGATGGATATCAAATTGTGCTTACAGTTGTGCAGCTTTCTAAAGCCTAAAAGATTTTGTCAGGTTTCATTGTAGATGGCATCACAGTACATGTAGTTCGCCCCTGGGGTACTTCATGTGAGTGGGGTACATTTCTGATTTTTGGTCATTAACAGGTATAGTGGTATTCAGCCGATTATTACTGAAGTGTGTATTGGGGTGTTTGTATAGCTCAGCATGTGAAATATACAAATATTGTGTGCTCACTATTGGTGTCAGCTTGTGGCAGAAGTAATACACTTGTGAGACATCAAAACTGATGTACATGGGGGTGTGGCTAACCGCCGAGGACGATGGCCGCACTTTAGCGAATTCCCCCCCCCCCCGATATCCCCCAATAATCTGGTAAATTATCCATAATTAACAGCAAAAAGTTGTAAGGGAAGGTCTCTCCTCACCTGTAGGCGCCAACCGAGAAGCTTGGGCACCGGACTGGCGTGAACAGCCCTCCGTTCACACCGAGGTCTAGAAAACCAAAGAGGCCTGATCGCCGAAGAACAGATTGCCAGCAAAGGGATCCGGGGCCATCCGGCCTATCGAGATGCTTGCATTCTGCCTTGAAGTAGGAGGGCAGGCCTGGGACAGCTCGACTCAACCCCGTGGAGCCCTCACCGCAAGACGAGACCCTCAGGTGCTATGGAGCATCTAAACAGGACACGGGGGCTAAAATTGGACCCCCGGTACAACAAAAGGATCCGAGCAGGATGCTGGAATTACGCCCTGAACCAGGAGGGCGAGACCCGGGATGGCCCCACGCGATCCCGTGGAGTCCCCGCTGCTAGACAGGGCACCCAGGCGCTATGGAGTGTCTCAACAGGAGCCCGGGGTTGAAGTCGGGCCCCTGGAACAATACAAGGGTGCACCAGGCGGGGATCAGACAGGGTGGAAGAAGGGGAGCTGCCTCACCATCTTATACAGGGAAGTGGAATTAATGTAATGAACAGAGCCAGCCCGACCCAGGGGAGGATATAGCACCCAAGACTGCAGCATAGGAGCTCCGCGTCACTGTTAGGCTGACTACACGGGACCTCAGTGGCATTGTTAACGCGGGATAGAGGAGCTGGATACCCCGCCCTGCTAATTCTCTGCATCAGGATCGGAATAAAGACCCCCTTTGCATGTAGCAAACTGTACCACCCAGAGCGCATTATACCTAGTGGGAAACCTCTACTTCTTTTGGGAGGAAACCAGGGAAACCCGACAGGCCGATCCAGGAGCCCTCCCCACAGAAGGGGGCCCCAGAGCAGGCGGCGGAGATTACCCGGCCAAATCCAGTTTACGACCTCACAATTTCAGCAGCGCACCACCCCTTGAAGATGGAGGAGGGGGGAAGCAATAAAGCTACGCTGAAGGCAAAGCTGGATAAATATTCATGGCAAAAAGGTGCGGAAGCAGAAAAAGCAACAGACACGACCCAGGCACAAACACTACAGGTGGAGGGCCAGGTGGACCTAACCCTACAGGCGGCGATCAACACTGTACGTACCTCACTAGAATCCAGATTGGACACGGTATACACCGAAGTCTCTCTGATCAGGGCGGACATTCGCAACATGGACTCCAGAGTAAAAGAAGTTGAGGCTACGACAAAAGAGCTGGTCGGTGAGACAACCCAATTAGCAAATTAAAGACCTCCAAATCAAAAGCGAGATAATGGAACAACAACTGGACAACTATGAAGGAAGGGCAAGACGAAATAATATATGCATCCTAGTGGTACCTATGGCGGAGGGCCAGGCGGCGGACTTATTTGTTGAGAACTTGATAACGAACTTCCTACAGCCACGCGGTTTATCTAATACTTCTATATCGAAAGGGCACACAGGGTCCCGGGGGGGAGACCTAAGCCGGGAGACCCCCAGACCCATACTAGCCAGAGTGTTCAATTTTCGCGATAGGGATGTTATCCTGCAGCCCGCCCGATCTGCTACGAGAATAGCAAAATAACATTCTTTCCCGACTTTACACTCAAAGTCCAAAGACAACGACGTAATTTCCTTGATGTCAAATGGGCGCTGAGAGAGAAGGAACTCAAGTATGCCATGCTGTTACCGGCCAAATTGAGAGTAGAGGCAGATGGTAAAACATGGTTCTTCACTAATCCCCAGGAAGCATGGGAATGGCTGGGGTTCACTGATAGAATATCAACACCCAAAATATCCCCATACACAAATATCGTGTCAAAAATATTGACATCCTATATTTATAATGGTAAGTATAAAAATATTGGGAAAAAAATATTGATGTAAAAATATTTGGATTTAATATACATTTTAACAAATATAAGAAATAAATGTAATTTAAAAAAATTAAACATACATATATAAAATGTAATATATATATATATATATATTTACTTTAAAGCAATTAATAAACTATTAATTTTAATTTATTTTAAAATTTTATAAATATATAAAAAATTTAAAATAAATATATATATATATACATAAACTTATAACATAAAATCTAATAAAAAAACATTATATTATAAATTAAAACATTAAAATATTTAATAGTCTTTAAACTTAAATTTTGCACTCCAATGAGTGCAACAGTAGGGAAAGTGTTGGATAGCGGAGGGGTAAAAATAACTATTCCCACTCCAGTGAGTGCAACAGTAGGGAAAATGTTGGATAGTGAAGGGGTAAAAATACTATTCCCACTCCAGTGAGTGCAACAGTAGGGATAGTGTTGGATAGCAAAGGGGTAAAAATTACTATTCCCACTTCAGTGAATGCACAGTTGGGAAAGTGTTGGATAGGGGAGGGGCAAAAATTATTATTCCCACGCCAGTGAGTGCAACACTACGGAAAGTGTTGGATAGCAGAGGGGTAAAAATTACTATTCCCACTCGAGTTAGTGCAACAGTAGGGAACGTGTTGGATAGCGGAGGGGTAAAACTTAATATTCCCACTCCAGTGAGTGCAACAGTAGGAAAAGTGTTGGATAACAGAGGGGTAAAAATTAACATTGGAGTCAGTTCAAAATTAAAAACAAACAAAATACCAACTACAACACAAAAGATTTTAAAAAACAAAAAAGAAAACATTTATAAAAATATTAAAAATTTACAAAAGATAAAAACATATTATAATGTTACAAAATCAAACAAATACCTAGAAAGATTTTTTTTTAAAATGTAAAAATAATTTACAAAGAACTATTTTTAATAGAAATTATTAATAATCAAAAACTTTAATTATTACATAAATGTAATCTTTTTATTTCCTACCCTATAACACCACACAATTCACAACATACATCTAATTTTTTTTTTAAATGTACCTCCATAATTAACATAATTCATTATCAATTAAAGAAATATAATTAAAAAACAAATTAAAACAGATAAAAATTAAATTACTTCCCAAACGTTACCTCTGTAAAACCGAAACCCACACACAAAATAAAAATAAACATTTACCATAAATATTTATGAATTGATGAATTAATATCAAGGGTCAACTAATTATTAATTAATTAAACATAAATTACTTTCCACCCTCTACCCCAATAAACACCACAACCCACACCTTAAAATCATTACACAATTTCCATCACTAATTGTACATTAATAAATGAATATCAATTAACAACAACTTATTAATTAATTTAAAATATTTTACTTCCCACTATAAACCACTATAAATCCTACAGCTCACATCTAAAATTAATTACACAATTGCCATATTTAAATTTTAATTCATTAACTAACATTAATTAACAAATAATTATTAATTAATTATAGATAAATTACTTCCCACCCTATTCCCCTATAAACCCCACCACCCACGCCTAAACAAATTACACAATTAACATAATTAATTACCAAGTAATTAATTAATAATAATTAACAAGCAATTAATAAATAACTAATAATAAATTAATTCCCTCAATTAATACTATAAAATATAAATTAAATACATTTAATAAATAAAAAATATTAATACATTTATTTTAGTTAAATTACTTCCCACCCTAGTCCCCTATAAATCCACAACCCACTCCTAAAAAATTATACAATTAACATAATTACCAATTAGTTAATTAATAATACTTAACAACCAATTAATAAATAATTAATAATAAATTAATTCCCACAATTAACACTATAAAGTGTAAATTAAAATAACATTAATAAATAAAAAGTATTAATACATTTGTTATAATAAAATTACTTCCCACCCTATTCCCCTATAAACCCACAACCCGTTCCTAAAAAATTACACAATTAACATAATTACCAATTAATTAATTAATAATAATTAACAACTAATTAATAATTAATTAATAATAAATTAATTCCCACAATCAACACTATAAAATCTAAATTAAATAAATACTAATAAATAAAAAATAATTAATTTATTATAATTAAATTACTTCCCACCCTATTCCCCTATAAACCCACAACCCGCTACAGACCTAAAAAACAAATAATTTAATTAAAATAAAATTAATAACTTTTAAAAATTTAACACATATATTAAAAAACAAAAGCAATACTTATACAAAAAAGAATTCACATAATTTTAAAATATATACTAAAATACACTAGTTAAAACATTGATATTTTAAACCACTATATTTTTGCAAACGATATTAATGACTTTGATATTTTCAAAAACGTTATTTCTTACCTCCAAATCGATATTCTTGACCACGATATTCTTGTTGTCGATATTTCTGCATCACAATATTTCCAACTCGATATTTGTGTATGTCGACATTTAAAACTCGATATTCTGTCTGTGCACCAATGGCTGGATTGCTGGTGCAGGGTCGGACCTTGCACACAGACCGGGAGGTGGGAAAGGAACACCGGGAACAGACCCAAATAGGCATCGCCTTCTGATGACACTACCAGTCTGACATCTGACAAGGTGGACAAGTATTGAAATGAGAAGGGAACGGAGAATGGAGGGAGCAGAAACAAGACTAGCTCAAGACATTAGATGGAGCTCCTAGAGTAACAAATCAGCAGTAAGAAGGACCTACACTGCATGGGCCCTGTGTGGTCCACTGGACAGTCCCCTAACAATGTGCTGGAGGTCTCTACTTCGCCGGAAGAGGAACCGATCTGTCACAGACAAGTTGCATGTTTATAATCGTTTGATTCTGGGATGAGGGGGGTGGGTCAGGGCTCACGCTCCACTAGTTTCTGAGGGGGGGCGTCAGGCACTCTGCAATGTTGGAGAGACGGGAAGTTTGTTCACCGCCTAGCAGGGAAGGAGGGAGGGGGTAGGGATACACCCCACAATAGGTCACCCAACCAGCGATTTGGGCCTGCCACATGGCAAGGAATAATCAGGCACCCATCCACAGAGACCAAAACCTACTGTACAACACACACTATAGATAACAAAACAGGTGCCTCACTCCAAGCGCTAACTTGGAATGGGAACAGTCTAGGGGACAAACTTAAGCGAGGTATAGTACTACAATACTTGAAGCGACACGCTCCAGGAATAGTACTGCTACAAGAAATGCCCTTGGTGGGCAATGCATGCAGAGCTCTGGATAGATGGGGATACAAGTTAATAGCACACACAGGTTTCACCTCGGGCTCCAGGGGAACGGGCATACTAATTCGCAAAGGCTGCCCATTAATAATACAGAAAACTTGGATCGATACTCAGGGTAGATATGTGGCGGTGTCAGGAATGTGGGAAGGGAAAGCAATCAACTTACTGTCGGTATACATTCCCCCAGCACTGCAAAAAGCAACACTATCGGACATAAGCAAAATCATTCTTGACCTTCCAACTGGACTTTTCTTGATAGGGGAGACTTAAATACGATAGTGGATGAGCACTTGGATAGACACCCTCCTCGGCAGAGCTCACAGGCACGATCACAACTTGCTGACTTTCTATCTGCTCTCGGTCTGGTAGACATTTGGCGTCATCTCAACCCCCAGGTGCGTCAATTCACATTTCACTCGGGTGCTCATAATAGTCAGTCTCGCAAAGACCATATACTGACGTTCTCCAAGGACGCCCACTACTATAAAGAGGCAAAATGTCTGGCACAGGGCATCTCAGACCATTCCCCAATTCTCACTAAGATAGTGCTCGATACCTCACCCAGACAAGCGGTTCTCACACTCAACCCGGGATACCTGAAAATACCACAGGTAGAAAAAGAACTACTGAAAAACACAGAGCAGTACTTCAGTGAAAATGTGGGCTCAGTGAAGCTGTCGCAATCTTTGTGGGAAGCATTCAAAACAGTGATCAAGGGCCAGGCCCTGGCACTCATAGTAGGGATTAAAAAAGAACAGAAAACAAGGATAGAAACGCTGGAAAGGGAGATCCTAGAGGAAGAAGCTACGCTAACAGACACAGACAACGAGGCCGTTAGACATACACTAAACATCAAGAGACAAGACTACTTGCAGTTGGTGGTGAGGGCAGCCAGGGCCACACAGAAGACGACGGACCACAAAATATATGAACTGGGTGACAGGGCAGGAAAGCTGCTTGCCTGGCTTGAAAGGCGGGACCAGGCTCAACGCTGGGTCCTGTTGCTGAAGGGGAAACTGGGAGAAGAGATTAGAGATCCCCAGGAGATAGCAGAGGCCTTCGCAACATACTTCACTAAGATATACACACCTGCAACCATGGCAACGGCAGCCGATTCCTAGGACCTATTTGTTCATATCCCTATGCCCACCCTGACCCCGGAAGACAGGGATTCGTTGGAGAGTGCACTCACTGACGAAGAAATACAGGCGGCAATTAGAAACATGCAGTCAGGGAAGGCCATGGGGACGAGTGGCCTACCTATAGAATTCTTTAAACTAAACACTCCCATAATAACACCCTTCCTTCGTGACATGTACCTGGAGGTTGTCAGAGGGGCTCTCTGCCAAGTGATCAAAGGCTTGCCACATGAGTCATAAACAGGGAAAACCGGCGGGGACTGTAACTCATACAGGCCCATATCACTACTAAACCCAGAAGCTAAAATCCTGGCGGAATTATTGGTGTCCAGCTTGACTCCCATCATCTCCAAAATTGTCAAACCGGATCAATCCCGATTAATTCCAGTGCGCAACATGGCCCTTAATATCCGTCGCCTACAGGGAGTGATGGGTAGAATAGGGACAGTACAAGAAGATGCAGCTATAATGTCCCTAGATGCCAGAATGACATTCAACACTATAGAATGGCCCTATATGTTTGCGGTCTTAGAGCGGATGGTCTTCGGCCCTAATTATAGAAAATGGATCAAACTCCTCCATGCTGACCCAATGGCGCGGGTGACCCTCAACTGTCATACGTCCCGACGATTCTAACAGGGGAGAGAAACCAGGCTGGGATGCCCCCTGTTGCCACTAATATTTGCTCTGATGTTGGAGCCCCTGGCGACGTAGGTTAGAGGGGACCCTATGTTCAGAGGGTTAAAGTGGACCGAGGAACATGAGGACAAAATATCGCTGTACGCGGATGATATATTATTATATGTGGCGAAACCAACTGCTTCCATTAGTAGAATCCTTCACATCTTTTCCATCTTCGGCCGACACTCAGGCTACACTGTTAACTGGTCCAAAAGCATAATTTACGTTATCTATGGCCCTGCCCATAAACTGCCACCAGACTCTTAAGTGGCAGTGACGACGGAGGGTTTCCGCTATTTAGGGATCTTTATATCACCAGACCCGCTCCTCTTCTATAACAACAACCTTCTGGGGGCCCTGACCCGCCTACAAATGGACATACGCCACTGGAAAAACCCTTCCTCTGACACTCTTGGGTTGTGCAGCCCTGTTTAAGATGCTAGCCCTTCTTTGCTTTCTATACTCACTACAAAATACACCTTACAGGATTCCCGACTCATATTTCAATAACATCGAGAGCCCAGTGAGAACCCTATTATGGGAGGGGAAACCCCCACGAATAGCGATGAACAAGCTAATGAGGGGTTGGTACGACGGGGGGATCGCTCTACCCAATACTAAATTATATTACTGGGTCTCTCAGCTGGCGGTCGTAAACCAATGGGTATACTGCAATACAACAAAACCGGGATACCTGATGGACAGATGGTTAATGGGCCGAGAGGATATAAAAGAGCCCTCTACACGACTCCCATCCGTCAAAACCTGACTGGCCCCACAGCCCACACAATAGCAATGTGGCACCAAGTGACTAAGAATTTAGGCTGGCATAAAAAAATAACACAAGCAACACCTCTGTTGGAAGCACAACAATTAGGCAGACTGAGGGGCCGATTCCGATTTGGGCCGGAAATCTCTCTGACCGAGCCGGACCCAGAGAGATTTCCGACCGAATCGGACCCGTGCAGCCCGACCAAACGAGTACGATGCGCACGTATGCCATCGGACTCGATTCGGTCGGACTCCCATTGAAGTCAATGGGAGCCGGTCGTACAACGCGTACCCGGGCTCCCATTGACTCAATGGGTGCGAGTCGGACAAGGGCGCCCCCTACAGCGTGTACGTGGCGAAGCGACTCGCGCCGTACACGCACAGGTAGGGGGGACCCATGGGTCCCACCTGTGTGCGACTCGCGCGGCTACGCGTACAAGGGGGTCCGACACGGACCCCCAAAGTACGGCTCCGACTGCTCTTTCGAGCCGGAGTGCGCGGCTCGGTCGGACTGCTCGCGGCGCGCATCGTACTTACCCGGCCGGGGAACGTCTCCATTGCGCGGTGCAAGTCGGGTCCGTGTGAGTCGGTCGGAGCGTGTTGAAACCGCGTACGAGTCGGTCGGCGATTTCGCGGGCGCTTGCATCGTACTCGCTCGGCCGGACCCGCGTACGAATCGGTCGGGAAACAGGGCTCCGAATCGGATCCGGTAAAGCCAAATCCGATTCGGAGCCCTACCGGCCGAGATCGGAATTGGCCCCTACGTATTTGCCCGGGCTTTGATAAGTGGGACACAATTGGCATCTCAACAGTAGGAGATCTCTGGACTCGAGAGGGAGTGGTTCCATTTGCCAGGCTGCAATCAGAATATAATATATCAAGCACTGAACACTTTCGTTATTTACAAATACGACATGCCTTTATGTCAGCAATCCCCGACGGGGAGACCCTTCTGAGGGGTCTCCGCTAGAGGACAGGCTCCTGCTAGAACCACTGAATTGGAAGGCCATATCCATGATCTACCAGACGCTTGTAAATAACCTGCCGGACCCACTTTCGCAGCTGAGCGGACTCTGACAGGCAGATGTGGGTAACTTGAAGGATGAGGAATGGCAGGTGGCCCTTGCCTCCCCACAGGAAGTAGCTATCCCACTGAAACTTAGACTTATCCAACTCAGAATCCTACACAGATCCTACTTATCCGCAGGGACGTTGGTCAAAATGAGAAAAAGGGAGGGTTCCGAGTGTCTCCGCTGTTGTACCCGAGAGGGCATGTTCTATCACATAATCTGGGAATGTCCTGCTGTCAGACCATACTGGGAAACTATTGCAACAAAATTGCTAAAAGTGTGCAGCAAGGAGATAGTCCCTACCCCGAAACCTTGCCTACTTAACATTTGGGAGGCCACGGACTTAACCCATACACAACAATCGTGGGTCTCCTTGGGGTTGATCTTAGCCAAGCGTAATATTGCCCAGAAATGGGGGGCAGAGGACCCACCAACACTGAGAGGATGGGTGAAGGACATGGACCGATCTATGATCGCTGAAAAAGATGTATTCAAAAATAGAGGATGCCCGGGAAAATGGGATCATAAGTGGGCGAAGTGGAATGCATACAGGGGTGGGATTTGTATCTCCCCCATGGAGGAACTACAAAGGTCGGAAGGTGGGAATGATCCACTAAGTGCAGGCCATTTAATCTATGCACAGATAGTAATTGAAAGGTATGAACCCAACCGACTGTGGGGAAACGTTTTTTCATAATATGTGTTTGTATACGCCTTGTTTAAAGTTGCAAGACTGACACATTTTTCAATAAAAAGATTTTTTTTTTAAACTGATGTACATTAATTTTCACTTACAAAATGTTTGCTTACTCTCTTGTATCAATTCAGGGCAATGCCCATCAGAAGCATGACATCTGGAAGGCCATTGTAAAGAAGTTGCGGACCCTTGAGGTCTACAGGCTGCAGAGCGTCCATTGTCGCAAGAGATGGGAGGACCTGAGATACTGGACCCGGAAGATCATGGAGGTCCAGCTGTGCCTGTCCCCCCAGCATCTGCGTGAAGCACGCCGCACCCTGACCCCCCCTAATAACCCGTATACTTGCAGTGGCCTATCTCGGGTTTGATGGGCAGTTGAGGGCCCAACAACAGCAATAAGGGGGTAAGTCATGACCAGAGTTGGACAAGTGGTCTTAACATTTTTTTCACCTCACAGGCATGATTGTCACCAACCTAACTGAGGAAGACCCACATTTAAATGCACAAGAGGAGTACACAAATGTGCAGGTCTAGTGGTAAGTAAATAGTGATGTCCTTTGCTTGTTATCTGTTTCAATATGCTACACAGCAGTGGCCAGTCACCTATCCATGCATGTGACATTGGCTGTCACATGGCTGACTCAAGTGATGATTCATCTCATGTTGTTGAATAACCCACTAACCATTGTCCCCAACAGGCCAATTGTCTTGATTGTGGAATGAGTGATGCTCACTCACTATTGTGTGTCATGTGATGGTAGGCTTATGATGTGTACCTTTGATGCAGTGACTGGACAACACTTCCCATCGATAACATAAGTGTCCCTACATCACTGCTAATCAGTAATAAGGCCTACATGTTGGCATGTGAACCTGTTCCTGTAGTTGTGTCATGAGCAATCCTGTGTTCTACATGATGTAACTGCATTCTTAGGTTGATGTCTGAGTCAATCAGACATATGTGTGTGTAGGCCACTGAGATTATTTTGTGAGTTAATTGTGTTAATTAAACAGTCAATGTTTTACCACAGCCAGGACTATGTACACATTGGTGAGTCTGTGACACATATCCTGATCCATTAGTCATACTTCTATGGGACTGTCCAAATGTTGAAGCTATAAACATGATAGGTACTGTAATATGCTAAAACCCTGGGAGCAAACTTACACTACATGTTGATATCACAGATAGTCACTGTGACACATGAGCCTTGAATTGCAATTTGTCTTTGGGAAATGGTTAGTATGAATGGAGTGGTCAGACAGTCCAAAGATGGAATGGGGATGTCCTTAGGGTAATGTGACAACTTATGCTGTGGGCATTTGTTCACTGATCACCCAAATGGGTCAAAGTGTAGAAGATGGAGACCAATACTAGGAAATACATCTGGATGATGTGGAGTAAACTTCACTCATGGTCTTGTAGGTGTGTTGAGTCATGACATCACTTTGAGCAACTGTTTACAGGTTATTTACCATGCAGTCATGTGTTTAGGCTAATGTTGGAGACAATGTTTTGAAACTTGGAGCTAGTGTAATCTGTGCACCTTTGAAAAGTTTAGTGTTAACATCTCATGGTCAGGTGTGTTACCGCAGATGCAATATACCAATTCCTATTTACCTTGCAGCAACATATTAGGCAAGTAAAGGAGAGAGTGCCAACCTTGACGGGGAAGCAGCTGGCCAAAGTGGTTCCAGTTCCGGTACTTCTGGCACAGAAGGACCCTGTGGTCATGAGGGTGAATGGACTGCCACAAAGGAGGCAAGCTCAAGTTAATCTGAGTCATCAGAGTCATCCTCCAGTAGAAACTCCAGAGTGGTGGCGGACCCCACAGGAGATCTACCATCATCTTCCTTGTCCGCCGCTCTACGTTCCAGCTCCACCCTCTCAGTTGCTCCCCAGCCATGCTGTACTTAGTGAAGAGGCTATTGACCTCCTGAGGCACATCTCTGTGGGTCAGGCTGTTCTGCTGAATGCCATCCAGGGGCAAGGCAACCATCTGCAACAGATGGTGGTCTGCCTGGAAGGCATTCACAGTGCCATGTCTGTCCTACAGAGATCATTTCAGGTTCTTTCCTCCTATCTGACCACAGCCTCCCATCCCCCTCAAACTTGTGCTTGTCCCCCTGCCTCTTACTCATCCCAATCCCCTAATCCAAAACCTATCCAAAGCACACGCACACATTTGCACACACTCACCCATACAGACCCAAACAGCACATCCACACACAAGCACAAACATCACAAAAAGGCAAATATGCTTTCAAACATACAGACCCCACGCCCACCACCTCACTCACAGGCACCGCCACCACCATCGCAACACCACTGACAACACGACAGCCACATACTCCCACCATTCACTCATCACATTCCCACACAGGACAGGGGAGTCCACACATTCATGCACACACCGCACACCCACCATCGCACCCCCACCCATCACGGACACACCCATACCCACATGCACATCCACCAGGACATCCATAGACACACCCACAGTCAGCACGACATCAGCATTCATGACATAGACATAGACACATCACTCACACACTACACCCCTAAAAAACTCACATGCAAGCACTTAAGCACCCAACATACAGTAGACACCCCCATACTAGCAGCACATGCACCTCACACACATGCACTTGCACATGCAACAAACCCAAGCACATCACTCAAAGTCACTTCCTCTCCCTCCAAGTCCCTACTCCTTCCCACACCTCCTCCCAAGTTCCCTACAGAAACACTTCCTTTGCCCTTTCCCTCACCGCTACCAAACCTCCTACCTGCCCTTCAAAGAAGCTTCCTCTTCCTACCACGAACCAAAAGACTACTACTTCCACCTCCAAATCTACCCCTATTCCTGACCCATCCACCCCTTCCACTTCCCAGCGTACCCTTTCCATAACATCGCTCCACCCGTTCCAACTCCCAATCCCCTCCTAAACGTCAGTCCACCCCTTCCTCTTCCAAAGTCCCACCTTCACAATCTGATGACACCCCTTCCAAACCCAAACGTCACCTTCCCAAATAAGATCATCAAGGTGCCTGATATATCCAATTGATGCCCCTTTGTAAGGAGGTTCCATGGCAGTGCCTTGAAGGGCAAGTTGAGTGACACAGCACTGTGCTGGACCATAGAAGGTGGGCATGGACTGGCCATTGGCCTTTGGTTAGCTTCATGGTGTTATTTTGGAGCAATAAAACGTTTGTCCTGCTATTACTTTTCTAACTATTTGGTATTATTGTATACTTTGTGATGTGTGACTACAGTTGTGTTTGTTTCACCCTGATTGCTGATCCATTTAAAGGGGTTTGTATAATCTGACATTGGAACCTATTCTGGATTTACGCAGAAGAATGGTAACTGTTCCAAGAATGGATATGTTGGATGAATTCTAAATTGGGCTGACATTACATTGGGTGGGATATCATATGGTCAAAATTACTGCTTGCCTTGGGAAATGTGAACATCATGTAGCTTGCAGTTCTCACTATGATGTAGACTGGATAAGTGTTTGATGAGTGCAAGTTAGTTTTTTGTTTATCCACACATGGAGGGTGGTGAACAGTCATACCTTTTTTCCTTTTTTATGGACATATGTCCTTTTTAGTGTGATTAGCTTACACCTATTTTATATATGTGTGTGACAAATGCTTTTCGTGCTGTGTTTGCTTTCCTGACTTGCACTTACACATTCCTCGCATATGCATGGCACTTAGGTATGCTATTGATTGTTATGCACAAAAAGGAGCTCAGGGGGTGTAAAGAAACAGGTCGCCCCCCACTCACAGTATCCAACACAACAACAGGCCTGTTCTATAAGTGAATAAACTGCTCAATGCGTCCACCCTACATTTGCAGTCATACAATTTTGTATGAAAGGACAGGGTGGGAGATACCGTGAGAGACAGAGCTTGCAGACACATCGAGTTTTAAAGGATATCAAGTGATTTATGTCACCTTAGAACAGACGGGATATATGTATCTGCTGTCCTTTCATACAAAATTGTATGACTGCAAATGTAGGGTGGACGCATTGAGCAGTTTATTCACTTATAGAACAGGCCTGTTGTTGTGTTGGATGCTATTGATTGTCCCTGATATACTTTAAGCCACAGGTCCTGTGCACAGGGAGGTTTTGAGGCATGTGCAAAGTGGACTGGGGTGACAGGGCCCAGCCTTTCAGGGAGTGTTTACATTGTGACCTTTGAATGCTTTTCACACTGATTATTTGACATCCCATTGACATCACATTTACCTTTTTATGTGGGTGATGTGTGAGAGTCTAATACAGATTTTTATCCGAGAGGGTGTGTTTAAGTTTCATGACACATCCATCCAGAAGTCTCTTTGATATGCCAACAGGATCTTGCAAGCGGTAAATATGAGGGTGTCATGGAGATGAATAGCTGGGATATTGATGGGGAGGTGCTGTTATATTACACCAATCAATGCACACATCAGTATCCCTGATTCTTAATTGTATACACATGTTCAGATTGATGATGTGGGCCTGTGCAGTGTCAGTGACCTGCCCAAAAAGGGAATCATGGAGCTGTGCTTGGACCATACATTCCAATATATTGGGAACAGGGGCCCACGGGACCTGTTTGGGCCAGGGACTCCATTCACCTTTGCATGTCCTTGCTGGAACAACTATCTGCTGAGGGGTCAATGGGAACAGGTAGGTATATGGCTTACTGTCGGTTACATCAGTGACGGTATTGGTCGTCATCAAGCAGCAGGACATTAAGGGCCGGCTCCATGCGGTACGGGACGTGTGAAGGTGAGTAAAGGTGAGTTTGTGCCTCATATGCTTCTCTTTCCGGCAGCTGAGGTGTGGAGGATTAACCACCAGTCACATCAGCAGTAAGGCACATCAGGATTGGGCGGGCGATGGAACTGGCGATCTACCCTCCGACAGACGTATTGGCCTGTCCCGCTGCAGAGGCGGTTTGGATTTACTGACGTAGCGGTGGTACTGCGGCAGTCTTTCGTCTATGGGAGAGCATGCATTGTAATAGGGCGGTCAGACCACCAACTCGGCGGCGGTGATTCTGACGCTGTTTCGACAGCGGTCGCATTACTTCCAAACTCGTAATCAAGCTCTAAGTCTCTCATGTATCAGAGAGGTTCCATTGCAAAGATAGCACAGTAGAGGAACGGTAAGTCACATTTCAGATAAGTTTTGTTTAGTCTAGTTTAGAACATATATCTTGTAACATACGTTTCAATATAGCATAACACACTTAAACAACAAAATACTCAAATGTCCTTACCAATGTGATTGAAAGCACCAATTTTTTTAACACATCAAAGTAAAAAAAATAACATTCAGTGTCTGACAAATCTGATGAGAACATTTTCGTTTCTGTTTTTCATGATCAGGAGATAATTGGTAAATGATATGGATGATGCAGTGGCAAAATGCAATGATAATAATAAATAACTCTAAAAGAACATATACTAAAATGAAAAACCCATTAGAAACCCATAATATGCATTTTTTGCCGATGAAGTATATGTGATAACTCAGCACAAGTAAAAGAACACATTTTATGATGTACTGCTATTATTGTTCAACAGTTCACTAACTCTGTAAAAACAATTGTACGCAAGTTAAACACATCTACAGTTTCCACTGGCTTTGAAATATAACATGGATTCTAGCCACTGTAACCAAATATTCGTTCCTGTTTAAGGGCACGAGGTTACGTGGTACATTAAATTATATTTCCACGTTTCTGCAGAGTAACTCTTAGGGTTTAAAAATGTTTGTCTAACATTTCCTAAATAATGACATTTGGATTGATAACCTCTCAATTGTTATAGTCAGGAAAATAGAGATGGTCTCAATTACTACGCTGTAGTCTTCCAATATTCCTTCTGGGCTTGCATCCATAAAATACATTTTAAAGATTAAGGGGCATATTAGCAAGACCGGCGATAATGGGCTTGCTACTATGCGTTATGGAATTCCAATAGAAGCCCAGGTTAGATGTCCTGCACATCTAACCTGGGCTTCTATTGAATTCTATAACGCATATTAGCAAGCCCATTATCGCCGTTTTAGCGGCAGTTTCCTGCCGCTAAAACGGCGATAATTTTATCGCCGGTCTTGCTAATATGCCCCCAAATTGTTTACGTCTTTATCGTCGTTGAGTTTTTACTATTTCTTTTTAGGAACATTAGACTATCTAATTACTTTCACATTTCTCTCCAATAATTCCTCAAAGGATATTGCAGATAGGACAGTAAAGCTGAGTGCAAAGAGGCTGCACACAATTATCAAGAAATTATTTGATAATATTACTGTGCATAGAAAAAGCTTGAGGGATACAAATGTCTTCCTGTGTCTTACTATAGGTTTACATGTGATCAGTTTTATTACCACTTTCAAAATCACTGTTGAAAGTATGTCTGGACATCATATTGAAATGACTTCTATTAGCTCAGCGGATAGTTACAGTGCCAAAGGGGTTAAGGGAGTTTGGATATATGTCAATCAATCAATCAATCAATCAAGTGACTTGTAAAGCGCAACTACTCAGCCGTAAGGGTCTCAAGGCGCTGGGGGGGAGGGGGACTGCTGCTCTGTCGCACCATATCATCTGCCCCACGTTAACTTAACCTGACGCTTACCCCCTCTCCTCCCCTATTAACCACCATAACTGTATCTACTGGTGACTGAAATTGCAAAAATACTGTTTCAAAATACATTGGTTCTGCAACTGTGTCGAAGCCTGAATCAAACATACTTTGCTAGTCCTTTTCTTTACGTGCTTTTGTATTGTTGTGGGGGATAAAAAAGTTCCCTAAATTTCCAAACCTGCTCTCAGCCTTCCTATTTTTCAGTGATCTTCACCAAGTTTTACCTACCTTTTTCCCTCCTGCCCTTTAGGCCTGGTATAGTTAAAGGTTTTGTCACTTACTAAGAAATAGAAAAAATAGACAGACAGAGGATTTTGGTCAGTCATTTGCAACAATTGGTTTGCTTGGGCCAATACTTCAAGAAATTGCTATTCGCATGTTGGATCATCTTAGAGGAGAATTTATTTCCCACCATTGTTCTATTGGCTCATGGGTATCCCTGCAAGTAGTGCTTATATTGCAGTACATAAATGGTGAATCGTTTATCCACAGCAAGAGAGGTGTGTTGCTTTCAGGAGCAACAGCAACAAGCTGTCCTGAGAGGGTGTGAGCAAAAGGAAGGCTGCTCCAGCGCCTGATTTCCATCAGCATCCTATGGATGCATTGTATGAAGACGGACAATGTAGGTGCACTGCCACGTGTTGGCAGGCTGGGTGATGCTAGGATTTAATATTAGTGTAGGTGCAGTGTTAGAAATGGGGGTCTCTAGTTGGCAGGTTGTTACACTGTCATAGTAGGGACCCTTCTTCATAGTCAGGATAAGGGAGTTACGCTTCTAAAATAACCGCTGCTCACCACCTTGGTAGCTTGGCACGAGCAGTCAGGCTTTTCTCAGGGGCAATGTGTAAAGCATTTGCACATAACACAGAGTAACACAGTGAGAACACTACAAAAGGTCACCACACCAGTTTTAGAAAAATAGGCAGTATTTATCAGGGTAAAACAAGACCAGAACGATAAGAATCCTACATACGGTTATCCAAAAATATTAACAATCAAAAATAGACTTTAAAAACAGTTCCTTGAAGTCAATAGCTCTGTCCGGGGCTATTACTGCGTCGTGAACGAACCAATTCAACAGCTCTGGCCGGTCACGGCTTCGCGGGCCAGCTATGAGGTCGGGGAGACCCATAAAACAATACCTTTGGAGATGCATGTCGTCGGACCTTGCGGTGAACTCCGGAGGAGCAGCATTGGCAGGCGTTGGTTTCGGAAGTCCGTATAGGAGTCGTCGGGCCCTCGAAGTCACAGGAGTTTCAGGTCGAACTCCGTGAGTTTGAAGTCAGCAACGCTGGCAGGCATCGGGTCTGCGACGTGAAACGGAGCGGTGAGACGTGAAACGGAGCGGTGCAACGTATAGTGCCCTCAGGTCGTGGTGCAGGCAGCGGCTCGGTGACTGTCATCCAGCAGCATCAGTGAGACCGGGGCTGCGTTGCAAAGCTGGGCGGTGCACATTGTGGTGCCGACAGGTCACGTGCAGGCAGCGGCGTAGTCATCGCTGAAGTGATGTCGTCGGTAGACCCAAGGCTGCGATGCGAGACAGAGCAATATGGAGTGTGGGGCCCATTGATCCTGATGCAGACAGCAGCATCAGTTGACAAACTGGAGTCGATGTCGCTGGTGTCAGTGGGCCAAGGCTGCGGTGTGCAACAGAACGGTGCATTGTGGAACTTACGAACGGTGCCCCAAAACCACAGTGCAGGCAATGGCGTCAATGTTAGCTTGGAGCATCATCGTCAGTGAGACCAGGGCTGCGGTGAGAAGCGGGACGGTGTTCACCACAAGCTGTGTCCATGGGTCATGGTGCAGGCAGCAGCGTTGGTGATGGCATTGCGGCAGCATCGGGGATACCCGGGCCGCGGTGTGAAGCTAGGGGGTGCGGAGTGCGGTGCCCACAAGTCACGGTGCAAGCAGCGACTCAGCGGCAGTGGCAGATGGTGACATCGGTGAGACCAGTGTTGTGGTGCAAAGTGCAGTGGTGCCATCTACAGTGCCTTCAGGTCACGGATGCCGTCGGGTTACCTTTCTCCTCTGTGGCAGCTGAAACCTCCAGTTTCAGAAGCCGGTACCAAGAAGATGTTGACTTTGATTTCCCTGAGACTTCAAACACCAGGCAAGCTCTCCATCAAGCCTTTGGAGATACTTAGTTTGCAGAAAGAACAGTCCAGTCCTTTCCCTGCCCAAGACAGAAGCAGCAACTGCAGGCCAACCCAACAAAACAACAACAGCAAGGGGGCAGTACTCCTCCTGGCAGCTCTTCCAGCTCTTCGTCCTGGCAGGTTCCTCAGTCCAGCAGTAATTTAAAGTTCTTGGGACAGGGCCCCAATATTTAGAGCACAGTTTCCTTTGAAGTTGGTACAAACGAAGTTCCTCTGGCACACATAAACCAGTTCTGCCTGGCTCAGGCCAGGTTCACTACAGGAGGTGGAGACAGCTTTTTGGAAGGTCGCCACAGTCCATTCAGGTGCAAGCGACAACTCCTTCCACTACTCTAAATGCAGCCAGGTCTAGTCAGCCTGGCTATGAGTCACCCAGGAAAGGCAGGACACACCTCACCCCCCCTCATGTCTGTCTATTGTGAAGGCCCATCCCCTGCTCCTGTCACTCTTAACCCAGACGGGAAATACACAAAAGGCAGAGGCTCACAGGATGGTTGAGCAAGAAATTGCCCACTTTTTAAACGTGGCATT
Source organism: Calotriton arnoldi (assembly GCA_963921515.1). Taxonomy (NCBI): domain Eukaryota; kingdom Metazoa; phylum Chordata; class Amphibia; order Caudata; family Salamandridae; genus Calotriton; species Calotriton arnoldi. The sequence continues at coordinate 1,120,006 of CAWUFW010004508.1, read as the reverse complement.
TTCAAACACATAATATCAAAATCATCTTTACTAAAATACTTTTCTTTAAATTCTGGGTTCAGGAAGCTTAAACTCCATTTCTCCATCTTGTCCCAATGGAAAGTTATGCTTGTAAAATGTTACAAAGTATCGCCCATTCTATCCTATGGTACAGATAGTCTTTCAATAGGGAAAAACGAATTACACTGTAGTTCACTAACAGGACATGTCACACACACCAGCACATGCCCCACCATTCACATACACTGCACCCTGCCCATAGGGGTACCTTGGGCCTACCTTAGGGGTGACTTACAGGTCACAAAAGGGAAGGTTTGGACCTGGCAAGTGGGTGCACTTGCCAGGTTGACATGGCAGTAAAAACTGTTCGCAGACATTACAGTGTCAGGTCTGAGGTATCTTTACAGGGCTACTTATGTGGGTGGCACAACCAGTGCTGCAGGCCCACTAGTAGCATTTGATTTACAGGCCCTTGTGCACTTACTATTACTAGGGATTTACCAGTAAATCATACATGACAATCAAGGAAACACCAATCCATAACATAATTTACATTAGGAGTACTTGCTCCTTAACACTGAACAGCAGTGAGAAAGTGCGCAGAGACACTAAACCAGCAAAAACAGAGGAGGTCATAAAGCAAAAAGACAGGGGAAACACGCCAAAAATGCCAGGTCTAACATATGTCCCCTCCAGCTGAAGTAGGGAGAACTACCTGACCACCTGGGAGTTCTCTTTACTAAGGCAGAAGAACATGGACAGACCATCAGCGTTGGTGTGTTCTGTGCCAGGGCGGTGTCCCACCATACAGTCCATTCCCTGTAGGGAGATGAACCATCTCAACAGTTTGGGGTTCTCACCCCTCATCTGCATTAACCATCTGAGGGGCTGTAGTCTGTCTGAACTCAGAAGTGAGTCCCAAACAGGTAGGGACTTAGGTTCTTCAGTGCCCAGACCACAGCAATAGCTTCTAGCTCTATGGCAGTCACGGCCACTGCAGATAAGAGTGGTGGGGTGGTGGGGCCAGCTAAGGGGGGATTTCGAGAGACGACCACGAGGGAAAACTAATAATTTATTTAATTTAATTAATTTAATGGCTACCTTCAGGGCATCAAAAGCTGTCTGGCAGGCATCAGTTCAGATCACCTTCTTGGGCTGCTTCCTGAAAGTCAGCTCAGTCAAGGGGGCAACAATGGTGCCATAGCCCTTGACACATCTCCTATAGTACAAAACCAAAGGGGATGATGGACGGAGTGTTGAACATTGCAAGCACTCACCCCCAGTCAACTGATCTGGGTTTAATCCATCATCATTCTTTAGCTCACTCCGCCACCCCAGTTCAGACATGGCCATATGCAAATCAGTCTGACCCTGTGCCTCATGGGAACAGTCCAGCCCAAACTGCCAAACCATGTCTTCCCTGTACCGGAAACAAGCATCCTGGGACCGGTTTCGGGCTCACAGCCCTCATCAGCCAGGCTATCTTGAATCCAGTAGCAAAGTGAGCAAGGGACCCACGTCTGGGCATACCCTGCCAACTTAGGGCGAACAATGCAAAACCAAAGGGGATGATGGACGGAGTGTTGAACTTGCAAGCACTCACCCCCAGTCAACTGATCTGGGTTTAATCCATCTTCATTCTTTAGCTCACTCTGCCACCCCAGCTCCTATAGTAGCCTGTGAGACCTAAAAAGGCTCTCACCTCTGTCTGGGTCTTGGGGGCTCCCCAGCCAGAATAGTGTTAATCTTAGACTGTAGGGGCGCCACCTGGCCGCTTCCTCCATGGTGCCCTAAGTACCTCACAGACCCCTGCCTGATCAGGCACTTACAGGCTTTGATCGTGAGGCCTGCCTTCTGCAGAGCCTTCAACACTTTCCAGAGATGTTGCAAGTGATCTTCCCATCTGGAACTGAACACTACAATGTCGTCCAGGTAGGCGGCACTGAAATCCTCCAGTCCAGCCAACACTTGGTTGACCAATCTCTGAAAGGTTGCAGAGGCATTCTACAATCCAAAGGGCATTACCAGGAATTGGTAGTGCCTTTCTGTAGTTGAGAATGCTGACCTCTTCTTGGCCCCATTGGTTAAGGCAATCTGACAGTCCTCAGACGTTAGATCAAACGTGCTGAGGAACTGGGCAGCTCCCAACCGATCTATGATCTCATCTGCTCTAGGGATGGGGTGTGCGTCAGTCCTGGTGGTGGCATTCAGCCCACGGTAGTCCACACAGAACCGCAGTTCAGGAGTGGCACCGGGTGTAGCAGCCTTTGGGACCAAATCTATTGGGCCTGTCCAAGGATTGTTGGAGGTCTCTATCACCCCTAATGACAGCATCTTAGAGACCTCCACTTTGATGCTAGCTCTGACCCTGTCAGTTAGCCTGTAAATCTTGTGCTTCACAGGAGGACAGTCCACGATGTCCACGTCATGGGTACACCAATGGGTGACACCTGCGGTCAGGGAGAACAGGGTGGCAAACTGCCCCAACAACTGGCGACAGTCACTCTGCTATTCTGGGGTCAGTGTAAGAGAAAGGATCACACCTTCCACTGACCCATCATGCTCCTTGGTGGACAGGAGGCCAAGAAGAGTCTCACGCTCCTCCTCGACCCCATCATCTGTCACCAAGAGCATACTCACTTCGGACCTCTCAAAGGGCAGTTTGAGGCTGTTCACATGGAGGACCCTCAAAGGGTTCCTGGGAGTCTGCAAATTTACCAGGTAGGTGGCGTTACTTTTGCGCTCCACTACCTCAAAAGGCCCAATCCACTTGTCCTGCAGAGCACAAGGCTCTACTGGGGCCATAACCCACACTTTCCGGCCAGGCTGAAACTCTACCAGAGTGGCATTCTGGTCATACCAGCGTTTCATCTCCTCCTGGCTTGCTTCCAGGTTCACCTGAGTGAATTTCCTGAAGCGGAAAGTTTGGTTCCTGAAGGCCAGCATGTAGCTAAATACATCCTGGGGAGTTTTCCTGGGAGCTGTCTCTCAGCCTTCTTTGACCAAGCTGAGAGGTCCTCTCACAGGTTGCCCATATAGAAGCTCGAAGGGACTGATCCCTAAAGACTTCTGTGGTACCTCCCTGTATGCAACGAGAAGGCATGGTAAGAGGATGTCCCACTTACGCCTCATGGGTTTTGTTAGACCCTTGATCATGCCTTTTAGGGTTTGTTTTAACCTTTCTCCCAACCCATGACCTTGGGGGTGGTAGGGAGTGGGGGACTTGTAACTTACACCACACTCCTCCCACAGGGATTTCATATACTTTGATATGAAATTGGTCCCACGGTCAGATACCACCTCTCTGGGGAAATCCACATGGGAAAAGAGCCTCATCAATGCCCTGCCCACAACTGGCGATGTCGTTGTCCTGAAATGGAAAGCCTCCAGGTACCATGTGGCATGGTCCTGGTCCACCAAGACCAGGATATACCTGTTGCCCATGGCTGTCTTGGGGTCAAGTGGCCCCACAATGTCCATCCCTACCCTTTCCAAAGGGGTGCTAACAACCGGAAAAGGTTGGAGAGGAGACTTGCACTATCTCCCACTCTTACCACTTGCATGGCAATTCTGGCAAGACCTACAATGTGCATCTGACAGCCTTCACATTTGGGGCCAAAAGAAGTGGGTGACAATCCTGTCAAAGTTCTTGTCCTGCCCCAAATGTCCTGCCAAAGGCATGTCATGAGCCAGATCCAGTAGGAAAGTCCTGAAGTGCTGGGGTACAACCAGCACATGGGCTGACCCAGACTCAGCGACCTTAGGTTCACTGTACAGGAGCTAAGGGCATTCCTTCTGCTCCCTGCAGAATTCTTCCCTGGTGGGACCACCTTCTTGCTGCCAATGTGTCAGCTCAGAAAAGTCTCCCAGTTCAGCCACTTGCTCTGCTGTAGATACTGGGGCATCCCCCTCAAGGTCAGCCTCCTCCCGGACCGTGGGAACTTCAGAGGTGGGTTTCTCACACCCCCTGCACTTTTTCTTGGCAGGCACCTGGGCCACTGTTTCAGGCTCCAGGCCCTTCTGATCACCTTACTGGCTGCCATTGACTGAGTAGTCATGCATGCCCACTCTGGAAACCCAAGCATCTCCAAGTGAGACCTGAGGTCCATATCCTTCCTCAAGGACTGCTCCAGGTCGTTAAGTAGCAGACAATCTACAGGCATGGTGGGGCTTGCAAACACCCTCAAGGGACCTGAGACCCCCATTCAAAGGCAACCTGCGCCACCTTACACTGGCGCTCTGAGTTGTCTACAGCAACTACGTGGTGGAATGCCCCAGGGACTACTTGCTCCTCACAGACCAGGTGACACCGAACTGAGGTCACTCTGGCTCCAGTATCTCTGAGATACAGGCACTGTACTTCTTAGTGGTGTCCTGGGACCATCTCATTGTCCCCTGGTGAGACAAGGGTCATTTCTGCACGATCCCCACCCTCCTCTGGGTACCCCTCCTCCCCAAGCGCTACACTAGCCAACACCTTGGACTGCCCACCGGCGGGTGGCTTTGCCTTCTTGGGGCACTTTGGATCCCCCTTCCAATGTCCCACCTGCTCACAGGCATATCACTTGCAGGGACCAGTCTCTGCAGGCTTCCCTGAAGAGACGCCTTGTTTCTTATCTCATGGGGGATGGTAACCTTTACCCTGAGCATTAGTTTGGGGCCCTTAAGAGAATCTCCTGTGCTTTACCCTTGTCCCCCCCACTCTTCTGCTGGGGACCCTGCCCACCTTTGGCAGAATCTCCCCCATACACCTTCTTGTGGACCCTTGTACTCACCCAGCGGTCTGCCTCCACAGCAAGCTTCCTGGGGTCAGTCAGCTTACTATCAGTCAAGTGCTGGCACAGCTCTGCAAAACATAGACTAGATAAGTGCTCTCACACAATAAAACTGTAGTGCCCCTGAATCTGTCTAAAAAAAAACAAAATGATAAAAATCCAACATACAATAATCAAAATATGCACTTTGCAAGAATAACCTTAGAAATGCAGTTCTTTGAAGTTGGTAGCTCTGCCCGGTGCTACCGTGGTGTTGAAAACAATCAAATCCAACAGTTTCAGTCAACCGCATTGGTGAGGACCGGCGTCAGTGTTGGAAGACGTGCAGACAGTACCTTCTGTTCTGGCTGACCGCGACAGTGTGTTCCGGTGGTGGCGTTGTCGAGACTGAAGTGTGAATCAGAGCGGTGCAGTGTGTGGTGCCCTCAGGTCGCAGTGCAGGAAGCGGCTCGGTGATGGTCGTCCAGCGGCATTGGTGATAACAGGGCTGTGGTGCGAAGAGGGGCTCGTCCCGAAGTCGACAGTCACGGTGCAAGGTACAGCGGCCGTCGAAGGCCGGCTGTCGATGTGGCTGACGTCGGTGGGCCACGGCTGCGGTGTGGGACAGGGCAATGCTTTGTTAAGCTTACAAGTGGTGCCCCCAGACCATGGTGCAGACCGCAGCGGTGATGTCAGCTGGCAATGGCATCGTCGGTGAGATCAGGACGGCGGAGTGAAGCAAGGCGGTGCGGAGTGCCGTGCCCTCAGGTTGCAGTACAAGCTGCGGCTCTGTGGCGGCAGTGGTGGCGGTCGTCGTCGTTGGTAAGACCAGGGTTGTGGTGTGAGGTACGGCTGTGCCCTCTGCAGTACCTTAAGGTTACAGAACCACCAGCGGTCTTCGTGGCGGCGTCAGGTTGCGGTTACCCTCTCTGGCAACTGAGACACGCAGTCCCAGAGACGGTACGCAGAGGAAGGTGAATTCTTTGCTTTTCCTTAGACTTCTTGAACAGCGGGCAAGCTCTACCTCAAGCCCTTGGAGAAACTCAAACAAACAAGTTGCAGAAAGTTCAGTCCAGTCCTTTCTCTGCCCAACACAGAAGCAGCTACTGCAGGCCAACACAACAAAGCACATGGCAAAGTGGTAGTTCGTCCTCACAGCTTCTCCAGCTCTTCTTCTTGGCAGTTTCTGAGTCTAAAAAAGTTTTAAAATTCTGGGGTCTGGGCCCCAATATTTATGCCACATTTCCCTTTGCTCTCTTGTTGCAAAGAGTCTCTGTGCTTAGTCCAAACCAGTTTTGTCCTCTCTGGCCCAGATTCCTGGCAGGAGGTGGAGACAACATTGGGTAAGGCAGACTAGGCCTATTGAGATGCAAGGAAATCTCGTCACACTACTCTAAATGCAGACCCGGCCTATTCAGCCCAGCCCTGACTCATCCAGGAAAGGCAGGACACACCTCCACCCCCCCAGTGGCTGTCTACAGTGAATGCACATCCACAGCCCCTGTCACTCTAAAGCCAGACAGTCAATCTGCAACCCAGCAGAGGCACACAGGATGGTTCAGCAAGAAAATACCCACTTTCTAAAAGTAGTCTTTTTAAACACACAACATAAAAATTATCTTTACTAAAAGATGCATTTTTACATTCTAAGTTCAGGCAAACTAAACTCAATTTCTCTATCTTATCCAAATGGGAAGTTATACTTGTAAGATGTTACAAAGTATCTCCCATTCTATCCTATGGGACAGATAGCCTTCCAATAGTGAAAAACGAATTACACTGTAGTTCACTATCAGGACATCTCACACACACCAGCACATGTCCTACCGTTCACATACACTGTACCCTGCCCATAGGGGTACCTTGGGCCTATATTAGGGGTGACTTACATGTCATAAAAGGGAAGGTTAGGGCTTGGCAAGTGGGTGCACTTGTCAAGTCAACATGGCAGTAAAAACTGTGCGCAGACACTGCAATGGCAGGTCTGAGGTACCTTTATAGGGCTACTTCTGAGGGTGACACAACCAGTGCAGCAGGCCACTAGTAGCATTTGATTTACAGTCCCTGGCCCTCTTAGTGCACGTTACTGGGGACATACCAGTAAATCGAACATGCCAATCATGGAAACACCAATCCATAACATAATTTACAGTAGGAGCATTTGCTCTTTAACAATGAACAGCAGCGAGAAAGTGCGCAGAGACACTAAACCAGCAAAAACAGAGTCAAAACCAGGAGGTCAGAAAGCAAAACGACAGTGGAAACACGCCAAAAGATGCCAGGTCTAACAAAGATGAAATGACTCTAACTGATTTTTTTCATGCCTAGTTCCTGTATGAGAAAAGAGAGAGACTCTATAGGAAATTGGGAGTATTAGTTGAGGGAGGTGAGTACCCACCTCAAATAATAATCATAATCCTTGTCAGGGTGAACCACTAAAATCAATAAACTTAACTGAGCTCATGCTGCTGGTAGCTATGGCACAGAACAGACAGGCTTAACTTAGAGGCAATATGTAATTCATTTATGCAGTATGATTGAATGAATAATTCCTTTACTCATTTGTAAATAAATAATCACAAAAATATAGCTTTAGTAAATACAATCATAAAAACTTTTCAAAAAAAGAAAATAGATCAGAGAATAGAACCTTCCAGAGTCAAAAAATCAATGACTTATGGTGACGCACTGCAGATTTAAAGAAACATCCAACAGAGTTACAAACTGTGGGAGTACTTACATCCTTAAAAATAAAGTGTGAGTTACAGTTATAAAAAAACCATTTATTTTACAAAAAGGAAATACAAATCTGCACACAAATGGGTTTATACAACTTCCAAAAAATAAAGAAGGTAACAAAGTCTGCATGGAGTATTAATCACATGGGCAATTAAAGATGGTGGCAGTCTCATTAATGGCCAAGTGGAAAACTAAGATAAATGCTTATGCGCCCCCGACAAAATCTGGTTAGTAAAGCTCTTTCCCAAGGACTTTTCACCTGAAGTAACTATGGCTCTGTCTCTGGAGTAGTTTGGAGTATGGCATTATCCCACAGGGTTGACTCTTTTAGCTCCTCTGCCTCCTAAAAGGATGTCATCCACACACCAAATGTGCCTTTCCCCCATGCATTCCCTCATCTGGTGTTCTATTTGGGACACATGTGTAAATCTGCTCTGCAGAGAATGTCAGCATTCTGTTTAATGTACTGAAGCCATGGAATGCTGAGTCCAAACTCACAGGCAAGTCCAATAGTTTGTCTGTTTAATGAGGCATGAGTGTTGTTGACCAGGTGAATTACCATAGTAACATGGAAGCTAATTTGATGTTGTCCTTAAACTTAACTCTTTGTGCAAAAGATAATAGGGGCTGCTTTGTGGTAACCTTAGGATATGCCTACAGGAAAGGTTTTCTTTTGCATGTAGGATGTGTGCTTTACAGTATCGCGAGATAGTTGCCTCATAATTTAAGATCAGTAGACTTTACACTCATGAATTTTGAAGAGTGCCTAAACAGTTTATTTCCAACAATGCACCAAATGATTGATTAAACCTTAGATATCTAGCAGCATATTTATGAAAAAATAACACAGCTCAGCAAGTCACCTTGCTGTGCTGTGCTGCATGATAAGAAAAGGGCAGGAATGCATCGTATTTAACATAATACAGTGCATTTCTTTCTTTTCCCTGCGCTGGCGCACAATGTGCAAGGGTGCCAATGTTGTAAGCAGGATTGTTTTTGTGCAGGAAGGAACACCTTCCTGCACAAAAACAATCCTCTGAGGCATTTTCCTCTTTCTCTGTGAGCTGATAATTCAGAACACATAGAAAGAGGAAGTAACAAGGAGAAATAAAAATATTTCTCCTAACGACACCTCACCTGTGAAGACATAGCCTTTTGATGCATTCCCAGGTCTAACAGTAATGGTAAATCTGAGAATGCACCAAAATTCATGAGTGGATGCATGGGAACCCCCATGCTCCACCCATGGAACACCTCCCTGGAGCACAGTAATGCAACTCAGTGATTTTCGCTGTGTTGTGTTACTCTAGATGTATCAAGCCATGCAAGGAGGCCTTGCATGGCTTGATAAATCTAACTTAAAAGTTGTGCCGCTCTTGAGCCATGTTGTGTGGGTCAAGGGCCACACAACTCTTTAATAAATATGCCCCCTAGTGTAGAGGCAATGACACCAAGAGGTAGAGGAACCAAAGGTGATTGCTGAGTATAGAAAGTGATTAATCTGTCAATTATTGTTTCCTTTGATAAAGATGGATCGGGACTTACAGTTCTTGGAACCAAAGGCCATATAATGAGGCCATTAGGGGTCTGACACATTAAAGAAATGTTGCTGGCGTACTTTAAAGCTGATACAGGGTTGGAGTGCGCCTTGGGCATATCCTCGCTGTGTAAAATCAAAAACGCATTAAGCTTATTTATACACAATCGAAACAGTATGGGGGCAAGGAAAAAGCCCTGTTTGAGCCCCATCTTATGGTTCAAATGTACTGGAGCATTGTCTTCCTACACCGTATCTCACCATATTTCACAGATGCTGAAACACCTTTGTGTAGGATACGAACAAAGTCAGCCATACTTGCATACTACAATGGTACTCGCTACGTAATTACATGAGTGCATGGGTAGACCCTGAGAGTTTCATCAGTGAACACGTATTCCTCAGTATTTCAATGACTGCAAGGGTTGTAAGTGGCTGTTTAGATGACGGCATAGGTTTTGCACAAATGTTATAATGATTGCGTAGTTACAGCCTTGTTAATTGCATATGTCAATAGATAGTACCTTGGTGAAAAGATGAATGTATACGTAGTGCCTGCATACTTCAATAGCTACATAATTTCTGACTGCCTGATCACAAGAGTACATGTATAGTTTCTGGATAATTGAATAACTCCATGGATAGTGAATCACTGATTTGATGACTGCCTGAGTAGCGGCTGGGTGATTCCTCGAGTGCCTGAATAATGCCTGAGTGACTGAGAAAGTACCTTCATTCCTGTTAGATGCATAACAATTGTTACTAAATCTCTGAATCATTGGTTATCTCCTTCTGTCAGTATCAAACTACCTGTTTTACCGTATACATGCTTTTCTTCTGAGCTTTGTGTGAGTGAAATCTGGGTATCAAACTTGATATATAATTGCATACATGGCCCTCTAGAAACATACATTGCTTTGCTACTGAGTGTGCACATGCATCAGTAAATTTCTAAAACTGAAAACAACATTTTCAAATTTTTCAAAGCACAAACCTTTTGTGAATGGCATACCTGCATATTTTCTCAAATACTTCTTCTGCTTCTAAAACATATATTTAGCATATCTCAAACAAAAGTTACACTCGAAATGAAGCTATCACAAGTACTCTCGAGGCATTCTGCAATAGTAATCCTTCTCAATTTTAAACAAAGCATGTTCAAAGAAAAACACAACTCTCACGATATACATGAAATTTTCATCAGCCTTACTAAACATAGATCACCATGTAAACATATATGCGATTTCTTAATAGATGTACACCTTCAAGCCATCTTTCCCAAAATATATGCCTCTCTGCATCTTTAAGCAAACTCAAAAGTTACACCGTATTAATAGCTATGTGCAAGCACAAAAACTATATCTCACCATCTATGCATATGCAAAGTGGTCATATAAGTTAAAAACCACATTGACAAATATTTCCCACTATATACCTAACAAGTATTACTTCTCTCTAATTCATATACACGCAGACAACAAGTTCTCATCTTTTATTTCTCACACTATTCCTGTTTAATAATGTTTCTAAAAGTACTACAACTCCCAGAATGCAAATGACAGATGTATCTATTGTGCACATGATGTTTAGACATTTAAAACATTCTTAGTTCCTCATTGCAATTTTCCACATAACTATACTGTTATTTTTCAATAAAATACACAATATAATAAACAGGCACTAATTCATTTTTGTCTTACTTCCCAAAACATTCACCACTAACCTCTTAAACACATACCCTCTAATGGATACAGTTCAACTCATATATTTTTTCTCATCACTGTGATACTCCTTTTAATCAAACTCTCATATACATCTTCATTTCTAATGTACATTTTTAAAATAATTACAAAGTTGTATACATACCACTGAATTCAGTTAGTAGATTATATTGTTGTTTTAGCTCATTCTGCATAGTTTGGACTCTGTTAAGGTTTGTAAAAACTAAGCACAAGAATGGTACACCACTCTCATACAAAGCAAGTCTAAAATGGTACCCTCTTCAACTTTCCACTCTATCATCATGAGAAAGGCAGCAAATTAAATCATGTCTTTCATTTTAGACTACTGCAGCTCCACTTGTGAATGGTTAGCATCTGTTAACCCTTTCCCTCTCTTTCAAAACGAGGTTCCTGTCTGCATTTTTTCGCGATGTTTTTGCCATCATCGCAGAATAATCGCAAAACAAAATGGAAGTTCAAACCAATATCTAGTTTCATTTTTCTGCAATGTAAATACTACACAACAGTTTATTAGATAGTCCTGAGTTGGAAATGAAAACCTGCCATTACTTACATTGTGTCATCACTCCTCAACTTTTCACAAAAAAAATCTGTCTCTTTAACACCCTTCTCCCCCCAATACAGTCTTAGCTCATTGTAGCTAGCAACCCAGTTAAACCAGTAGGTCAAAAGCTCACAGCACATTCTAGAAAGAACATTCTGCTTTCAAATAAGATACAGCAGGTGTGCTTTACTCCACAGATTCAAAATCATTTCCATGTCTGTATCACATTTCTTTTTTTAAACAACAGCCAATAATAAGACTTCTTTCTCAGCCATCCAACACACTACCTAACTTTATTCACTTTCATGCTGACAACATCCAATAAAATATGTATATGAAATTTTTGTAAAAAAAAAACATCTCTATTTTAACAGCTTTTCCTTTGGAAAACTACCTCATTCAGCTACAGCCTTCTCCTGACTACTTTTGCTCCTTCACATCAAAATGCTTACAGTATGGATTATTGGCCACAGCTACATCTATTGGGCTAAAGCTGCTGCAAAAAAGAGAGGTATTGACAGAGACTTGGGTTTGCCAAATGAGCAGAGTTCTTGGTTTGGCCAGAGAGGGTTAAAGTTTCATCAGTTGCAGGCTTTGGTTAAATTCATTGTGAATGGACCTCATGATTGTACACTGTGGTGGCAATGGCCTAGGCACATTGACTGGGGTAGGGCTGGAAATCCTAATAAAAGAAACCTTTGCAGAACTGATGTCGCTTTTCACTCACACTGTCATGGTGTACTCTAGTATATGTCAAAGACAGAAATGGAAGTGGGAAAATCAATTCTGTCCACAGATTGACAAAGCCAGGAAACATGTTAATAAAACTGTTTCTGCATTCATCAGAGACCATCGCATGGGCTGTATCTATGACAATAACCTGCATTTTGACATGCATGGAATTTATAGAAATGATGGAGTGCACTTTACAGATGAAGGCAACAGGGTGTTTATAAGTAACCTGAAACTCTGCATCAAGTCTTATGTGTAGCAGCCATATACATACAACCAACACAACGAGTCTTGTCAGAGTCACCCTAGTACCCAAAATATTGTGAAGTGTTTTTCTAAAGGTTTTTTTTTCTCTTTACATTTTGGGGATCTTCACGACGACATTGTGAGCCCCGTGGACACGTCGCGAAAACGGAAAACAAAAGCCGACATTCAATAGCCACCAACACATCCAAAAATAATATCTAAAAAAATCCATTCTGAACATTGCCCTACACACAATACTATATACATACTTCTTTTAAAGCATGTTTAATTTTTATACTAAGTTTCTTTAAAAACCATCTTTCAGACCCATTTTCGGTTTTCACAGTTATTCGGTACGTCGCAATGACGTCGTTAACTTCGACGATCACAGCTTTCCGATAAAGTGAAAACACATATCTGCACACACATTACTGTATTCTACACACTAAAGGTTTATTACTGTACGCTTCAAACTCATGTGTGGAAGCTGAAATTGAAGAAAAAAGAAATAATACCACAAATCCAACTCTCTGTCAGCACATAAGATGAAAAGAATTTATTGGAGATCAACAAGATAATGCAAATACGTGCAGCACAGAGACAGTCAGCATAGCCACTGAGTGTCCGAAGAGATGATGTTTCTGACAGCTTTTATTGATACAAACCACAAAGGAAACAGCATCATAAAACACGTAACACAAATTAAGCATTGAATATTTGTCCAATCAAGAAAGACCTAAAGTGCGTTATACCATTTATGGTCAGAGACATACTGTTGCTGACCACGTGTCTTGAGTACATGACAGCTTTGGGAATTTCCACTGTAATGCAATGTATTAGCATTGGTACTTTTCCATACAGATAATTGCAATATCATAGCATGTACCAGAACTATTTCTAAATATGATATGCTGAAATACTTGCGGCTAAGCTAGCATCCTGCTCTATTCTCGTATCTTTCTTGGGCAAGCCTTGCGTTACAAAAGCAGCTTTACTTCTAAACCATGGAAAAATACAAGCATTTGTCTGCTGATTTTTATGTCAACTTAACAGGGCCTGAAATCTTAGACATTTGGTCACTTAATAAAAGATGGTTTCCACACATGTTTTTCTATTGTATTTCTAGAACAACCATCTCCAAAACCTATTTTCTTTTTTTGCTGTGACTCCGGATATTGGGATGACATTGTTAATTGCGATTCCCGCGGGTACGTTGCGAAAGCGGAAAGCAAAAGCAGGATTTCAATAGCCACCACCACATTCAAAAATTATAAATATATCATTAATTCTAACCATCACAGTAGATAACTCACTATATAAATATTTCTATAAAAAGATTTATCAGAATCTCCAAATAATATAATGTGTATTAATGATTCACTGATATATTTTTTATATTTTCACCAATATTCGCGACAACGTCGATAGTCACGACGTCCCCGCAACGGTACTTGGGGTGGCCGCGCTTGTGGACGGGATCTCGTTGTGAATATCGCGCGCGATTAAAAAATACATTTTGGACACTTAACTTGTGCCACTCTCACCTCCATTTCTCAACCATGGGGTCAGAGTATCTCCACCATGACACCTTATGTGGGCTTTCACACAGATTTTTAGCCCAGGGAACCAGTCCTGATAGATAAAATGGCTGCTGCAACTTTCTATTCAGGTTGTGACCAGCCAATCAGAGTATTACCGTTGGCGCGTGCATTCGCGATTCATCGCGAAACCTCCGTGAAATATACGCGGCAGGTGATATCACTATAATTTTAAACTTAAATTTCTCCAAAACTACTGAACGGATTTACACCAAATACGCAAAGGGCTCTTCCTTGAACCAAAATCTACCTCCCTGCCAAATCTGGTGTAGGTCCGTTCAGCAGCTCAGGCTGTAGAGGTGACTAAATGTTCCTATGGGAATGAACATTACAAACGCAACCTTATTTAGCGCCCCAAATTCTCGGTCCCCACTGCATGGATCACCCCCAAACTTCCCCAATCAATAGTACCCTGAGTGACACTTTTTTGACATAGTTTCATGCAGATTGGTCAAATGACGCCAAAGTTATAGCCAAGTCAAAAAATGCTTTTCCTATGGAAACTAGGTACTAACTATAACTACCTACTGGTGACCACCAGTGGGTAATATATATATATATATATATATATATATATATATATATATATATATATATATATATATATATATATATATATATATATATATATATATATATATATATATACACACACATACATATATAAATACATGTATAACCAAAAATATCAAACTATATATTATATATAAAACGTCAATCCTAAATTAGCATTAACCATATTAGGACTGAACCAATAAAAAAATTCAAACTATACTAAACAAACCTATAAAATAAAACTATAAACAACTTTAATCAATAAAATTAAACACACAATTAAATGAAAAAAATAAGAAGCACACTAATTTAAACAACTAAATAATGACAAACACTGCAAGACGTTGAAACTTTGCCAGATTCTCTCAACAAACCATTAAAGAAGAAAATATACATCTGAACAACTACATAAAGTAAGTAATACTTATATTTAAACTAAAACGTAACTGTTATGAAACTTAAAATTGTAAAATAGCAAATAAATATTAATACACTCTAACTTTTATCTTTTTAGAAAGATTTCCTAAAAGAAACAATCTACAACTTGAAAACTGATAAACTGCCAGAAAGTAAGAACTATCGCAAACTAGCAAAAAGATATAAAAAAGTAAGCATACATAAATAAATAACAAATTATAAACTCAATAAACATAGTGAACAAAAATAAACATAACGAGCCAAACATCTACAAACTATCAACAAAGTAGCAATTAAAACTTTTTTTCTTCATTCAACAGAAAAGAAAGCACCAGCTCCACATTAAAACAGCCCCAATGGAAAAGCTCCAAAACCATGCGAAACATCTCAAAAGAACATACATGTCAGTATACAAAATAGAAGTAAATGCATTTTTTAACATATTAATAATAAGCATGCAAAAGTTAACACATATTATATACTGATACAATTACACTAATTACAGATACAATGACAGAGGCTGCCAAATTTATCACTTTAATGAAAGGAAAGCAGTTACTAAATTACATGGGCTACACCTACAGCCAAGAAAGTGCATCATCAGAAATTATAAGCTGGAAATAAACTAATTGTTATTCTAATGCATGCTATGGGAGGGCAACTACAAAAGATGATGTTGTATTTTATTTAAGAGAGCACAACCACCTCCCCAAATGTGACAGAAATAGAATTAAGAAAATATTTCAATATATAAGAGCCTCAAGCACTAGCTCCCTGGAATCCACAAGCAAAATCCTTAAAGATATACTACCTAGAGTCCCGAACACATAATAGGGCAAATACAACTTATCCCCACTGTAAAACATTTGATTACACACACAAAAAAAGCCACCAGAGATACCCCGCCTGCCCCTAGAAGATACAAAGACATAGACATACCTGAAGATTTATTAATTACACATAATGAAGATGCTTTCATTTTACATGACAACCTAAATAATGAGAAACACATTTTAATATTCTCTACAACAATCAACTAGATGAAACTCAGCCAATGTCAAACCAGGATTAATGATAGGACCTTCAAAATGTGTCCCAAACAATATATTCAGATATACACCATACAGGGTGAATATCAAAACACAAATATCCCTTTTATATATGCCCTACTGCCAAATAAAAAGCAGCACTTACTATGAGCAATTAAATCATAAAACACACACTACCCCCAAAACATAATCACAGACTCCAAGCAAGCCATGATTTGAACCATTCTAAAAGTTTACCCCCACACAGCCATACAAGACTGTTACTTCATTTCAATCAAAGTATATGGAAACACCTCCAAAAATCTACACTAATTACAGAATACTCCTCCAACAACCACATTGCCTTTGAAATTGAACAAATTATAGCACTGAGGGCCAAATTACGAGTTTTGGCAGTGCAGGAGTGGGCGGGCGGGCCTCCACCGCCATGCTCCCGGACCACCGAGACTCAATGCCACCCACCTGCCTGATTACAACTTAAATGTGGTCTGGCTTGCAGGCAGCGTGGTAATCCCGGGGCAATGCCTCTTTCAAAGGTGGTGGTGCCTTTGAAAAAGGCACTGCAATGGGAACAAGGTTTGTGTACGCCATGGACTGTAACGTCCATGCCATGCAGGAACTGGGGTGCACGCACACAGGGGGGCAAATGTTGAACATCAGAAGATGTATATTCTCCAGATCCTGCACTGAAAGGTCACTAGTATGGGGTTCTCTAACTTGAAAAGATCTATAGTCTTCTTTATTGGCAAAAAATAATGAAGTTTCAGTTTCCTGGTGAACTTAAAAAGATCTAATTTGGTCTTAACAAGGTCCCATTTTGCTGTGAGACAGAATGTAAGTCCTTTGTTTTGAATATGTGGCTCTGAAATTTCTTGGGTAGATTGATTTACTGCTAGTTTGTTTGCCGGGAGTAGTTCCTGTTCAGCTCCTTGCTCCTGGCTTGAGTCTGGACCCCTGTTATATTGCCTTCTTGGGTTTTGGTACTTGGGGGTCTTGTGCGATTCTCCTGGGCATTTCCCAAATTATGTCGTTTTACCTCCTCCTGAAAATTTACTGTTGGGCGTAGGTTCTTACTGGTCGCCCGACTTCTATTGATTCTACCTCTGTTGAGAGCATATTTTCTGACAAACTAGCTTTGGTTGTGGTCAATATGGTTGTTTTAATATTGTATTTTTTAGCAAATGTGTACACCCTGCCTTGCTGGTGATCAGTAAGGTCCATCCTGAACTGCCTGTTTTTTTTTTATTAAATCCTCTTCGTATTCTTCAATAATTTTAGATGTATGTGCTAATGAATCTCATCATTCGCTTCTCCTTTTTCTTTTTTTCTCCATGTAAAATTTAATCACGGTTCACTCTCAAGAAATGTTTCTAGGTTGGTAGAAGATTACTTTTGCCATAGCCCCTTTGGCTTAGATGTTCAGTGATCTCTATAGCTTTTGCTTCATAGTCCCATTCTTTGCTGCAGTTTCCTCTTGCTCTCCTGTATTCACCTGTTGGGATGTTAGAGATAATGTGTTTGGGGTGGCAACTGGTTGCATGTAGTATGGAATTTGCTGCTGTTTGTTTACGATGGATCATGGTTTCTGTTAACGTTACTATCCACATAGATTGTGAGGACAAGAAATTCAATGGATGTCTCTGAAATGGTATGGGTTACTTTAATATCCCATTCGCTGGTTGATAGACCACCTATGAATTGTTTGAGAAGTAATTTGCTTCCTTGCCAAATTAGGAGGTTATCATCAATATATCTCCCCCAAAACAGTATGTGTTCTGTCAGATGTACCTGATTGTCACTCCAGAGCCAATGTTTTTCCACTTCCCCCATCGGGAGACAGGCATACGGAGGAGCAAATCATGCTCCCATCCCAGTCCCTTGTAGCTGTAGGAAAAATTCTTCTCTGAATAGGAAAAAGTTGTTTTTAAGACCGAACTCTAGCACTTCCAAGATCATTTGATTTCTCTCCAAGTAGTGTGCAGATCTTGTGTCATGGTTCTTACATGGAGAAAAAATGAAAAAGGAGAACCAAATGACGAGATTCATTACCACATACAGCAATGGACACCAACAGATACAGAAGGAAAGAATACTTCTACACTGTCTTGAATAGAAACATAAGCAGCGTATTAAGGGTCTACACCCCTTTGGAGTGAACTGCCGCCAAAGAGTAGGGACCTGTAACGGCTGCTGAGGGTGCCGGACCCTTTAATAGTGTACTGGATATAAATATGATTTACCTGACTTTTTATTATTAAAAAAGAATTACAAATTATTTTTTTCTTAACTTTATATATGATTTAAAATGTAAAACTATAGAATAATTAAAAGTGGAAAGAAATAAAAATAGGAAAATGTGTGACATGTCTTTATCATACAAATCCAATCTAGCCATATTGGGGAAGGTGTTGTACACTAAAGGGCTGACATTCACTACTCCCACTCCAATCTAAACCAAATCGGGGAAAGTGAAGGAGTCTAAAGGGGTGACATTTACTATTTCCACTCCAATCTAAGCAGATTGGGGGAAGGTGTTGGACACTAAAGGGGTGACACTTACTATTCCCATTCCCATCTAAACCAATTTGGGGAAGGTGTTGGACACTAAAGAGGTGACATTTACTATTCCCACTCCAATAGTGGATAAGGTGTTGGACACTAAAGGGCTGACATTTACTACTCCCACTCCAATGTAAACCAATTCGGGGAAGGTGATGGACACTAAAGAGGTGAGATTTACTATTCCCACTCCAATCTAAATCAATTCAGCGAAGGTGTAGGACATTAAAGGGGTGACATTTACTAGTCCCACTCCGATCTAACCATATTGGGGGAAGGTATTGGACATTAAAGGGGTGACATTTACAATATCCACTAAAAAATAAAACATTTTACACAACATATTAGAAAATAAAAATATTACAAGCACAATCAATCCTCCATATTCTCACATATTTTTTGTAATAAAAATGTTACTAAACTGTTATCTAAAAACACTGATCTAAACTACAAACCTTTGGATACATATTTTTATTTTAAATTATAAAATTACTATTTTAATTACTATTTTTAAAAAATCCATTGTTCAAAATATTTAATACCTTTCAGAATGTTGGAATATAGGTTGATTATTACCTCCAACAGTTTCGCCGGTGCACCCCACTTTTCCATTTTTTCCACAGCTGGGCCCTTGGAACTTTATCAAAGGCGGCTTTGAGGTCAATGAAACAGGAGAACAGTTTGCCCGATTTGTTGATCACTTGACCAAGAGGGTGACTGCCAATGGGATTGTTACTGTGCTCATTCCTGCCCTGATGCCAGTCTGTGTTTTTGGAATTATATTTGAGCAATAGGCCCAGTCCTCTAAATAAATGAGCAGATTTGAGGCTTCTACATCTGTTAAGGTGATTAGTTTGTGGTTAGATGAATTTGAGCGTTCACCTGATTTATAAATAGGCTGAAAGATACTGCAACACCATGACTACGAAAAAGTGTTACCAGGACATCGTTAAAACGCTGAGTTAGATAGAAGGACCAGAACCTGACATCCTTTTAAAATAAAGCATTTGGAAGGCCGTTAGACCCTGGGGCCTCCTCTGACCAGAGCTTTTTAATGATTTGGCTACCTGTTTGTCGGTAATTGGCAGGAAATCCACCTCTGACTGGAGCAGACTTTGTTGTTTCTCCTGGCTAGATAAGCCAGACTCTGCTTATGATAATGGGAACAGGGGATCCTGGTCTGCTAAATTGTAAACTGTGGCAATAAGTCTTGACCACACTGCTTCATTATTGTTAGCGTTGTAGTGCCGATTCCTCCTATTGACCATATTTTTTATTTTGGCCCTCAATAATTTGGAGTTTGGTTGCTTACATGCATGTAATATTTGATCAAAATGCCCATATTGAAATTATGTTTCGCAGTCCAAACTGCTTTTTTGTAGTTATGTTTCATTTTAGTTCATTTGGACAGTAGATCCTCAAACACGCCCTCCTAATCTCTCTGTGGAATTGCTTCTTCATAGTGCATAATTGCGGTGTGAACCATTCGTCCGCACTGTGGATTATACCTTGATACCTTGACGAAGTTGGTGGGAAATTTGTAATAAGAATTTCAACAAAATCTTCCCATTCCTGAACAGGCAACAGACCTGAAGTGAAGCTTGCCATTTTCTGTGGAAGTTAGTTGGAGATAAAGTCCATGATGTTCCCTATTGTCATATCTTTCCATGTAAGGTGCCTCAAATTGTATGTTTGAGCAGATGTTGACAGTTATTGTGCTTCTGGGCCGGGGAGGAGTGAGTTCCAGATTATTTGTTTGAATAAAGTGATTGTTCTCTGATCTTACTTTAATAGCGAAATTGGTAAGCCTCTTGAATATTTCAGGGTTAGCCAGGGTATAATTTAACGTGAAGCCTGACGTGTCTGTAACTCTAGTAAAGGCCGCTGGATTACCCAATGGATTTCACCCATTGAGGGTATAGAAACCCAGGTGTTCTAGGGCTGCTGTGCAGAACTTGACTTGTAGATCACTTCTTGTTTGATTTCCAACTTTTTCCAGGATATAATGCGGAGGTTTATTATGGGAGCCTTGCAATAAATTCATATCGAAATCGCCTGGCAGTAGTATGAAAACTTGTGGGTATGTGGCATACAAGGCTTTTAATAGGTCTGAATATTGTCAAATTTATACTTATGGGCGGGATGGATGTACAGATTTACAATTAATAGTTTAATATGTGGATCCACTACAATCTCAACACACTGAATCCATAATGACCAACGTCCACTTCCTCATGAACCCATAAGATATCAGTCGAAATGTAAATTGCCATGCCCCTTTGGCCCTTCCTGATTTCACCTCTTTGTTACTGTATTAAAATATTCCTTGAATCCCACAATTGGAGTCGATAACTGCTGGCAGGTTTCTTGCAAGAGTACGATCTCGTTGTCACATAGAAAAGAGATAAACTCATCCTCCCCCACTTTTGCGCCAAGGCTGTTTACGTTTCATGCACAAATTCTACAAGACAGATCTTTAGGGAACTGGCCTTGGGGCAAACCTCATGCAACTCTAAGAGGTTTGCTGTTAATAATCCTGAATGGCTGGAAATCCTAAGGATTGGCATGCTGCTGAGCTATTTGAAATGGAATTATTGACTTTGTTATTTGTAGGCCTTCACTTACTGCTATGGGGTGCTCAGGTCAATCACCCGCTTTAACATACCTATCGTTGGCAGAGGCGGAAGCAAAGGTCTTGGATAGCGAGCTGTCACCACTTTTTGCTCATGTTGATTCCCCAAACTGCAAATTGTTTCCTATGCTGCCAAACTTTTGATGCACTAATTTCCTCTGACCAAGTAATAGCCGTGCTATCATTCCCTGGATGCTCAGCATTAGGACTGAATTCGACCGCCTCTATATTATTTCTCCTAATATCCTGCAGACCTTGTACTGCTTTGTTTTAAGATATCATAGAAGACCCTTGAGTTATATTGGAGGATTAACTCAATCTTTGCGCTTTCTTGATTTTATAATGCCCCACCCCTGACTCTGTACCTGAGTCTTGGAAATTTCCTCACATTTCACAGATGGTTGCCCCAGGGGTTGAAAAACATGAATAGCAAAAGGGTATGTCTGTAGTGCTCTTTGATTTTTGATGTAAGAATCCACTACGGCAACCTTTCAGGTAATCCTCAAGTAATCCTGTGTTATCTACAGTGGGGAACAGTATGTGGATTTGTGATACAGACATATGGAAGGCTTGTAGCCCAGAGCAACAGTTTGGAGCAACGGCCACGGGTTGGTTCAGGGCTTCTGATTGTTCAGGCATTATTGGTGTTAATGGCCCAGAGCGGTCATTTAATGCAGGAGCAATATTGGAATCCAAGACTTCCAGGTGCTCCTCCAGGTTTCTGGAATATTGGATATGGGGTGACAATAAGATCTGAATTTTGTTCCGACACTGTGCATGACCTCCTATCCAGATGGTATTGATGTATCTGCTTCTGAGTGGAAATTGCACAGTTCGTAGTTTTTTTTTGCTTTTCTTTTTTCTGGATTTTCAGAAAGTGACATAGACATAAGGTCATTGCCTTTCCTAATCATTTATCAATGCCACTCATATATATTACCATATATATTGGTTACAATGTGATTACATACATTCATATAGTTGCTAAAAGGCTATAATTCTGAGGGTGTTATATATTTTGCCTTATATGTTTCTTAGGAATATTTGCTTATTTGCTCATTGAGGACTCAGGCCATATAAACCAATATATGTTTGCAATAATTGATTAGCTCATTTGCTCTCATGTCTATTATTGTACAAAAATGTTGGTAACATTTACTGTACATTCTTAAAGTATTATTTTATTCATTTGAATGGTTTATGCTTCTGAAAGGGAACTGTGGTTGTACACTTTAACATAAATTAGTAATTGAATATGCATGTTATGCCTCCACCCTGACCTCATGAGTCATGTCGTTGATTTTTCTCCAACATAAGCAGTTTGGAAGATATATATTGATCGCTCACTGTCCTCTCATGGACAGAATGGAAAGGGTATGCTCAGACGTGAGTTCCGTGCTCACCGCGCCACTAGATTCAAGCTAGCCTGACTGATGAGGGGTGGTGCCTCGAAACCGGTCCCAGGATGATTGTTTCCGGTCCAGGGAGGACCTGGCTTGGCAGTTCGGGCTGGAATGTTCCCATTAGGAACAGGGTCAAGACTGAATTGCATATGGCTGGGTCCAAACTGGGGTGGCATGGTGAGCAAAAGAACGATGGATTAAACTCAGATCTTTGAGACTGGGGGTGAATATTTGCATTGTTCAGCATTGCGTCCATCATTGGTCCTTTTTCTT
Organism: Calotriton arnoldi; assembly: GCA_963921515.1. Taxonomy (NCBI): domain Eukaryota; kingdom Metazoa; phylum Chordata; class Amphibia; order Caudata; family Salamandridae; genus Calotriton; species Calotriton arnoldi. The sequence continues at coordinate 1,097,226 of CAWUFW010004508.1, read as the reverse complement.
TTGTCTCCCTAAGTGGGAAGGGTATGCCCAGATGTGGGTCCCGTGCTCACTGCACCACTGGATTCAAGCTAGCCTTGCTGATGAGGGGTGATGCCCTGAAACCAGTCCCAGGATGCTTGTTTCGGGTCCAGGGAGGACCTGGCTTGGCAGTTCGGGCTGGACTGTTCCCAAGAGGAACAGGATCAAGACTGCTTTGCATATGTCTGGGTCCAAAGTGGGGTGTCGTGGCAAGCAAAAGAATGATGGATTAAACCCAGATTTTTGTGACTGGGGGTGAATGTTTACTTTGTTTAGCATTGCATTCATCATTTGTTCCTTTCGCTTTTGTTGACTCATGGTGAGAAGGGTATGCCCAGACATGGATCCCATGCTGACAGCGCCACTGGATTCAAGCTAGCCTGGCTGATGAGGGGTGATACTCAGAAACCGGTCCCAAGATGTTTGTTTCCAGTCCAGGGAGGATCTGGCTCAGCAGTTCGGGCTGTACTGTTCCCATGAGGAGTAGGGTCAAGACTGATTTGCAAATGGCTAGGTACAAACTAGGGTGGCATGGTGAGCAAAAGAACGATGGATTTTACCCTGATTTTTGTGACTGGGGTGAATGTTTGCATTGCTCAGCCTTGCGTCCATCATTTGTTCCTTTTGCTTTTGTTGCCCGAAGTGGGAAGGGTGTGCCCAGACGTGGATCCTGTGCTCATAGCTTCGCTGGATTCAAGCTAGCCTGGCTGATGAGGGGTGATGCCCTGAAACCGGTCCCAGGATGCTTGTTTCCTGTCCAGGGAGAACCTGGCTTGGCAGTTCGGACTGGACTGTTCCCATGAGGAACAGGGTCAAGACTGATGGTTGGGTCCAAACTGGGGTGGCGGCGTGAGCAAAAGAACTATGGATTAAACCCAGATCTTTGTGACTGGGGTGAATGTTTGCATTGTTCAGCATTCCGTCCATCATTTGTTCCTATTACTTTTAGAAAGTGGGCATTTTCTTGCTTAACCATCCTGTGTGCCTCTGCCTATTGTGTATTCCATGTCTGGGTTTACAGTGACAGGAGCAGGGGATGTGCAATCACACAAGGGTAGGGGGGGTTGAGGTGTGTCCTGCTTTTCCTGGGTGACTCACAGCCAGGCTGAATAGACCTGGCTGCATTTAGAGTAGTGGGCGGAATTGTTTGCACTTGAATGGACTGTGGCTGCCTCTCACATAGTTGTCTCCGCCTCCTGTGGTGAACCTGGCCTGAGCCAGGCTGAACTGGTTTATGTGTGCCCGAGGAACTTTGTTTGTACCAACTTCAAAGGAAAATGTGGTATAAATATTGGGGCCCTGACCCTGGAACTTTAGATTACTGATGAACTAAGGAACCTGCCAGGAAGAAGAGCTGGACAAGCTGCCAGGAGGAGTACTGCCCCTTTGCTGTTGTTGCTTTGTTGAGTTGGCCTCAAGTTTCTGCTTCTGTCTTGAGCAGGGAAAGGACTGGCCTGTTCTTTCTGCATACTAAGTATCTCCAAGGGCTTGGTGTAGACCGTGCCTCCTGTTGGAAGTCTCAGGGGAAATTAAAGACTTCAACATCTTCTGGGTACCGGCTTCTGGAACTGGATGTTTCAGCTGCCACAGAGGAGAAAGGTAAGCCGACACCATCAACGACGCCGCTGACGGCTCCGTGACCTGAAGGCACCACAGAGGGCACCGCCACACATCGTACTGCAACCCTGGCCTCATGGACGCCGCCATCCGATGCCACCACTGAGCCGCTGGTTGCACCGTGACCTGTGGGCACCACACTCCGACCGCCTCGCTTCACACTGCTGCCCTGGTATCCCCGATGCCACTGCGATGCCATCACCAACACCGCTGCCTGCACCGTGACCTGTGGACACCACTTGTGAAGAACACGGAGCACCATCCCGCTTCACACTGCAGCCCTGGTCTCACTGGCGCCGCCGCTCCAAGCTGACATTGATGCCACTGCCTTCACCTTGGTTTGGGACACCGCTCGTGAGTTACACAATGCAATGCCCCGTGCCACACCGCAGCCTTGGCCCACCAAAGCCAGCACCATTTACTCCAGATCATCAATGATGCCACTGCTTGCACAGTGACCTATGGGCCCCACACAAAGCATTGCCCCATCTCGCACAGCAGCCTTGGGTCTACCGATGACAGCACTACAGCAATGATGATGCCGCTGCTGGAACCGTGACCTGTTAGCAGCGCAACGAGCACTGACCCATTTTGCACCACAGCCCTGGTCTCGCCGACTTCACTGGATGACCATCACTGAGCCGCTGCCTACACCGTGACCTGAGGGCACCGAGCTTCACACCTCTACGCTTCACACCGCATCCCCAATGCGCTCCTGACTTTAAACTCACGGAATTGGACCAGCAACATATGTGATTTCAGGGGCCCGACGACTCCTGTACCGACTCCCGGAACTGACGCCTGCCAACGCCACTCCCCCTGAGCTCACCGTAAGGTCCGATGCCCTGCATCTCCAAAGGTACTGTTTTACAGGTCTCCCCGACACCCTACCTGGCCCGCAACACTGCGGTCAGCCAGAACTATTGGAATTATTTGCTCATGATGCTGTGATAGACCCGGATTGAGCTATCGACTTCAGGGAACTGTATATAAAGCCTATTTTTGCATTATTCATATTTTGATCACTGTATGTTGGAATTGTATCATTCTGGTCTTGTTTTACACAGATAAATATTCAAATTCTTTTTTAAACTGGTGCGGTGTCCTCTCGTAGTGTTTTCACTGTATTACTGTATGTTATGTGCAAATGCTTTACACATTACCTCTGAGATAAGCCTGACTGCTCATGCCAAGCTACCAAGGGGTGAGCAGGAGTTATTTTAGACGTGTAATCCCCTTAATCCTGACTAGGGTGGTGGATTTGCGTTTGCACTTGACCTACAGTGTACACTATTGCCATATCACAGACCACTATGTACCACATACTCAGTTTTTCCTTTTTGGTCTATTTTTGTCTTTCCCTGTTTTGAACTTGAACTTCCTACAGCATCATGTCTCAGTCAAGAGCATCATCAGTTACATTCCTAGAATTGGTTTTTAGGAGGATAGGGTGGAAACCTACACTGTAAAAGAACTGAAGGCAGCTTGCAAAAACCTCAAAGTCCAAGTTAGATGTCTCACCAAAAAGGAAGAGCTACAGAAGGCGCTGAGGGCCTTGGTAGCGGTCAGGAATGCCAGTGGGCATTCTGAGGATCCTAGTGTGGAGACCGAGGAGCCAATTCAAAGGGAAGAGGTGCTAAGGGCTAAGGAGCTATTAAGGGGGAAGGTACCCTCTGGGTCAGACAGCAGTAGTCCATCCCCAGGTCTGTCTCCAGAGGAGCTAGAGAATAACTGGAGAGCTAGGAAGCTCAGGATGGAGGAGGTAAAAAGGCAATTGGAGATGGAGGAAAGGGAAATGATTTTTGCCTATGAGCTCAAGTGAGAGAGCTGGAGCTGGACTGGGAAGCTAGGAGGGCCAGGTTCAGCCCAGATGGTGGCAGCAAACGTATTATGTCCAGTACTGGAGAGGGGGACATACACACACAGAGATTTGACGCCTTGCTTCAAGGAGGGGGTTGACATACATTAGAAGGTACAGGATTGTGAGGAAACTCCTGTGGTGCGCAGGTTCCATAAGGTGAATTGGGGAACTGGCCATGGGGTTGAAAAACATGAGTAGCAAAAGGGTATGTCTGTAGTGCTCTTTGATTTTTTTATGTAAGAATCCACTACGGTAACCTTTCAGGTAATCCTCAAGTAATCCTGTTTTATCTACAGTGGGGAACAGTATGTGGATTTGTGATACAGACATATGGAAGGCTTGTAGCACAGAGCAACAGCTTGGAGCAATGGCCACGGGTTGGTTCAGGGCTTCTGAGTGTTCAGGCATTATTGGTGTTAATGGCCCAGAGCGGTCATTTAATGCAGGAGCATTGCCCCATCTCGCATCACAGCCTTGGGTCTACCGATGACAGCGCTACAGCAATGACGATGCCACTGCTGGCACCGTGACCTGTTAGCACCGCAACGAGCACTGACCCATTGTGCACCACAGCCCTGGTCTCGCCGACTTCACTGGATGACCGTCACTGAGCCGCTGCCTACACTGTGACCTGAGGGCACTGAGCTTCGAATCTCTCCGCTTCACACTGCATCCCCAATGCGCTCCTGACTTTAAACTCACGGAGTTGGACCAGCAACACATGTGATTACAAGTGCCCGACGACTCCTCCACCGACTCCTGGAACTGACGCCTGCCAACGCCACTCCCCTTGAGCTCACCGCAAGGTCCGATGCCCTGCATCTCCAAAGGTACTATTTTACACGTCTCCCCGACACCCTACCTGGCTCGCAACACTGCAGTCAGCCAGAACTGTTGGAATTATTTGCTCACGATGCCATGATAGACCCAGATAGAGCTATCAACTTCTGGGAACTGTATATAAAGCCTATTTTTGCATTATTCGTATTTTGATCACTGTATGTTGGAATTGTATCGTTCTGGTCTTGTTTTACACAGATAAATATTTTTTTTTAAATTTAACTGGTGCGGTGTCCTCTTGTAGTGTTTTCACTGTATTACTGTATGTTACGTGCAAATGCTTTACACATTGCTTCTGAGATAAGCCTGACTGCTGGTGCCAAGCTACCAAGGGGGTGAGCAGGAGTTATTTTAGACGTGTAATCCCCTTAATCCTGACTAGGGTGGTGGATTGTGCCTGGCTTAGGTTCATGCCCCAGCCAGCCAGAACACCCATTTCGAACATTAGTTGTCAGCGGTGAGTGAGAATAGGACTTGCGTTTGCACTTGACCTACAGTGATTGGTGTGCACTATTGCCATATCACAGACCACTACGTACCACATACTCAGTTTTTCCATTTTGGTCTATTTTTGTCTTTCCCTGTTTTGAACTTCCTACAGCATCATGTCTCAGTCAAGAGCATCATCAGTTACATTCCTAGAATTGGTTTTTGAGGAGGATAGGGTGGAAACCTACACTGTAAAAGAACTGAAGGCAGCTTGCAAAAACCTCAAAGTCCAAGTTAGAGGTCTCACCAAAAAGGAAGAGCTACAGAAGGCGCTGAGGGCCTGGGTAGCGGTCAGGAATGCCAGTGGGCATTCTGAGGATCCTAGTGTGGAGGCCGAGGAGCCAATTCAAAGGGAAGAGGTGCTAAGGGATCAGGAGCTATTAAGGGGGAATGTACCTTCTGGGTCAGACAGCAGTAGTCCCTCCCCAGGTCTGTCTCCAGAGGAGCTAGAGAATAACTGGAGAGCCAGGAATCTCAGGATGGAGGAGGTAAAAAGGCAATTGGAGATGGAGGAAAGGGAAATGATTTTAGCCTATGAGCTCAAGTGAGAGAGCTGGAGCTGGACTGGGAAGCCAGGAGGGCCAGGTCCAGCCGAGATGGTGGCAGCAAACATATTATGTCCAGTACTGGAGGGGGGGACATACACACACACAGAGACCTGATGCCTTGCTTCAAGGAGAGGATTGACATACACCAGGGGGTTCAGGATTGTGAGGAAACTCCTGTGGTGCGCAGGTTCCATAAGGTGAATTGGGGAACTGGCCCAGGGGATCATATTCCTAGTGGTAGGAGGCACACTCTACTGACTCTATATGAGAGATGCAGGGAGAGGGGTTCCCCATGGCAGAAGCCCTGGTAAGTTAGTATGGAGACCGTCAAGAAGAGTATGGGTTGAGTGACAGCCAAAGTCAGGCACTGTCTCACCAGTCTTGCGAGGGTGATGAAGGGTACTTTTCTGAGGCACTAGATGGTTGGTGAAGGGTGATTTGGTTAACACGTGTGAGCTGCTGGGTAATTTAGATGCTGGAGAGCGTATGTTCAGTCCCTGTTTTCCAGAGCTATGCCAACACCTGCTGGAGTGGGAGTTCTCTAGCCCCAGGGAGCTTGCACTGGAGGCTGACCTTTTGGTGGATTCCATAGAGTCTGTAGAAGTTTTTGGGGGTGATCCGGGAGGGGGTGGTTCAGGTTTTTTCCCAACCAGGTGTGGTAGGGGATGTTGGTAGTGACCCAGATAGATCCCAGTATAGTGGGATGGGTGAGGGGTCCCATGTCCTGTCTCTGAATAGAGGGAGTGGGGGTCCCAATGTGCCCAAAACCCAGTCCCAGGGCCTGGGTGGTACCATGAGTGAACACCAGGAAGGGGGTCTATACCGGGAGGCCATCCCCCGAGGGGGATCCCAGGGTGTCAGAGGAGCTGTGGGGCTGCTGTAAAAAGCATCCCACCAGTTCTCGTGGCTGGCAGCACCACTCCAGTTGGGAGAGTGCATGAGTCCAGAGAAAGGGGTGAGGGGCGACACTGTCCCCAGTGGAAGGACCTGTGGGTCAGAGGTTGCTGGCTCTGAGGTCAGAGCACCCCAGGACGGACCCTGGTGAAGTCACTTCTGGCCTCGGTGTCTCCAAGCCCTGTCAAAGGGACAGGACGCTGGAGACCTACGCCAGGCAGACTCTCACTCACTACCTGAGGAAGGTGTTTTCCGTGGGGGGGTGGTTCTGCTCCCCTGGAAGTCCTGGCTTGCCAGGTAGAGGTCCAGCATAAGGGCACAGACCTTGGGATGGAGGGCCAGGTTCAGGGTGTCCCCCCTGACCTGGAGGAAGGGGCGACTGCTAACAGAGCCCCTACCGGGTTGTCTTCAGGGGGTACTGCTCTGGGTGGGAGGGGGGACAGGGAGGGGGCAGTCTCATCCCTGACCCTTGTCCAGTCTAAGGGCACAGACCATATGCTGGGGCACCAGTTGCAGGATAGCACCCCTGAACTGGTGGGAGAACTGAGTAGGATGCCTGCCACAGGTGCCCTGACAATTCTGGAATCTGAGGGTACTGCTCCATGTGGGAGGACGCAGAGTCCCAGGGAGGGGTACAGGGTATTTGAAAGCCCACCTCCATCTCCTGTCCAGCCTCACTCAGGGTACAGACCCTGGGCTGGTAGGTCAGTGTCATGATGCCATACCCGATCTGGCCGGAGGGAGAGTGGGCAATAGGTGTTGAGCACCTGGGGCTACCGCCCCCCGCTCTCTGATGTCACAGGGGTTAGAGGGCCCTGAGAGGCCTGAGGCCTGTCCCTCGTCACTGACAGCTGTTGGTAGCCACTGGGACTTGCTGTCCTGGTGGACAGAGATGCCCCTGGGGGCAGACATGAGTCACACCCCGGGGATGGCTTTTTCAGCAGGTTTACCCCCAGACTTTTTGCTTTTTGATCTACTGTTTGTGACCTATTTTGCATTGGCTTTAGGAGTCTGGACACTTTCCCACTGCTATCCAGTGCTAAAGTGCATATGCTCTCCCTGTAAATTGTGTTTATGGATTGGTGTTTCCATAATTGGCTTATTTGATTTACTACTAAGTCCCTAGTAAAGTCCATGGCCTGTAAATCAAATGCTGCTAGTGGGCCTGCAGCACTGATTGTGCCACCCCTACAAGTAGCCTTTCAAAGGGTTCTTAAACCTGCCATGTCAACGTGGCAAGTGCACCTCCTTCCCATGCCCTACCTGTTCCTTTTCTTACATAAAAGGCACTCCTAATGTAGGCCCAAGGTCCCCCTGTGGGCAGGGTGCAGTATGGGGGAAAGGTAGGACATGTGCTGGTGTTTATTACATGTCCTGATAATGAAATACTGTGCATTTCGTTTTTCACTATTGGAAGGCTATCTGTCCCAGAGGCTAACATTGGAGTTGCTTTGTAACATCTTACAAGCATAACTTTCCATTGGGACAAGATGGAGAAATGGAGTTTAGGCTTCCTGACCTCAGAATTTAAAGATACGTATTTTAGTAAAGAGGATTTTTATATTATGTATTTGAAAATGACACTTTTAGAAGGTGGGCATTTTGTTGCTTAACCATCCTGTGTGCCTCTGCCTTTTGTGTATTCCCAGTTTGGGTTAGGAGTGACAAGAGCAGGGGATGTGCATTCACACTATACAGGCACAAGGGAGAGGGGTTGAAGTGTGTCCTGCCTTTCCTGAGTGACTCATAGCCAGGCTGAATAGACCTGTCTGCATTTAGGGTAGTGGGAGGAGTTCTTGCTTGCACCTGAATGGACTGTGGCTGCCTCTCACAAAGCTCCCGCCACCTCCTGTGGTGAACTTGGCCTGTGCCAGGCTGAACTGGTTTATGTGTGCCAGAGGAACTTTATTTGTACCTACTTCCAAGGAAAATATGGAAACATATTGGGGCCCTGACCCCAGAACGTTAGATTACTGCTGGACTAAGGAACCTGCCAGGAAGAAGAGCTGTAAGAGATGCCAGGAGGACTGCCCCTTTGCTGTTGTTGTTTTATTGGGTTGGCTTGTAGTTGCTGCTTCTGTCTTGGGCATAAAAGACTGGACTGTTCTTTCTGCGTAGGGCTTGATGTAGAGCTTGCCTCCTGTTAGAAGTCCCAGGGGAATCAGAGATTTCAATATCTTCTGGGTACTGGCTTCTAGAACTGGATGTTTCAGTTGCCACAGAAAAGAAAGGTAACCCGACGCCGTCAACGACGCCGCTGCCTGCTCTGTGACCTGAAGGCACAGCTGAGGGCACCAACCCACTTGCCACCGCAACCCAGGCCTTACCGACGATGCCATCTGGTTCCGCTACCGAGCCACTGCTTGCACCGTGACCTGTGGGCACCGCACTCCACACCGCCTTATTTCACACTGCAGCCCTGCTATCCTTGACAACGCCGCAATGCTGTCACCGAACTGCTGCCTGCACTGTGACCTGTGGACACCGCTCGTGGAGAACATGGAGCACCGTCCCACTTCACATTGCAGCCCTGGTCTCACCAACAATGCAGCTCCAAGCTGACATCAACGCGACTGCCTGAACCGTGGTTTGGGGGCACCGCTCGTAAGTTACACGACGCACTGCCTCATCCCACACCACAGCCTTGGCCCACTGACGCCAGTGCCATCGACTCCAACCGACATCACTGCTTGCACCGTAACCTGTGGGCCCCCAACACCGCATTGCCCTATCCCGCACCACAGCCTTGGGTCTACCGACTACAGCACTTCAGCAATGACGACGCTACTGCTGGCACTGTGACCTGTTAGCACCACAATGAGCACCGCCCCACTTTGCACTGCAGCCTTGGTCTCACCGACGCCACTGGACGACCGTCACCGAGCTGCTGCCTACACAGCGACCTGAGGGCACCACACCTTGCACCGCTCCACTTCACTCCGCAGCCCGATGCTTGCTGATGCCGGTGCTTCTGACTTCAAACTCCCGGAGTTCGACCTGCAACGGGTGTGACTTGAACTCCTGCACCGACTCCCGGATCTGACTCCAGCCGATGCCACTCCCCCGGAGCTCACCACAAGGTCCGACACCCTGCATCTCCAATGGAACAGTTTTACTGGTGTCCCCGACACTGTAGCTGGCCCGCGATGCAGCGGATGGCCAGAACTGTTGAATTTAATTGCTCACAATGCCGTAATAGCCCTGGACTTAGCTATCGACTTCAAGGAACTGTATATAAAGCCTATTTTTGCATTATTCATATTTTGATCATTGTATGTTGGATTTTTATAGTTCTGGTCTTGTTTTACAGAGATTATTATTGGATACTTTTCTAAAACTAGTGTTGTGTCCTCTTGTAGTGTTTTCACTGTGTAACTGTATGTTATGTGCAAATGCTTTCAAATTGCCTCTGAGGTAAGCCCGACTGCTTGTGCCAAGCTACAAAGGGGGTGAGCTGGGTTTATTTTAGATGTGTAATCCCCTTATCCTGACTAAAGTGGATTATTCTGCCTGGCTTAGGTGCATACCCTAGCCAGCCAGAAAACCCATTTCTAACAACTTTACTGTTGGCATCTGCCGGATACCCCGAAAGTCTCTAAATGCCCCTCCCTGAGGCCCTGGGAACCTTAGAAGTGTACTCTTGTGATTGGTTGGGCCTTAAAAGACCAAGTCAGAAGGTAAAATATTTGACCAGGATGAACCCAGCTCATGTATACGACCGACGTTACTTTGCGGTCAACCTCAAATCACACCTAGGTCTCAGTCTACCATGGCTATTGACCGACTGGCGCTTTAATTTAATTCTTGTACTATTTTTACCTAAATTTTGAAAATTCATATCGCCATTTCAATTTATTGGATTTTTGTCACTTTAGTGGAATTTGGCTATTAAATTGGACTCTATTTCTCTAATTTAGTTTGGTATTTTTATTGTTTTGCATTTTGACTTTTTGGCGTAACAAAACATCTTTACAACATTGCCTCTAAGTTAAGCCTGTCTGCTCTGTGCCATAGCTATCAGTGGACAAAGCTCAGGTTAACTTAGTGACTTACAGGGTTCATCCTAGCATGAGTTGAGATTATTCCTTGAGGTAGGCTGCCGCACACCCCAAACATTACTCCAGCTTCCTTCACTTTCCATACCAGACCCTTCAGAAAGGTATCTATTCCTACATTTAATATATAAAAAAAATCATGATATTATTACTGTTTGTTTATTTCAATAGTTATAAAGATGCAAGATTTCCTTCTAATCTGTGTTACATTGATACCCAGCATATAAGAGTATGAACTAACCACAGCCAAAATTGTCTCAGTTGAGAATTCGGATGGGGGGCACATAAATTAAAATATTAAAATAAACTGAAAGTTTAACTGTCACCATTAAAACAAATTGCTTGAGTGTTGACATTATTTCTACTTTGGTTTCAAAAGGGTATCAACTATCAACATAAAACTATCAAACAAAATTGGTGGTTTCCTAATTGCAGAGAGATCTAAAGGACTATGACTTACTGGACAACCACCAGTTTGGTTTTCAACTGTCACATGACAGCAATACAGTTGTGGCCCTTGTGCTGGTCATTATTCATACATTAACCTTAATCCAGTGACAGTGATGTACACATATATAAATTCAGCCACTTTTGCCAGACCATACCACCGCCCACTAATAGGGATAATCAAAAGTATGTTGAGACATATAACAAAAGCCCTAATGTTTTGACTCGAATGCATTCTGGTCTCTTGATTCCTGTTTGTGCTGCTTATGCTCGGGTGTTCATTCTCAGGGAAGTTAAGTATGTTACACTAATAGTCTTCATACAGTGCAAATAGTGTATGTCCTTTTCAAGAATTGTCTATCCTTTTGTATGAGCAAGGTTGAAGCCTGATGGTCTTGGGTTACTGTCAAGTAAGAAAGTTTTAAGTTGTGTCACAAAGGGGTCTTGGCTGTTTCACCAGTGGAAAAAGCAGTCTCCTAAAATGATGTGGGGTACAGTGGATATGCTATTTTCCACGATGAACTCAATCATTTGCTCTAAAAATAGAGTATTATTTTCATGGTGGTGGTAGATGGTGTATATTACTGTGAGCTTCGGTACTGAAGATTATACTTTTATGGATACGAATTAGAAGGAAGATGTTTGGACTGTTTTTAGGATCTTACACTGAACCAAGATTTTGTGTTTGACTGCGAATCCCCCTCATGGATTTTCTTCTTAATCTGTGTGGGTGATTCATGAGCAGGAATGATGAGAAGGTCAAGATTGGGTTGGGATGAGGTTGAGAGCCAGGTGTCTGTAAGGAATAGCAGATCTAGGTTCTGTGTTTCAATCATTGCTGCAATGTTTGAGGTGACGTGTATATTCTGATCTGCAATTGTGGTCTATGCACCTCAGATAGGTTTTTTGTTTTAGGGACAGTTGACCTTTGAATCTGGATTTAAATGAGGTTCTTGTGAATCATCAATTAGGTCCTCATTATGATGCTGGTCATATTGACCGTGCGACCGACGTGGCCACAGTTAGATACCGACCACCGAGTCCGCGGTTTCTCTGGATCACTGACATAATATCGACAGACATATTATCGACCTTCCATAATATCGGGATAAAAATATTGATTACACTAATATCGACATACTAAACGCATTTAAAAAAATACACAAATATCGACAACAAAATATTGATAACATTTACATCGATATCAGTATTATCGAACCAAAAAATATTGTGATAACTAATATCGAACTTATTAAGAAAGCATACAAAGTGACAATAATATCAAGAACAAAAATATAGACAACAATATTATCGTTAAAAAAAATATATCAACATGTTAAAATTATTTGTAATAACACAACACATACCCCAAAAAATATAAAAATGTTAATTAACACACACAGCATACAAAATAAATCGATTAACACATATTTTAATGACTTTGAAAAATAATATCATCAAAATGATTAAATACACAAAATGATTTACTACTTCAAACATTATATCTAAATTAAAAAATATTTTTGAACATTTAAAAGAATATAAATTACATATAACATACTATACCACTTTTAAATTAAAAAAACGGTAACTAAGGCTTAATTAGCATTTTCCATTTATGGAAAACAACTGCCAAATTAATTAAAACAATAAGTAACAACCAATGAAATACACATACAATTGAAATAACCCAATAACATTAAAACAACAATTAATGAATGTTAGAAATGGGATTTTTGGTAGGCTTGGGCGTGGGCCAAAGCCAGGCAAAAACCACCACTCTAGTCAGGATAAGGGAGTTACACGTCTAAAATAACCCCTGCTCACCCACTTGGTAGCTTGGCATGAGCAGCCAGGCTTAATTTAGAGGCAGTGTGTAAAACATTTGCACATAACCAACAGTAATACAGTGTAAGCACTACAAAAGGACACCACACCAGTTTAGAAAAATATCCAATATTTTTATATACTTAAGACAAGACCAAATATGATAAAAATCCACCATACAGTACTTAAAAATCTTCAGTTATCAAAATATGCTTTAAAAACAGTTCCTTGATGTCGATAGCTCCGTCCAGGGCTATCACGGCGTCGTGAGCAAACAAATCCAAACAGTTCTGGCTGACTGCGGTGTCGCGGGCCAGCTACGGAGTCGGGAAGACCCGCAAACAGTACCTTTTAGAAATGCAGGGCGTCGGCGACCTCTCGTTGGGCTTCCGAAAGCACGGCTTCCGCAGGTGTCGGCTACGGAGGTTGGTGCAGGAGTCGTCGGGGCCCTCGAAGTCACACGGGTTGCACATCGATCTCCTCTCTGTTGAAGTCAGGAGCGCTGGCGTCGGCATGCGCCGGGTGCTGCGGTGCGGCATGCGGTGCCCTCAGGTCGCGGTGCGAGCAGCGGCTCAGTGGCGGCATCAGATGGCGTCATCGGTGAGACCAGGGTCGCGGGGCGAGATGAAGGCGGTGCTCGTCACGGTGCTGGCAGGTCACGGTGCAAGCAGCGGCATTGTCGTTGCTGAAGCGCTGTCGTCGGCTGACGGACTGGAGTCGATGGCGCCGGCATCAGTAGGCCAAGGCTGCGGTGTGGGATGAGGGCGGTGTGTCGTGTAACTTTATGAACGGTGCCCTCGAACCACGGTGCAAGCAGCGGCGTAGATTTTGGCGTGGAGCGGCGTCGTCGGGGATACCAAGGCGTCGTCGTGAAGCGAGGCGGTGCGGAGTGCGGTGCCCACAGGTCACGGTGCGAGCAGCGGCTCGGTGACGGCATCAGCAGGCGTCGTCGGTGAGACCAGGGTCGCGGTGCGTGGTTGCGGCGGTGCCAAGGCGTCGTCGTGAAGCGAAGCGGTGCCCACAGGTCACGGTGTGAGCACCGGCTCGGTGGCGGCGTCAGCAGGCGTCATCGGTGAGACCAGGGTCGCGGTGCGGCGTTGTGGCGGTGCCCTCTGCGGTGCCTTCGGGACACGGAGTCGGCAGCGGCGTCATCGACGTCGTCGAGTGGCTTTTCTTCTGTTGCAGCACAAAACACACAGTCCCCAGTGCTGAGGGCAGAAGAGCTTGAAGTCTTTGTTGTGCCTGAGACTTCTTGAACAGGGGGCAAGCTCTACCTCAAGCCCTTGGAGAAACTCACAAAAGTAGATTGCAGAAAGTCCAGTCCAGGCCTTTCACTGCCCAAGACAGAAGCAGCCACTGCAGGCCAACACAGCAAAGCACACAGCAAAGTGGTAGTTCCTCCTCACAGCTTCTCTGGCTCTTCTTCTTGGCAGTCTTCTTGATCCAAAAGAGTTCTAAAGTTCAGGGGTCTGGGACCCAGCATTTATGTCCAAAAATCCTTTGATCTCTTAGGCAGAGAGGGCCTGTGCCCGGTCAGGACCAGTTCTGCCTTCTCTGGTGTGAATTCCTGGCAGGAGGTGGAGACGGCATTTGTCAGAGGCAGAGCAGGCCCTTTGAGGTGCAAGGAAATCTCCTCCCCCTTCCCCCATCGTAACCCAGGTCTCTTCAGCGCTTTCCTGACCTATCTAGACCATCTGGCGCCCCTCCTGCTCCCCCAGCCTTCTGTCATCCAAAACCCAGACAGGCAATCCACATTCCAGCAGAGGCACACGGGATGACTGAGCAAGAAAATACCCACTTTCTAAAAGTGGTATTTTCAAACACAGAATGTAAAAATCACCTTCACTAAAAGATGCATCTTTAGATTCTGAGTTCAGGCATACTAAATTCTATTTTCTTACCGAATTCCCTGGGCCAGTTATGTTTATAAGATGTTATAAACAAACCTCCCATTCTATCCTATGGGGAACTGGTAGCCTTGCAATAGTGAAAAACGAAATTGGCTGTAATTCACTATCAGGACATGCCACACACACCAGGGCATGTCCCACCTTTCACATACACTGCACCCTGCCCACAGGGGTACCTTGGGCCTACCTGAGGGGTGTCTGACATGTAAGAAAAGGGAAGGTTAGGGACCGGCCAGTGTGTGCACTGGCCAAGTCGACATGGCAGTTACCAATTGCGCGCAGACTCTGCAATGGCAGGTCTGAGTTACCGTTTTCAGGGCTACTCACGGGGTGGCACAACCAGTGCTGCAGGCCCTCGAGTAGCATTTGATTCACCAGCCCTGGCACACGCAGTGCACTTTACTAGGGGCTAACAGGTAAATCAAATATCCAATCATGGAAACACCCATCCATAACACAATTTACACAGAGAGCATATGCACTTTAGCACTGATTAGCAGTGGTAAAGTGCCCAGAGTCCTAAAACCAACACAAACAGGTCAGGGAAAAATAGGAGGAAAAAGCAAAAGTTTGGGGATAACCCTGCAAAAGGGGTATTTCCAACACAACCCCTTCCAGCCTAAAGCCAGGGGAGACCAATCCATACCTCGATGGGCTTCCCTGCTTGGGGCGATAGAACACGGAACCTGGCCAGCAACAGCAGGGTTTCTTTCCCGTTTTACGCCTTCCTGCACCTAGTTGGATTCCTCTATCCATACTCTCAGGGCCCACTAAGCTGAACCATGGGGGACCCTTCTCCTCACCTGTGGACCCCATCTGTGCAGCACCTAAACTTACTTGGCTCACAGATGTGTCCCAACAGGCAGGCAGGATCCCCATGGCCAACACAATCGTGTGGCCCAGTCCACCTCCGGGGTGTGACTCCTTTCCCCCTCCCAGGGGCAACTTTGTCCCTCTGGACAGCCAGCCACAGTGGGCACTGACAGCTGTCAGTGATGAGAGCCAGGCCTCATGCCTTTCAGGCCACTCCAACCATTGCAGCATCAGAGAGTGGGGGGCGGTAGCCCCAGGTGCCTGGCATCCTTTCTCCACTCTCCCCCCTGCCAAATCAGGTATGGCATCCTGACACTGGTCCACCAGCCCAGGGTCTGTACCCTGCGGCTGGACAGGAGACTGGGGTGGGCTCTCCCATACCCTCTCCTTCTCCCTGGGGCTCTGTACCCTCCCACCTAGAGCGGTACCCCCTTCCCGAATTGTCAGGGCACCTGTGGTAGGTGTCCTGCACAATTCGCCCAACAGTTCAGGGGTGCTATCCTGCAACTGGTACACCAGCCCAGGGTCTGTACCCTGGGGCTGAACCAGGGGCTGGAGTGGACTCTCCCACACCCGGTCCTCCCCCCTGGGGCTCTGTACCCTCCCACCTGGAGCGGCACCCCCAGAAGACAAACTGGTAGGGGCACTGTTTGCAGTCGCCCCTGCCCCCAGGTCAGGGGGGACACCCTGAACCTGGTCCGCCAACCCAGGGTCTGTACCCTCAGGTTGCACCGGGGACAGAGGCGAGGACTCCCTCCCTCTGTACCCCCTTCCAGAGTTCTGTACCCTCCCACCTGGAGTGGTACCCCTAGAAGATAAACCGGTCAGGACACTGCTTACAGTCGTCCTTCCCTCCAGGTCAGGCAGGACCTGAGCCTGGCCTCCCACCCCAGGGACTAAACCCTGTGGCTGAGCACCTGCCCAGCGCAGCAGGACTTCCTTGGGAGCACGCATGCCCTCCCTGAGGGTAACACATGACTCATGTGTTGTGTGACAGTCTGCCTGGTGCAGATCTCCTGACCCCTGCCAATCTGACAGTGCGCGAAGATCCCCCAGGACAGAAGTGGTGTCACCATGGTCACTCCTAGGAGGCTCAGCCCTTCTGGCTGGCCCCTGACCCACTGGTTCTCCCACTGGGGAACACATCCTCCTCTCACCCCTCAATCTGGACTTCTGCACCCTCCACTTACGATCGGCACCGCCAGACACCAGAACCGCTGGAGCTCTGTTTACAGACACTCCACGTTCTCCTGACAGTAGGAGATCCCCCTCAACAGATGGCCTACCAGTACAGCCTAGGCTCCCCACCTGGTGTTCCCTCCTGGACCCACCCAGGCTCAGGGACTGGGTTTTGGGCACCTTGGGCCGCAGCCCATTCCCACTCCTTCTCCGCGGAGACAGGACGTGAGTCCCTACACCCTTCCCACGACACTGGGACCTATCTGGGCTACCACAAACCTTTCCCACCACCCTCGGTTGGGAAATACCTAAGCCGCTTCCTTCCGGGTCACCCCCAGATGCTTCTCCAGACCCTCTGGAATCCACCAAAAGGTCTGCCTCCAGTGCAAGCTCCCTGTGATCAGAGAACTCACAATCCACTGGGTGTTGGCATAGCTCTGGAAAACAGGGACTTAAAATATGCTCTCCAACAATTGAATCACACAGCCCCACACATGTGTTAACCAAACTACCCTTCACCCAACCATCCAGTGCCTCGGACAAGTACCCCACATCATTCTCACAAGACTGGTGAGACAGTGTCTGACTGTTGCTGTCTCTTAACCCATACTCTTCTGGCTGATCTCCATACTCACTTACTAGGGCTTCTATCATGGGGGAACCCCTCTCCCTGCACCTCTCATCTAGAGTCCGTAGAGTGTCCCTCCCACTACCAGGAAAATGATCCCCTGTGCCAGTTCCCCAATCCACCTCAGGGCCACTGCATACCACTGGAGTAACCTCACAATCCTGAACCCCCTGGTGTATGTCAACCCCCTCCTTGAAGCAGGGTCCCAAATCTGTGTGTGGGTGTACCTCATCCTCAGTACTGGACCTAACACTTTTGCTGCCACCATCTGGGCTGGGCCTAGCCCTACTGGCTTCCCAGTCCAGCTCTCTCATTTTAATGTCATGGTCTAACATCATCTTCCTTTCCTCCATGTCTATTCTTTTGTCTTCCCTCTCACTTTCTATCCTGAGTTTCTCCAATTCGAACTTCCTTGCTTCCCGCCTGTCCTCCAGCTCCTCTGGGGACAAACTGCTGCTGCCTGGTTGAGAGGGTGCACCCCCTCCCAAGAATACATCCACCCTTGGAATAGGCTCCTCTGCCTCCATGCCAAGATCCCCAGACAGCTCACTAGCATGTCTGGCTGCTACCCAGGCCCTCAGCGCCTTTTGTAGCTCCTCTTTTCTGGTGAAGCCCCTGATTTGGATTTTGAGGTTTTTGCAGATCGCCTTCAATTCCTACACATTGTAGGTTTCTAACCTCTCCTCCTCAAAGGCCACTTCCAAGGATGCAACAGATGATGCAATTGAGTCAGGCATGACGAAGTAGCAAGTTCAAACTGGCAAGATCAAAAAAATAGGCCAAAAAGAAAAAGAACAAGTATGTGGCACGTAATGGTCTGCGATAAGGTAGTAGTGCACACCAATCACTGTAAGTCAAGTGCAAACGCAAGTCCTATCCTCACCGCTGACAACCAATGTTAGAAATTGGATTTTTGGTAGGCTTGGGCGTGGGCCAAAGCCAGGCAGAAACCACCACTCTAGTCAGGATAAGGGAGTTACACGTCTAAAATAACCCCTGCTCACCCCCTTGGTAGCTTGGCACGAGCAGCCAGGCTTAATTTAGAGGCAGTGTGTAAAACATTTGCACATAACCAACAGTAATACAGCGTAAGCACTACAAGAGGACACCACACCAGTTTAGAAAAATATCCAATATTTGTATATACTTAAGACCAAAAACGATAAAAATCCACCATACAGTACTTAAAATCTTCAGTTATCAAAATATGCTTTAAAAACAGTTCCTTGATGTCGATAGCTCCGTCCGGGGCTATCACGGCGTCGTGAGCAAACAAATCCAAACAGTTCTGGCTGACCGCAGCGTCGCGGGCCAGCTACGGTGTCGGGAAGACCCACAAACAGTTCCTTTTAGAAATGCAGGGCATCGGCGACCTCTCGTTGGGCTTCCGAAAGCACGGCGTCCGCAGGCGTCGGCTCCAGAGGTCGGTGCAGGAGTCGTCGGTGCCCTCGAAGTCACACACGTTGCAGATCGATCTCCTCTCTGTTGAAGTCAGGAGCGCTGGTGTCAGCAGGCGCCGGGTGCTGCAGTGCGAAGTGCAGCGGTGCGGCGTGCGGTGCCCTCAGGTCGCGGTGCAAGCAGCGGCTCGGTGGCGGCGTCGGATGGCATCGTCGGTGAGACCAGGGTCGCAGGGCGAGATGAAGGTGGTGCTCATCACGGTGCTGGCAGGTCACGGTGCAAGCAGCGGCGGCGTCGTTGCTGAAGCGCTGTCGTCGACTGACGGACTAGAGTCGATGGCGCCGGCATCGGTAGGCCAAGGCTGCGGTGCAGGATGAGGGCGGTGCATCGTGTAACTTTATGAGCGGTGCCCTCGAACCACGATGCAAGCAGCGGCGTAGATTTCGGCGTGGAGCGGCGTCGTCGGGGCAACCAAGGCGTCGTCGTGAAGCGAGGCGGTGCGGAGTGCAGTGCCCACACGTCACGGTGCGAGCAGCGACTCGGTGACAGCGTCAGCAGGCGTCGTCGGTGAGACCAGGGTCGTGGCGTTGCGGCGGTGCACTCTGCGGTGCCAAGGCATCGTCATACAGCGAAGCGGTGTGGAGTGCGGTGCCCACAGGTCGCGGTGCGAGCACCGGCTCGGTGGCGGCGTCAGCAGGCATCGTCGGTGAGACCAGGGTTGCGGTGAGGCATTGCGGCGGTGCCCTCTGCGGTGCCTTTGGGACATGGAGTCGGCAGCGTCGTCGTCAACATCGTCGAGTGGCTTTTCTTCTGTTGCAGCACAAAACACACAGTCTCCAGTGCTGAGGGCAGCAGAGCTTGAAGTCTTTGTTGTGCCTGAGACTTCTTGAACAGGGGGCAAGCTCTACCTCAAGCCCTTGGAGAAACTCACAAAAGTAGATTGCAGAAAGTCCAGTCCAGGACTTTCACTGCCCAAGACAGAAGCAGCCACCGCAGGCCAACACAGCAAAGCACACAGCAAAGTGGTAGTTCCTCCTCACAGCTTCTCCGGCTCTTCTTCTTGATCCAAAAGAGTTCTAAAGTTCAGGGGTCTGGGACCCAGCATTTATGTCCAAAAATCCTTTGATCTCTTAGGCAGAGAGGGCCTGTGCCCGGTCAGGATCAGTTCTGCCTTCTCTGGTGTGAATTCCTGGCAGGAGGTGGAGACGGCATTTGTCAGAGGCAGAGCAGGCCCTTTGAGGTGCAAGGAAATCTCCTCCCCCTTCCCCCATCGTAACCCAGGTCTCTTCAGCCCTTTCCTGACCTATCTAGACCATCTGGCGCCCCTCCTGCTCCCCCAGCCTTCTGTCATCCAAAACCCAGACAGGCAATCCACATTCCAGCAGAGGCACACGGGATGACTGAGCAAGAAAATACCCACATTCTAAAAGTCATATTTTCAAACACAGAATGTAAAAATCACCTTCACTAAAAGATGCATCTTTAGATTCTGAGTTCAGGCATACTAAATTCTATTTTCTTACAGAATTCCCTGGGCCAGTTATGTTTATAAGATGTTATAAACAAACCTTCCATTCTATTCTACGGGGAACTGGTAGCCTTGCAATAGTGAAAAACGAAATTGGCTGTAATTCACTATCAGGACCTGCCACACACACCAGGGCATGTCCCACCTTTCACATACACTGCACCCTGCCCACAGGGGTACCTTGGGCCTGCCTTAGGGGTGACTAACATGTAAGAAAAGGGAAGGTTAGGGACCGGCCAGTGTGTGCACTGGCCAAGTCGACATGGCAGTTACCAACTGCGCGCAGACTCTGCAATGGCAGGTCTGAGTTACCGTTTTCAGGGCTACTCACGGGGGTGGCACAACCAGTGCTGCAGGCCCCCGAGTAGCATTTGATTCACCAGCCCTGGCACACGCAGTGCACTTTACTAGGGGCTAACAGGTAAATCAAATATCCAATCATGGAAACACCCATCCATAACACAATTTACACATTGAGCATATGCACTTTAGCACTGATTAGCAGTGGTAAAGTGCCCAGAGTCCTAAAACCAACACAAACAGGTCAGGGAAAAATAGGAGGAAAAAGCAAAAGGTTTGGGGATAACCCTGCAAAAAGGGCCATTTCCAACAATGAAACACTATATAAACACATGCAAATTAAACATAATTTTACACTGCAACCAAAAAAGCAAGAATAAGGAGAAACTCTGCCGTATTGCTGCCACAACATTGAACTGCATTATAGAAAACTTTGATTCCAGCTCCACAAAGTAAGTAAAATAGCATTTTAAAACTACTGCTACAGAAAACGTTCTCAAAGCACTTTTTATATGAACAAAAAAATTAATATATTTTTTTTTAATTATATCTCCTCTACAGATAATTCTGAAGACACTCAAAGAACTACAGAACAGTGTGAAATATCAACTTGCAAATAAAGTAAGTATTAAACTCAAATAAACTAACACAATTTTCAAAAATGCCAAACAGAAGTGGAAGCTAAACCCAACCCTCCCCCCACTAAAAACACAGTTAAACAAATTTATTAAAATCACTCTTTCTGCAGGAATTTCTAAAAAAAATACTAAAGACAAACAGCAAAGAAAACCCATCAGCATTGAAACAATTCTTCAAATTTAACATTGTAAGTATTAAATTGCCAATGTACATGTTTTAGATGATAAAACAGCACAGGAATATTTTTTATAATTTTTATATACATTTCTCTTAGCATTTGAAACATCACCATGACTGAAGGAGCCCAATTCATTGCTTCCCAAAAAGGCAAATTTTTGTTATGCTATATGGGGTATGTGTACACCCAAGAAAAGCAAACAGGAAACAAAGTGAACTGGAAATGTAGTAAATACTATTCTAACAAATGTTATGGGAGGGCAACAAAGGAAACAACTGTACTATATGTTAGAGAGCATAACCACCCCCTAACGTAGCTGAAATTGAAGTTCGAAATGCTTTAGAAAATATAAAAGAAGCTAGCACTAGATCTGAAAAGGCTACAACAGAAATACTTAAGGACATGCTCCCCAGAGACCCACAACATGCAACTGGCCAATTGCCCTCAATATCGTCACTAATAAGAACAATAGCTAGAACTAAAAAAGCTACTGCTACCACTACACCTGTCCGCTAAACTTTTCCTGAAGTAGAAATACCAACGGAACCCACAGTTACTCATAATGAAGAACAATTTCTTCTTTATGACAATAAAGCAGCTGACAAAAGAATAATAATATTTGGAACTCCCACAAATTTACTGAAACTACAGAACTGTGAGACATGGATGATGGATGGGACTTTTAAAATATGTCCCAAACCATTTTACCAGTTATATACAATACATGGACTTTATCAAAATACAAACATCCCCTTTATATATGCTCTATTACCAAACAAGCAAACCACCACCTATGTTGAACGTTTAACCACAGTAAAACAAGAAACCAATAATTACTTTCCCCAAAAAATGATCATTGACTTTGAACAGTCAATGATACAAGCCATACTAAAAAACTACCCTCACACAGCAATTCGAGGTTGCTATTATCACTTTAACCAATGCATTTGGAGACACCTCCAAAAAATCTACACTAATGGGTCGATTATGATGGTGGACAGAAAACCCTTCCGTCGGCCGTGCTCATGGTAAAAAACCGCCCGCATGTACCGCGGCATTTCTGCCGGTCACATTACGATGCAACGCCTGTAAAATCCTACCGCGGCGGACGGATTTCCCAAAAGACCATCCGTAACGGTCGGAAAAGCTGTAAATCCGACCCTGGCGGATGGGGAAAGCTGTTCAATGGACTTAAAAGTCCGCTACTGCAGCGGAATGACCGCACAGCCAATTACGATGAGATAGCGGAGCTGGCATAACGATCATTGCTGTTCCGACTGCCGCGGTCGCGCTCAGGCAAAATGAATGGCGGTCCGAACAAACTTCACTACAATGCTCAAAGTGTGCCTGTACTCTCTGCATCCCTCAATCACATCAGACACGCACCAATGATACACCACAAATGTATTCCTGAAATGAAAGCCATGGTCAGCATGGAAGAGACACCTGGTGCTCATCACTCATGTGGACACACCCACATACCACAGTATAAAATCAACCCCTTCCTGGACCAGCATCCTTTGCAAAGCAGGCGCTGAGACAGAGACAGAGAGAGAGACAGGGCACCATTTTGTCACACAGCACACAGCACAACATCACACCCACCCAACTCCACACACCACCACTTCTCATCCACACACCTGACACACCTCACACATCTTCATCACCACCCTGCACCCTGCACCTTTCATTCATTTGCACCATGCCCAATCAAAAAATGCCCAAATTCTCAGACACAGAGTTGAAAGTGCTGGTATACAAGATAATTAGGGTAGAACCACATTTGTATGGGAGCCTGGTTGAACAGACCCCAATTGTGCGCAAAAATCAGATGTGGGCAAGGATCTACAACAAAGGCAATGCAGTAGGGACCACCCTACGCACACTGCGTGACATCAAAAGGCGGTGGACCGACCTCAAGGCCCGGGTCAAGGCTCGGGCCCAGAGGAACCACGAGGCGGCCCAAAGAACTGGTGGCAGCCCTCCCATTCCACCACTAACCTTCAATGAATGGGAGGAGAAGGTGCTAGCCATACTGCATCCAGAGAGTCTCACAGGAATCGAGGGGGGAGTGGAGGCTGGTAAGTACAAACAAAATGATCACATCCCACTGTAATGTACTGTTGTGTACAACAAGTGAGCCTCAATTGCCAGACTAAATCAAACTCATGTAGAATACACGCTTTCATTATAAATGTCTCACAAGGCTAGCATTTCCTTCCTCTGCTTCACCTCACAGGTAGGTAGTCAGCTCATGCACCCTGGCCTCCCTCCCTCCCAAATATCATGGAGCACCCTCCCCACCCCAGAGCCATGTGGCAGCCATCACCGTCGACAGTGCTTCCTAACAGGTAGGTAGCCATCCTACTCAGGAGGGGGTTGTTGAGACCTGACAGCAAGACCACCACTCCCACAAGGCCCTCTGTACTCCCCCCCAAACAGCATGGAGCACCCTCCCCACCCCAGAGCCATGTGGCAGCCATCACCGTCGACAGTGCTTCCTAACAGGTAGGTAGCCATCTTACTGGGGAGCGGGTTGTTGAGACCTGACAGCAAGACCACCACTCCCACTAGGCCCTCTGTACGCCCTCCCAAACAGCATGGAGCTACATGACCACCACATCACGCACTTGTTAGCCAACTCTGTAAAGCTCCATAAGTTGTAGCCAGTGCACACACAGCTAATCCCATTGAGAGGTCACATTAATCACAGTGTCATTGATGAAGTCACATGTAACTGCAAAGCAGAACCCAAGAACGCAATGGCCAAAATCCAATGTGCAAGTCCCATTGTCTGAAAGCATCAAGGCTCACATCAAATCAACACATGCATGGAGACTCCGTCAAACATCACAAACCACAGAAGGTCAGTACAAAAAGCACAACATAAATCATGAAGTTGCAGCATAGTAGACAGATACTCATAGAAAAGTCACAAATATCCTAGCATCAACTGAAGTGGATGAGCAACAAGTTGGTACTAGAGGACATGTCCTTGGAGATACAATATCTGTACCTATGAAATTGTTGCTTCAGCCATGTCACATCACTAACGAGCAATGTATGTACCTCTACATCATGTTCGACTGCTGACAAACTGTTATGAATGCCAAGTAATGCCGCTGACAATCTAACCTCTGTCCAACAGGTGACTCGCTAGCAACAGCAGGCGACCGTGACATGAATAAGCCAAGCCAGTCTCCCCCCCCCCCCCAGGAAGGTGAACTCGCGGATGCAGATTCCCTGGTTTTTTCACATGAGGAGGACCGACCTGGCCCCTCCGGCGTGGCCAGGCAAGCTCAGTCCCAGGACCTCACTGTCCCCACCACCACCACCACGACTCCCACAATAACTGCAACAACAACGCTGACACCTGCAACAACTACCTGTGTGGCAGCCACTTCCACCTTCACCACCGCTGCCTCCAACACGGTCCCTGTGGCAGTTGTTGCCAATACCACCAGGCAGGCTGGGGGCTCTGAGGACAGTGTACAGCGGCGGCGACAGGCAACGCCACAGGTCCGTGTCTGCAGGGCAGGGGGGAGGTCAACTGGGGACAGTCACAGGAGGACACTGAGAGTGAGGCCCTGGCCACGTGAACACAGTCCTTGGTGCATACCAACAAAACCAGGGACAGAGATGAGCCAGGTTGTGGAAGAACCTCGTGAACTCCACCTGCTGCAAAGGTCCATGGACACACGTTTGGGACAACTTGTGGAGTACATGGGCCAGCTTGTGGGTGTTCTGAGGGACATCCATGCAGCTCAAATAGTGGCACCCCCACCCAGTGGCCAGCCTGATGATACTCACAACACCTCAGCAGCAGCCACAGGGAGGGGTGAGGCAGAAGACACAGACTCCTCAGACACCTCTGAGCATGTAGCAGGTTCCCCCCCTGCCAAACGGCAGAGGGGACGTCCGAGAAAAACCAGGGGAGGATCACGTGGCAAAGCACCTTGCAAAACCAGGTCTAGGAGCCACCGTTGATGTCACCAGTGTTGCACAGAGCATTGGCTTTGTTGTACATCCGATCCCACATTGCCACAATGATGGGAGTATTCTGTTGGACTGTGGAATGCCACCATTGTGTGTACTACCCTAAGTATCCATGTACCAGCACTTTCGACTTCACCACTCACCTGTCACTCATGTCAATATAAACACAATTCACATCCCTATGCCTTTGTGCCAGTAACATGTTTATCATCGTAAGTAGCATGTTAACTCACATTGCAATGTATCACGAGATTTGAATGCAACAATCCATTGAGAGAGCGGAGGAACCTAGAACGACACAAGAAAATAACAGTGAGTTGACATATGATGGCATGACAGCTAAAGCACACCACTAGGCAACACTGTACAAGATGCATTCCAGATAACACTGGCCAACACCATCAACATGGACAGAAGGGGGATGGGAGGACACTACGTCACCTCCCAGCACAGTTCACCCCTTAGCATCCTGGTAAAAGCACTTCTGTTTAAATGCTTACTTGCTTACTTGAATTTCCGTTGAAGTGTTTCACCAAGGTTGTTGCAGGTTAGTGCTGTGAATCTCTAGTCACATGTGTTCCTGGATATTATCCTTCAAATTCTGTGTCTGCTGAGAAAGCTGCCACAATCCTCTAAGGTCTCTGTACCTCTCCCTGACCAACTTTGGTGAAACACTTCAGCTACATTTCAAATAAGCATTTGAACTGAACTGCATTTACCAGGATGCTAAGGGTTGAACTGTGCTGGGAGGTGAAGCAGTGTCCTTCCATCCCCCTACTACCATCAACATGGACATGACGTAAGTTGTAAAACTCACACAGCGCTGCACAATATAACCCTTAGCAGTGTGCCAACAAGAGCCAGCATCCAAACACATCCTGTTAAATGGCCTTTGGGGACATTGTCGCCTTCACTAAGTCAAGTACAGTTACACGGGGCTTGTAATGTATCATGCAAGATTTTTGCATGTTTTAAAAAAGGAACACCAGTCCCTGCCAACATTCCCATGCTAAAGCTCCTTTTTAGCGGAAGTTATCTTATCCTGAATAACCACAACCGCTGCGGTTTACGGGAAGGCGTCCCGTATATAGTAACAGTTTCACAACGTGTAACTTGCTGTAGCAATGTTCTTTTTACTCCTCCATATGGGATTGTAGATAGTTAGTTGTGGCCTCACATTCCCACTATGAAAGCAGACTTCAATGAGTGAAGCAGGCTCAAAGCGCTTTTGTTTCAACAAGAAGTCGCTCTCACATCAGCCCGTGAGACCTACGAATTGCAGGTGGTTCGAACGTCCAGTGAGATTCAGACACTGCTAAACACGACTCTCCCACTCCATTTTGGGGAACTGATACACCAAATATCAAAAGCGCCTGGTACTGAACGCCTTGCACATATTTTATTAACTTGTGGGCTATGGCCTTGTTACTTCGTTTCTGACTATGTTTGGAGTACTACCGGGTGTCATTCATTCAATTTTTCAAGTGCATTTGGTGGTTTACCATCACTCCTTTGGCTGTTCTGCAGAGTGCTGGTTCTCCTACTGCTCTTACGCAATGGCTGCCCGTCCTGTGGTCCTGGCCAACCCCGGTCAGTTGCAACTGTACCGTGAATGAATGCAGCTTATTTTTGGATGTCTGCCATTAGCTGTGCTTCGCATCAGTTATAGGCAAACATTCCGCTATGCCTATTTCACCTGTGTGCAACCTGTGTTCTACTGTCGCCGATGCCCCTTTCAATGGGCCATGGATGTCTGCCTTTCCAACACATCTCTTGCTGATCTGGATTATGACTTGTGGGTGAGTCCTTTGTTGGCCCACGACCAGGACTGTTCCGGTGATATCCGTTTATGGGATGCCTCACAACGTGGTGGACGGGCTGCCAGCTGCGCCTGTGCGTTTGCGCAACGTCTCCTGTGCCATGCCTACTTCGAACCTCTTCCAGGTTGCCCTGAAATGCTCCTTTCGTCCACGGGGTACGAGGAGCACATCTGTTCCTTCATACTAATGGATTGGATGGCAGTCCTTTTTGCTGAAGCTGATTCTGATTGTCTTTTGGAACTGCTTGCCTTCGAAGCTGCAAGTGCTTTCTTGGATTCGTAACTACTTACCAGCATCCGCAACTGTTTAGAACTAATTCAATATTGTTTTACCTTTTCTCACCTCCTTCAGAAATTTCATTTGATGTATCTCAAACCTTGGCCCTGTCTGCATTCGCTTTGACTCTGCTTACCTTTTCAGGCTGTTTCGCTTGGTACCACAGACCTGAGCAAGGGGAGGCTGTTAAATGGCCGTTGTGGACATTGTCGTCTAGTATGAGCCCGGCTTACATTATGCAGCTTTAGCGCACCTTAATCTATGGCTTTGTTGTTTTGCAAGTAGCTTCATTTATGTCTTTCACATGAGAACTGTCCGCAGAGCTTGTTCTCTGTGCGGTCCTGGAGTACAGTCTGTACATTATGTCCAAGGTCGTAAAACAATGTCCCTTGTTATTCTGTTCTGGTCAGGCCCTAGCACCCAGACTCAACAAACTCTTGCAGCTGCTAGAGCCCATGGGTGCCTTTTCGATAATATGGGGAGGCGGGCTAGGTGCCCCACACCTGGAGAGGGATTCTTCCAGAGAGAAGAGCGACACAGCACATGTGATGTACATTTCACCATCTATAGGCTAAGGAATGGGGTCTGCTGACAAAGCCCAGAGATCTTGGGATACATAATAAGACTTCTTCTAGCAAGAGGAGGGGGGATAGGCTCATAGGTCTTCCTCCTGAGGGCTTATTATTATGACATCTCCCTTCATGATATATGGACATGTTTCTATGCTGACTGTTTTTGTATTATTCATTATTCTGCTTGTTGTGACACGTATACTGCATGTTAGGACACGTTAGTTGAAATAAACATTTGAAAACATTTCCTGTCTTCAACTGATCTTATTGTGGACAAGTATAAGAGTGAGGGCGACAGGGTATGTCTTGTTACCGTGATTCCTGAGAGATCTGAGAGTGTTGTGTCCTGGGGTGTATAAGCGCTTGTTTCACTGTCAGTGAGTAGGAGCTAGTGAGGCACTATAGCTATTTGGTCCTGTGCTTATGGGTACTCAGGTGGTAGGATGACTCAGTCCCTGCTTGCCCAAGTCCTATAATCCTGCGCATAGTTCTGTCTGTGGGCAGAATCCCTGCAACAATCCTCCAAGTTTGGCAGACAACAGCAAAGCGCACAGACACAGTCATAGTTGCTCAATGCTGACTTACACTCAATGGAAGTAGTTGGCGATGAGCTGTTGACGCAGGTCAAGACCTCCTTCCTCACCACTATCATCATCACTGGGCATGTGTGAGTGTTCAGCAGGGGGCTCCTGCTGCTCATCATCGTCCTGAATCAGGGGTATCTCTTTGCGCAAGGCCAGGTTGTGTAGCATGCAGCAGGCGACTATGATCTGACACACCTTCTGGGGTGAGTAGAGAAGTGCACCACCACTCTTGTCCAGACACCTGAATCTAGACTTCAGAAGTCCAAACGTGCGCTCCACCACACAACGTGTCCTCCCACGGGCATCATTGAAGTGGACTTCCCTAGGCGTAGTTGGATTCCTCAGTGGGGTCAGCAACCATGGACGATTGGGATACCCTGAGTCACCTAGTTGTGAGAAACACGGACAAACAATGTAATGGTAATATGTGAGGAGAGCAGCATGTCACACATACATCACACTCATTGACACAGCCCACTCACCAACAAGGCAGGCACGCTCTGGATGAAGATTTGCCGTCAATTGTGGTATGCTGCTGTTCCGCAGAATATATGAGTCATGTGCCGAACCTGGATACTTTACACACACGTGTGATATTATCTGATCCACTTGGCATACCACTTGCACATTAATGGAGTGGTGATGTTTGCGGTTAAGATAGATGTGTTCACGTGCCTGTGGTAGAGCTAGGCCAATGTGGGTACTGTCAATGGCTCCCACAACATTTTGGATGCGTCCAAGATCATACAAATCCCCCTTCACAGCTGCCAATTAATTTCTCCTTTGAAAGTGTATATAGCTGTCCTTGTAGGTCATCAATGCAGACAGGACATCACGCAACACCATGCTGAACATAGGCTGTGACATCCCACCGGTGCTGGCCATGGTGTACTGGAAAGACCCAGTAGCAAAGTAATGCAGTGCAGCCATCACTTTTACTGTAGCACATAATGCAGCCGGATAAGTTCTGTTGGGCTTCAAATGGGGCTCCAACTGAGCACACAGCTCTCGCAGTGCAAGGCGATCCAGACAGAATTTCTTTATGATTTCTATGTGCTCCATCTTTGCCGGGTCTGGGACAGGGTGATAGATAAGTGGTCTCCTCCTACGTACTCTGGCAGGGGACACATGCAAAAGATGAGTAAAAGATGAGATGTGGGAAACAGCTTAACCAAAGACTCACACAACCACAACATTGACAGGACTCTTGAACACGTGAAATGCACAAGTGACATGCATACAGACCTTGATTTGCATCACTCAATCGACATACTAACGACTAGAAGATCAGAATAAGATGATGTGTATGACATATGGTACACTGCTACATCTTAGTGTGAGCAGCCCTGTGGGTAGATGGCACAGAACATGTGGTTAACAGCATTAATGCTGAGTTGCATGTATCTGCTGTCACTGCACGACCTCAAGCTTCAGTCCCACAATCCACAACAACATTACGAAATGAGGCCAGTGAATGTCAGCTGCACAACAATACATGAATATGCAGCACAGTGGACAGCCAAATATGAACATTATGGGGTCAGTCCATCGTGACTGTGTAAGGATTTTGCGTGACAGACATTGCCATGTTCACCAAAATGATACACAATTACACATGGATTGTGTATACATGCACACATGGCTGAAAATGACAGATGATATCGGCCAGAGCGATGTTTGTTTGTTACACATGTGCACTCCTCTGACGTGTGTGAAAACATATGCAGGCAATGGCAGCTAGGCACACTGTATGCCACAGCAGTACGTGTGTTGAAAGTGCTAGAGCTTACAAGTATGTCTGATTTCCGTATAATGAAAACCTCTAAATATCAGCCAACATCACTGGCCCTTCATAAGACAACCCATGGCTGAGAAATCGACAGTCAAATAGCAAGGGATATTCAAACAGTGTTCACAGGTTGAATGTTTCAATACACAACATTAGTACAGTGCGAGAGGCCTTTGTCCTTTTTGACTCCTTAACTCATTTCATTCCATGCTGGCCACAAGACATGACAATGAATGTTATTTCACTCTCCGTTTCTTGGACATACCATGCGTGTGAAGAATTAACTCAAAGGTCACACTCTATAATACCTTAACAGGGTGCACAAATCACTTTAGGCAAATGTGTCGGGATGAGTGATGTAATTAGAAAAGCGAGAATGGAAATGCAAAATGTGTTTACAGGCGCGGTAGCTGGAATCCATAGCGGTGACACGCATTGGCCCCAATTGAATGATGCAGGATAGTGGTGGACACTTCCTGACCTCCGTGGTGTGTCACAGCCTATGAGAAATAGCCATCAGCCAATGGGAACCACCAACGGCTTACATTTTTGAAACTCGTGGTAGGCGTGCTCCGCCACTGCGGGGCCCGGCATTGGCCCCAATTGAATGATGCAGGATAGCAGTGGACGCTTCCTGACCTCCGCGGTGCGTCACCGCCTATGAGAAATAGCCATCAGCCAATGGGAACCGCCAGCGGCTTACATTTTTTAAACTTGCGGTAGGCGTGCTCCACCACTGCGGGGCCCGGCATTGGCCCCAATTGTATGATGCGAACCAGGCTGGCCAATGTTATCAGTAGAGCAACACTGGAACGAGCCAAGGGCCCTATATATATGCCTGTGAAATGTCCACACCTCACCACGAACTGCTGCTGTACCTCATCTCTGGAACCAGTCATGGCTCGTGCTAAGAACCTGAGGGCCCGTCCCTTCACCACAGAGGAGCTAGAGGTCCTGGAGGACGAGGTCCTTGGACAGTACGGCCGGCTCTATGGTGCTCAAGAGGTACTGGTAAGTGAATGCTAAACTTACTGAGGATGCTCCGAAGGCTCACAACATGTTACTGTACAGTGGTCTGTGTCTCAGACTGCAAGCCAATATTGGTGCTTTCTGATTTTGTCGT
The DNA here is from genome assembly GCA_963921515.1 of Calotriton arnoldi. NCBI lineage: Eukaryota > Metazoa > Chordata > Amphibia > Caudata > Salamandridae > Calotriton > Calotriton arnoldi. Next base: position 1,065,897 of record CAWUFW010004508.1, on the reverse strand, counting down.
CTGCATTCCCAATCATGACGTACTACTTGATGCACTTGAGTATGTGGGGAGGATGGCACACTCGTCAATTTTGCAGCTCCATAGGTGCAAAACATCACACATGTGAATCTCAGAAAGATTGATGTATACATGTTGGAGTCTGTGTAGCCAAACAAGTTCAAGTGCATGGAGTTGAGCCTTGTTTCCCCTGAGCCCTGAGTGCATGCAATGACGATTTTGCCAGAACGTGGTTTATCAGTAGTACAGTTACAATGATGACTTCATGAAATCACTTTTTGGACACACATTCCCTGTGCCATGTCCTCTATGAGTTCATTACGTGTACATATGTACATTGGTGAGATGGTGTCGATTGGGCAGAGGTTAGTGATTATGGGGTGTGCTCATTCTACAGGCATACTATGGAGATGAGCCCAGTATGCACAAGAGTACAGGGCCTGTTACTGTCTAGATTAGTGTGAAATTACCTCTTGCATCTGATAAATGTACAGTGGACATGCCATCATTCTTTTGCAGTCATTATGTGTAGACTCGCTCATGTGTATGCACTGTGTACTGACACACAATGCACCACTACAAAGTGTTACAAATGTCTCCTCTTGTCTCCCATATCTACAGCTCAAGGTCCATCAGCGCAAGGCAATATGGAGGGCCATCGCCCGGAAGGTGCGGGCCCTAGGGGTCTCTAACCGTTGACACAACCACTGCCACAAGAGGTGAGATGACATCTGCAGCCTTAGCAAAAACGTCGCCGAAATTACGCTAAGCCCGGTTCCTCAGACTGGTCGGTTGGTGCGCCGGAGCATGACCCCACTATTGACCCGCATCCTGGCAGTGACACAGCCAGAGCTGAATGGACGCCTGAGGGCCTAGCAGCAGCAAGTTGGGGGTGAGTATTGTACAAAGTGTGATGTTGCTCATAAAAAAATGCACGAATCCCAGCCCAGAGCAAGGCAGTAACCTATGAGTTGTCTCTAGTGTGGTGTAATTGCCTCTCAGTTGACTCAGGGGTAAGTGCAGATATTCTTGGCCTGTACAACGTCTGGATTGTCATGTGTCCAGGTAACATCAGCATAATTGTCAGTCTCTGTGGTATCAACTGGAAGTGAACATCAGTGAGCATCATGTCAGGGTGATTTTAGAGATTGATGTGCATTTCCATGTAATTGAAACATCTACAGATTGCTTACCAATGTTCAACAGTAGTTGTGTTGCAGGACATGAATTAGTGGATGTAAGGATGTCATGTCACTTAACAATACTTTCCTTTAACTTACTATGTGTGGGGTTCTATCACCTCAAACTTCCAGGGTGACACACACAGTGAATTCAGATGTGTGCTCTCTTAGCTGAAGGCATGTAGCCAACTTGGCTAGTTCTAGTGCAAACTTCACGCTGTTAGGGGACCTAAATCTCCACTTTGAGGATACCCTACAAACGGAGGTGCGTGATTTGACTGATGGTCTAGGTGCATTCCAACTTACGCAAAAAGTGGGTAGCCCCACCCACACCAAAGGCCACTTATTGGACCCCATTTTCTCCAATCTGGAGAATCTCTTATCCGGAGACCCCATTAGGCTGCCATGGTCTGATCATTCCCTAATTCCTTTTACCTGGGTCCCGCAAGCTACCTCTACAGCGACCTTGGGAAGTAGGAAATATTCACGTACATGGTCCAAATTACCTTTTGCATCATGGGTAACAATCCTGGAAAATTCCAGACCCATTTTTGACCCTGATCCTGTGATAGCGTACAACAAATTTAACAGTTGGATGGAATCATCACTGAATATTGTCCTCCCAAATAAAAGGACATACAACAAGGCAGGAACCAAGCAAAACCCTTGGTTCTCCCCGAAACTCCGTGAACTTAAGAAGAATTGTAAGAAAGCCGAAAGGAAATGGAGGAAGTATTTTTCTGCCAGTCATAAACAAATTTATAGAGAGGCCATAAAAACCTATAAAGGTGAAATACAATTGGCCCAAACTCTATATTATGAAGAGAGAATTTTAGCAGCTGCAAAGCTCCCCCGCGAAATTTTTCGCATTGCTAAGGGACTGCTCACCATCCCCTCTCCCCCATTGTTTCTGATGATACTTCAGCGCGTTGTAATGTTATGGCAGAATTCTTCTCCAGCAAAATCCAAACTATATATTCCTCTTTCCCTCAAATAACAACTCAACAAAATGTTGGAGAGCAGGAAAATTTGGACATAGTGAGAGTTGGCCTAATTGAGAAAATTCCTCCACTTAACCCGACCACTTTGCTAGATATTATGAGCAAACTGAAATCTGGCTCCCCACTGACCCTGCCCCTCCCAATATCCTAAACTTGGCCTTTAAAACCCTATCTCCAGCAATTCTCGACCTTATTAATGCCTCTTTTTCCGCAGGGATGGTGCCCCCCCTGTGGAAACGGGCTATGGTCAAAGCCCTACTGAAAAAACCAACTCAGGACCCGGAAGTGTGGAGCAATTACCGCCCCATCTCCCTGCTGCCAGGCATCAGCAAGATTGCTGAGAAACACGTGAACTCTGTACTGTCAGCCTTCTTGGAAAAAAATAACTGTCTCCACCAGTCCCAGATGGCTTTCAGACCTCAACAGGGTACTGAGACGGCTCTCCTGGTGGTAGTGGAAGAGTCCAGAAAAATTCTAGACGCTGGAGGCTGCGCGGCTATTATTCTCTTAGACTTGAGCGCAGCCTTCGATACGGTCAATCATCAGTTGTTGATAAAAAGGCTAAATGAGGTGGGAGTGGCTGGGGCTGCTGTCGTTCTTAGAAGATAGATTCTTTGAAGTTTTTGAAGACGGAAGCTCCTCAAAGCCGATACCTCTTAACTGTGGGGTGCCCCAGGGGTCTTCTCTAAGCCCCACACTTTTTAATGTTTATCTGAGGCCTTTGGCAGAGGTGGTGCTACCATTTGGGATCCAGATTGTCACATATGCTGACGACACCCAGTTGGTTGTTTCTCTCAACCAACGGGAGTCTACTATTTCTGGTCTCGCTCTCTGCCTGGACAAAGTATCAAGGTGGATGGAAGATTCGTTTTTGCAACTTAATGGGTCAAAAACTGAGCTGATGCTCCTAGGGAATAAAGAAAAGGCTCATATTGGACTATTTTGGCCCAGTTCTCTTGGGCCTGCCCCATTCCCTAAAGACCAAATCAAGAGTCTCGGTGTTTGGCTCGACCATAACTTTGATTTTAAAGAGCAAGGGCAAAAAGTAGCAGCAAGCTGCTACGGGATCTTACGAATGATCCGTAAAGTGCTTCCACTACTCCCTTTTTCCGCAAGAAGAGTCTTAGTTCAGGCTCTCATCCTGTCCCGTCTTGACTATGCTAATGTCCTATATCTTGGAGCTCCCTGCTCTTCGATAAGGAAGCTACAAATTGTTCAAAATTGCGCAGCACGCATGCTCATGAACATCCCAAAGCGCTCTTCGGCTAAACCAGCTTTGGCATCTCTACACTGGCCTCCTATTCGTGAGCGTATTCAGTTCAAAGCATTATGCATAGCTCATAGGGCACTTTCAGGCAAGGGATCTCTGACCATCCAGTCCCTTATTCAACTGTACCGTCCAAACAGGACTCTGAGGTCGGAGACCAAACACCTACTGTCAACACCGAGAATAAAAAGAGCATGAAGCGGTAGACGCCTCTTTTCTTATAACGTGGCTAAAATCTGGAACGATCTTCCCCTGCAGATCCGTGCCCAACCTAACTACCTTATTTTCCGAAAACAGATCAAAACAATACTCTTTCCGTAAATAACATCTCATAGGTCAATGTGTAAGCAGGCAACAGCGCGGGGATGCCCATGGGTAACCAGGCGCTTTAGAAATACTGTTTCATTCATTCATTCATTCATTCATGTGCCTACAGACAATAGCATGTGATGTTGCGATGCCAACACATGCCTAGTAATTTGGCAGTATGAACGCAACATGGAGCATGACTGTCCAATAAGCATGTTGACAGACTTCAGATGATCATAGAAATGTCTTGACTTATGCAGACAGTACATGGAGAGTCAAATGTGTGCCTTGAGTTCAAGCATTTCGGTTATTATTGCCTAACATGTTTGTGATCTGGCCACTTCACTGAACAGTGTCTCTGTTTCCTACAGAATCTACCGAGGTCAGAGAAGGAGAGGGGCCCAAAACCATTGGTGAAGTACTGGCATCACTGCTCCCAGGGAGTACAGCGACACTGAGGGGACCAGCGCATCGTAGGGGGACAGGAGTGCCCTGGAGGAGTCCGCTCCAGAAACGCCTACCTCCACTTCCTCATACTCCAGCGGTGACTCCTCGGTGTTGTCGGGCAAAGGAGGATCAGCCTCTGCTTCATCGTCCGCCACACCCCGTCCTGTGTCCATCCTCCCTGATGCTCCCCCAACTGGTATCTGGGCTCGCTGCCCTAAGAAGGGTAGGGTATCTTTCCCCCCAGGCACCGCTGCCCCAGCCCCTGTGTCCCCTGCTGCCCTCAGTGTGGAGGCCATAGACATCTTGCGGCAGGTGTCTGTGGGGCAGACTTTGCTCCTGAATGCCCTCCAGGATCATGGCAACAAGTTGTCACAGGTTGTTGCGTTCATGGAGGGCACTCATTCGGATGTCGGTGGCCTGCACAGGAGTGTCCAGTCTTTGGCCTCCACACTGACGGCAGCCATTCTGCAGTCACAGGCTCACAGTCCAGTTCCTGTCCCTTCCGCAACCACACTGCCAGTGACACCACCTGACCAGAGAACACACACACCAAAGCACTCAGGCACCAAGTCATCCCCACACAGCACACGACAACAGCAGTCCAAGCGACAAAGACACGAGACATCATCCCCAAGGCACACAAGGAGCACACATGCCAGCCCCACCACAAGCACATCACAGGACACAGAGAAGCCAAAACACATTAAACATGCATCCACTTTGCACACTTCACATTCCCCGCCCTCAAAGAGCCCTCCAAGATCCACAGCTGATCCTGAATCAGCACAGAAAGTTGCCCTGGCTGCCGTGGGCCTGTTGCCTGTCACAACTGCCCCCCCCCCCAAGGTCAGAGGGCTGATGTGCCCAAGACTTCCACTCCTACCCACCCACCCCCTAGGAAGCATGGACAGAGAAACAGTGAGGTAGTGGTAGCTCCAAAACAGGGGATGCAGGGTAAAAGTCCACCCCCCCCAAGCGTACAACCAGATCCGAAGGTTTTTCCCAGAAGGATCAACGAGCACCTGCGCCACTTTCTTGGAAGAAGGAAGCTGTTGTGGCCACCTCACCTATCCCTTGGCCCAAGACACTTGGGGGCTATCGTATCCCCAAGCAAGTGATGCCCAGCCCTCCACATGCAAAACACACAAGATGATGGACGGAATGCTGCACATTGGCAAACATTCACCCCCAGTCACAGATCTGGGTTTAATCCATCGTTATTTTGCTTCACCACGCCACCCCAGTTCAGACATAGCCATATGCAAATCAGTCTTGACCCTGTGCCTCATGGGAACAGTCCAGACCGAACTGCCAAGCCATGTCTTCCCTGGACCGGAATCAAGCATCCTAGGACCGGTTTCAGGCTATCAGCCTTCATCAGCCAGGATAGCTTGACTCCAGTGGCGTAGTGAGCAGGGGACCCACGTCTGGGCATACCCTTCCCACTTAGGGCGAAATGCAAAACACACAAGATGATGGACAGAATGCTGCACATTGGCAAACATTCACCCCCAGTCACAGATCTGGGTTTAATCCATCGTTATTTTGCTTCACCACGCCACCCCAGTTCAGACATAGCCATATGCAAATCAGTCTTGACCCTGTGCCTCATGGGAACAGTCCAGACCGAACTGCCAAGCCATGTCTTCCCTGGACCGGAATCAAGCATCCTAGGACCGGTTTCAGGCTATCAGCCTTCATCAGCCAGGATAGCTTGACTCCAGTGGCGTAGTGAGCACGGGACCCACGTCTGGGCATACCCTTCCCACTTAGGGCAAAATGCAAAACACACAAGATGATGGACGGAATGCTGCACATTGGCAAACATTCACCCCCAGTCACAGATCTGGGTTTAATCCATCGTTATTTTGCTTCACCACGCCACCCCAGTTCAGACAAAGCCATATGCAAATCAGTCTTGACCCTGTGCCTCATGGGAACAGTCCAGACCGAACTGCCAAGCCATGTCTTCCCTGGACCGGAATCAAGCATCCTAGGACCGGTTTCAGGCTATCAGCCTTCATCAGCCAGGATAGCTTGACTCCAGTGGCGTAGTGAGCACGGGACCCACGTCTGGGCATACCCTTCCCACTTAGGGCGAAATGCAAAACACACAAGATGATGGACGGAATGCTGCACATTGGCAAACATTCACCCCCAGTGCGACATCAGCTACTGAGCCTCCCCACTGCATTTCACCACCTCCCCGTGCGACGACTCCACCAGGTCCAGCCAGCCCTCAGGCTCCCACATCCAGGGATCCCTCTACCTCAACCAGTTCTCCCGCTCCCAGATCCAGTCCTCCGACTACCCCAGTCATCCCCCACCCAGTTCCAGTTCTCCACAAATTTGAGGCAGAGTGGTGGTTTTTCCGCCGCAGTGGGATTTGCTGTTTGATACATCGTAATCTGGTTGGTGGACGGGACGTGATTCCGCACGCAGTTCTTGCTCTATTGGCTCTGTCCGCCACCCTTGCGTGACGGAAAAACGTGCAGAGCCTAAAACACCGCAATGTTCGGAATATGGCCTATGTTGGCCCATTGTAATATGGAGGTCGCAATGACCGCATCAGGAGCGGAAAAACTGACGTTTTCCGCCACCGCCACCACTGTGGATGCACTTCCGTCCGCATCGTAATGACCCCCAAAGTGTAGAATATGCAACAAATAGCACCTTTGCATATCAAATTAAAAAAACTCATAGCACTAGCATACGTCCCAATTAGCTGAACACTACAATTTATTAATTGAAAGTGCCTACTACCAACAAAATGAGCAGAAACTAACTCCCCTACTTGACTATTTTAAGGATACCTGGGTGGGAAGGCTACACAGATCTGGACACAGAAGACAGTCTAAATACCACATTCCATGGTCGAATGTATATAACAGTACCCTAAACAAAGAAGCTAAAACTAATAATGCTGTAGAAGGATGGCATAACGCCTTCTAATCCACAACAGGCAGAACCTACAACAACTAAAGGCCTAGAATATCTTGAAACAATAGCTAAAAGCCTACTTTAAATAAATATACCTCAAAATCCCAAATACTCGTAATCTAAAAACAGTCAAATAAATTTTTTTAACTCCAAAAATATAATTATTTTGTAAATTAATGTAATTAATATGAAAAAAAAATATTGACATAATAATTATATTTTATATAATATAAATAACAATAACAATTACAGTATTAACATTTCCCTCCCGGTATAAATAATTTAAAATTACTTACTGTTTTCGTAGCTGAAGAAATGTAATCCAAACTGCCATAAATAAATCCACATTTATGAAAATCCCAATAAGTGAAGAAAAATCCCCCAAAAATGGAAAAATCCAACTGTATAAAAAGTAATCCACCGGCAATAGCTCCACAGATGATAAACCATAAAAATCCCGAAAAACGTATTTATAAAAAGAAACGCTCCTGGAAAACTCAAACAATTAAGGAAGTGTAAAATAATTATTAGTTTACTAAAACTAATACACACTTCATTTAAAAAACAAAAAAAGCATTCTTCTCCCAACGGCAACTTCCAATCAATCAATCAGGCGTTTGTTGAGCACGACTACTCACCCGTAAGGGTCTCAAGGCGCTGGGGGGGGGGGGGTGGTGCAGGTTCCAGGACCCCCTCCTTGGTCTGTTGAAGAGCCAGGTTTTGAGGTTTCTTGCCAAGATGGGGAGTGATGTTGTCTGTCTGAGGTGGAGCGGAAGGGCGTTCCAGGCTCTGGCCACGAGGAAGGAGAAGGAGCGGCCTCCCAATCTGGGCTTTCTGGTGCGGGGGACCATGGCGTAGGAGAGCTGGGGTGATCGTAGGGTCCTTTGGGGTGCGCTGAATTTGAGCCGGCTGTTCAGGTATGCTGGTCCGGTGTCGTGGAGGGCCTTGTGTGCGTGGGTGAGCATCTTGAAGGTGACTCTAGCCTCGATGGGGAACCAGTGGAGTGTGCGCAGGTGCTGGGAGATGTGGCAGTGTCTTGGCAGGTTGAGGACCAGTCTTGTGGCGGCGTTCTGGATGTTTTGTAGCTTGCGGGTGAGGTTTTTGTTTATTCCGGCGTAGAGTGCGTAGCCGTAGTCGAGTCTGCTGGTGACCAGGGCGTGAGTGATGGTCTTTCTGTGTTCAAAGGGGATCCATTTGAAGGTCTTACGTAGGAGGCGGAGGGTGTGGAAGCAGGAGGACGAGACGGAGTTGATCTGGCGGTCCATTTTGAGCTCAGAGACCAGGATGATTCCCAGGTTGCGTGTGTGGTCCATGGGGGTGGGCGGGCTTCCGAGAGCGGGGGGCCACCAGGTGTCGTTCCAGGTGTCGGGGTTTGGGCCCATGATGAGTACTTCTGTTTTGTTGGTGTTTAGTTTTAGGCAGCTGTTTTTCATCCATTTGGCGACAGCTTTCATGCCTACTCGAAAGTTGTGTCTGGCGGTGTTGGGTTCGTTGGATAGGGAGAGGATGAGTTGGGTGTCGTCTGCGTATGACACAATGTTGAGTCCGTAGGTTCTGATGATGGGGGCGAGTGGAGCCATGTAGACGTTTGTAATAAGGGTAAATAAGTCCAGTAGCCGAGATGTAGATAGATGATGAAGGTTTATTGATGAAGTTCTAGATGAAGATAGGTAGATATAATGAGCCCCACCAGGAGCAGCTCCCTTGATGCTCAGACCATACTCCCAACTGACACTCCACAACCAGGCATCCCAACATTCCATTACCTCACCATACACACCAACATTCCACAGCACATCCACACTGGCTGAGCAGTAAGGCAGGGAAGCAGGAAAGATGCATAGCACTGAGAACCAGATGCCACACATCTTCCCCCTTATATAACAGCAACAAAATGAATACAAGAAGTAAGCATGTCAATAGCATAAGTGACATAAATGTATACATGCTGCAAACAACGTAATGGAAACTTGCAAAGCAATAACACAAAGCATTTCATGGAAAGACATGCAATAGATCCATAAGATGAAATTAAATGAAACATCCAATATGGAAGGAGAAGACATTACAAAGAATGATTAACAGACACACACATCTTCCCCTTTTTCGGAGCAAACTGGAAAATAGTAAAGAGAGGATGCCAGATACCAACAATGGTTTCAATAAGAGATCAAATTTAGCATGACACAAGGGCTGTATTGAACAAAATAGCGTACAGAAACACATAAAAGAGGAAGAAAATGTGAGAAAACCATGTTGCTAACCAACGCGCAGCAATACCAACACAAGCATGTAAAGAACACTGGACAAACCGTTCAGAGTCACACAGAACACACCAGTTGGCCAGACTAGCATGGAATATATAAACAATGAACGCCAAACAATGAAAAGTAAAATGCAACAACCACAAAAGACAAAAGGTACTCCCAACCAGAGAAACCAGACAGGATTCTCATACACACATGCTCAGAAAGAAAGGTGAAACTACACCCGCTAGGAATACATACAAGAATGAAATTGATGAATACCTCAAATGCCAGACTATTCACGCACAAAACCTTTGCGCAGAAAGACCGTGACAAAAATTAGTAGAAAAATATAGCAAAGGATCCCACATGCTGAGACCATGCAAACAAAATACTGTAAAGTAGAATATAATGCACAAAAAACATAGGTGACAAATACACGCACAAGCAAAATGCGCAAAAGTCACATTGCTACAAGGCTATAGCATCGCATACCTCAACCAGAGGAAGTTCCCAAAAAGGAAACTTGTAAGAAACAAGCTGTAAAGATAATAATATGCAGGGAATGTATAGGTGACTAATATACACCCTATAAATTGCACAGGTGCAAAGTCACATAGCCAAAAGGCTATCTAAACGCAAACCTCAAACAGAGAAAAGGATCCCCTTACGTAAAACTTGCAAGCAAAATACCGTAATGAAAAATGTAAAACAGGAAAGATGTAGGTGATAAGTTCAGGCAAAGTAATATGCAAAAGTGGCAAGTCACATAGCCAAAGGCTATCATAATACATAAGTCAAACAGAGAAAATTCTGACATGAAAACTTGCAAAGAAAGCAGTGTAAACAACATTATCATGCAGAAGGTGACGAATCCAAGCACAAACAATTGTGCAAAAGGTGGAAAGTCACATAATGGCTAAGCATTATGAAAATAAGAAAGTAAGTAACCAGTAAACGTGAAAAGAAACAGGATGTGAAACATCAAGAAGAAAGTGAGGAAAGCTCTGTGAAAGTTGTATGGAAAATCAAATAGTACAGTAAAGCATTGTACAGTAAATAGTAAAGCATTAACATTAGCAACAAAACAGTTTTAAAGAATTGATACTTCTCTCCGGTGAGCGACTCCTCACCCGAAGTCCGTGTCAAATCCAGGAACCATAAAAATGTTTTGCAGAGTCTAGTCAGGAAGAATGTAGAAATCTGGAAGTCCGGAAGTCCGGAACCAAAACAGAGTACATAACACTGGCTCCAACTTGAATTCTATTGTGGAAACAGCAAAGCGTATCAGCAGGAAACCAATACCAACTGCAACAACCAAGTGCCATGTCTTCAGAACCCTCAGTGATAGATGCATCGAGAAATTGAGCAGCTGTACAGGAGCAATACTTTGTTCATAGGCTCACCAGGAAACAGCCAAAATGGAGACAAAAGGATGGCGCACTGCAAGTGGGGATTTGAATTTGAAAAACATGGCGGCACATTTTAGACGTGGTTGCAGGATGGCACTCGGTGCGCTTGTGCACCAAAACGTCCCAGAGCAGGCAGACAGGCAGCAAAAGAACGTCACAAAAGGTCCCACTGAGCTGCGTGTAAGATTTGAAGGTGGGAGCGCGCTGTAGCAAGCTCGTGCTAGCATTTGAATATAAGGAGAGCGGTTGAACTGTCATTGTAATGGCTGTCATTAAAGTCGGTAAAAAACATAATAAACAGTTAAAGATAAAAGCACAGCCGACAGTAACACCGAAAAGTAATATCTGTCAAAGTGGGCCGCTTTCTCAGTTTTCTCTGAGGGGTTGGAAAGTCATTGCGGGGAAAGCATAAGCGGCATGACAGGAAAGGCACTCACCCTCAGCAGGACGTCAAGTTGGGAACAGGAAGTAACGAGCCTGAAGAGCAACTCGACAATCACAGGCACCGATCATAAACTGACACTGCCACCTCACTGTATAAATGTAGAGAAATTTGCAGGGCTTACGGCTGAGACGCTTGACACAACCAAGACCCAGGTTGTAAGTAGGCTGCAGCTCTTGTAAAGTTGAAATAGGAACTGGCACAATATGGTTGAGGCTGAACAAAACACTTTCAAGGCAGCAGGAAGGGTAAATTCACGATACAGGGGAGATGGCACGTAAGGCTGAGTATAGGCAGACAAGCAGTAAGTTGACTTAGAAGGGCAGGAAAAAGTACACAGCTGTAAACACACAGGTGACTAGAAGTGCAGAAACTAGTACACAGCTGAAGGCACACAGCAGACTTAGAAGAGCAGGAACTGGCACGTTAAGGTTGGGGCGACCGGTGGGGGTCACTGGTGGCGCTCAGGGGTGCCAGTATGCTTATGAATCCGTAGTTTAAAGTTTCAAGAGGTACTTGTAGTTACCTTTCTTTAACGTTGCTTGAAGTAATCCTCACATGTAGATTGATCCCGAATCGTCGCCAAATGTAATAAGGGTAAATAAGTCCAGTAGCCGAGATGTAGATAGATGATGAAGGTTTATTGATGAAGGTCTTAGATGAAGATAGGTAGATATAATGAGCCCTACCAGGAGCAGCTCCCTTGCTGCTCAGCCCATACTCCCAACTGACACTCCACAACCAGGCATCCCAACATTCCATTACCTCACCATACACACCAACATTCCACAGCACATCCACACTGGCTGAGCAGCAAGGCAGGGAAGCAGGAAAGATGCATAGCACTGAGAACCAGATGCCACAACGTTGAAGAGCGTAGGGCTGAGGGAGGACCCCTGGGGGACTCCGCAGGTGGTTGGTGTAGGGTCTGAGAGGAAAGGGGGGAGTCTGACCCATTGCGTTCTGCCGGAGAGGAAGGAGCGGATCCAGTCGAGGGCCTTGTCCTGGATCCCTGCTTCGTGGAGTCTGCATAGTAGGGTGCAGTGAGAGACTGTGTCGAACGCCGCTGAGAGTTCGAGGAGGATGAGGGCTACTGTTTCTCCTTTGTCCAGTAGGGTGCGGATGTCGTCTGTTGCGGCGAGGAGGGCGGTTTCCGTACTGTGGTTTTTTCTGAAGCCGGATTGGGAGGAGTCGAGGATGTTGTGCTCTTCGATGAATGTGGCGAGTTGGCTGTTGATGGCTTTCTCGATGACTTTCGCTGGGAACGGGAGCAGGGAGATGGGTCTGTAGTTTTTGAGGTTGGTGGGGTCTGCCGAGGGTTTCTTCAGGAGGGGGTTGACCTCGGCGTGTTTCCAGTCGTCGGGGAATGCGGCGGTCGCCAGGGAGAGGTTGATGGTGTGCCGGAGCATGGGTGCGATGGTGTCGGCGGCTCTGTTGAAGATGTGGTGGGGGCAGGGGTCCGTGGGGGCCCTTGAGTGGATTGACTTCATTGTCTTCAGTGTGTCTTCGGTGGTGAGGGCTGTCCAGTTGTCAATCACTGGTTTCCGGGTGTCGGGGTGGTTGGTGAGGGTTCAGTGTGTTGGTTGTCTTTGTCGAAGTTGTCGTCCAGTTGTGGTCAAAAACCTGTTAGGAAAAAAACAATCCCTCCCGCACTAATATACATGTACATTATATCACAATACAAATAAATATAACACTAACACCATACTATAAACATAATTTCACATATCTATCAAACTCTAACACCGACCGATTAACAAACTAACTGCATTTCGCAAACGCATAAGTAAAACATACAACTCACCAAAAATTGAAAAACCTAACACTACATACACTATATACTACTAGACTACCTTCAAATTAACCCAAAATTAAACTTTAAATAAAGAAAATTAAACTTACCTTACCCGATGTGACGCAGCTTCCAACCGCAAGCTTTTCCCCTCAGAAATGACCTAAAACAAAACCGATAGCTTACAAAATATAAGTTAGCAATAAAAATGGCTTCCTTAAATAAGAAAGTTTTATATTTTTCTTTATTAAACTTATTGTACATTAGAAATGCATTACTATAAATTTTTGTAAAAATACTACAAAATAAAACTCATGTATAAAAGATTATTTGACATATTTTTTCGAATGTTAAATTATAATAATAAATATTATTAAACAATTAATATTTATTATTATAATTTAAAAAATATACATTTAATGGCCAATGTATATTAAAAATCTGTACTATTTTTAAATAATGTGAAAAAATGTATAAATCTTATAAAAAATGTTTGTGCTTGCAAAATGACTTATGTACTAGTTAATATTATATATATTTAAAATATAAATAATATTACCCAAAATATAACATTATGAGCCCGATTCTGCTGCGGTTAGGAAATCTTCCCGATCGAATCGGTTTGGAAATGGTTTCCGACCGACTCGGATCAGGAGAGTCCGACCGACTGAGTATGATGCATCCGGATGGTTCCAGATACGATTTGGTTGGACTCCGATTGACTTCTATGGGAGCCTATGTTCCTAACCGCATCATATTCTGGCCCTCGGTTGGGAAGACACGTTCCCAATCCGATTCGGAAGGAGCAAATGCCATTAGGAGGCCTTCCTAACCCCTAGGTGGGAATGCTTTCCTAAATGCATTGGAATCAGGCCCTATATGTTAAAAAAATTGAAATAATTGTAAAAACTTTTACAATAAAAATGTGTTAAAACCTATATGTTATTAATAATGTACACTATGGGGCTGATTCCGATCTCGCTCGGAAGGGCACTGAACGGGATCCGTAGCGAGCGAGTCCGATTCGTAGCCCCAGTTTCCAGACGACTCGTACCGCTGTACGAGCGAGCAAGTACGATGTGAGGATAGCCTCGCGCTCCGACCGACTCGTACCCGTCAGCGACACCCTCCAGACGACTCCGACTTCATGGACGCGCACAGCGCAATGGGTCTGATTTCCGAGCGACCAAGTACGATGCGAGCGTCGAGCAGCCAGATCGAGTCAGAGCCTCCGACTCAAAAAAGCTCCAGGAAGCGGATTTTGGGGGTCGGTAACGGACCCCCCCTTAACCCGCAGCCCTACGACTCGATCACTGGGGGGGTCCCAAGGGTCCCCCCATACATGCCTGCACAGTGCGGGCAGGACCGATACGTCCCCGCGACAGGGGGCACCCTTGTCCGAGACATGCGTTTTTGGTCTTTTGGAGCCCATGTACGCAACATACACCAGGCTCCCATTGACTTCAATGGTGCTCCGAGCGACCCGAGTCCATCAGCGCTGCAGCGCATCGTACTCTGTCGCTCGGAGCCCAGGAGCCCGAGTTGCACGGAAAGCTTTACGGGCGCCAGTCGGCCATAGGGCTTTCCCAGCAAGATCAGAATCTGCCCCTATATGTAATAATGTAATGAATATTTACAATATAAATAAATAATGTATCACTGTTACCAAAAACATAATTTGTTTAAAAAATTGTATAAAAAGGAATGTATGACTACATTTTCTTATTTTTTAAATGTACATGACTATCATATAAAGCACAAAAATGTTTAATCCTGAGTTTACAAAAATATTATATATAAATGTATACATATCTACAAAATATATAATATGTCAAAAATAAAAAAATTATTTATTTCCCTGTGTTTAACAATATGCATTAAATATAATTAATAAAATAAAATGCTTTGTCTTTTTTTCTTCAATGTTTGAATCTAAATAAAAACAAAAATAAAATATGAACATGTTTCTGTATTTATTTTACATTGTTTTAAATCTTGTATATGTAATAAACTATTTATGTTACATCAATGTACTTTAAAAAATATATAAATATATCATTATGCTTACTCCAAAATATATTTTTATTTTTTAACTGTTCCCACTATAGACTACATTAATTCAGAAAAGGTGCTGGACATTAAACATATATAATTTACTATTCCCACTCCAATTTATATTAAGTCAGGGAAGGTGCTAGACAATAAGGGCCCGATTCCGATCTCGTAAGGAAGGCCTCCAAACGGGATTTGTAAAGAGCAAATCCGATTCGGAGCCGATCTTTCCGTCCGAATCGTCCCCAGTTCCGAACTACCAAGTTCGATGCGAGTATCCTGTATGCGCTGCGCGACTCGTTTACGAACCCAAACCTGTCCGTCCAACACACTCGTAACCGAACGGCCGCTTCGCCTCAGTCTCAGCGAGACAAAACGGCTGTCGCAGGCATAATTCGGGGGGCCGTAGCAGGCACCCCTTCACCCGGGGCCCTCCGAATCTGTCACGGGGGTGTGCCCATGGGTCCCCCCAATCCAGGCATGCAGAGTGTGGCAGGCACCATGGGGTGCCCGCCACAGGGTGTACGCTTTTCCCCACCCACCCCTTTTTTGCTATGGGAGCCTGTGTACGCGTCTGTACACGGGCTCCCATAGAGGTCAATGGGAGTCCGAGCGAGCCGAGTCCGTAAGCATACGGCAGCATCATACTCGCTCGTTCCGACTCCCGGAGCACATCTCGCTTGGAAAGCCCTCCAGATCCGAGTCGTATGGAGGGCTTTCCTTACGAGATCGGAATCGGGCCCTAAACATATATAATTTACTATTCCCACTCCAAAGCATAATAACTCAGGGAAGATGCTGGACACTAAACATATATAATTTACTATTCCTATTCCCACTCCAATTTATATTAAGTCAGGGAAGGTGCTGACAGTAAACATATATAATTTACTATTCCCACTCCAAACTATATTAACTCTGGGAAGGTGCTGGACACTAAACATATATAATTTACTATTCCCACTACAAAGTATAATAACTCAGGGAAGGTGCTGGACACTAAACATACATAATTTACTATTCCCACTCCAATATATATATTAAGTCAGAGAAGGTGCTGGACTGTAAACATATATAATTTACTATTCCCACTCCAATTTATATTAAGTCAGGGAAGGTGCTGGACAGTAAACATATATAATTTACTATTCCCACTTCAAACTTTATTAACTCAGGGAAGGTGCTGGACACTAAACATATATAATTTACTATTCCCACTCCAATTTATATTAAGTCAGGGAAGGTGCTGGACAGTAAACATATATAATTTACTATTCCCACTCCAAACTATATTAAGGGGCTCATTACGATGACGGGCGGACATCAGTCCGCCCGCCATTGTTGCGGTTCTGGGACCGCCCACCGGTAAGGCGGCAGTCCCGCTGGGTGAATTAGGATGTGCCCGCCACTATGGCGGGCGCATCCTGGGCCTTTATCATTGCGGGCGGTGCTGCTGGCTGCAGCACCGTCCACAATGATAAAGGTGCATGCACCGCATTTCCCTGCAACACTTGGCAGGCACCACGCGGTGCCTGCCACTTGGTGCATGGAACTGCAGGGGGGTACTATGGGTACCCCCACAGTGCACCCCCCCCACACACACAGAGGGGGCCCGCAACAGGCCCCGAAAGCCAGTCTCCGCCTGTCTTTTTGCGGTGGGATATCCGCCGCAAAAAGACAGGCGGAGAGGGATACCGTAATTCCTACGGCGGTGCCTGCACGGCACCGCCACAATGTTGCCCTGGTTCCGGGTTCTGCAAGGCAGCCGGAAGAGGACCGCCTTGCGGAACCATGGCGGACGGACTTTCCGTCCGCCGCGGAACCATTGTGATTCCCACTGCCTTCCTAATTTGGGGGTGGGAATTTTCCTCATGATGGCAGAAGGACCGCCACCGTCGGCCCGGCGGTGGCGGTCCTTCCACCATCATAATGAGCCCCTCAGTTTGGGAAGGTGCTGGACACTAAACATATATAATTTATTATTCCCACTCCAGCGTATATTAACTCAGGGAAGGTGCTGGACAGTAAACATATATAATTTATTATCCCCACTCCAATTTATATTAAGTCAGGGAAGGTGTTGGACAGTAAACATAAATAATTTACTATTTCCACTCCAATTTAAAATATATCAGAGAAGGTGCTGGACACTAGACATATTTAATTTACTATTCCCACTAAAAAATACATTAAATAATGAAAAGTGATAGTCAGTATCCATTTAAAAATTAATATTCATAAATAAAAATTAATCATAAAAATTATTCAAAAACAACATACACATATATAATTTACTATTCCCATTCCAATTTATATTAAGTCAGGGAAGGAGCTGGATACTTAGGGGCACATTACGATGGCGGGCGGAAGCACCACCGCCGTGCTGGCGGATGCAAAAACCACCAGTTACCGCCGGCACGCAGCAGTCCACACGCCCGTCCAATTACGATGCGAAAAGTAGGCCAAACACCGCCGGCAAGCCAGCAACACCGTCCGCCATCAAAGTGCGCCCGTACACGTAGCGGCGCAGCCTAACTGACACACACCGTCCGACGAAACACGTCCCGCCCGGCGCATAAATTACGATGCCGCAAACAAACGGCTCCCATGGCCAAGAGATACCGTACGACAAACCGAAGCGGTAACACGGATGCCGAGCACGGACAACGAAGAAGCGGCCCCCGAGCATGAATCCAGCACTGCAGGCTCTCCCCATGCTTCTGCTGATGCACCACCAAGGACGCAACGTACCGCGGAGACGCAGGTAGGCACACACAGAACAAGTGCACGCAAACAGCGCACACAGTGCAAGGGCGGAAAAAGCGGACAACCCCCCACCAGCGCGTGTACACTACACATCCACCATCGCATCCACATATGACACACAGGCCAAATCGTAACATCGCAGAACACATGTGTACACACCACCTGGGACTAGGAACCAACCACCCCGTCACGGCCCCAAAGCGCCGATGACGCCGCCACACATGCGCACAACGCAGAGGCCAACCGCAGCGCCATGCATGCGTCGCACACAGACACAGGGACACAACCAAGCAGCACACACATCAGCCCCACCCGAACGCACATGACACGTGACAGGCCTGCCACAGACATGTCCCCAACGCCCAATTCACGGACAACACCCAACGCCACACAACCGACGCACACATGTCAGTGAAGACACGCAACAGCAGGACACACCCCAGTGTAACAAACATGGCGTAGCACACAGCGGCGGCAACACCAACTAGGAGAAGCAGGGCCCCTTCGGGAAGAGGAACGCCAGTACCACACAGAAACACCCATACCACCCTGCACATATGAACAAGACATATAAAACGGAACACCAAAGAGCCCGGGCACCGACAACAGGTGGCCCAAGAATAACATTCACACACAAGGCCCAACGCAGAGCGGAAAGGCAGCCTGCCGCCCACACAAGGGAGAGCAGACAGCACTGAATGACCTTCCATTCCAACTCCGAAACCACAGCCCTACGACAGAAGCCGGTGAATACAGCCATTGTCCAAGAATAGACCAACACAGGCATGCCGAGGAGACCGACCACAGGGCAGATAGCGCATATCACAGAAGCACACAACGGACGGGGAAGAAAGAAGAAAACACTCCCCCATGTCGGCCACATGCAAGTTAATTGGAAGGAGTCACACATCACTGACCTTGAACTGTCTGAGAAGCATGTGGGAAGAGGGCCCGTGTCCTCCAAACAAGCCAACAGAACACAAGTCCTGTCTCCCTACGACTACACAGAGCTCACAGCAACCTCGGAGCGTGCACATTGCAGACTGCACACACAGCCGGAGCACGCCACCTCAACGAACCGCTGCGAAATGGCAACCGCAACACACCTACCCAACTACGCCGAACAGCTCAAGCTGTACAAAACCAACCTGTTCCATACATTGGGATGCGATCTCCTGTCCCTGCTGAACGTAAGTTACCGACTGACTTACCGCATCACATTGTTCAGCTGCGTCATGCCCGTCTTCTACTGTCGGAGGTGTCCCTACCAGCATCCCGTCGAGATATGCCTCTCCAACCCGGCATGTCTGAAGGCGGACCTGCTACCACTACTCCTCCCTCTGGACGCACACGACAGGGCCTGCTCTGCCTATGGGGGCATGGCGTATGTGGCCAACATCGCACCCGCACTGAAATGGGACCACTGTGCCTCCACACGACGGATCATCGAGAACAGCTACATCGAATGTCACCCAGCATGCCCCATCATGGTCCTCCAAGGGACAACTTACGAACAACACCTTGACAGCCACCATCCGCTACATTGGCTGGCAAACATGTACACCACCAATGACATGGAAGCCCTGCTGGACGGCATCGCATACCTGACAACCTGTAAATTTGTCGGACCACAACGCAGGTTCCCCGAGTGACCTATGATGTCCAACCCCGCACCCATGCTTAGCTTCCGCACGGACTGGCCAGTCACCACCACAACAGCCATACCAAACGACCGGCAACTGTAACCACACCATCAACGACATCGCCATGACATCGGATATGACCGGGACATGCACACTGTTCCCCATCACATCCAGGAACACCGCATGCATCGTGGGAGGCAGTGGCATGGGCTCTGTGTATCGCACCCACATGGACGGAACTGCACGAACAACCAGGACACGACATGGATCCAGCGCACATGGACACACACACCGCTCAGTGGACATGAATAGGTCGCCTGGAGTCTGTGGGTGCTGCACCCCTCCCACCCCCGCCCGGGAATCCCATACCAGGACCTTTGCATGGACGACAAGTGCATACAACAACAACACGACCCCAGTGACTGTGACATGTCCAGTAACCACCACAGTGCAACAACAAGTGGCACGCCGCTGCATGCACGCAAGCACATGCCCTGATGTCATCTCACATGCACGCGTGCATGAGGAACAACCGCAGCAAACCTGTCACATGGAACTGAGATGGACTGTGCCCATGATGCCAAGCGGTCTGGTAGGCTACATGTATACCGTCTGTGTCAAAGTCCGCAGCTCCGCAGCTATACGTAAATGTACATTAGCACAGCCTTGGCCAAGCAGATGTCACTCTGAAGCCCACATCCCACATGCAACAGCCAATCACATGTAACCCCACACCCTATCCCATTTGCAATCATGCTCAGTATATCCTCAACATGTATTCCGCTGCCAGTAGTGTCCACTATACTGCATCACAGAGGACAGAAGACTCAATATAATGTTTGAAACCAAAACTGTCTCCGCTGACTCATTTCACAAGTACGAATGAGAGAGGATGAGAGTATGTGAAGTACACGGCAGTCGTGACATGACCATGTAGTCCACTGGTATTGGATGTCAACGCAAATGAGTAGCACTACTGTGGAAGACACACATGTGTCGTGTGAAGTCGTATGGACGCAGTGCTCAGGTGGGTGGGTGCGACGGGTAGATGCGCACATGCCAAGTTGGAGCACGCCGTGTTGGGAGGGGTCATGAACAGTACACCACCGCTTCCCTGGGCATTGTGAGAGGACACCTGTCGGGGGAGTGAACACGTGTGTGCACAGCAGCCGGGCACACGTACAAAGCGGTACCAGGCGCACCTCAGCCCACCCTCTGTGGACAAGCTGGATCCTGTTGTGCGCCCGCCATGCCCCTTGACAAGGCACACACAGCCCCAGTCGACCAGGTGTAACCCCAACATAGTCAATCCGCACAGGCGATACAGGGCACGGGATGGCAGTGGAGCATGGTGTGTGAGAGGTCTCCTCGCGCTCCTCCTGGTCATATCACGCAGGCAATAGAACCTCAACGTCTAGCATGGCACAAGTCAAATGGAAGTGTAGGGGGACGCACCACAGCACGAGCAGCACTGACGTCACGGGAGGTGGCTCGCACCATCCCATCCATTGCCCATCATACCAACCACGCCACATGCCATTGCGACTAAGTGCAAGCGCGTGCGCCACCACCCCCGAGCCCTCCCCAGAGAGGCCAAAGAGTGAATGTGTGGGCCATCAGCCACAGACGGACGTGGCCTGGCCGCAAGGGCAGCCACAGCCACTGGGTGTCGCAGGTGGCGGATCCGGAAGGCGAAGACTGTGATGCATAGTCCATGCAGGCCGGGTCTCCATTTGGGGCACCACGCAGGTGGACGGCGTCCCGCAACACATCATACCCTGAGACAGCCCACTCGTGCAACTGGACCCACACATACACTCCTTGCCCTCTCTGGTGCGAGCTTGGGGCTGCCTGTGCAAGCGCTAGCCTCGCAGGTGAGCATGCATATTGGGGGAGCGAGGGGAGGACATGAGGGCTGGGGCGAAGATGACTGTATCACTGTCAGTTAGTACAAGGGATGACCCAGATGTGGAAAGGAAGAGACGTGTCCCGTGTGTACTGCAACTAGTCGCCAATACAACTACCCCCCATGTCCGGAATGTAAGCCCGCACCTAGGCCCGCCCATCCGCCACATCGAACATACCACCAGCACGACAACCTTCCCATTCGAAACACTGACTGGGGGTGGCGACCAGTGTACAATCATGTGTAGCCTACCCACGCGTACATGTGGGCCCTCCATGATCCATGTCACCTGCGGCAAAGTCATGACATGCGCAATGAGGGAAGTGAGGAGAGCTGTCCGCCCCACGCACAGAAGGTGCATCAGCTCCACAGACCCAGCAGCGAGTCCAGCAGGGGTCACATGTGCAGGGGCAGCTGTGCCTGGTGTGAAGGCACATGCATATAGACAGCACATCGACCAATGTGTAGTCTGCCCACATCTACAGTCCATCATCATGCGGACATAGGAATTGAACACAGGGCAACACATCTTAGTTGGTGCACCCACCGTGACCAACAATGCGCAATCATCGACGTACCCGCCCTGTGCATGGCCCCCCACCCAACGGAGGCACATCCAGTGCCACCATCCCACACACACAAGCCTTCCACGGAACATGCTGTGTCCAATGGTCAGTACAGAGTCAGCGCCCATCTGGTGGAACCTGAACAGGAGACACATGCACACACATGCCAGCTCCCACTATATACGTCTGCCACCTGGCACGTGCAATGTAACCTCTCACCTGTGACGTGTGACTGCAAGCACACAGCCGTCTTGGCATGGGGCTGTCAATGTGGACACCTGTCAATGTTTCGGGAGGTGTGATCCGTACAGTGCTGTACATAGGGTGCAGTGCTGACACCTACTACTGTCTCATATCCCCTCGTGCCACAGGTCCCACTTGTTTTGGCCGCTCAGCCTGTGCCCACATCGTTGTCGTCGTGTGCCATACTCATCCAGCCGCGGAAGCAGTTCCATGCTCAGCAGACATTCATGTTGCCGTGGCGTTGCCGCTTGACGGATATGCAGTCAGTCCCCATCAGCACGCCCCGCAAGTCATTGGGGCCTAGATCCCCATGTGCATGCACATGGCAGTGGTTTGTATCACTAGCCATTGCCATTGTTGGGAGACCTGTGTAAGTGTATTGTGGCCGTGCCGTCCCAGCTTGACAGCTGGGCTGTGGCTCATGTGCTTGCTCAGTCATGTCAGTGATGTGTATGCGAAATTGCTATGTGTCGTGTTGCATTGACATGTGTCCTCTGCCATTGTCCCTAGGCGGAGACCGAACATTGACCGCCCATACCAATTGCTGGCGGACATGGACGATACAGAGGTTATTAGGAAGTTTCGGCTGGACAGGCCAACCCTGCATCGACTGTGTGCCATGTTAGAACCCCATCTCCGTCCCCGCAGGGTGTATCCGACTGCTGTCACCCCCACGGCTAAGGTGATGGCCGCCATGCATTTCTTCGCCACTGGGTCATTCCAGCACACAGTGGGCATTGGAGGAGGGATGTCCCAGCCCATGTTCAGCAAGGTGCTGAGGGATGTACTGGCAGCCATGATGCTGTACCGGAACAGGTACATCCGCTTCCCCAGGGCTCGTGAATTGGCGGCAGTGAAGGGTGCATTCTATGCCCTTGGCAGAATCCCACACGTCGTTGGAGCCATTGACTGCACACATGTCGGCCTTGTTCCACCACAGGCCACTGAGCACCTGTACCGCAACAGGAAGCACACGCACTCCCTGAATGTGCAAGTGGTGTGCCTTGCGGACATGGTGATCACCCACGTGTGTGCAAAGTTCCCAGGCTCGGCCCATGACGCACACATAATGCGCAACAGCATCTTGCCACGACTGATGTCCAATATGCAACAGGATCGTGCCTGTATTGTCGGTGAGTATGTGGAGTGGTGTAGCGTGCTGGCTGTGCGATGCTGTCCCCTGTCCAGTTGGATTAGCAACGGTTCTCTGTGTCCCTCACACCCAGGTGACTCTGCGTACCCGAATGGGGCATGGCTGCTCAGTCCATTGAGGAATCCTCGCACCCCAGCAGACGATCGCTACAATGAGGCACATGGGAGGACCAGACGTGTGGTCGAGCGTACCTTTGGCCTCCTCAAGTCCAGGTTCAGGTGCCTGGACCGCACCGGGGGTGCGCTGGCGTACTCCCCACAGAAGGTGTGCCGGATAGTGGTGGCGTGCTGCATGCTGCACAATCTGGCCATTCGGAAGCAGATCCCCCTCATCGTGGATGACGGAGATCAACCAGGGCCCCAGCCCGCAGACCAGGACAGCTCGAGTGAGGAGGACAGCGGAGAGGAGGAGGCTGGGAATGTGCGGCAGCAGCACATCGCCCGCTACTTCACTTGACGGTGAGTGTCCATGTACGACGGCTGATGTGGCTGTATCTGTGCAGGTGTGTGTGTGCTGTGTCAGGGTGGCCGTTTGTTCACTGCGTGCTGTGTGTCAACGCTCCATGGCCAGGGTAGTATGCCACTGTTGGTGGCTGTGGCATTGTGCCCTATTGCTCTGTGCGATGTGTGTACATTGCTTGTAGTTGTTGACATGTACTGTGTGATGGGTGTGTGACACACTCATTGAATGTGCTCCTGTTCTGTCTCCCACCCCTAGGTCCCTACAGGCCCTCCGGATTCAATTGCCATGCCACGCATCAGGTGCCTTTCCGCCCAAGGTGGCCGTTGTATTCCGTACAAATAAAACACAGGGCACAAACAGCAGTTAGTGAAAAAGGTGCATTTATTACAAACTGTGACATGTGATTGTGTGTAAGGTGATGACAAAAGTGGTGCGTGCAGTGACAATGAGCTGTCGGTCATGGCTGCGTGATGATCAGGGTGTACCCACTGGTTCTATGTCCATAGTCCAACACACACATGCCATCCAGATGGCTGTGTGGAGTGGGATCGTAGTCCAAGTCAATGCAGTGGCTGGTCAAGGAAGGCTGGCGGAAGGCTGGCTGGCTGCCTCACTTGCGTTTGGAGCGTGCGAAGTCCTCCCGGGAGATCTGTTTCCACTTCGGACGGCCCCTTCCACGTTTGCGAGGGGGTGCCTGCTTGCGACATGCTGGTGGTTGAGGTGTGCTCACTGGCTGTGGACGCAGGGGAACTGGACACTGCTGCTCCACCCTGCGCCCCGGCAGGTGGTGGCGGAGGGGAGCTGCTGTCCCTGGCTGTGACCTCACCGCCACCACCAGCTGTCCCATGAGGTCCACGATTTGGCCCATACGGGCGTCCATGGACCTCAGCACCCCCAGCACCTCACGCGTGTCTGAAGCAGACCGGACCCATTGTCCTTGGGCCTCTTCATAGGCCCCAAGGACTCTGGCCATGTGAGGCAGGGCATGGCTCCCAGGGGAGGCTGGCGTTTCCCTGACCCTGCTCCTCCTACCAGTCCTGCTGCCACCGGCCTGCCCACTAGCCACATTGCTCACCACGGTCCTCGCTGTGGCTCCCAGGGTGGATCCAGTCGGCTGGGCCACCACCTGCGCTGGGGCTGGTGACAGCGAAGACGTGGCGGTGGTGGCGGCGGTGGTGGTCGGTGCGGCGATGGTGGCGGTTGCGGCAGTGGTAGTGGCCACAATGACCGTGGGTGTGGCCGCAACGACAGTGGCAGCAGGGGGCTGGGAATGTTCAGCAGCCCTGGATGATGGGTTGGTGGGTAGGAGGGGTCCTGGGGAGCGGCTGGGCCCTGCCACACCAGATGGGCCTGCTTGGTGGTCCGTGTCCGAAGAGGAGGACAGATCCTCCAGATCCGTGTGTCCTCGTTGGGGGCTTGTAGGCTGGCTGTGCTGGCTGCTGGCTCCATCCCCAGCATCCAGCAGTTCGTCACCTGTGGAGAGAATGAGATTTGTTATTGTGTTGCACCTGGCGAAGTATGTATTTGTCGTCTGACATTGACAGTTCGTGCAATCTCGTACATGGGTTTCCCGGAGGCGTGTGTGTGGCTGTAGCATCTGTAGTTGTGTGTGCTTGGCAATGGGACTGTGTGCTGTGCACATGTGGCATGGGACGGATTGGCCATGCCGATGGGTGTGTTGCTGTGCCCCTACTTATTGTGACTCTGGTGTATGCGGGCTCCTGGCCCATCCTGGGTCTGGTTTGTACTTTGCTTTTGGTGTTCAGATGGGACGCTTAGGAACGCATATGGCAACATGGGGGCCATGCCCCAGATTCGCATTTGGGAGGGGATATGCTTTTGGGGTTCAAATGGAACGCTTAGGAACGCATATGGCAACATGGGGGCCATGCCCCAGATTCGCATTTGGGAGGGGATATGCTTTTGGGGATCAAATGGAACGCTTAGGAACGCATATGGCAACATGGGGGCCATGCCCCAGATTCGCATTTGGGAGGGATATGCTTTTGGGGTTCAAATGGAACGCTTAGGAACGCATATGGCAACATGGGGGCCATGCCCCAGATTCGCATTTGGGAGGGGATATCCTTTTGGGGTTCAAATGGAACGCTTAGGAACGCATATGGCAACATGGGGGCCATGCCCCAGATTCGCATTTGGGAGGGGATATGCTTTTGGGGTACATGCTGTGAGCCATGGGTGCCGAACGTGACATGTGTTGTGGCAGCATGACAGTGCATGGTTTGAGGTGTGTGCATGCTTGACATGGCCTGCATATTTGCTGTCTGTTGTGATTACTGGACATGGCATTGGACGCATCGTTATGAGTGAGTGATAGTTGTGTGCCAGCCAACGTATTGCAGTTGTCCCATCTCCTTGGTGTGCGTGCTGCCCTGTGCCATGTGCATCACTGCAGTGCTCGGGGGGTGTGGCCCATGTTGTGTGTTGTTGCTCACAGTGTGTCGTGCGCTTCATTGACTTCTGGCACATGGTTGGTCATGGGCATGTATCTTAGCGTGACTGCTGTATGTGTGGCAGCTGTGCGGATGACATGCCTTTCATGAGACTGGGGCTGATGGATGGGATGGATGGTATGTTGTATGTGCATGGTGTGTCTGTGAGTTTGATGGGTTCAGTGGTGTTCGTGTGCATTTATGTTGTTCCGCTCTGTTGCGTCTAGTGTTGTTTGTCTTACATAGGCGTAGTTGTGGGGTGTGTGGTTGACAGGCAGTAGGGGCTACATGGACAGGACTTCAATGGTGTTTCGGTTGTGTGTGATGAGTTGCACAGTGGCTGCCGTGTGGGACTATATTCAGTGTGGCTTGTGCATGCAGACGTGGCTCCTTGGGTGTTGCTATGTCTGTGATGGGTCATGTGGGGTGTGAGTCTGTTGTTCATGTCCGTGTGCACATTGTTCACTTGTTCGTGACGGTGGGCGGTGCTGCGTGTTCGTCTGCTACGTGACATGTCCCATGTGTTGGTCGTGTTATGGTCCTCATGCCTCCAGTAATCCAGCCCTGTCCAGTTTCCCACCTGCAAGTTGTTCGTGCGTGCACTGTACTGGATGCCACATGGCTCTAAGCGGGGGGTGCTCCATGTTGCAGGTCTGTGGGGGTGGGGGGGTGTTGTGGGTCGTGGGGGTGGCTGGACACCTACTGACACCGATTGCTGTGGACCGTGATGTCTGCCTTTCGGCTGTCGTTGTGCACTGCGGTGGCTGACACGTGGCTGTGGGGTGTGGGGGATGCTCCTCCTTGCTGTGCTGTGGGACTGGGGCCTGGTGTGTGTTGTACTTGGGCTGTCCACCCTCCCACCCACTGCACTTTGTGTTCCTGCCACTTACCTGTTACTTGTCGGTTAGTGCAGCTGTGGCGGACACATGGGTGTGGTGGGTGCTCGTTGTGGCGCTTCTGGCATATTTGGGGACCTGTTGGTGGTTACGTGGCTGGCTGAGTGTACACATGTCCCCACGCATCTTACAGTTGTTCGGTTTGGGCTGTGTGTGGTGGTGTCTGTTGCATGTGTGTGTGATGTGTTGTGTATTGTGTGCTGGACATGGGGGTGTTTGTCCCTGGGAGCTGTGGCATGGTAGTTGCGCATGTGAGTACATAGCGGTGTGCTGGTATACATTAGTTTGTACTTACCAGCCTCCACTCCCCTGCTAATCCGGCGAGGATCTCCGGATGTATTACGACTCGCACCTTCTCCTCCCACGCTTTGAAGGTCTTAAAGAGCGCGGGATTCCCTCCGCCAGTGACGGCAGCCAGCTCTCTGTTTTTGCCCTCCTTCTTCTTGACCAGGCTCTTTACGTCATTCCAACGTTTGTTAATTTCTACTCTGTTCCTGGGCAGGGTCCCGACTGCATTGACCTGGTCTACGATCCGGTTCCACATTCTGTTTCTGGTGGCTAGTGGTGTGTGCTGGACCATGTTCCCATAGATTTGTGGGTACACCTTGATGATCTCGTCGACCATGACCGTCAGCTCCATGGGCGTGAACTTGGGCATTCTTTGTGGTGCCATGGTGTTTGTGGTGCTGGTGCGGTGTGTGTTGTGTAATGTGCAGGGGGTTTGTGGTGCCGGTGTTTGGTGGTGGTGGTGGTGGTGGTGGTGTTTGGTGGTGGTGGTGGTGGTGGTGGTGGTTGTGATGTGTGCGTTTCTGTGGTGTGCTGCTGTCCTTGCTGTGTCACTGTGTCCTCTCCTCTCCTCTCTGGTTTGCAATGTAGCAAGGGGTTATGGTCTGTGGGAGTGCTGCTTTTGTACTCACCTATGTGGGTGTGTCCTCATGGTCTGTTGTTTTCAGGTGTGTTGTGTCTGGGGTTCTGGCCTTTGTATTTTTTGTTTGTCCGGGGGTGTTTTCGGGATGTGTACTGTGCTTGTGTATTTGTGCGTGCCTTGCTGTGTGGACTTGTTGGCCATGTTGTGTGCTATTGGTTTTGTGTGCGGATGGTTTCTGTGCAGGTACGTTGGCGCCATGGCTTCTGCCGTGTCGATTCTCATCGGCGTTGTTTGCGCTGGCGGGCGGTATATTTGTGGTTTTTCCGCGCTCATGTCGGTGCGATCGTAATTTCA
This sequence comes from Calotriton arnoldi, assembly GCA_963921515.1. Taxonomy (NCBI): domain Eukaryota; kingdom Metazoa; phylum Chordata; class Amphibia; order Caudata; family Salamandridae; genus Calotriton; species Calotriton arnoldi. The sequence continues at coordinate 1,037,501 of CAWUFW010004508.1, read as the reverse complement.
CGTGCGGTGTGTCGGCCGTGAGGGCGGGCGGTTTTGTGTTGTCGTGCGTGTTTCCGTCCGTGGCGGGCGGTTTGACTCCGACTCGGACGTTGGCGGGCGGTATTTTGTGTGCTTTTTCCGCCGATGGCGGTTTTCGGTTTGTGAAATCGTAATGGCGTGGTCGGTGTTCAGGCGGTGTGTGCGGGCGGATTTTTGCCGCTTCCATGCCTGGCGGATTTATTTACGCCGGGTATCGTAATGGGCCCCTTAATATATATAATTTACTATTCCCACTCCAAAGTATAATAACTCAGAGAAGGTGCTGGACAGTAAACATATATAATTTACTATTCCCACTCCAATTTATATTAAGTCAGGGAAGGTGCTGGACAGTAAACATATATAATGTACTATTCCCACTCCAATTTATATTAAGTCAGGGAAGGTGCTGGACACTAAACATATTTAATTTACTATTCCCACTAAAAAATACATTAAATAATGAAAAGTGATAGTCAGTATCCATTTAAAAATTAATATCCATAAATAAAAATTAATCATAAAAAAATTCAAAAACAACAAACACATATAATTATAATACCCACATATTATATATCATAAACACATATATTTTTATATTTTGTTTAAATATATAATAACATATTCCTAAATTAACAAATATATAAACAACACTAATTTATTATCAATATATTTATTGCCAGAAATAAAAGTAATAAATAAAATATCTTTCATTAATAAAAATTAATACATTTTTATAATATTTTAAATTGTAAATGTATACTTGCCCCAAAAAATATAAGATTATTGTTTTTAAAAACAACGCAAATCACTGTTAAAAATATTAATAATAAAAATAATGTACACAAAACTTTTAGTTACTATTTATTAGAACTCATTTAAAATTTACAAAATGTATATATATATATACTATATCAACACAAAACACATCTACCTTAAACTTATTTTATACTGTATCATATTTCAATATTCACTACTATATTATAAATTCATAACAAATAAAAATATTTTAATATTTAAATTTTAAAAATATTTTTCTCTCATTACAAAATATTTTTTTAACATATTTTAAATATAATTTCATACACTAATAAATATACATGATGTTTTCTCTATAATTAATTAGTTTTTCTCTGAATATATATATAAAATATTTAAAAATAAAATAAAATATTTTTTTATTAAGAAAATACACCATATGCCCCTTAAATAAATATATTTACACTCATAAAGCTAAAAATTTAAATACTGTAACAAATTTTAACAAAATAATTAAATATACATAATATTTTGAAAAATAAAAAAAAATTAAATATTAATTTCTTAATTTTTTTTTCAAATTATTTAAAAATATTTTTATTATTATGACCAAATTAAGGGGCTCATTACGATGACGGACGGAAAAGCCCTCCGACCGCCATGGTATCAGGAAGAATTCCCCCTGCATGACCCGCGGCATTTCCGTCGGATAAATTACGATGCAATGTACGCAGAATCAGACCGCGGCGGAAGGATGTCACAAAAGACCGTCCACCACGTTCGGAAAAGCTGCAAATCCAACCGCGTCGGACGGGGAAAGCTATGCAAAGGCTTGAAAAGGCCGCTCCTGCCGCGGCATGACTGCACGGCCAAATACGATGAGAATGCGGAGCTGGCGGACCGAGCACTGCGTCCGACCGCCCCGCACGCACATAGGCCAAATGAATGGCAGACGGAACCAACTCCACAACAACGCCCGAAGTGTGTCCGTATCTCCTGCCACCCACAATCGCAACACACACACCACAATGACACACCCCAACTTGCTCCTGGTAGGGAAAGCCATGCGCAGCATGGAAGAGACATCTGGAGGTCATCACTCATGTGGACACACCCACATCCCACAGTAGAAAACCAACCCATACCTGGACCAGCAGCCTTTGCACACCACAAGCCGAGACAGAAAGACAGGACACCATTGACTCACACTGCACAAAATCACACCCACCTATCTCCACACAACACCACTTCCACCAACACACACCACACACTACACATATCTCCAACATCACCCTGCACCCCTCATTCATTTGCACCATGCCCCCCAAGAAAATGCCAAACTTCACCGACTCAGAGTTGAAAGTGATGGTAGACAAGACAATCAGGGCAGAACCACATTTGTACGGGCACCTGGTCCAACACACCCCACCTGCGCGCATGAATCAGATGCGGGCAAGGATCCACAGCAAAGTCAATGCCGTAGGGACCACCCTACGCACTGTGCGTGACATCAGGAAGCGGTGGTGCGACCCCAAGGGCCGGCTCAAGCTATGGGCCCAGAGGAACCACGCGGCGGCACAGAAAACTGGTGGCGGCCCTCCCATTCCACCACCAACCTTCACCGAATGGGAGGAGAAGGTGCCTGCCATAATGCATCCAGAGAGTCTCACATGAATCGAGGGGGGACTGGAGGCTGGTAAGTACCAACAAAATGATCACATCACCCTACAATACACCGTTGTGCACAACAAGTGAGCTTCAATTGCCCGCCCACATCAAACGCATGTGGAATGCACGCTTACAATATGAATGAGTCACAAGGACAGCATTTCCTTAATCAGCTCAGCCTCACAGGTAGGTGGTCAGCTCATGCACCCTGGCCTCCCTCCCAAACAGCATGGCTCACCCTCCCCACCCCACAGCCATGTGGCAGCTAACACTGTCAACAGTGCCTCCCAACAGGTAGCTAGCCATCTCACTGGGGAGGGGGATGTTGAGCCCTGACAGCAAGACCACAACTCCCACAAGGCCCTCTGTCTCTCCTCACAAACAGCATGGAGCCAAATGAGCCCCACATCCCGCACTTCATAGCCAACTTTGGAAACCCCCATCAGTTTCTAGGCCATGCACATACAGAGAAATCCATCCAGAGGCCACATGAGTCACAGTGTCATTGATGAAGGAACATGCAACTGAAAAGCAGAATACAAGAACGCGACCACAAAAAGCCAATGTGCAAGTCCCATTGCCTCAAAGCAGAAAAACTCGGGTCAACACAACACATGCATGGAAACTGTCAAACCTCACAAAACCACAGGAGGCAACCACAAAAAGCACAACACAAAGCATGAAGTGGCGGCAGAGTAGTCAGATACACATCGAAAAGACACTAATGTCCAAGCATTAACTGAATCGGATGAGCAACAAGTCAGTACCAGAGGACATGTCCTCGGAAATACAACATCAGTACATATGAAATTGGCCCTTTAGCCATGTCACATCGCTAACGAGCAATGTAGGTACCCAGGGCTTTAAGTGGGATGAAAAAACTGGGGGGGCCCTCAAAGGAGCCTGGCCAATATAATTAAGGGCGTGGCCCAAAAACCTCACTCAGACATTAATCTGGTCTTAGCATATTGGGCTACCCCACTGGCATTTTCCTGTCACTGCCATTGCACCTAGATATATGAGACAACAAGGAACATGATAACTACTACAACTCCGGACTACTGGCCTTGGCAATGTTTGTCAGTTTCATAAGATAAGGAAGCAGCAACTGTGGCTTGCATCTAACATTGGAAAATCTTCCACTCAAAACCCTGATGACACCACTACGATGTTGCTGCACATGAGCCTCCAAAGGAGTGATTACCAGAGACAAAATTAATCCACAAAGGATTTCACTTCCCCACAATGCTCACCTGGCTTGACGGCATGCTATAACTACTCCACCAGTGAGAAGTGAGGAGTGTGACCATGCGCACATTGATGTGCCTGCTGGATATGCATTCCAGCAGAAAGAATGGACCGCCTGTGGCAGGGCACAAAGCAGAGCATGAAAGAGACCCGTAACAGGGCCCCGTTAAAAAAATTACGCTGCACAGCACCGTTGCGACCCGGTCCACTTAAAGCCCTGTATGTACCTCAACATCATGTGCGACTGATGACATACTGACATGAATGCCCAGTAATGCCATGGTAGAAGTCATGTCAACTCAAATCAAATGTGCCAAACATGAACATCAAAGTTGTGCTGTGTGCCGAACATGCTGACATTATCACCTCACTCCAACAGGTGACTCGCTAGCAACATCAGGCGACCGTGCCATGGACGAGCCCAGCCACCCCCTCAGAAGGTGAACCCTCGGATGCAGAGTCCCTGGCCTGTTCATGTGGGGAGGACCTACATGGCCCCTCCGGCGTGCCCAGGGCATGCCATGCTCTGTCCCTCACTGACACCCCCACACCGACTACCACAACAGCCGCACCGCCAACACTGACCCCTGCAGCAACGACCTGTGTGGCAGCCACCTCCAACACCATCACCGCTGCCCCCAACACTGTCCCTTTGCCAGCAGTTGTGAACAACACCAGGCACACCGGGGATGCTGGGGACGGTGTGCGGCGGTTGCGCCAGGCAACGCCATATGTCTGTGGTGTCAGGGCAGGTGGGAGGGCAACTGGGGTACAGTCACAGGAGGACAATGAGACAGAGGCCCTGGACACCGTGCCAACTGTCCTTGGTGCATACCAGCAGAACCAGGGACAGATGGGCCAGGGACCTGACGAACTGCGTGTACTCTGCCTGCTGCAGAGGTCCATGGACACTCTTTTGGGACAAAGTGCAGAGTACATGGGCCAGCTTGTGGGTGTCCTGAGGGTCATGCATGCATTTCAAATAGCTGGCCACCCCCCCGCGGTCAGCCGGATGTTAGTCACACCACCGCAGCAGCGGCCACAGGGAGGGGTGAGTCACACCACAGCGAATCCTCAGACACCTCCGAGCATGCAGCAGGTTCCCCCCCTGGCTAACGGCTGAGGGGGTGTCCCAAAAAGACCCCTGGACGATCACGTGGAACAGCACCGTGCCGTCACCACTGTAACACCGCACATTGACATTGTTGTAAATCAGAACCAACATTTCCACAAGGATGGGAGTGTAATGTTTTACTGTTGGACTTTACCATTGTGTGTCCTACACTAACGATGCGTGTACCATCACTTTCAGATTCACCTCTCACCTGACACACATTGGCCAGGCAACACAACTCACAACAGTACGCCTTGGTGCCAAGAACATTTTCATCACAGTAAGTAGCATGTCAACTCACATTGCAATGTATCCGAATATGTAAAAGCAAAAATCCTTTGAGAGAGTGGAGGAACCTGGAAAGACACAAGGAAATAACAGTGCGTCAACATATTCTGGAATAACCGCAAAAGCACACCACTAGGCAACACTGTACAATATGCCTTCCAGAGAACACCGGCCACCACCATCAACATGGACAGCAGGGGGACTGGAGCACACGACTGCACCTCCCAACACCATTTAGCTCTTAGCATCCTGGTAAATGCAGTTCTGCTGAAATGCTCACTTGTGTCACCGTTGTCGTGTGTCAGCAAGGTTGGTGCAGGTCAGTGCTGTGATTCCCTGGACACATGTGTGTCGCGTTAACCTCCCACATCAGTAGGGGTAAGATACATTGTGATCGGTGTCTGCTGAGGAAGCTGCCACAATCTACTCGGGTCTCTGTACCTCTCCCTGCCCGACTCAGGGGAAACACCTCAGTCCCATGAGAAGTAAGCATCATGACTGACTGCATTTACCAGAATGCTAAGGGATGAACTGTGCTGGGAGGTGAAGCAGTGTGCTCCCATCCCCCTAAGAAAATCAACATGGACATGACGGAAGTTGTCACAGATCACATAGCGCAGACCAATGAAATCCTTAGCAGTGTGTCCACAGGAACCAGCATCACACCACATCCTGTCATGTGGACGATGTGGACATTGTCGCATTAACACACTCAAGTACTGTAGCACAGGGATTTTCTGAATACACGTGCGATTTATGCATGTTCAACCACATGAATACCAGTCCCTGACAACATGCACACGCTAAATCTGGTTTCAAAGTGCACTTCGCTGTTCCTGCATGAGCACAACAGCTGCGTGCACAGGCCAGGCATCACGTACATAGGATCTGTTGCACGACGTGTCCTTTTTGTGGCAATGTTCAGCTAACTACCCCATGAGTGATTGTGGATAGTCATTTGTGGCCTCACATTCACACAGCGAAAGCATACTTCAATAAGTGTGCATGCACAATGGGCCTCTGTTTAGACAAGTAGTCGCTCCCACACCAGGCCGGAGACCTTCGAATTTCAGGTGTCTTGACCGTCCCGCGCTATTCAGTCACTGCTGAACACGGCTTTCCCACTATTTTCGCAGTGAACTGACACACAAATTACTGATAGCGTCTGATGCTGAAAGCCATTGCACACTTTTTATCAGACTTGTGGGCTCTGGCCTTGTCCCTTCCTTCCATGCTTTTCCGGGAGTACCACCGGGTGTGATTGCTCCAAATTTCAACACTGCATTTAGCGGTCTCAGTTCATTACTTTTGCTGTACAGCTGAGCGCTGGTTCTGAGATTGCTCTCACGCCATGTCTGACCGTCCTGTGGTCCAGGCCGAGCCTGGGCAGTTGCAACTGTACCATGCCCGCATGCAGCTTCTCTTTGGATGTGTCCCATTGGCTGTGCTGGGCATCAGTTATGGGCTAAGGTTCCACAATGCCTATTTCATCTGCTTGCAACCTGTCTTCCTGCAGGAGATGTCTGTTTGAGTGGGCCATGGATGTCTGCCTTTCAAACACATGCCTTGCCGACCTGGATCATGAGCTGTGGGTGACTCCTTTGTTGGTCCACGTGCAAGACTGCTTTGGTGAGACACGTTTATGGGATGCCTTACAATGTGTCAGGCAGGCGGACAGCTGCGTCTGTGCATTAGCGCAATGGCTCCTGTGCAATGCCTACATCGAACCTCTCCCAGGTTGCGATGGGATGCTCCTTTCAATCTCGTGGTGCGAGGAGCACATCTGTTCCTTTATACTGCTGGATTGGATGGCGGTCCTCTTCACTGAAGATGATTTGGATCGTCTTTTGGAACTGATTGCCTTCGAAGCTGCCTGTGCCTTCTTGGATTCGTAACTACTTAACAGCAACAGGGACTGTTGGTGACTAATTAAATTTTCGTTTCCCTTTCTTCGCGCCTCCTGACGGGAATTGTCATCCAGGTCTCTGACTTTAGCCCTGTAGACATTGGCTTGGACTATGCTGAGCTCTGCGGGCTATCTTGCTTGGCACCACAGACCGGAGCAAGTGGAGTCTGTCATCTGACCGTCGTGGACATTGTCGTCTGGCATGGGTCCGGCTTCCATTATGCAGATGTGGCGCACGAAGATTACATGGCGTTGTTGTTTTGCAAGTACCCAGGGCTCGAGTCGGGTGTAACTCAGGTACACGGCGTCCCCCCCCTCTTTACATGGGGTGGATGCCGTCCCCCCTGCCAGGACGCTGGTCCCCACAGGAATATGCATAACTTGTCCCGGTGTACTCTCCAGTTACCGGGACACGTTCAGCAGCACCTGCACGTTGACTGCTCTCCATTCCCTGCAGCAACGTGCAGGCAGCGAGGGAACCTTTTTTACCTCCAGCCATGCCGAAGTAAAGGGGCCACCCGGCCTCCTTTTGTTTGTACATGCTGACTGGGGGCCGCCTTGAACCTTACATTTGAATGTGGATGCCACAGAGGGAAACATAGGCACACAGCTTGCCTTCTGTTCACAGGGACTTAAGGGAGGCATGCTTTTGCCTGTGTTCTGTCCATGTGTATCAATGCAGACACTGTGAGACTGTCAGATGGGTTAGTCTGTCCCAGTATTTGCACAAATCATTTCTGTCACACTATTTTACTTCTTTCTTAGCACTACATCGTAACGTTGTGGGGTCATTTGCATTTTGTCTTACTTGGTCAGTCCCCCCACTTATTTGTTTGGGATCTGTGCCCTGCAAGTACCTTAGTATATGTCTGTCACATGGGAGGTGTCCGCAGAGCTTGCCCTCTGCGTGGTCATAGAGTACTGTCTGTACATTCTGTCTGTGGTCGGAGGACATTGTCCCTAGTCATTCTGTTCTGGTGTGGCCCTGGCACCCTGACCCAACCAAGTCCCACAGCTGCAAGAGGACACAGATCCCATTTGAATGACATGGGAATGCGGGCTAGATGCCCCACACTTGGAGAGTGATCCATCCAGTGATGAGAGCGACACAGCAAATGTGTTGCAAATGTCACCATACATAGGCAGAGGGATGGGTTCTGCTGACAAAGCCCATAGACCAGGGACATCCCATGAAACTCCTACTTGCAAGGGGTGGGGGGATATGCTTGTGGTTCTACGTCCAGAGTGATTATTGATGCAACATCTTGCTTCAAGTTACATGGACATGTCACTGTGGTTACTGGTTGGGTACTCATGCATTTTCAACCTGTTGTGGCACGTATGTTGCATGCTTTGACACTGTAGTAAGAACTTCACATTTGGAAACGTTTCTTGTGTTCGACTTGTCTGCTTGTGTACAGGCGCTTGAATGCCTCAGAGTGAGTAGGCGAGCAAGTGAGGCAATATGGCAATGGTGTCCTGTGCGTAGGGGAGCTTTGTTGTGCTCAGTCCCTGCATGCATTGGTTCTCAAATCCAGTGCATAGTCCAGTATGTGTACGAACTCACATGAACATTTATCAAAGTCTGTGAGTCAACAGCAAGGCACACAGACACAGTCATAGTCGATCATTGTTGAATCACACTCAACGGAAGCAGTTGACGATGAGCTGTTGTCGTTGGTCAAGGCCTTCTTCCTCACCACTGTCATCGTCACTGGGCATGTGTGGGTTGGGAGTGGGGGTGATGTTGCTGGTCCGCCAGATGTAGCAGTCATGTGCCGACCCCGGATACTCTGCACACACGTGTGAGATGATCTGCTCCGCCTGTCGTACCACCTGCACATTGATGGAGTGGGAGTGTTTGAGGATCCTATAGATGGGTTCACTTGCCTGTGGTGGTACGAGGCCAATGTGTGTTCCATCAATGGCTCCCATCAACATTTGGTATGCCTCCCAGGCAGGGCCTGCTCCAGGACTCTTTATTTGTGTGGTCCAACGAGGCATTCGGGTGGGCCACTGCGTTCCCGATTTGTCACTTGTGTCTCTCACCAGGCCTGCTTCAGGGCCCTCTTTTATCTCTCCTCAGTTTTACAAGGGCCAGGGAGACGCATTCTTTCCTTCCAAATTCTCTTTCTAGATGTTATCACTCTCAAGTAGTGTGTTTATCCATGAAGGGTCCTCATGATGGGAGGAGGAGGTTACCTGAGGTGGGAGTATCAGGCAAGTGACACTTCTCATGCTCCCACTCATGCCCTTCTCCTCGGCTTCCCTCTCTGCCACCCTCGTCCAGTGCCCCTCATCTCTCCATGGCCACTCGCTCATGTGCATTTCATTTGTTGTATGGCGCTACTGATATCACGGTAGGGTTGTGACAGTCACGCACACATTGTACAGAGACAATCAATCATGCAAGTATGTAAGTACATCAGTCTACAGGGAATGTCACGGAAGCCAATGAGGTTCACAAGGTGTGGTAATCACATGTGGTAATCACATGTCATCCATACTGGTGGGCAGGATTCTTGAGGGCGTTTGGTCTGGAGAAGCCTTGACTCGGGACGTGTGTGGGAACATTTGCAGGCAATGGCAGCTAGGCACACTGCACGCCACACCAGTACGTGTGTTGTAAGTGCTAGGGATTACAAGTATGTCTGATTTGCAGACAATGGACACGTCAGATTGTCTGCCTACGTCACTGGCCCTTCACAGGACGACCCCTGGTGAAGAGGTGCCAGTCAGATGTCAAGGGATATACAAGCGATATTCACGGGTTGGATGTTTCTTTACACAACATTGGTACAGTGCGAGAGACCTTTGTCCTTTTTGACTCCTCCCCTCATTTCAGTCCATGCTGGCCATGAGGCATGGCGATGTATGTAATTTCACTCTCCTTTCTTGGACATGCCATGTGTGTGAAGACTTGACTCAAAGGTCACACTCTCTCATCCCTTCACAGTGTAGTGAGCAGCTGGTCACTGTTCTAGTTGTTCTGATTTACCAGCCACTCCCAGAGGGCTGGCTTACCCCCCACGCCACAGCCACCCAGCACAGGTGTCACTGGACCTGTGACCCTGCCAACAAACGGGGCCTGACGCACGTGCCCTGGGCCAGTTCTCCCATACAAGTACAGTGTCTGTGTGGTTACCTTATATCCATGGGGGCCTCGTGCTCCACAACATTACACATGGGGTGCACCAATCACTTTGGGCAAATGAGCTGTGATGTGTGATGCAATTCGCAGGGCGCCAATGCAAATTCAGTATGTGTTCGCATGCGTGGGAGCTGGCATCCGCAGCGATGATACGCATTGGCTCCAATTGAATGTTGCAGGATTGTGCTCGCAGCTTCCGGGCCGGCGCGGTGTGGCACACACTATGCGGATGAGCCATCAACCAATGGGAGCCTTCGGCGGCGTACATTTCATGATGTTGTGGTGTGCACGCTCTGCGACTGCGGGGCTCAGCATTGGCCCCAATTGCCTTCTGGGGCACCGGGGTCACTGAATGGGATTGGGTGGGCCTCGCACTTTGCATTTGGCAGGTTGCCACATTCGTCGTGGTGCCGCCACGCTTGCTGGAAGTTGTAGTTGTTCAGGGGTTGCATGAGTGGAGATGTTTGGTACGTACCTCTGCTGTTGAGCACGGCGGCATCTTGTCTGCTGGAGGTGCAGCAGGTAGTGCAGCGGGAAGGCCTGTGGCACTGGATCCATGGCGGCTCCAGTGGTTTAGATGGCTTCTGTGTCGGCTCTTCCTCTCCGTTGTTGTATTTCCGCCATCCGCAACGTGGTGGTTTTTACGCTGCGGTGGGAAGGGCTGTTTGCAACATTGTGATCTGGTTGGCGGACGGAACGTGTTTCCGCACACCGGTCCTGCTCTGTTTGCTCCGTTCGCCACCCTTGCGTACGCAAAAAACGCATGGAGCCTGACAGACCGCGGCGGACGGTAAAAGGCCTCTGTTGGACCATTGTGATTTGGTGGTCACAAAGATCCCACCTGGGGCAGACGACATGATGGTTTTCTGCCACCGCCACCAGCACAGATGGGCTTCCGTCCGTCATCGTAATGAGCCCCTAAGATATATAATCCACTATAAACCAAAAATTTACTCTCATTAAAAAAAAAAAAAAAAATTACATAAATATAAAATTGAAGGGCCCGATTCACAGAACTAACTTAAGACAAAATCCTAAACTTACTACCATTTTGGTATTCACAGAAGGCACTTACTTATTTTGGTATTCACAGAAGGCACTTACTCATTGATGAGTAAGTGCCTTCTGTGAATACCAAAATGAGTAACTTACTCATTTTGAGTAACTTACTCATTTTGAGTAACTTACTCATTTTGGTTTTCACAGAAGGCACTTACTCATTGATGAGTAAGTGCCTTCTGTGAATACCAAAATGAGTAAGTGCCTTCTGTGAATACCAAAATGAGTAAGTGCCTTCTGTGAATACCAAAATGGTAGTAAGTTTAGGATTTTGTCTTAAGTTAGTTCTGTGAATCGGGCCCTAAATTTGTAAATTTAAAAATTTTAAATAAAAAAAAACTACTCAACTTTATCCCCTATAAACACAACATCCCACTGCCAAAAAATAATGATTTAATTAAAAATAAAATTATTTATAAAATTTTAATTAATAAATTTTTAAAACACTCCCCACCCTTATCCCCTATAAACTCAACATCCCGCTCCTCAATAAAAAAATTAAAATCTTTACAATTTTTTTTAATTTTTTTAAATTAAAATACAAACTTTTTTAAAACATTCCCCACCCTTATCCCCTATAAACCCAACATCCCGCTCCTAAAAAAAATTATAATTTCATTTTACATTTTTACATTTTTCTTAAATTTAAAAAAAAAACTTTTTAAAACACTCCCCACCCTTATCCCCTATAAACCCAACATCCCACTCCTAAAAAATAAAATTATAATTTCATTTTAAATTTTTAATTTTTTTAAATTAAAAAAATACTTTTTAAAACACTCCCCACCCTTATTCCCTATAAACCCAACATCCCGCTCCTAAAAAATAAAATTATAATTTCATTTTAAATTTTTATATTTTTTAAATTAAAAAATAAACTTTTTAAAACACTCCCCACTCTTATCCCCTATAAACCCAACATCCCGCTCCTAAAAAAAAAAATTTTAATTCAAATTTTTTTAACATTTATTAACAATTATTATAACATTTACAAACATGTAACATAATAAAAAAAATACTAAAACGATATATTTTCATTGCGATATTTTGGCAAACGACATTTATCACAACGATATTTTTAACACCACACTAAATCGATATTATCAACATCAATATTTTAAACATCGATATTTTTTACTATCGATATTTAAAACTCGACATAATGACATGTCGATATTAAAAATTTGATATTGTGTCTACTTACTGGTTTCTCCATCCTCCGTATTATGATGTATACAAGCCGATTTTCCGACTGCACGGTCGGAGTTGACTTCTCGTGGACCGCGTCGGTCAGAATGGATGTCGATAGGGATTCCAACTCCGCTAATGCATCGGTTGTACCGTCGAGCAGATTATGATACTTCTGACGCCTTGGCAGTCTGTATACCTCATGGCAAGTGTGCCGCAGAACAACTAACACTAAGCATCACAACACCACCGATAGTATGCATTCAAAAAACAACACCGCATGATTTCAATTTAAAGAGTAGATACACCTACCAATCCAACTATAAAAAGCACCCCGTCCCAGACCGTGTCGCATTTCTTTAGTGTCACAGCAGCCAGCCCTTACAAGCATTCACACACCTTCATAGCACCATTCACAGCACATAAATGTTGTAAGTAGTTTCCTGTACACCCCTTTCATTTCTCTCTCTCACTCTCACTCACTAAATCACACAATGTCACAAAAAAAGCAACCACGTTTTTCGTACATCAAGTTGTCAGTGCTGCTGGATGAAATCATCAGTTATTCACAGATATTCGCAGCCCAAGTCCGACAAACTCCTGTCACTCTGAAGAATTAAAGGTGGGACTGGATAGGTATCACCCTGCGCACAAAGGAGGATATCAGGAAGAGGCAACATGACGTGAAGAAGAGGGTCAAGGCCCTGGCCAACAGGCACCACCTGGCTGCACAGAAAACTGGCGGTGGCCCTCCCGGCCAAACATTACCACTCACTGTCTGGAAGGAGAAGGTGCAAGCTATCCTGCATTCAGAGGGCTTGATTGGAATTACTGGGGGAATGGAGTCTAGGAAGTTACACCTCAACATATGTATTAAGATATCTTTTTCACCTTATCACACATCACAGAAATAGCCAAAGTCTTGTTCATCTATTTGTAAAATATGCAGTGGCCAAAGTATATAATATGTGTTAGTAATGTTGAAAATCAATATACCTGCACATAAGATGACAAATATCAAGAGCAATAACAAATTCACATGTGTAAATGTGGGCTGTAAGTGCATAACCATTAAATCATCATCACAGCAACAATAATAATTGTAAATATCCTATACAATGGCCCATAAATAGTGTAAGTAGCTACCAGGTATGTAATACTAACCAGTTACTACCATCAGCCTCTCTACCTCCACCTTATAACAACAGGCACCTGTGTTGTGTCTCCATACTCACTTGTCCACCATGTTTCAACCAAAGTTCCCCTCATAGGCAGGGAGCCATTGGTCAAGTGGGAGGGGAGGAGTGTTTGAAATGACCCCAACTACCATCAGGCCTTGTACTCCTAACTCCAAACTACAGGCACCTTTGTCAGCAATGTTTCAACTGAAGATCCCCTCACAAGCAGGGAGCCATTGGTCAAGTGGGGTGTGGTTTAAAATGACCACAACTACCATCAGGGCTTTTACTCCAACTCCAAACTAAAGGCACCTGTGTCAGCCATTTTTTAACGGAAGATCCCCTCATGGCTCCTCATTGGTCGAGTGGGAGGGGAGGAGTGCTTGAAATGACCACAACTACCATCAGGCCTTGCACTGCTAACTCCAAACTACAGGCACCATGTCTGCCATGTTTCAACTGAAGATCCCCTCATAGGCAGGGAGCCATTGTTCAAGTGGGGGGAGAGTGTTTGAAATTACCACAACTACCATCAGGCCTTGTAGTCATAACTCCAAACTCAAGGCACCTGTGTCAGCCATGTTTCAACTGAAGTTCCCCTCACAAGCAGGGAGCCATTGGTCAAGTGGGGGGGGGTTTGAGATGAGCATAACTACCATCAGGCCTTGTACTCCTAACTCCAACCTACAGGCACCTGTGTCAACCATGTTTCAATTGAAGATCCCCTCACAAGAGCCATTGGTCACTTGGGGGGGGGAGTGTTTGAAATGACCACAGCTACCATCAGGCCTTGTACGCCTAGCTCCAAACTACAGGCACCATGTCTGCCATGTTTCAACTGAAGATCCCCTCATAGGCAGGGAGCCATTGGTCAAGTTGGGGGGTGTTTGAAATGACCACAACTACCATCAGACTTTGTACTCCTAACTCCAAACTACTGGCATTTGTGTCAGCCATGTTTCAACTGAAGGCCCCCTCACAGGCAGGGAGCCATTGGTCAAGTGGGGGTGGAGTGTTTGAAATTACTGCAACTACCATCATGCCCTCTACCCAGACCTCTGAACAACAGGCACCTGTGTTGTTCATCCAAAATCACTTGTCAGCCATTTCACTACAGAGGGTAAGATCAAATGCAATGAGCAGTGTACACACAATGCTATGCTCTGACACTTGTCTGCCTACTTAGCCTGAACTTCCCATGAACTCCACAGCAGGAAAAAAGGAGTCTATTACTGACACCATGCCAAATGTGCAAACACAAGGAGATGATGGATGGAGCGCTGCAACTTTTCAGTCACTCACCCCCAGTCACAGATCTGGGTTGAATCCATCATCGTTCTTTAGCTCACTTCGCCACCCCAGTTCAGACCCAGCTATATGCAAATCACTCTTGACCCTGTGCCTCATGGGAACAGTCCAGCCTGAACTGCCAAGCCAGGTCTTCCCTGGACTGGAAACAAGCATCCTGGGACCGGTTTCAGGGTAAAACCCCTCATCAGCCAGGCTAGCTTGAATCCAGTGGCAAAGTGAGCAAGGGACCCACGTCTGGGCATACCTCTGTGATGAGAGGGATGTTCCATCACAGGGTCGCAGGTTGTGGAGCATGCAGCAGGTAATTTTGATCTGACACACCTTCCCGGGTGAGTAGAGGAGGACTCCACCGGTTTTGTCCAGACAGCAAAATCTGGCCTTCAGGAGCCCAAAAGCCTGCTCCACTGGCCGCCTTGTTCTTCCATGGGCCTCATTGAAGCGGACTTCCTTTGGCATTATTGGATTCCTCAATGGTGTCAACAACCATGACTGGCTGGGATATCCTGAGTCTCCTACATGGAAGATAGACTGGAGTGCAATGTGGAAGAGGTGTGGCGCAGCGGCCAGGGTGCCTGACTCCGGACCACGGGGTTCACGGTTCGATCCCCGGTGCCGGCGGCAGGTCAGCCCAGCACCATGTGACTCTGGGCAATAGCTTGCTTAATCTTCCCAAGGGCCCCCAGCACCGGGAAACCACTTCGGAGGTAGCTGTGCACTTTACAAATTCAAGGTTATTATTATTATTATCAGTCATACATTTGTACAATCTTCACCCAAAAAACACACATAAAAAGGTTAGAAACATCATGCTCACCAACAAGCCAGGCTCTCTCCAGTAGTAGTTGTGTCATCTAATGGGGTATGATGCTGTTCTGTAGTATGTAGGAGTCATGGGATGAACCTGGGAATCTAGTACAGATGTGTGAGTTGTACAAATCTGCCAAACAAACCACTTGCACATTGATAGAATGGAAGTGCTTACTGTTCCTTTACACCTGTTCTGTGTCTTGTGGTTGCATTAAGGCAATATGTGTGCCATCAATAGCACCAATCACATGGGGGATTCGACCAAATCCATAAAAGTCAGCCGTCACTTTAGCCAATTCTTAACACTTGGGGAACTGAATGTAGCTGTCCATGTGTCTCATCGATGCTGATAGTACATCACGAAGTACCATGCTGAACACAGGTTGTGACATTCCACAAGATGTTGCTACAGAGTACTGGAAGGAACCCGTGGCCAGGTAATGTAGCACTGCCATCACCTTCACTATTGGTGTTCGAGATGTTGGATAGTTTCTATGCAGATGTAATAAAGGTTCCAGCTGCTGGCACAAATCATTGATGGTCCGCCTATTGAGATGGTATTTGCTGATCACGTCTCTTACTTCCATGGTTTGAAGGTCTGGAAAGGGCCGGTAGACAGGAGGCTGTCTTTCTCCTCTGCCATGGTACTTATGTGTGGAGTGCAGACATATCAGGAGTTACAGCACATTGTCCACACGAACATGTTCTTAGACATACACAAAACGCCATGTGACCACACATACCAGTATATGTTAGAGGGAACCGAATTTCAAATCATGTATACATGATATACAACAGCATACATACCATATCCATGTATGAGGCAATTTGAATACATTCCTGGAATAAAATGACAGTAGAGTGATATTTCACCAGTGACAACAGGCTTAGGAAAGGCCAATCCAGGCAGTAGACCGTTTAAATGGTCTCAGCAACTTACATAATATATACAGATGTTTACAGGCTGACAAAGATAAACTGTAATCACATTAAGTTCCACCTATGACCACCGTTCTGTATTCCAAGTTTGTCTGTAATTGCCCTGAGCACATAATACCCACAGATGTGGTATGGTGGGCACTGTTTTGTTGTGAAGTCTGTATTGCACATACAACAACAGACACTTCTGGTATACACTGTACATTTGTAAAAGTGTGCACATGCACACTTAACTATGAAAAATACATCACTGCCATTGTACAAGTTAATGCCACTGTGTGAGGAGGGTGCTGGAACTTGGAGGGTCCGGGGCCTCTAGCGAGTAGGCAATCTGTAACTCATGAAGCACATCCCCCTTTCGCTCTGAGGATAACCCAGAATTTACATTGGGTGAAAGAAGCTTTCACCAATGTCCTGTAACATATTCACACCTCTTAATGGACCTGGGCTGCTTACAGCCTCTGAAAACGAGGTGAAAAAACACTGTAGACAGTGCTTTCCAGCTTGTTTCATCTGCCACTGTGTGTTTTAGGCTCCTCTCAAGGTGACCATGTTAAGGGAGTGTGGGAGATTCTCTTAGATGCTCCTTTTACGCATAGTAATGGGAATCCAGACATGGTGGAGGCCTAACCCACACCAATGGCAAATGGAGGTGCATCGCACGCAGCCTATTTTAAAAGTCGCAGTAGGCGGTTTCGTCCTTGCCAGGCACAGCCATAGGCTGTTATTTGTTATAGTGACAGTCACAGCTCATTGGATGTTTCCGCCTACAGTGGAGACTGCTGCGGTACAATCAAACATGCAGCATCGCAGAATGCCGGCTATTTTGAACCGCGCGGTGGGCGGGGTGTCAAATGGCATTCTCAGTCAAATAAAGTCGGAAAATGCGACTGACAAGGACCAATCTTTTTGACCGCCAACACAGAAGACCGCCTATGCAGTCTACTTATATGTAGCGATTTGTAAATCAACTCACTTGGCTCCAGAAACTGCTAATTTTCACACCTTTCTATCTGTCAGCTTCTGTTTTCATCCTCGGGGAGCTGCAATGACACACTGTACAGGAAGCAGGAACCCTGCCTTTACACCTGAGGAGCTGGAGACCCTGGTAGATGCGGTCCTTCCCCTATATAGGCATTTCTATGGCACACCGGAGAAGCAGGTGAGTACTATTTATGCAGAATGTACTCAGCTACATGTCAGGTATCCATACACATGGGGAAGATTGAGGCAATGAGGCCCAGACAGGCTTCAGGGTTAAATTTGTATGAATCTGTGTTAGGGAATGTTAAGGACATATGTTCTGGTGTATGTGTAACAGTACTGTTATGTACTTGACATCATACTTGTCATATTCATAACTTCCTAAAGGCTACACATGTAGTATGGGCATTTCTATGCATGTAGATATCTCTTGTAGACAAGGTTAAATGTGCAAGTCTTTTAGTGAAAGATGTGCTGGTTGAGTCATAGGCTTTTATGCCCAAATAGTGATTGTAATCTGTGAGTTGCATGTGTATATCATATGAGATATGTGTACAGTCACACCAATCACTCAACACACATGAGGCCACATTAACTTGACGTCAGGGATATAACACTTCACAGACCCATTCACAGTGATCACCAACAGTCATGTTAGAAATGGATGGCCACCAGATGTATAGATTGTTATAGGAAGTGTGGCCATATGATGGTCATGTCTGAACAGTAAGCCTGACATGCAGAGACTAAACCCTGACAATGATTTCTGCCCTGTATGGTCCATTACCCCGGCTGTAGCAGCTATTTGTCCCACTCCCCTAACAGAGGAGGAGTCTCCTTTGTACCAGGCACCTCACCCCCTGCCTCTGTCTCCCCTGCTGCAATGGGTGTGGAGGCCATTGACCTCCTGAGGCAGATCTCTGTGGGTCAGACAGCAGTGCTGAATGTGCTCCAGGTACATAGCCATCAGCAGATGCAGATGGTGTTGTCATGTAGTTCCTATAAATCTATCTAGGATCTGCGCGTTTAGACATCATAAACTGTGGGATTGGTGTCCAGACTGATTCCAGACACCCCCACCGGGTATGTTCACCTGCATACCAGCTAGCTCACAGTGCCACCGTAAACTCCTCTTATCAAGGAGAGAATAGTTCCTGGCAACTATCGAACATGACAACTCTGTCCCATCAGGGACCGTGGAAACAGTACAGTACTTTTCGCTCATTCACTTGTGCTCACTTTGTCTCAGAGAGATTCACAGAGTAAACGGTGGGGACGTTTTTCAATAAGCATTTATTGAACCAGCGTCAATCTAGTGTCAAATAGGTGTGATGAAACAACCATAAGACAGAAACAGATATAAAGGATTATAAAGCACCAACAGAGTAAATAGATGGGGATATTTCTACCAGAGTGCTAAAACAATTAATATAGGCAGGTATATAAATACATGACAATAATAATGCGTACTCCTACATTGCAACCCTAACTAGATGTACCTAAGTGTACCTAGCATGTATGTAGGTGTAGAGCCAAGAATCCCCCTGGGATAAGACCAACCCCATTATGTGGGGTGACAGAATGAAGGACCCCGTCTTGGTCTCGAGATGGACACCCCGCGAGGGATGTCAGACCACTGCGTGCTGGAGTGTCTGCGTGCAGGAACCTCAGCGTCTCGCGTCAGTGTGTCAACATGGAAGTCTTTCTCCTCTGCCTGCCCCAGAAAAGATATGGTGTTTATATACCAAAAGGTACCCTCAGAGGTTCTAACTTGCTGTGTCATGTCGGTTGTTGATGACGAAAGGGATGAGCCTTATACATAGTTATTATGCAGAAGATGGTAATACTGCTGTGATTCTGCAAATCCTCATGCATAATAAATGAGGCTAGTTTTCTGGGAAAACCACAAGACATTTATGCAGCATCCTAACTAGGTAAAAGGTCAATACCAAAAACTGTTATGTAGTACAATGGCAGGGAAAATGTAGGTGAAAGGTTAGGTGACTACCCAGGCTTATAGTGGGGTACATTACAAAACAAAACACCCACTCCTCATCCGACCGGACGATATACTAAAGAGGGAATGTCCTCCTAAACAATCATAAAAGCATTATCTAAAAATGTTCAGAATAAAAAATGTCTAAAAACTCTATAGAACCTTTATATGTGTAAAAAAAAGTCCTATATGTTCATATATATGGCTGGAGCAACTCAGAGTGTCTGAAAGTCATGGTGCTAAATAATAGTATAGAAGGAAAACATTTGTGTTTAAAATTCCAATTTCGGTTGTTTTGGAAAATGTCGAATTCTTCCCAGCACACGTAGAGCCAAATGTTTATGTGTCCTGTGTCCTGTGTGGGAGACGCAACATCACTGCTGCTTGCCATCGCAGACGACGGTCCCTGTAACACCTCACAGATCAGATCAATCGAGCAAAGATGATCTTCTTCAGTTCCCTCAGCCGATGCTGAGGAAGAGATTGAAACATTCAAAGCCTGTGTCCTTGTAGTAGTGCCGGTATCCAATCCAACAGGAGCTAAAGCATCCTGTGGTGGCTCTAAGAATGCCGACATCAACATGGGAATACACTGGGGACACTGAAGTACAAGGACCGTTAACAGGTCCAGTAATACATCCACGTCCGGTGGCACAACCGATAGAAGTGTTAGAAAGAGGTCCAAAACGCATTCTTGTCCACAGAGCAAGCAGCGGATGACAGGCAAAACACAGTCAATCCAGACTGGTCGGAATGATAGGAACCAAGACTCGCTTAGCTCCCAAAGTCCAGGTGTGCTCAGAAGGAGTACCATGCGATCATGGTAATGTCGCTTCAAACGTGTTTTTTCCATCTCCTTGGGGACTGGGACGTCCATTGCGTAGCAGAAAAATTAAAATCAGGATTCCCACTAGCAGTAGCTGGATTAGCAGAAGACCCCCAAAAGTGCTTCCAAAAACGGAGTGTATAAAAGCTGGAATCACTCCGAAGAGTGTCTGAAAGGTGCTTAACAGTCCAGAACCTATGGTCTTAAATAGGTGTACTATACCCTTCTTGTCAGACATGTTAAAGATACGCAGTACCATTTCTCCATAATGGAAAGGGCAGTTAGCTTGTACTAGTTCCTTTATCTCACCTGAGGACCTTGCAACCTGAAGATCAAAGGTCTCCCGGGCCGAGGTTAAGGGCACATCTTTCTGTAACAGCATGGCTTTCATTCAGCTCAGAGTATCAATCGTATAAAGGAAACATTCAACAAAGGCCATAACAACGCCTCCCTGACTGTGTGGGTCGGTGGACACAATACTTGTATACAACAAGTAACCCTGGAACTTACTGTGACTAGATATGCAATACCTGGAAGCATCCCACAAAAACCTTGATCATTCAGCATTAAGTAACTCCCGTTTGAGAGCAGATTGAACACTGAATTAATCACAGCAGCTGGTGACCCTTTCAAATGACAGTACAAGTTTGCAACCGAACCGTTACAGGCCCCGTGAAGCATAATATCCTGGCAAATGAGAGATCCACTTAAAGAATTCTCGCAGTCTACACTGCTGAGAAACACTTCAGTGTCCTCGTTCCTGCATCTAAATCTATACGGTAATTCCCAAGATTCATGGATGAATTCCCTACCCATTGCTTCATACCTGCCTACCTGGTGGTGTTCTAGGCAATATTGAAACTGGAAAGTTGTTACAGGCAGTGTTATATGGCCATGAATTAACCACTCTGTGGACGGTGAAATGTAATTGGTCTAATTTCTCAGTGTGCAGCATTGTATACTTTGCATCTTTTTGTGCCATTCTCATTTGTCTCTCCGATAGATTTTATGCGGAGAATAGAGCCATACCATTAATATATCACCAGGGCACATGACCAGAGTGCAAAGATTGTAGCGTCCAGCTTAGTAATAGAATGGATCGTAACTGTGACTGTCCGTGTTGTAAGATGGACAGATCCTTTTCCATTATATCTATAGCAGAAGATACACTGTTGCCCAGTGAATAAATCCTGGATGTCAGTGTGGTCATACCATTGTCAACCACAGACAAAGCCTTTTCTAAGTTAACTCTGTCAATTTCACACAATCTCTCTGCAGCTTCTTGTTGAGAGATATTCCAAATTTCATTATAAACAGCGTATAGGAAGCGTTTCTGAAGTGGCTTTCAGGGACTTAGCAAGAAATCCCTGACATCCATGTCATCTGAGAGTAAGGACAAGTGTTATTTCACCAGTGACAGTGTTGAGTTTCTTAGCCAATCGAGGCATAACTTCCCAACACTGCATGATGTCACCACCCCCGGATGGTCTGTTGTACATAGCGTAAGTCAGGCCTATGGCTACTAAACCCTTCGGTGGTACCCCTGAATCTTGACTGACACCTTTTCGTGTTGATAGGCCAAACCAACCATCCCTTCTAATTGGGGTCTGTTGAATTGTATGAAACGCCATGCATGATGTCATCTAGTGTACCCTCACCATTTTCTGTACAGTTTTACTATTCCTCCAAGTGTGAAAGCGAGGAAATACGAGGTGTGTTCAAGTCTTTAATCTTGGCTAACCCAAGACAGGAAGTCTATTGCACAGTGTTGTTCAAGAAAATAATCTGTTGTGGTATGAGGCATGCTCTAAATAGTGCCTCAGTTCCCTGAACCTGCCATTCCTTAGTACCACAGACTGATTTTATGTCTATAGTATCTTTCCATAAGTCGAAACCCTGTTCAGACAGTTGGGTAATAAAGGATGGAGCATATATCTGTTTTGTGTTAGTAAGCATACTTTTCTTTGCAGATGTAGGTGCAAGCTTATAATAATATGAGCATAGATCTGATTAATTAAACCCAGAAAAATAAGCAAACATTTGTGCACACGTTTGTGAACTACCTTTTGGTGGTGTTGGGCAATGTTCCCATTGGTGGTATGTTAAAACATTACGTGGTGCACTTGTTTTATGCAGAAAGTGATGACCATAATGTTGGTAACAGTATATGGTATCAAAATCAGACGAGTCATCAAACATTTCATTTTTCGTAAATGCTGCAGATAGTTCTAAATCAGACAACAGACTATTAAAAGTTTCAAAATCCCAATCGTCAGAGTATGTACTGGAGGTGATGATATCATTTAAAGAAATTTTGAATACATGTGGTATTTTCAAAAGTTCAGTGGGACCAAATACATCATATGAAACTCTGTCCCAAACTATTCCGTCAGGAACTGGAACCTCTGTAATGTTCACATAGCACAGGTCTCTCTGTTCATGATGAGATGATGTATGAGGTTTCAGTACCAAGTTCACATGTGATACTGCAGAGCATTCTGGGAGATAGTGTCCATTCATGAGTAAGAAAAAGATAGTCACTAACCCTATCCAGAATAGTAGGAACAGTATTCCAGTTTTTATCCAGAGCTGTAGCCATGGTGAGACTAAGTATGTCTTCTAAAAAAAAATTTAAAAATCATGAAGTTATTTTTGGTGGAAAACTGGAGCTGGCATTGACTCAGGTTCACTTGGCTCCAGAGAAAAAGTGTCGAAATCGATGAAGTAGCCAGATGCAGTTTGATCTATCTTTGGTAGCTCAAAAGGTTTTGTTGAACTTGCAGATGTCTCCTGTAGAGGCATATTGATGTAGATGTCGGTGTTAGGCCAAATTGATATCTGTGTTTAATTTGTGTTTTGATGTTCAATTTCAATAGGAACAAGTTCCATTTCATTGTTGGTAACTCCATTACTATGTATAGAAGACTCTTCAAATGTTATCAGTCTTTCTGTCTGAATTTCCTGTATTGTAGCGAGAGGAGAGCGGCGGCTACCCAGGAGTCCATGCAGCCTGCTATTCAGTATCGCCCACATAGTGTGGTTTGATCAGATCAATGGAGACAAATCTCTTTTCTTACTTGCCGGCAAGAGGCGGAAGAAGTACTGTTCTTGTTCCTTCGACAGCAAGGACAGGTACACGCATTCTGTATCATGGCCCAAATTCTTTCTTGCCCACAATCTTTTCTCTGAACAGATCCCGGACTTTTGGGATCCAGGATGGTCTTGCCGTTACTGTTTTTACTTTCCGAGTGGTGGTGCATTTTACTTGGACGCTGCTTTGTAGTGCCAGTAATTCATTGAGTTCCTGTAAAACAGCCAAATGCTTACTGATGTCAAATGGTTTTTCATCCGCCACTTTGCTGCCACAATCGAGGTCAGGTGCCCACATTCTCATCCCAAATAGAACTTCGTAAGGGGTGATACCTCCTAGAGAACTTCTTGGCATATTATTAAGTGCCCTCTGGACCCCACATAGGTGATTGACCCAACTACCACTGAGCCTAATTTCCTTGCTGTTAAGGATTGCTTTAAGTCCTGGTTTTTCCTCGCCACAATTGAATTTCCCTTGGGATGATACGGAGATGAGTACTGCAATGCTACACCCAAACTTCCCATGGCTTCCTTGTAAGCCCCAGAGATAAATGTTGGGCCATGGTCAGAATGTAATGTGCCAATTGCATATGTCCTTATGAAGACTCGCAAATCCTTTATAACAGTTTGGGCATCAGCCGAGCACTGAGGCCAAACCCACAGGAATCTAGAGCATGAATCCACTGCCACCAAGATGTACTTATAAGCCCCATCAGATTGTAAGAGGCCTCAGTGGTCCAAATAGACACAAGTGAGAGGTCTGTCTGATATTAGTAATGGTTTTTGCGCTGGACCTGCTACGGTGGAACCCTTCATCTGCTGACAGATGTCGCACTTAAGGACAAATGCTTTTTTGTCTGTTTTGTTATACCTGGCCACCAATAATGTTGTTGCAATAGAGAAACTGTTGAGGTAATCCCTGCATGTGCAGAACCCAGACCCTCGTGTGCAGCTAGAATTAAACCTAATCTGCGATCCATGTTTGGTATTACTCTATCCCCCACTCCTGGAATTTGAGCATATGGAATATGTTTTGCATATAACTTGTAGGAGTACTTGAGTGGAAATCCTTTTGGCAAGGCTGAGCTGTTTTTGTGTGAAGCAATGACAGCTACCATTATCTGTCTGTCTATTCTCGTGCTGAAACAAGTAATTGCAGCTATGGCAGCAGTTCACACTGTCGCCTTGTCGGCTTCATCAGCCAATGAATTCCCTTCAACGTGAATGCCATCACATTGATGACGCAGCGTGTGTATCACGTGAGCTCTTGGCAACTCTTTTTTCAGCTCTGCCACTTGTTCTCAAAGCAATTTGTGCTTTATAGTGCAATCTTTTGAGTCTTTAAACCCATTCTGACCCCAGTAGTGAAGATATTCATTCTAAGACTGGACACAGTAAAATGAATCGCACACTATCAGTGTGGAGAATTCCTGATCCGTTTGTATTAGTGCCAGTAATAGGGCTTTTAATTCTGCCAGCTGTGCCATGCAGTCTCCCAGAGACTGTGTCTTCGTACTGCTAGGATGGAACTTGCCATCCTGCATACGTCCTTTTACAATCACACAAGCTGCGCTGTATTGCTGTTTACTACCTATGGCAGGCTGAGCAGAACCGTCAGTGTAAATAATATATTCATACTGATCCAGAGGCATTATTTCATTCAGGAGAGGTTATTCGTGTTTGTATTGCAGAAATGCTTGCGTTTTTAGTGTAGAGTCAAATTTGTATTCTACATCCATTGCAGTGAGAGAATTAGCCCATTGTATCCCTCATGGATGCAGCACTTTTGCATTCAGAACACTTGCTTTTGTAACAGCCTCTAAGACCGGTACTAGAGTCAGGAAGATTATTTCTTTCCCCTGTGCCAGTGCCCTTTCTCTCACTGCTTGTGAAGCTAATGAAGGGGTTACGTCCTATATTGGTGGCCAGGTGGGGCGTAGATAAAGTTTTACAAAAAGTAGAACCTGGCAACCGTTTTTCTTATGCTGCTATTTATTTCAGCAGGCTGAGGGCCAATATTTATAATCCTTGGTCCTGGCTACATTATTTTGCCATGATTTATACATTTTTAAAGAAACATTTTTAACAGTTAAATACGTCCGAAACAAGGAGTGATACACTTTTTAGTTCTAAATCAAAATTGCTCTGTGCTGATTTTCCAAATGGTCACAACATTAAATATTCATAAACAGTGCTTTTGTCAATTGAAACAATTGGGCTTAAATTCAGTGCCTATGTAAATCATACTAACATTTGTGAAATTACACCAGTAAATATTTTGTACATCTATTCAATTAAGGAGCACTCTGTAGAGAGATCATGAACATTGATTTATCCCCACAGATACCGAATATTCTCCTCAAGGAGAGCAACTCTCTATAAGAGGAAACCCATTGGGTTAAATGAGAGTGCTCCTTAATTGAATAGATGTACAAAATATTTACTGGTGTAATTTCACAAATGTTAATATGATTTACATAGGCACTGAATTTAAGCACAATTGTTTCATTTGACAAAAGCACTGTTTATGAATATTTAATGTTGTGACCATTTGGAAAATCAGCACAGAGCAATTTTGATTTAGAACTAAAAGTGCATCACTTCTTGTTTTCGGATGTATATAACTGTTAAAAATGTTTCTTTAAAATGTATAAATCATGGCGAAATAATGTAGCCAGGACCAAGGATTATAAATATTGGCCCTCAGCCTGCTGAAATAAATAGCAGCATAAGAAAACGGTTGCCAGGTTCTACTTTTTGTAAAACTTTCTCTCACTACAGCAGTCTGCACTGCTGTCAACATTTTCTCTGTAGAAGCAAAGCACATTTCAGCGTTTGTGTACAACTGTGATTTGTATGCTATGGGTACCGTTTCGCCTTCATTGAAGGTTAGGTAACTATACCCTGATTGACCCCCAATTACACAGATCACCAGAATTGTGGTGTTTACTGGTGTGTGTAGGTGTTTGGAAGCTATCATGTCAGCTTGTAAGGAATGAAGGATATCCGTGTGTTCCTGTGTCCGATGTCTCATTGAAAAATCAGGTCTGATTAGATCATAGAAAGGTTTTACTTTTTCTGCGTAATCCAAAATGTATGTTCTGCTAAAAGAGTTTTTTTAGGTTGGAGCAGTGCACATTTGTCTAAAAAGTTAGCTGCTAGGCTTTTCCCTTCACTTGATAACTCATATACCAAAAATAGGACATTGAGGTGGGCTAGTTTCGATTTTTTAAAGTTGAATTTGTAGCCCTCAGAGGCGAACCCTAAAATTATGTTGCTCACTTTGGTCAAATGATCCAATAAATCATCATCTGTCAGATAAATATAATCGACATAGGACAATGCCTCCTCATAAAAATTTTGAAGTAACTCTGTTACCCTAGCTGAGAACAACCTGGGGCTATTCTTATACCTTTAGGGCAGTCCACAGAATTGACACTGAGAGCCTAGGGCTGAGAATGCTGTCAAATACCTGCTTTCAGGTGCTATATTTTGGCAGAAAAATCCATTTGAGATATCTAGTGTTGTTTTGTATTTTTTTCGCACAATGTTGTTCATTAATGCGGCACTGTGTGCATTCTGTACTGCAAATGTCTTTGTGCATGTGTTCAGATGTCTGTAGTCTAAAACTAGACGGTATGAATTGTCAGGCTTCATTACAGGAAACAAAGGATTATTCATTGAAAAGGGGCAATTCTCTTTTACACTTTGGTATTCAAGTTGATCTAGGATCTCCCTGACTTGTTTTTTCACTTCTTGTTTTATTGGGTACTGTCTCTGTGGAGTTGTAGTTGTTTTTACAGGGATTACATGGTGAGGTGACTCAGTATCCCACCCTACATGGTTGCGATATAATGCAGGAGCAAGTGCTACTGCCCACTCCTGTGCATATGAATGTTTTAGTGATACTGGAACGAGGTTGGAAAAAGCCAGTAAGATTACTGTTTCTCCCTTTGGGCACTCCATGACAATTTCAGGCAGCCAATCTTTTTTAGCCAAAAGGATGTCATAGCCATAAGTCAGGTTCTCCCAGAAGAGACCTTTCATTTTCTGGGTTTGTTCCCCTCCATTTGGAGTGTTATTTCGTATAACAGGTATGAGACACTTACCCTAGTATCAGGTGTTTCCACCGTGATATGTTCATTCAACGTTGCTGTCACCAGAAATTCCATCAGGTTCTGGCGAGCTATTGTTACTTCTGCTGCGCTGTCTAGCATCGTCAGAGCCCAATCCCCATTCAGAAATTGAGTCCCCAGTATCCTTGTCATTTCTTACTTTAAGGCCAGCTACCTTCTTCTTTTTAAATTGAGGTTTAGATTTTGGTTTATCTTCTTTTTTGATATTATACTCCAAAGTATGATGTGTATCTCTGGACTTTGTTCGTTCTTCTTGTCTGTGTTCTGACCATCCTTCTCTCTTGGAGTGTTTTGATGATCCCTGAAAGGAACGAGAGGAACGTGTATCTGTATCCTGATAACTGTCAGGTATTTTAATGCTACCACAATTCCTAAGGTTATACCTCCTTTCTGAGGGCTCCTGTTGAGGAGACCCACCCCTTGATTGTGATCTATTCTCTCTATTATTTTGTTTTTTATTATCACATTTCTTCTTAGAAGAATCACTACCTCTAACTGTGTGATTTTCTGAGCTATCCAGAATGGTATTTGCTCACGTTTAGTGGGCATTCTACCCATAACTGCGTTCAGTGTTTGTGGAGTTATTTTAGTTGCAGTTCCTTGTATTTGTCCTGCTGGTGTAACCCTTGTAGGTTGAAGTGTGAGTGTTCTCATAATGAACTGTGTCAGATTTCTGTAAAGCTTTATTATTTCTTTGTGTAGTGGACGTAAGTCTGCTACCGGCATTGTGTCAATGTCTGGATGTGGTGAATAGGCAGCTAGGACTGGCCAAGTGGCTCTGTCTCTGCCGAGTGGACCGAGTCTCACTTTATCTGTTGTGTGTGGGAGGGAGCCTTTAAACCAGTTTATGTGCTCCTGGTAGGTGAGCGGAACTTCAATGTCCTCGTATGGACAATATTCCTCTGGTATTTCATCTTTAGTGTATGAATGAAATGTATTTGTGCGTGGATCTACTGGTGGGAATTTGACCCATGAATAGAATACCTCTGTCCTGTATGACTCGTGTGTCTCAATCAGGAAGGTAACAGTCCCACCTAAGGCTGAGACTCTAAATTCCGCTGGTTTTAAAGTAAGTGCATTTCTGACCATTTCTGAATTGTTTATAGCACCTTCCTGTTCCCTTTTGCTTCTGCATTCGCAAGTAGTGCTGCCGTAGCGTCCTCTTCGACAGACATTGTTGAAAGAGTTTCAAGGAAACTGAGATAAGGTCTTATGCACAATAAGAACTATTTATCCTTCAAGCTTGAATAAACCTACAGCCAATAAATAGGATATGCCTACTTAGCTGTGGCAGATTTTTCCCTTCCCACTCCAGATGTCTCTGGATAAACGTGAGTAGGGGTCTCTGAAAAAAGCACAACTGAACTACTCAGATTTGACCGTTAAATAGGAGCCAAACCAACGTTGGTGGTGCCATGTCGTGTAGTTCCTATAAATCTATCTAGGATCTGCAAGTTTAGACAACATAAACTGTGGGATTGGTGTCCAGACTGATTCCAGACACCCCATCCGGGTATGTTCGCCTGTATACCAGCTAGCTCAGAGTGCCACTGTAAACTCCTCTTACCAAGGAGAGAATAGTTCCTGGCAACTATAGAACATGACAACCCTGTCCCATCAGGGATCGTGGAAACAGTACAGTACTTTTAGCTCAGTCACTCGTCCTCACTTTCCAGTGTTATTCTAATGTAAAATTGGTGTGCTGAAACAATCATAAGACAGAAACAGATATAAATGATTATAAGCACCAACAGAGTAAATGGATGGCAGATTTCTACCATAGTGCTAAAACAATGAATATAGGCAGGTATAGAAATACATGACAATAATAATGTATACTCCTATGATGCAACCCTAACTAGATTTACCTAAGTGTACCTAGCATGTATGTAGGTATAGAGCCAAGAATCTCCCAAGGATAAGACCACCCCCATTACCAGGTGAGAGAGAATGAAGGCCCCCGTCTTGGTCTCGAGATGGACACCCCACGAGGGATGTCAGAACACTTTGTGCTGGAGTGTCTGCATGCAGGAACCTCAGAGTCTCGCGTCAGTGTGTCAGCATGGAAGTCTTTCTCCTCTGCCTGCTCCAGAAAAGATGTGGTGTCTATATATATACCCAAAAGGTACCCTCAGGGGTTCTACCTTGCTGTGTCATGTCGGCTGAGGATGACAGAAGGGATGAGCCTTATACATAGTTATTATGCAGAAGATGGTAATCCTGCTGTGATTCTGAGAATCTTCATGCATAATAAATTAGGCTAATTTTTTGGGAAAACCACACAACATTTATGCAGCACCTAACTAGGTAAAAGGTCAATACCAAAAACCGTTATGTAGTACAATGGCAGGGAAAATGTAGGTGAAAGGTTAGGTGACTACCCAGGCCTATATTGGGGTACATTACAAAACATAACAGTGTTGTACCTGCAGGGTATTCACTCTGACATGTCTTCCCTACAGAGATCTTTTCAAGCTCTAGCTTCCACACACACAGCAGCCTTCCAGCAATCCCAAAATTCCAACCCCCCTCCTGCCCCTTCCCCATCCACAACACCTATACCTGTTACTACCCAAAGCACATGCAAACCTCACCACACATCCACATGAACATCCACACGCAGCACACAAACACAAAGACACAAGACAAAAAACAGGCACACACCCACTCAGCATGCAAAAGACACCCTCACTGCCACATCCATTGACATACACGCAGACACCATAACCACTGCAGCACATAAATCCACTATAGACATACAGGCAGACACGACACCAGCAGACACAGCCACTACAGACACCAAACTCACAGACACCACACTAGCAGACACAGACACATCACATCTCTCTACCTCCAAGACCCTACCCCTTGTCTCACCTCGCCCCTAGTCTGTCCAAAAGCTCGGCATGGTTGCCCTTGACCTATTTCCTACCCCACCTGACCCACCCCCCAAATCCAAAAAGAGTACCTTGCCACCCCTACCATACCCTTCAATGTCAACCACAAACAAACAAACAAACCCACCCTCCAACTAAAACCCAACCTACCACAAAAGTACCAAAAAAAGGAAGAGTACTCGTCCTGTCACCTCCCCACCCCCTCCTAAAACCAAAAAGTACTATTTGCAGCCCCACCCCAGTTCTTCCATGGGGAAGAAAAACTGAGCCCTGCCCTACCACAGACCCAGACGACTCTCCTAATCCTGAGCCCAGCCCTTCCAAGGACCAACCCAGCCCACCCTAGTTACATCCTTCTGGTGCCTGGCGTGCCCACTAGATGCCCCTTTCTGGGTATCCCTGGCGCTGTGTTTTGAAAGGCAAGTTCGGATGGCCAGCAGTATGCTGGCCCACAATAGTTTAACTTGGACTGGCCATTGCCCTTTGTTTTTGAAAGAACAATTATTTTGTTATAATAAAGCACTTACCTGCTTTTGTATGCCTGTGTCCACCCATTGCTACTGATGCTAAATGGTATTCTTGTTTAATTTGGGATGTGTAACTACAGTTGTGTTTGTTTAACTATGATAACGTATGATTTTTCTGTAGGTAAGTATATTGTGACTTTGTGTGAAAATATGGGCTTATAGAGACTGAGGGTCAATGTCCACAGGATTTATATGTGGGCTGTGTTCTAACTGGCCAGACATTGCATTGGGTGGTCTATGCAATCATGAGCATTGCAGCTTACTTTGGCCATTGGCCAAGTGTGTCAGCATCCAGTACTCCCTGAGATGTAGGCTGCATACGTATTTAATGTGTACACAGTAGGAATTGGATTCTGCACACTTGAGGGGTGTAGTGTTGTCATACATAATAGGTACTTTGGATGCACATGTGCACAATGCAAAGTGTATATTTGCAACTTACTTTTACTAGATATGTGACAATTGCTGTTGCTGCTGTGTTTATTGTTATGAACTTCCAATGACACATTTGCCACATGTGGATGGCACTTTGCGACAAATCCCATTAGTCCCAGATAATACTTATTCCACATGTCCTGTCCACATGGATACTTAAAAGTAGGTGCAATACGGACTATGTCCTGGCCCTATAGGCTTCCAGGAGTCCACCTGATTTTGGGAAACCAAATATGCAGTGAGTCTGTACACTGTGGGCTTCTGTAATTTTTGAGCTTGGATAATGGGAATCTCATTTACCTTACTTTGATTTTTCATGTGGGTGACGTGTGTGGGGCCATTACAGTGCTTTGTAAGTGAAGCTGTGTTTCCTAGCTGAAATTTCCATACAGATGTATGTTTAAGTTACAACAGGACCTAGCTGATGGTAAGTGATTGTGTGTCACAGAAGTTGTTTGCTATTTCAATCAAAGGGAGATTGTCTTGAATGACACTTTATTGCACATGTATGTACAGCAGTTTCTGAACTTTACTCATAGAGTATGTAAGTCTGTGCCTATACATTGTCAGTGACCTGGACATAGAGGACATCATGCAGACTTGATAGAGATTTACATTCTGTCTTGCTGCATTCATACCCCCTCAATATATCTTTCGCCCAGGGATAATACGTCCTTAGCCTTTTACATAGTCTCCAGCCTCCAAGGGGGTGTATCTAGTATCACAGGGCCATGATTGTTGTACTGTGTGGACATGGTTGTCAAGGAGTGTTTTGTATCAAGTAATGTGGAGTGTGTGTATATGTTCAGCTGGGATGCATCACCTGCAAACTCTTGCACATACACACTCTCTCTGTCTTATGGGTTGTGGTAGAGTGGATCAGTGTAGTGTAGGGTTTGAAACTAGTTTATCTTGTTTGTCACAACAGGAGTTTGAGTGTGTTAGGATAACCTGGGATTTGGGTGGGCTCTCAAAGGGGCATGTATTATGTACATGAGGGTGTCTTTTACAGACATGTAAGCCACATATATGTGATTGGCATTTAGTAGCACACATATTGTATGCCATTACTTCTGGCATTCCACAACACCTAGATTAGCGATAGTACACATTACATTGTACCCAAGAAGCACCATTTATTGTTATTGGCAATGGTTGTTAGTTGCAAATCATTTTGGTGACACAAGTGTGGCTTTATTCCATAGGTGTTTGTAGAAGGTTCAGTTCTGACATGAGGAGATTCTGAATGTAGCGTTATGAATATCTCTGCTGTTACTTCTGGGGCAGTGGTAGGTGATAGGTGATTAGCTGATGCTGCTGCAAAGTAAGCTTACTGTCTGTTCCTGAGGGTGCTGCACTGAATGGAGAGTAGGTGGGACCCTTCTGTGCAACTTCGTTTTCAACCTGACAATGCTATGCACTAGCATTTCCCGGACCACTTCATGGGCTGCTATACATCTGTCAGTGTTCGCTCCTCCACTGCCCCTTCCTGCCCCTCATGTGGTACTTCTAAAGATATATTTTTTCACCTTGATGCTGAGTAGCAACAACCTCCTTCAAGCAGCACAACAGAAGCTCAGCTGGACCCTCAGTCCTTGCTCCCAGCAGTGGTGAGGAGGGTATTCAGGTCAGGGAGGATGTTTTGTGCCAGTGTATTAATATCAGTGGCATATACTTTTGTGTGTGCATGTATTTTTATGTTGACATACCATGTGGCACATATAGCTGTGGTGATCTCCCAATACATATTTCTTCATATTTATGTGAATATGTGCATTTTTAGTCCTACCTCTAAGTTGGGCCTGTCCCTGTATTTTATTTTCCAACTCTGGTCATCCGATGCTCAGACTCCCTCCTCCCATATTGCTGACCATGCTAAAGAGCAGATTTTCATTGGCGTACCATCAATTTAATGTCACATCAATGTCTACTGGTAGGTGTATCACTTACTGGCGGTTGCGTCTGCAACTATTTCGATTGTGAAGATAATCGAGTAGGTAGAATAGCGGTATGGCGTGCATGATGGGCTCCATGACTACACAGGAAGTCAGAAGCTGTATAGAGGTGTATTTCGGCCATATATCCCTCCCCTTCCGCCAGCTGTGATGAGATGGTTGGACCGCCACAGATGGAACGTCGGATATACGCATTTTAATCGGGCGGGCGGTTTGTAGGAAGGACCGTGCTCTGGTCAGCTCCATTGGTCCTTTCCGAAACATGCGCAGCCGGAATTTCTTGTCGGAGTTGGAGAAACCACGGCTGATGGAAAGCCATGTATTCAGATCATCTGGCAGTCGGAGCGACCACTTTCATTGAGACCTTCTGCGGTCTGACCGCATCTGACTGGACCGCGGAAGCCGGTCCGCCCGGCATCATAATAAGCCCCTTAGTTGTTAATGGCTAAATGGAAGTGGTGTGTTATCACACAGAGTACGTTCGGCTGTATGTCAGTGAGAGGAAAGGAAGGTAGAGGTAGTGTAATGTCTGTGGAAGAAAAAAAACAAGGAGGAGAAATTTCCTTCAGGACAAGAACCCTCACTCACCGATAGGTGTGGGCTACAACTCCCTGAGGGGAGGAGCTGAGGTGTTTTCTCAAAGATGAGCGTATGGATAGTGGTGACTTAGGGGCAGAGTGCAAAAAAAAAGGTTTGTGAGTGATTAAAAGTGTCTCTCTGGATCCACTGAATTTTTATTAGGTGGTCGCAGGGACACAGTTAAAAAGCAAGAGGACTAGGGATTAACCCAATATATCCCTTGAGAAAGGTCAACATGTTTCTGCCACTGGTTGGTCCCATATAGAGATACGAAGGCATTCATCAGGACCCTAGTTTGATAGTCACTCTTCATACATGAAAAGAAAGTAAATATACTGGTCACCACAGGAGCTTGGTGGTCAGGTGTTCAACGACCCAATTCACTTCAAAGGGGTTCGTCTACTGTGGAAAAATTAGACAACATTCAAAAATTGCAAAGACATTACACAATGTGTGCTCTATTTACTTGATATAGGTTTACGCTTACCTAAAATGCGATATACCAAACCAACTCTCCATGCTATTGAAACGTCTTAATGTGTCCAACTGTGAAGAACATAGAGAATAGTGTCTACTAACATGCAAACAATGTAATAAAATCATATCAACCCATAGATATTTGGAGGGAAAAAATCAATTCTGTACTTTTCTTTTTGGAAGACATGACTCAAGGTTAGGTCTCCATGAGACCGGTGGGATCATGTCTTTTATTTATGCAATCCTTCATATGTGGGATTATGTGTGTCTATATGCCTGCCCCCACCCCGGGGACTGATGGGTCCTACACATCTCTGGTCCCACGCAAACCACATGGCAGTTATGTGGCCGTGCAAGCCGGTCCACGCCTGAACTCAAGGCTATCGTCCAGACCAGCCTGTATCATATGGTTAAGAAAAAGGAAGGAGCCGTGCACGGTTCAGAGACCTACAGTGAACCGGCACCCAGTCCCTTAGATCACCAGATCTACTGCTGACCTTGTGGGGCGAGATCTGTGGCTGGAGCAAGTTTGTTATCGGGGGTCCTATTGCTTGTCTGAGCAAGGTACCTCCAGTGTAACTGTCATGCAGGCTACGGATAAGCGGGGCGTCAAGGGCCAAGGGCCAGAGGTCAATGTGACCTCTGCTGTCACATTTCAATTTAAACATCCAGCTTTGTTCTCTGTAGAAGAGTACTGATTCTAGTGAACCAATGCTTGTGGTGTAGTTGGGTTTGTACAGAACAAGCCAGAAGATGTCGTTGGCTGTGTGGCCCTGGTCTTGAAAGTGTCTTATCAATTTGGTATTTGTCTTCTGGCATCTAATTGAACTACGGTGCTCAGTGATCCTGGGTGTTTAAATTGAAATATGATAGCAGAGGTCTAAATGATGAGATACCATGGACCAGTCTGTCCATATAGTTAGATGGGTCTGCATCTCTGGCTCCTGTTCGGGCAACATTGCGTTGCATGGTTTGGGCACGCGCATTGCACTACACTGGATCCACACGTGCATACGTCCTCTAACCACCTAGAATGGCCGCCCACTCGAACCTGTTTCTCTCCTGCTTTTATTCTACTTTTCTCCTCTATCATCCATGAGCAATGCACAGGGCATCACCTAAACCAAGCTTTTTCTCCCCATCTTTCCACACAGAACAGCGCTCATGCGTACTTTACTTCAAACACTATGTGTGCACCCCTACGAGCCACAGAGCTTAGTCTCCGGGTCTTGTTTTTCCAGCATAGTTCTCTGACTTTAAGGCGGACCAGCCAGAGACCTGAGCCGTATGCATGACACACTAAGGTGCAGTATTTTCCGTGTACATCAGCATTGAAGGCCAGTCTCCTTGCACCTCTTGGGCACACTCCTCGGACACACTGAGATGCCTCTTCACCCCAGCAGGACCACAGGTCCCATAATTCCTAGGGTCACCCACGTGACCAGTGCGCACGTCCACGTACATGCCTGACTTTTCATTCCCAGGCAGCAGACACCATACTCTCGCCTGGACGTCCTTCCGGATAGTTCACCAGACGACTATGATAAGCCTGAGCAGAGATTTAAGAGTTTTTGAGGCGCACACACGACCAACACAGATACCGTTTTTTCCGCACTCTGCATTTTTGGAGTTCCTTCTCCCTCCACCTCTCAACAACATTCTTGTGAAACACAGAGATGCTCCTCTCCTTCCAGCTGAACCATGGATCCCAAAATGCCCAGGGTCACTCATGTGATCAGCGCGCATGTCCACGTACATGCTGGATGCTTTCAATGCAGTGTATTTCTTTCTCCCAGGCAGCAGACACTCCACACTCTTGCCTGGACGTCTCCTCGACATGTGCACCAGACTACCACAGTAAGCCAGCGTTCAGATCTGTCCCACGGCACTCGGCATGCTACAGATCCCTGCACCCGCTTACAGGACCACCAGAGAGGGTTAGATGGTCCCCGCCCACCAATGTTCACCTACTCTGGTTTTTCTCAAGCACAGGATGCGTTACAGTCATTTGCACTCCAGCTTGGCGGACACAGACCCCTTACGACACCAGTGCGTTTTCCAGACCACGCGCTGTGTCCTTGCATGACTGTCTTTTTACCCAAGATCGCAGCTTGGCCCTTGACACCCTGCTTATAAGGATAAGCAGGGTGTCAAGGGCCAAGCTGCGATCTTGGGTAAAAAGACAGTCATGCAAGGACACAGCGCGTGGTCTGCAAAACGCACTGGTGTCGTAAGGGGTCTGTGTCCGCCAAGCTTGAGTGCAAATGACTGTCATGTAGACTAAGGGTCTGCATGACAGTTACACGGGAGGTACCCTGCTCAGACACGCAACAGGACCCCCAATAACAAATTTGGTCCAGCCACAGAACTTGCCCCACAAGGTCAGCAGTAGATCTGGTGATCTATGGGACTGGGTGCCTGTTCACTGTAGGTCTCTGAACCGTGCATGGTTCCTTCCTTTTTCTTAACCATATGATACATGCTGGTCTGGACGATAGCCTTGGGTTCAGGCGTGGACCGGGTTGCACGGCCGCACAGCTGCCATGTGGTTTGCGTGGGACCAGAGATGTGTAGGACTCATCAGCCCCCGAGAGTGGGGGCAGGCATATAGACACACATAATCCCACATATGAAGGATTGCATAAATAAAAGACACAATCCCACCGGTCTCAAGGAGACCTAACCTTGAGTCATGTCTTCCAAAAAGAAAAGAACAGAATTGATTTTTCCCCCAAAATATCTATGGGTTGATATGATTTTATTACATTGTTTGCACATTAGTAGACACTATGCTCTATGTTCTTCACAGTTGGGCACATTAAAAAGTTCCAGAGCATGGAGAGTTGGTTTGGTATATCGCATTTAGGTAAGCGTAAACCTATACCAAATAAATAGAGCACACATTGTGTAATGCCTTTGCAATTTTTGAATGTTGTTTAATTTTTCCACAGTAGACAAACCCCTTTGAAGTGAATTGGGTCGTTAAACACCTGACCACCCAGCTCCTGTGGTGGCCAGTATATTTACTTTCTTTTCATGCATGCAGAGTGACTATCAAACTAGGGTCCTGATGAATGCCTTTGGATCTCTATAAGGGACCAACCAGTGGCAGAAACATGTTGACCTTTCTCTAGGGATATATTGGGTTAATCCCTAGTCCTCTTGTTTTTTAACTGTGTCCCTGCGACCACCTAATAAAAATTCAGTGGATCCAGAGAGACACTTTTAATCACTCACAAACCTTTTCTTTTGCACTCTGCCCCTCAGTCACCACTATCCATATGCTCATCTTTGAGAAAACACCTCAGCTCCTCCCCTCGGGGAGTCGTAGCCCACACCTCGGTGTGAGGAGGGTACCCATACGATGAAGCATGTCACCTAACTGTGAGTGAGGTTGTCATGTAGTTCCTGTAGTACCCCTGCAGGACCTGCACGTTTGGATAACATAAACCGTGGGCTTGGTGTTAGACTGACTCTGTGCACCCCCACCGCGTGTGTTAGCCGGATTTGCATTAGCTAGCTCACAGTGCAACTAGAATCTCCTCTTATCAGGGAGAGATTAGTTTCTGGCAACGTTAGATCATGACAACCCAAATTCCTCAGAATCGTGGAAACAATGTACTACCTTTCGCTCAGTCACTCGTGCTTACTTATTCGGTTTGTATCAGAGAGTTACACAGAATAAACAGTCTGGGCGTTTCAATAAGTATTTATTGAACAGTTGTTATTCTAGTGTAAAATATATGTGCTGCAGCAATCAGCAGACAATAGCAGAGATATATTATCAACAGTACGATCAAAGTGAAAGGATAGAACAGTTCTACCATATTGCAATAATCATGAATACATACATGAATATAAAAAGCATTATGTAAGTGCGCGTACTCCTACGACGCCTAACTAGATGTACCTGACTGTACCTAGCATATGTGTAGGTCTAAAGCCTAAGAGCCAAGAATCCTTCTAGGATTTAGTCAAACCCCCTTACCTGAATAGAGAGAGTGTGGGACACCGTCCTGGTCTCGAGTTGGACACCCCGCAAGGGCTGTGTTAGACCGCTGTCAGCTGGAGCGACTGCATGCAGGATCCTCAGCGTCTCTGGTCAGTGTGTCAGCATGGAAGTGTCTTGTCCCTCAGTATGGTTTGTATTGGTCTTTGTTGGACATGAGGAAGACGTCAGGGGTGAACTTTGTACATACATATTATGCGGGAGATGTAGCTGGTAAATGCTCATGCATAATTTATGAGTACATTGTAGGCCTGTGTTCTGGAAAGACCTTGCAGTGTTCTAACCACAGACTAGATAACGTTCACCCCTCAGAGCTCATTGTGTACGGTAGGGAACTAATGTAGGTGAAAGATCATGCCTATATTAGGAGTCATGACCATAATAGGGCATATATACGAGTATGACCATAATAGGGCATATACGAGTATGACCATAATAGGGCATATACGAGTATGACCATAATAGGGCATATACGAGTATTAATACATTATGACATATATGAACGGGTCTACATTAGGGCCTATATACGAAACATAACAAGGGTTCTTGTCCTGAAGGAAATTTCTCATCCTGTTTTTTCTCCTACAGACATTACACTACCTCTACCTTCCTTTCCTCTCTCTCACATACAGCCAGACATACTCTGCGTGATAACAAATGTTCTATTGAGGGATTAGTACCCCCTGGCTTTCCTCCGATCCCCCCTGATCCACAGTGTGTTTACGTAAATGGAAGTGGTGCCAGTTCCCTGCAACAGTGGAAATCTTGGGAGTGGGTAAGGTGTGAAGAGAATCTGTGTTGTAGGAGAGTATAAGGACATCAGTGGATTCATCAGAAAAATCTTGAGTGGCTCTGTTGGGGCAAATATCCTTATTGTTGTAGGGGAGGAAGATAGTGTCAAGGGGAATGTGACTGGGTTTATGACTTTTAATAGGAGAGTGTATATAACAACAGGAGAGGAAGGGAAAGTATAGGACACTCCTACTCCCCTCAAGCCAAGTCAAGTAAACAACAAAGGAGTGTATCACTAATAAAAGAAGAGCACGCATGTATCCTTATTCACTGTAATGTTTACTTGTGAATAAAACCACTTTAGGTTTTTCAGAAGGCCCTCACTCACCAACCTAGTTGGTGACATGCTTCATCATCGGGCCCCACCAGGAGTGGCCGAATGCCACCCTAGTGTGCTGCAACGCCAGTTTACTGCGGAGCTGGTTAAGTGATTAGTGAAGAGTGGGATGAGTGAATTTTAAAAAGTCCAAATTGTGTCAAAAAAATCTTTTATTTGTTTTGCCAATTAGACATAATTAAAAACAGGTGTAGGATAAAGGACCAAATTAAAAGTCCGTTTTTATCCCCAGGTGTAGGTCAACATGTTTCTGCCTTTAGGTGAACAATTCGTCAGGCATTCGTCAGGACCAGTGTGTGTGGTGATGAACCCCGGCGGTATGGGCGCGCTAAGGCCCACCCTAACCAGGGGTTGCTAGTGTAAAAATACTCAGAACACTAGAAAGATTCCCTCAATTTAGAGAGGAACCGAGTTTATTAAAAGGTACTAGCACTCAGTGCACCATAGGTCTCGGGAGGGGGGTGATGGCGCTTTGGCACACCGTCCTGTCCGCCAGGCACCCGTTTGGAACCTGAGAGGAACCTCTCTAACCGGACTCCCTTAATGGGAGAGGTCACTCTGGTTTGGATAAATTGTCGAGTGAAAGTGTATTAGAAATATAATTACATTTAGACTGGAGAGAGTCAAGCTTCTTCTTAAGCTCCAGAGTATTCATCGAGTGAGGTGTGGAGAGGGTATAGTGTGTGGTCTTAGTTCAAACATGCCAGTGTGTATTAGGGAGAAAACATCTAGGAGAAGAGTATAATTATGCCTGATTTAAGAGCTCTGGTTTCAGCTTGCTTAGTGAATGGGAAGGTGGTAGGTATGCTGTCAGACTAGGAGAAACACAATTGAGGAGAAAGAGAGATACTTGAGGGTGGGAGTTAGGACTGACTCCAGGTGGGGCCACAGTTGTGGGTTCTTGGGAGCATTGGATTCTATGTGAGGGGAGAAGATGTGTGAAGGATTTTGCATGTTTATATGTAGAACTGAGAGAGATGAAGAAGATGTGATTCTACTTGGTGGTGAGGTACAGTTGTACAGTTGTCTGAGAGTAGAGCTTAGGGTACTTTTCTGAACAGTCGAGACCAACACTCCAATTCTCATTCCTATTGATTGGACAGACCCTTCCTCAAATTTTATCTGCAAAAGCAATGTCAGAGGGCCAGCCTAAGCTACCAAAGGACTGGATAAGAAACTTAAACTATAGAGACTTACTTACCATTGAAAACAAGATCTTCATGGAACTGAGGAAAATCCCATTTTATTACAAACCAGGCTCCTCACTGTCCACCTTAAATTCAGTCATGCTAGAGGTGGCAAACAAACTGACCCTTTGGAACTACAAAAGTTTAAGACAAATAATGGCGAAGAACTGGTATTCCAAAGACCATTTTGAAGAAAGGAAAGACTGCCGACTAACAGAACATGCATAGCACACAAATGCCTTAAAAAGAACCTAAATCTACACAACACATACAAATAATACAAAAAACATATGATGGAAGCAAAAGCCAACTATCTTAGATTAGAAATTGACCTCTCTAACAATCTATCAAGAAACCTATTCAACTTTGTCATGAATCTTACGAGCCCCCACATGGACCCAGTAATCCCAAATGCAAAAAGTTCTCTGAATGGTTTGACAACAAAATAAAAATCATCAGCTCTCTTTGGCTTCAACAGCTGATCTTATTCCAAATGATCAAATAACCTGCAAACCCCCAATTAGATGGTTGACATTCTATGAAGTAACCCGTTCTTATCACATTGAAAATCACCAACCTAAAAACTTCCAATCACGTTTTGGACCCCATTTCTACAAGAATACTCAAAGACATCACCACCTCTTCCACACCCTTTAGGACAAGCATCCCTCCTGACAAAGGTGATAATCAACTCTCTTTCTCAAGGAACTGCCCAGAATAGCCTCAAAGTAGGCAAGATCACTACTCTCTTCAGAAAACCTAATACTGACCCTCAAGGTCAGATCATCCTCAGAAAACAAAATCTGATAAACTACCAACCGGTATCCAAACGTCCATTCATTTCTAAAGTCATGAAAAGCTGAATGAAGAAACAGCTGGAAAAAGTAATTGAAGAAAATACCCTGCTCACTCCCCAGTGATCCAAATTCAGAAATAGATGTACCACTGGATAATTAATATTGCACATAATTGGTAGCACTTACCATCTTAGACAAGGGTGAATCCTACCTGCTAGATCTTCTGGACTTGTCTGCAGCATTTGATACTGTGAACCATGTCTTCATGCCAAAAAATCCTGAAGGAATAGATGGTCCTTCATAGAGGGGCTCCGTTTTATCTTGGTTTGAATCTTACATCTCCCATCACTCTCAACACATTAAGCTGGGAAACAACATCTCAGTCCCCCCCTGACTTGTTGGAAAAGGAGACCCCCAAGACTCCATCTTCTCCACTATCCAGTTCAACTTATACCTCAACTGCTGACCACTCTCAAGGGCACATAAAACATCTCTTTCCACTTATATACTGTCAAGACCCTACTAAACAGGAAGGTCTCCTCCTGATGAAATAGCGACCATCGAAAGAATGATAAAAGAGCTACAATTATGGGTGACCAACCAACACCTTATACTGAACTCACACAAGACAGAATTCCTTCTGATCTCCCTGTTAAAGATCCACAGAGACTTGGTGAGATACTACAAACATTCTCGATGGTAAACCTACTATTGTTGGCACTGCAAAATCCCTGGGCTCCACACTGGACAAAAAACTAAACCTGCATGCAGACATCAATGTACTAGCATGTAGTGCACAACACAAAATTAAATGCCTTCAAAAAATCAGACCCTTCATTCCAGCTGAAGATTTTAAGATCATAGTCAGTTGCTAGTCCTCAGTCCTACTAC
This sequence comes from Calotriton arnoldi, assembly GCA_963921515.1. Taxonomy (NCBI): domain Eukaryota; kingdom Metazoa; phylum Chordata; class Amphibia; order Caudata; family Salamandridae; genus Calotriton; species Calotriton arnoldi. The sequence continues at coordinate 994,952 of CAWUFW010004508.1, read as the reverse complement.
AATAATGGCCTTCTTACTGTAATTCCCAAAATACCCCTTGCATCGCTAAGAGCAGCACTCAACTCAGCAGCCCACCTGCAATCATACCCTAGGAAATATAACCACATCTCATTCCATACTGATCACCATCAACTGGCAAATTCCAAATAGTATGCATCTTCACAGTGGGACTCAAAAACACAAGCTTTCAAACTAATTGACACTACCTTTGTTTAAAAAATCCCACTCTTCATAAAATCTCATACACTAAATCAGTCCTGGAGCAGTGCAATAAAGAACTGGAACTCTATAACTCCAGCTCTAAGAACTAATCACTCTCACATCATCTTCAAGAAATAACTTAAATTCTTTCACTTCTTTTGCTACTTTCAGTCATAATTAAGCACCATTCAGATAAGCCTAGTTAAACTCTCACCGAACCTATGGAATCATGGAAGAATTAACAGAGGATTTAATGATTAACTATGGTCAGGCACCAGACTGTTTGCTTCCACTATGACCCAGCCAAGTATGATTCTTCGTCCCTTGTTTCTCCTGTCCCACCTTAGATTCCCTCTTTGTCATCCTTACACTCCATCCCGCCCACCAGATACTCAGTACAATTAGGCACGATCAGCGTAAAATCAATTTTCTGGATGTTTGGATTATTGTAACAGAAGGTGAACTTGCAGTTAGCCTGTGTATAGAGCTTACAGATTGCAGCACATTATTGCACCTTCAGAGTGCTCATCCCAGATTCCTCAAAGAAAACCTACTTCATAGGTAGTTTCTGGGAATTAGGAGGAACTATACAAACAAAGAAGATTATTTTCTAAATGCGGACATCTTATGCCAGAAACTGATCACCAAGGGCTACCCATAAAACTGGTTAAAGCATCCTGTAAAAGGACTGGTTTACTGCAAAGAGATACACTATTACTCCCAAAAGCCATAGATACCCAAAATCCCCTCACGTGTGCTTACCTTTAATCCAAAAGTCAATCAGCTGAACTGCATTATTCAGAGAAATTGAAACATGTTAGCAGGTTTGAATCTTCTTGAACCATTATTTTCTTTCAAATGAGGTAAAAATATAAAACAACATTTAGTAAGAGCAACAAGATTAGAAACAAACAGAGAGATAAAAAACATGGCTGGGCTTCCAGTGCCAACAGTACACTATAGATGTCAAAGATGTACAGCAAGTCAATTCACCAGTGATTCTACCACCATAGCACTGAACTACATTACAATTACGCAAAGAAGACATTCAGGGGTCGATTCCGATCTCGGCCGGAAGCGCACCTAACAGTATTTGTCCGGAAAAAATACCAGCCGATTGCGTGTTTCCCGACCGATTCGAACACTCGTCCGGACGAACAAGTACGATGCGTATAACAACCCAGTTTCCGAGCGAGCCGTACTTTCCCAATCCTGCTCCAGTTCCCCGCCCGAGCCGGATCCGTAAACGCCGAATCGAGTCGTACGGAAGCAAATACACAGCACCTTCCGGCCGGACAAGTACGATGCGCACTCCGTACGCGCCGAACCCGTCGCTACGTCCGGGACGTTTGAGCATCCGGGCGAGCCGTACATAAGCTCCGTTTCGCGCCACAAGACGATCCACGGCTACGAGACGAACAAGCCTGCTATGAGTACGACTCGAAGACACGAGAAACCCGAACGAGACGATCCAAGCATGAATCCCATCGCGCAGGTCCTACCTATACTCTACATCTACTACCGGGACCGGCACGGACGCGTACGGCGCAGACTGTAAGTCAAACACCAACAACACAAACAAACAACACATACCCGAAATATGTCACACACACATAGGGATGCACAAATGACGTACACTAGCAACAGCAGAACCATAGGGGTGGGATGGCCATCACCAATGCCATACACACCCATAGGGGGATGGATGCCTACCACCAACACCACCCTACCACCACCCCTACTCAGGGGGGGCTGGATGCCTACCACTACCACCACCCCTACTCAGGGGGGCCTGGATGCCTACCACTACCACCACCCCTACTCAGGGGGGGCTGGATGCCTGCCACTACCACCACCCCTACTCAGGGGGGCCTGGATGCCTGTCACTACTACCATCCCCACCCTTAGGGGGCTGGATGCCTACCACTACCACCACCCCTACTCAGGGGGGACTGGATGCCTGTCACTACTACCATCCCCACTCATAGGGGGATGGATGCCTACCACTACCACCACCCCTACTCAGGTGGGGCTGGATGCTTACCACTACCACCACCCCTACTCTGGGGGAGCTGGATGCCTGCCACTACCACCAGCCCTACTCAGGGGGCTGGATGCCTGCCACTACCACCACCCCTACTCATAGGGGGCTGGATGCCCATCACTACTACCATCCCCACTCATAGGGGGCTGGATGCCCATCACTACTACCATCCCCACTCATAGGGGGCTGGATGCCCATCACTACTACCATCCCCACTCATAGGGGCTGGATGCCTGTCACCACTACCATCCCCACTCATAGGGGGCTGGATGCCCATCACTACTACCATCCCCACTCATAGGGGGCTGGATGCCTGTCACTACTACCATCCCCACCCTTAGGGGGATGGATGCCTACCACTACCACCACCCCTACTCAGGGGGGCTGGATGCCTGCCACTACCACCACCACTACTCAGGGGGGCCTGGATGCCTACCACTACCACCACCCCTACTCAGGGGGGGCTGGATGCCTGCCACTACCACCACCACTACTCATAGGGGGCTGGATGCCCATCACTACTACCATCCCCACTCATAGGGGGCTGGATGCCCATCACTACTACCACCCCCACTCATAGGGGGCTGGATGCCCATCACTACTACCATCCCCACTCATAGGGGGCTGGATGCCTGTCACCACTACCATCCCCACCCTTAGGGGGATGGATGCCTAACACTACCACCACCCCTACTCAGGGGGGGCTGGATGCCTGCCACTACCATCACCCCTACTCATAGGGGGCTGGATGCCCATCACTACTACCATCCCCACTCATAGGGGGCTGAATGCCCATCACTACTACCATCCCCACTCATAGGGGGCTGGATGCCCATCACTACTACCATCCCCACTCATAGGGGTCTGGATGCCTGTCACCACTACCATCCCCACCCTTAGGGGGATGGATGCCTACCACTACCACCACCCCTACTCAGGGGGCTGGATGCCTGCCACTACCACCACCCCTACTCAGGGGGCCTGGATGCCTACCACTACCACCCCCCCTACTCAGGGGGGGGCTGGATGCCTGCCACTACCACCACCCCTACTCATAGGGGCTGGATGCCCATCACTACTACCATCCCCACTCATAGGGGGCTGGATGCCCATCACTACTACCATCCCCACTCATAGGGGGCTGGATGCCTGTCACTACTACCATCCCCACCCTTAGGGGGATGGATGCCTACCACTACCACCACCCCTACTCAGGGGGGGCTGGATGCCTGCCACTACCACCACCCCTACTCAAAGAGGGCTGGATACCTGTCACTACTACCATCCCCACTCATAGGGGGATGGATGCCTACCACTACCTCCACCCCTACTCATATGACGGGTAATGCATGACACAACCAGCATACTCCCACATAAGGAATGTCTGAAAATTACATCCCCCCAACACCATGACAAGCGTGTGTAGTCTGTGATAAATGCCTACAACACTGAACATGACATTGAACATACAATGTGACCCCCTAGCACTTGTGTCACACATAAATGTGTGTGGCCTCCACAATGCAAGCCGACCATGGCCACTGTGGCAATGGTGTTGAACACACCATCACCACAGCGACCAAAAGGGAAGTGTGGGGTCCATAGCTGATGCACCTTTTGAACAGTGTGGCAATGGGGCCCAAAGCCCCATCACCACAGTGACCAAAAGGGAAGTGTGGGGTCCATAGCTGATGCACCTTTTGAACAGTGTGGCAATGGGGCCCAAAGCCCCATCACCACAGTGACCAAAAGGGAAGTGTGGGGTCCATAGCTGATGCACCTTTTGAACAGTGTGGCAATGGGGCCCAAAGCCCCATCAACACAGTGACCAAAAGGTAGGTGTGGGGTCCATAGCTGATGCACATTTTGAACAGTGTGGCAATGGGGCCCAAAGCCCCATCACCACAGTGACCAAAAGGGAAGTGTAGTCAGGGTAAAAGCTGCCAATGCCAAACTGCATGGATGATTCCTGGTCACACAACAACAAACACATCAGTGGCATAGTAGTGCTTGTGTCCCATAGCAACATAGATTGGGTGAGGCAAACAGTGCAGTGCAAATAAAACATACCTTTGGCCATGTGCATACAAACAACACCCATGGGGGCTCACATTGTCAACATTCACAAATAACACAATGACAGAAGTGACCATCATAATGCAGACCCACATATCTGCACCAATGGACACACAAATGTAGATATCCTAAGGAGACTGTAGATGTCAAGTGAACAAATACCATACCATGGCAGCAATGGGACATACAAACCATGATTATTGTGCTGACTGATGACCTAGGAGTCCCAGGGACAGCAGGAGAAAGCCACCAAACAACATACAGCCAATGGCACACTCAATATATGCCAAACACAAACAGGCAGACCCACACTGCATATCAAACACAACAGGTGATGGGGGTGTGTGCCAGTGTCCCCAGACAACCACACAACACATGAGAAGGCCTGAATTCCAATTACACAGATGTGTATACAGTGCCATACAAAAGTAACTCATGGATCGGATTCCCCTATGTGGGCAAAGAGGCATTGTTAGATGAGAGGGAGCCCAAATTACACATGTCACACAAGCTAGTAGGAACAGCAACTAACACAGCAAGAGACAGACCCACCACAGCACTACCCCCAGGGACCCCACATTGTGGTGACACTACCCTGCATGATAATCCCACTGTGATGACAAAGGTAGATGTCATTCACACTGTGAACCACAGCCATGTGTCCTGAGCAACAAACTACCATCACACCTACACAAGCAAAAATCAAACAGCACGGCCTGCCAGCCATGGCCAATATTGAGGTAGGGGTCTAGCCGTGCAACAACTCACATTTGCAGTGCACACACTCAACACCACACACCTTGATCTCCACCAATGTGCAGCAGTGAAGCTCACATGGACTGGTGACATTGCACATGCACCCATGACAATCCCAGGGGTGGTGGTGGGAACTAAGGTGCAGAAACCCATCACACATGGCCAGTCAAAAAGACTCGTGAATGTCTGACACACTGCACACTACGCGGTACATGGGCATGACGTGAAATCCACCACAATCAATGGGATCCTGGCCATAGTCACACACCAATGAAGAAGACAAGGTGACACACAAAGAACACACGTACACAACTTCCAACATTGCAGCTCTGACCCTGAGGAGTGGCAGCAGTCACACACACAACGTGTCACAATCACTGAAAGCTACCATAGACTGTAAATTACATGACATGTGTAACCAACAAGTGCCAAGGGGAATCCTGAATGTGTCCCATCTGTGTTTGCCCACATCCCCAGCCCTGACAACAAAGACAACCTGGGATGACAACCTGATGAACCTTAGTTAGCCATGCACCCACATCCCGGAGTAACCAGGTCCAAGATGCTGGATGAACACAGAACAACTCAGCAAGCATCAGAAACAGGAACATCCGTAGGGACACAGCCTGTGTAGGAAAAGGGAAGGGTACACGCACAGACATGCTTACACAACACAAAACACGGGCCCAGGCAATGTCACGGGATTACACACTGCCATGAGGGCACTCCACTGCTGTGGAAGGTCCGCTGTGCCAAGCCTTGTCTGTGCACGACTCAAACATGTCGGCAGAACACTCGGTGAGTGAGTCAACAACTACAACACACTGAAGGCTCTGCTCACATCAGCCTGGGTACGGGAGTGTCACGTCAGTCATCTGCATACACCCAAAACACTTGTCAAGCAAGGTGCACTGTATACACTGATGAGTCCTTCAACATTGGTGTGCTAAACTGCATGTCCAGTGGAGATGGGCACACAGTCAGGGAAATAGAAACATTGAACAGTGGTAAGCCCACCAGATGTGCATCACTGTAAGACAAAGAAGTTAATTTACAAATGCAAAACGTACATCCCTGTGTCATATGCTGAACATCACACCCTCAGACTGCAGCAGAGGATGCCATAGATCCAGACTACAACAGGACACACATCCCATGGACCACATGGAGTCCATCACTGCAACACTTCATTTCCCTGATCTGAACACTATTACAACTGCAAATGCATGATGATAACCATGTACATCATGTACATCAAAAGAAAAACCACAAGTAAACAAAAATAGGCTTTATTCAGCAAATGTCAATAAAAAATCAGAAGTCCAAATTAAACTAAGGCCAAAAGCCAGTCCAAATACACAGTCCCAACAGGGTGATATGTGACAACTTGTCACCCATTGCTTGCCTGCACTGGTAGGGACAGGGGACATCCCCCTTGGAGGGGCATACAAGGGGCAGGCCAGGCACCGCAGGGACAGGATCAGGGGATGCCAGAGTGAGGCAGTGAAGGGGTGGTGGGTGCAGGAGTGTCACCAGCAACTGCAGTGGAGGTGTCTGACTCAGGGGGCCCGGCACCACTGCAGTGCCCGAGTCAGATGGGGTGGTTGTGGACTCCACTGCAGTGCATGCCTCCAAGGGAGTGGAAGGGGGGCAGATGAGGTGGGCAGGACAGAGGGGGGACCCGGTCTCCACACCAGTGGCACAAACAGGCTGAGCGTCTGGGTTGGGGTGGAAGAGCAAGTGGCAGGGGGAGGGCCTAAGCAGTTTGGGGATGCGGTATCGGTGTGTGGGGAACCTGGGGCAGGGTGTGGCGGTGGAACCTGTGGAGTGGTGGCCTGGGGGATGGAGGAGAGAGACTGGGTGGTGGAGCTGCGTGGTGGTGGGGTCTTGCCCTTCCTGGTCTGGAGGGACTTCCGAATGGGGTCCTCAGTCTGCCTGCGCCTGGGGGAGGGTGTCCGGGGGCGAGGGGCACTCCCCTCTGTGTGGGTGGACTTCCTTTACCCCCGGTATGCCGGATCTGCAGGATTGGAGGGGAAGAGGCCGAGGTCACACAGGAAGATCTGCTGTTTAGGTGGGGTTGCAGATGAGGCAAGGGAAGGGGTCTTGGAGGGAGAGGATTTGGAGGACTGCGGAGTGACTGTGGATGCCTGTGTGTGTGTCTGTTCCCCATCCCCTGTGTGTGTGGTATCTGTCCCCTGAGGATGCTTGTGTGCACGTCTTGCCTTTCTTTTGGGTGTGTCTGTGCTGCTCGTGTCTGTGTGCTTGGGTGATTGTGCAGGTGTGCATGTGCTTTGGACAGGTAGGGTGCCAGGAAGTGTGGATGGGGCAGAGGTAGGAGGTGGGAGGGACTGTTGGAAGAGGGACACTGCTGCCGTCAGGGAGGAGTCCATGGCCTTATTGCTCCTCTGTAGGGCAGACATACCCGTTGAAATGCCCTCCATGAACGACACCAGCTGTGTCAACAGTGTGGTGTGTGCATGGAGGACACTCAGCATTGCTATCTGCCCTATATGGAGCTGCCGAAGTAGGTACACAGACTCCTCACTCAGGGCAGCAGGGGACACAGGGGCAGGGGGTGCGGTGCCTGGCACGAAGGAGACACGCTCCCGAACACGGGAGCCTCCACGGACGTCTGGAATTGGAGCCAATGGGATGGCGGTGCTGGTGGTGGTGGTGGCGTGGCCAGACAGACTAGCGGGGGTGTGGTGGCTGCTGACACCCGCCTCCACAAGGGAGTCATCCTCCGAGCTGCTGTGGTCCTCAGCTGAGGTGGATGGTGCTGAGGACTCCTCGGTGTGGCTCCCTCGCCCTCCGTGCCACTGGGTCCCTCTGACCACTCGTCGGATGCTGACCCAGTCTGGCTCCGCTGCTCCTCCTGGTCCGTGGAGCTGTCCCCTCCTGTGGCCGTGGATGTATCTGCAAACAATTAGGGAAACAGACAAACATCAGTCACCTGCACTGACCGCACACACCACAGTAAGTACAGCACTTACAGAGCCAGCCCTGGCATCCTTAGTAGAACATTGCCAAAACTCCTCACACAGATTTGGAGAAGCCAATTGTCAGTCTGATGGTCAACCATGGGACTCACACCCCTCCTTCCCTTGCACCCATCTGTCTGGTGCCTGTCTGATGGTAAGACCCCAGTGTGGACACATGCACCACCTACACAGTTGTTGGAAATTGCAGGGAACACAGTGAAGTATGTGAACATGCACACATCACATCTCTTGCCACTGAGTCAGTGTAGGTGTCCCGAGAAAGGGATGGCCAGAGTCTAAATAGAAATGCATGTGATGCATACCAGCACCAGACACCATGATGCACCCATGTCCGGATAGTCCATGCCACAACGGGGTGCATGTTGCATATGTCACTCCCCTGCAGGATCACTCTTAGGAAGTTTAATGCCATGACACAGGCATACGTGCAAAGTCATACATCACTGTCTCCAGTCACATGGCCATGGCAGCCTGCCAACAACAGTCTGCACTGTGTCACAATCCTAGGACATGGGGAATGCAAGTTATGTAACTGACAAGTGCACATGTCCATCCCCCACACACCACATCATCTGAACTAGTATTTGTCCACGTCATGCCAATTGGACATATGGGGGACATGAAACACAACTCCCAGAACCTGAGCACCTCACAGTGTGCTGTGAATGAATAACAGCTGCCTGAAAGTCACAGTCGCATACACCTGTGTGCACAGTCAAGTGATCAAACATCTATAAGTCACAGAAGTATCGTCTCACATGGTCACATCTCAGATGGCATGCTGAACCCTAACCGACAAAGATACCAGGTATCCTGACAACGAAGCCACAGCACACTGACACAGAGGCAGACACCTGAGGGAACATGTCACTGGTCACAACATGTCAGATGATCCACGGGAGTGGGAGTACAGAGTCTATTGTATGCCCTGGAGTAGGCATGACTGTCCAGCTCCACCTGTAAGAGGGATGAGTCCTGGACAGTAGGCAGGTGTCTAAGCATGTGTGACACACTTGATATACATACTCCTGAGGCCCAAACATTGTTCCCACCCACAGCATGGGGGTGTGCCAAATACCCCAGGGACATGTGGTGAATCAGATCAGCAAATGGACCACATATCAAAGTTACACCCAGATTACATGTCAGGACTTGGGCATTGTGTGAGCAATTGACCCACCCATGAATCCCACAACATAGTCACCGGAACAAATGCTGTCCCCCACCTTGAGCAAAGCAAAATGCAATGACACTGTCCCCAAGTGACACAATTTCCTGACTGTAAGGGCCACACAAATGCATATCAGATGAGGAGTGGGCATGTCACAATAGAGGGACACGGGTCCTGGACCACAAGACTGATGTACTGTGGAAGTTTAACCAGGCCAGAGGAGGGCACATAGCATGTCAGACAAAGTGCACAGTGCTGTCATGGACTCACCCCCTCCTTGCTGCTGTCTGGCCTTCAGCTGCCCATCCAGGTCAGGGAAGACCACCGCCAGGATCCTGAGCATGTGGGGGGTCAGGGTCCGGTGTCCGCCCCTCCTGCGAGCAGGCGACAGCTTCAGCGGGACCCTTGCGATCCTCCAGGTCCAGCTTCGAAGGTCCTGCCACCTCTTCTGGCAGTTGCGGATCCGGCGCTTGTAGTCCCCCACGGATCTTACTGCCCGGGCGACGGTCAGCCAGATTTCCTGCTTCTGGTGGGCATCAACCTGTGAGGATGACAAAGTGAAAATGCCATTACTACACATGCAACATATCCGTGCATCACACAGTTGGATATACATGTCTCAATCACTGGGGCACATGATGTACACATGCAGTGCAACGATGGCTATGAACAGTTTGCCAGCAGTACCTGTTCAGTGCATGTAACTACACACTTTGGGGGGTCAGAACTACTCAGTGAGCATGCTAGCCAGTGGTGTGCACACTGTAAGTCCTTCTAGTCAGACAACATGCAAAATTAGAAAGGCAGTGGACAGCACACTCACCTGCTCCCCTGGTGTCCCATACAGCTTGCTGTACTGTGGAAGGAGGCTGTCCAGCAGGGCCTGGTTCTCCTCAAGGCTGAAGGCTGGGGCTCTCTCCACAGTACGTGCCATTGCAGTAGCCAGAGGATGCAGAGACAGCAGCAGTGTTGGTGGCAGATGTCATCCTGGAGCATGTAGTGCAGGCAAGTGAGCTCTCAGGGGAACAGCCAGCATTATATGTGTGCTGCAGAGGCAGATACTGTCCCATGTGTCCAAAGTGATAGGTCCAAGTCGTTTGCATCTTCTGAATCTGACCAATCCATGGAATAGCAGCACTAATACACGCCTACAGCATCCTTCAAAAATCCAAGTTCATGACACCCATGATTTTGCAACATTGTTGTGGCTGGCCAACTGAATTCACTGCATCAGACTCGTTGAAGCTTCGAATACGCGTCCGTTGCCATGCCAGGCCCCAGCCAACGCGTGCGCACCGTTCGATCCATTGCTGTACAATGCGTATTTCGGGATACAACGCGTACCCGCTCACAACAGATGCAATGGTCCAGCCGGGCACACCGATCGGTCCATTGCTGTACAACGCGTACCCGCTCACAACAGATGCAATGGCCGGCCGGGCACACCGATCGGTCCATTGCTGTACAACGCGTTCCCGCTCACAACAGATGCAATGGGCCGGCCGGGCACACCGATCTGTCCATTGCTGTACAACGCGTACCCGCTCACATCAGATGCAATGGGCCGGCCGGGCACACCGATCGGTCCATTGCTGTACAACGCGTATTTCGGGATAAAACGCGTACCCGCTCACAACAGATGCAATGGGCTGGCCGGGCACACCGATCGGTCCATTTCTGTACAATGCGTACCCGCTCACAACAGATGCAATGGGCCGGCCGGGCACACCGATCGGTCCATTGCTGTACAACGTGTACCCGCTCACAACAGATGCAATGGGCCGGCCGAGCACACCGATCGGTCCATTGCTGTACAACGCGTACCCGCTCACAACAGATGCAATGGGCCGGCCGGGCACAACGATCGGTCCATTGCTGTACAACTCGTATTTCGGGATAAAACGCGTACCCGCTCACAACAGATGCAATGGGCCGGCCGGGCACACCGATCGGTGCATTGCTGTACAACGCGTACCTGTACAGGTCAGTCGCATATGTCACCATGCTTGTCACTGGTGAACGTATGCCAGCCACATATACCTGCCAGAGACCCAGGGGCACACCTACAACACCACACCCAGTCCACACTGTTTCCTAAGGCATGTAAGGCTGCATTACCTTTTCTGTGTATGGGGGTTAACATGTGGTTTCTGTGGTGGCACTTGTGGGCAGCCACACCCAGGCTGTGCATGTGTTCATGGGGACAGGGTCCTTTGTGTGTTGTGCACATGACCACTGTGATGTGCAACAGTTCATTTCGGAGCATGTGGCATGGTCACATTTCCAGGTTGTGTATGTGTGTGACATGTCACATACCCCCAGGGTCCCATGGGGGAAGGCATGTACATCACAGGGTGACCCATTGCCACAATAGTGATGTCCCGTCACAGTCTGTGTGCATGTTGTGTTTCCGATGTCTCTGATTCCATGTGCACGATGGGAGACAGTCTCCACATCAACGTTGTTTGTGCATGGACTTTGATGTTGTGCGTCACCGGCGTCCATGTCTGTCCTGCGGAGGCGACAGGGGCCACTACCTGTGGGAGTCATGTTTGTTTTTCTGACGTGTACATGATGAGCCATGTCATGCCAGTGTCCATGTGGCAAGACAGGGTCACTGGGAATCTACCTGTCAATGAGCTGTGATGCCTGTGGCGCATCTGTCCAGACATGTCACTGTGGTGTGTGTGTGGAACGTGACAGCAGTAAATGGGTACTGTGACACAGCCTAATGGTTTCCCATAGCACAACCTGGAACCTGTTGTCCACACATGTTGTACTGAGAAGTTAGATGATGGCCATGTAGGTGCGAGTTATGTCCGAACAGAACGGCACACACATAAAGTACTTGTGTCTCGTAATGATGTTTCATGTGAAATTGAGTATGGTGAATGGCACATATGTGGGGTGACTGACTGTTAGATTTGGGGGTCTCTAGTTGGCAGAGGTAGGTACCTTTGTCCAAATAGGGACCCTTGAGTCTAGTCAGGGAAAGTAGGTACACTCCCGAAATAACCCCTGCTCACCCTCTTGGTAGCTTGGCACGAGCAGACAGGCTTAGTTCAGAGGCAGTGTGTAAAGCATTTGTGAACACATACAGTAATCAAGTGACAACACTACAAATGGACACCACACAGGTTATATATTTATAAAAATAGGTATACTTTATATAGATTTATCACAAGACCATAAACGACAAAAATAATCCACAATACTGTCAAGAGTGCTTAGTTCTGATCAAAAGGCTTAATTCAAGGTTCTGTGCAAGTCGGTAGCCTCCTCCGGCTACGGCGATGTCGAGAACAAACAGAGTCTAACAAATCCAGCTGACCGCGTCGAGACGGGCCAACACAGCGTGGACAGACTCGGTCACAGTACCTTTTACTTGAATCGGCAGGCACGGGCGTGCGAGCCAGATGGCTGTACGTCGCGGTCGCGATGCAAGATGGAAGCGTTGCAGGACGCGTTGTCCCTCGATGCGGTGCAGGCAGCGGCTCGTTGACATCGTTGAGACGGAGTCGGTGAGACCAGGGCCGTGCGTTGCAGGGCGAGACGGTGCTTCGATGCGGTGCTGGCAGGTTGCGGTGCGGCGACGGAGCCGGATTCAGGAGCTGGCGTCGATCAGTCCGGACAGCGGTGCGAGTCGGGCGGTGCGTCGCAAAGCGTGCGAGCGGTGCCCAACTCCGGTGCGGTCACAGGACTCAAACTCAGCAGCAGTGACCGTGTCAGTCGGACCAGTTCGATTCGGCGAAGCGTTGCAGGACGCGTTGTCCCTCGATGCGGTGCAGGCAGCGGCTCGTTGACGGAGTCGGTGAGACCATGGCCGTGCGTTGCAGGGCGAGATGGTGCTTCGATGCGGTGCTTACAGGACACCGAGTCGGTCGTGAGAGTCGGTCACAGCTCCCTACCTCTGCAGCCACTGAAACAGAGTTTCCAGCAGCAATTCACAAAGGGGTGAAGTCCAATGGTCCTGGGACTTTGGTCAGGGGGCAAGCTCTCTTCCAAGCCCTTGGAGATCCTTCACAAGTTGATGAAAGTCACAGCAAAGCAAAAGTTCCTTTCTCCTTTCTTTGGCAGTCAGGCAAACCACTGCAGGCCAATCCCCAAGCAGCACTTCAGGCTTAGGGATAGTCTCTCCTCAGTTTCTTCTTGGTTCCGCTCCTCAGCAAAGGTTTCTTCTTGTTTCCAAAAGTGATCTAATTTTCCTGGGGTCTGGGTGCCCCTCTTATACCCTGATTCTCTTTGTTCTCTGGAGGCAGAGAGGCCTCTGCCTAGTCCAAAACCAGTTCTGGTCAGTCCTGGAGCACTTTGTTTTTCTGACTCCTTCTTTCCTTTCAGAATGTGGGGCAGAGTGCTCAGCCGCCCGGCAGGAGGTGGAGCCAGCATTGTGGAAGGCAGGCACAGCCCTATTCAGACCCAGGTGCAACTCCTCCCTCCACTCTGGATGCAGATCTTTCTATTCAGCCCTATGCTGACTCACCCTGTCTCCTGTAGCCACCCCCAGCCCCTGTCACTCAATCTCCAGACAAGGAATACACAACCTAGCAGAGGCAGGCTTGGATAGTTAGGCAAGAAAATACCCACTTTCTAAAAGTGGTATTTTCGAACACAGAATGTTAAAACCAACTTCACTAAAAGATGTATTTTATCATCCTGAGTTCAGGCATACTAAATTCGTTTTTCTACCATGTTCCCTGGGTCAGTTCTGACTATAAGGTGTAATAGTCAGTCTGCCCATTCTGGCCTATGGGGAGCCGGTAGCCTTGCAATAGTGAAAAACGAAAATGGCTGTAATTCACTATTAGGACATGCCACACACACCAGGGCATGTCCTACCTTATACTTACAATGCACCCTGCCCTAGGGCCTACTTTAGGGGTGACCAACATGCAGTAAAGGGAAGGTTTAGGGACTGGTAAGTGGGTGCACTCACCCAGTCGACATGGCAGCCCTAGGCTGCACACAGGCTCTGGAATGGCAGGCCTGAGACACACTTTACAAGCTGCTTCTGTGGGTGGCACAACCCGTGCTGCAAGCCCACCAGCAGCATTGGATTTACAAGCCCTGGGCACACTCAGTGCACGGTACTAGGGACTGACAAGTAAACCAATCATCCAATCATGGAGTCACTAATACTTACATCAATTCACGATAGGGAGCACTTGCACTTTGGCACTGATTAGCAGCGGCAAAGTGCCCATGAGCATCTAGTCCAGCAAAAACATATCGGCAACAGTGGAGGCATTACGAAAAAATGGAAGGGAGACCCACGCCAAGGATGCCAGGTCTAACACGTGTCCCCTCCAGCTGAAATGTGGGGAGAACTATCCTACCCCTAGGGAGTTCTCATCGCTAAGGCGGAAAAATCTGGACAGTCCATCAGCATTGGCGTGTTCTGTACCAGGGCGGTGTTCCACCGTAAAGTCCATCCCCTGTAGGGAAATGGACCACCTCAACAGCTTTGGATTCTCACCCCTCATCTGCATCAACCATCTGAGGGGCCTGTGGTCTGTCTGAACCCGGAAGTGAGTCCCAAACAGGTATGGTCTCAGCTTCTTCAGTGCCCAGACCACAGCAAATGCCTCACGCTCAATAGCACTCCATCTCTGTTCCCGGGAAGTAACCTCCTACTGATGAAGGCTACAGGTTGGTCTAGGCCCTCCTCATTGATCTGTGATAGAACAGCCCCTACACCATGCCCTGAAGCGTCGGTCTGAACAATGAACTCATTGGAGAAGTTGGGTGCCTGGAGCACAGGCGCCGTGCACATGGCAGTCTTCAAGGTGTCAAAAGCTTTTTGACAGGCGTCAGTCCAAATCACTTTCCTGGGCTGCTTCTTGGAAGTCAGCTCTGTCAAGGGGGCAACAATGCTGCCATACCCTTTGACGAATCTCCGGTAATACCCGGTGAGTCCTAGGAAGGCTCTCACCTCTGTCTGGGTCTTGGGGGGCTCCCAAGCCAGAATGGTATCAATTTTCGGTTGGAGGGGCACCACCTGGCCGCTCCCAACCTGGTGTCCCAAGTACACCACAGAACCCTGCCCAATCTGGCGCTTACTCGCCTTGATTGTGAGGCCTGCTCTCCGCAGCGCCATCAACACTTCCCAGAGGTGGCGCAGATGTTCTTCCCAACTGGCACTGAACACTGCGATGTCATCCAGGTAGGCGGCACTGAAATCCTCCAGTCCAACCAACACCTGGTTGACCAACCTCTGAAAGGTGGCAGGGGCATTCTTCATCCCAAAGGGCATCAACCGGAACTGGTAGTGCCCATCTGGTGTGGAGAATGCTGACCTCTCTTTGCCCCATCAGTCAAGGCGATCTGCCAGTACCCAGACGTTAAGTCAAACGTGCTGAGGTACCGCGCAGCCCCTAACCGATCTATGAGCTCATCAGCTCTGGGGATGGGGTGGGCGTCAGTCCTCGTGACGGAATTGAGTCCCCTGTAGTCCACACAGAACCGGAGTTCTGGTGTGGCACCAGGCGCGGCAGCCTTTGGAACCAAGACCACTGGGCTGGCCCAAGGGCTGTTAGAGGACTCAATCACCCCTAGCGCAAACATCTTGGAGACCTCCTCCTTGATGCAGGCTCTGACCCTGTCAGTCACCCTGTAAGCCTTGTGCTTCACAGGAAGACTGTCCCCAGTGTCCACATCATGGACGCACCAATGAGTGACACTGGGAACCAGGGAGAACAGGTCAGGGAACTGTCCCAACAGTTGGCGACAGTCACCCTGCTGCTCAGGTGTCAGGGAGGTAGAGAGGTTTACTCCCTCCACTGATCCATCTTGCTCTCGGGCTGACAGGAGGTCAGGAAGAGGCTCGGTCTCCTCCTCCATTCCATCATCTGTAGCTAAGAGCATGCCCACTTGGGACCTCTCCAAGTGGGGCTTCAGGCGGTTCACATGCAGGACCCGCAAGGGGTTCCTGGGAGACTGCAAGTCCACCAAATAGGTAACTGGACTCTTGCGCTCCACCACCGTAAAGGGGCCGGTCCACCTGTCCTGGAGCGCACAAGGCTCCACAGGGGCCATGACCCACACTTTCTGACCAGGCTGAAGCTCTACCAGAGTGGCATTCTGGTCGTACCACCGCTTCATCTCCTCCTGGCTGGCTTCCAGATTTGCCTCAGCAAGTTCTCTGAAACGCCTAGTCTGGTTCCTGAAGGCCAGCATGTAACTGTATACATCCTGGGGAGGTTTCCTGGGAGATTGCTCCCAGCCTTCCTTGACCAAACTCAGAGGTCCGCGCACCGGGTGTCCATAGAGGAGCTCAAAGAGACTGACCCCTAGAGACTTCTGTGGCACCTCCCGGTATGCAAACAACAGGCATGGTAAGAGGACGTCCCATTTACGCCTCATGGGTTCTTCCAGACCCATAATCATGCCCTTGAGGGTCCGGTTGAATCTCTCAACCAGCCCATTTCCTTGAGGGTGGTAAGGAGTGGTGAACTTGTAAGTTACACCGCACTCCTGCCACAGGGACTTCATGTACTTGGACACGAAGTTGGTACCTCTGTCAGACACCACCTCTTGAGGGAATCCCACTCGTGAGAAAATTCCCATCAGTGCCCGTCCCACCACGGGGGCCGTCACTGTCCTCAGAGGGATTGCTTCAGGGTACCGGGTGGCATGGTCCACCAAGACCAGGATAAACCTGTTGCCCATGGCTGTCTTGGGGTCCAGTGGCCCCACAATATCAATCCCCACCCGTTCAAAGGGGTGCTGACCACAGGGAATGGCTGGAGAGGAGCCTTGTGCTTCCTCCCACTCTTTCCACTTGCCTGGCAAGTCTGGCAGGTCCTGCAGTGAGTGGCGGCACTCCTGCGCATCTGGGGCCAATAGAAATGGGTAACCAGCCTGTCAAAGGTCTTGTCCTGCCCCAGATGTCCTGCTAACGGTACATCATGAGCCAACCCCAGTAGGAAGGCTCTGAAGCGCTGGGGTACCACCAGCACACGGGCTGACCCAGGCTCAGCATCCTTAGGCTCTGAATACAGGAGACCATTCTCCCAGTAAATCCAATGTGATCCAGACTGATCACCTGCTGCCTGGTCTGTGGCCTGTTGCCTCAGACCCACGAGAGAGGGCATGCGTTCTGCTCCTCGCAGAACTCTTTCCTGGAGGGTCCTCCTTCTTGCTGCCAATGGGTCAGCTCAGGTAGGTCCCCCAGTTCAGCTACCTGTTCCCCTGTAGGCTCCAGGGCATCCCCCTCAGGGTCTGCCTCCTCCTGGACCGTGGGAACTTCGGGGGCCGGTTTCCCGCGCCCCCTGCCTCCTCTCTCTCTGGCAGGCACCTGGGCCTCCCTCTCAGGCTCCAGGTCCTCTTGAACACCTTTAGCTGCCATTGACCGGGTGGTCACACATGCCCAATCAGGCAAGCCCAACATTTCTAAATGCGCACTCCGCTCCACCTTAGCCCAAGGTGAGCTCTCCAAATCGTTCCCTAACAAACAGTCAACAGGCATGGCTGTCCTCACAGATACTTGAAGAGTACCCGAGACCCCCCCCCACTCGAAGGGAACCTGAGCCACCTTGCAGTGACTCTCTGTGTTGTCAGCGGCAACAACCGGATAGAATGCATCAGGGATAACCTGCTCTTTAGACACCAGGTGACACTTGACAGCTGTCACACTGGCTCCTGTGTCTCTCAGAGCCTCCACCCTATGGCCATTGATGGTCACCCACTGCCTGTATTTCTTAGTGTTCTCAGGCAGCGGGGTCCTAGGGACCATCTCAGAGTCTCCTAATGAGACAAGGGAAAACACTGTGGGATCCCCCCCACCTTGGGCACCCAACTCCTCCCCCAGGGCTACACTAGCCAACTTCCGGGGGACTGCACTGGTGGGTGCTGGTTTTCCATGCAAAGGGCAACAAGGATCGTTTGCCTTGTGGCCAGGGGCGCCACACTTGTAACATACCAGTGGTCCCTGGTGAACAGGGGGCCTGTCAGGGCCACTGGCTTCTTCTCAGGGGAGGCTGAGAACCTTTCCCTTGGTTCCCTTGGGGTTTACTTTGGGGCCCTTTATGGAACTCCTTCTGTTTACCCTTGTCCCCCACTCTTCTGCTGGGGACCCTGCCCACCCTTGGCGGAGTCTCCCACGTGACCCTTGTGGACCCGGGTACTCACCCAGCGGTCCGCCTCCTCAACAAGCTGCCTAGGGTTAGTCAGCTTACTATCAATCAGGTGCTGGCGTAGCTCAGGAAAACAATTACCGGACAAGTGCTCCCAGGCAATCAAATCAAAGAGCGCCTGAAAATCAGTCGCTTTGCTACCCTTTACCCAACCATCCAAGGCTCTGCAAAAGAAGGTCACATATTCAACCCAGGTACTGCTTTCAATCTTACTACAGTTCCTGAACCTTTGCCTATAAAGCTCAGGGGTCAAACCATACCTAGTCATTAAGGCATCCTTCATGTGGCTGTACGAATTATAGACTTCAGAGGGCAAATCCAACAAGGTATCCCGCCCTTCACTGAGGAACCGTCCCCACAACCCCGCTCCCCAATCCTTCTCAGGGACCCGTTGGGAAGACATGGCTACCTCATAGGCTTTGAACCACTGCCCAATGTCATCATTTTTAAAAAACTCCTTCACCACATCTTTGGGAATATACACCCTGGCTTCAACAGGCGCAGGCGGTACACTGCCACCAGAGGGAGTAATCTCTAAGCTTTTGGCCTTCAATTCCAACTCCCTCAAAACTTTCTCATGTTCAAACTGCATTTTCTTTTCCTCTAGGGCTAATTTCCTAGTTTGCATTTCGAATTCTAACTGCCCATTCAGCTTGAGCTTGGTCAGCTCCATTTCGTGCATCCTACTCTCTTTCCTGTCCTCCAACTCCTCTGGAGACAGTCCTCTGGCAGAAACACTGCTACCTACTGGGGAAGGTGGTCTTCCAGCCCCTAGACCCAATAGCCCCTCCAGCTGCCCTTCTGCATTCTCAGCCCCCTCCACAGGGGCACTCCTTGATTCGACCCAGGCCCTCAGCGCCTTTTGGAGGTCCTCCTTCCTGGAGAGCCCGGTCATGGACACTTTAAACTTCTTGCAGAAATGCCTGAGCTGCTTGAGGGTGTAGCATTCTAGCCTCGCTTCTTCCCAATCACACTCAACAGAGGCTACTGATGCTGGTTTCTCCATAGTGATTAAACTTGGCAGTTGCAAAAATAGGAAATCCCAGACAAAATGCTATTAAAGTATGTGGTTGCGTTTTGGTCTGCACTCACTAAGTAGTGTTCACCAATCACTGTACATGAGTCACAAATGCAAGTCCAGAATCCTCACCGCTGACCACCAATGTTAGATTTGGGGGTCTCTAGTTGGCAGAGGTAGGTACCTTTGTCCAAATAGGGACCCTTGAGTCTAGTCAGGGAAAGTAGGTACACTCCCAAAATAACCCCTGCTCACCCTCTTGGTAGCTTGGCACGAGCAGACAGGCTTAGTTCAGAGGCAGTGTGTAAAGCATTTGTGAACACATACAGTAATCAAGTGACAACACTACAAATGGACACCACACAGGTTATATATTTATAAAAATAGGTATACTTTATATAGATTTATCACAAGACCATAAACGACAAAAATAATCCACAATACTGTCAAGAGTGCTTAGTTCTGATCAAAAAGGCTTAATTCAAGGTTCTGTGCGAGTCGGTAGCCTCCTCCGGCTACGGCGATGTCGAGAACAAACAGAGTCTAACAAATCCAGCTGACCGCGTCGAGACGGGCCAACACAGCGTGGACAGACTCGGTCACAGTACCTTTTACTTGAAGCAGCAGGCACGGGCGTGCGAGCCGGATGGCTGTACGTCGCGGTCGCGATGTAAGATGGAAGCGTTGCAGGACGCGTTGTCCCTCGATGCGGTGCAGGCAGCGGCTCGTTGACGTCGTCGAGACGGAGTCGGTGAGACCAGGGCCGTGCGTTGCAGGGCGAGACGGTGCTTCGATGCGGTGCTGGCAGGTTGCGGTGCGGCGACGGAGCCGAATTCAGGAGCTGGCGTCGATCAGTCCGGACAGCGGTGCGAGTCGGGCGGTGCGTCGCAAAGCGTGCGAGCAGTGCCCAACTCCGGTGCGGTCACAGGACTCGAACTCAGCAGCAGTGACCGTGTCGGTCGGACCAGTTCGATTCGGCGTAGCGAAGCGTTGCAGGACGCGTTGTCCCTCGATGCGGTGCAGGCAGCGGCTCGTTGACGGAGTCGGTGAGACCAGGGCCGTGCGTTGCAGGGCGAGACGGTGCTTCGATGCGGTGCTTACAGGACACCGAGTCGGTCGTGAGAGTCGGTCACAGCTCCCTACCTCTGCAGCCACTGAAACAGAGTTTCCAGCAGCAATTCACAAAGGGGTGAAGTCCAATGGTCCTGGGACTTCGGTCAGGGGGCAAGCTCTCTTCCAAGCCCTTGGAGATCCTTCACAAGTTGATGAAAGTCACAGCAAAGCAAAAGTTCCTTTCTCCTTTCTTTGGCAGTCAGGCAAACCACTGCAGGCCAATCCCCCAAGCAGCACTTCAGGCTTAGGGATAGTCTCTCCTCAGTTTCTTCTTGGTTCCGCTCCTCAGCAAAGGTTTCTTCTTGTTCCCAAAAGTGATCTAATTTTCCTGGGGTCTGGGTGCCCCTCTTATACCCTGATTCTCTTTGTTCTCTGGAGGCAGAGAGGCCTCTGCCTAGTCCAAAACCAGTTCTGGTCAGTCCTGGAGCACTTTGCTTTTCTGACTCCTTCTTTCCTTTCAGAATGTGGGGCAGAGTGCTCAGCCGCCCGGCAGGAGGTGGAGCCAGCATTGTGGAAGGCAGGCACAGCCCTATTCAGACCCAGGTGCAACTCCTCCCTCCACTCTGGATGCAGATCTTTCTATTCAGCCCTATGCTGACTCACCCTGTCTCCTGTAGCCACCCCCAGCCCCTGTCACTCAATCTCCAGACAAGGAATACACAACCTAGCAGAGGCAGGCTTGGATAGTTAGGCAAGAAAATACCCACTTTCTAAAAGTGGTATTTTCGAACACAGAATGTTAAAACCAACTTCACTAAAAGATGTATTTTATCATCCTGAGTTCAGGCATACTAAATTCGTTTTTCTACCATGTTCCCTGGGTCAGTTCTGACTATAAGGTGTAATAGTCAGTCTGCCCATTCTGGCCTATGGGGAGCCGGTAGCCTTGCAATAGTGAAAAACGAAAATGGCTGTAATTCACTATTAGGACATGCCACACACACCAGGGCATGTCCTACCTTATACTTACAATGCACCCTGCCCTAGGGCCTACTTTAGGGGTGACCAACATGCAGTAAAGGGAAGGTTTAGGGACTGGTAAGTGGGTGCACTCACCCAGTCGACATGGCAGCCCTAGGCTGCACACAGGCTCTGCAATGGCAGGCCTGAGACACACTTTACAAGCTGCTTCTGTGGGTGGCACAACCCGTGCTGCAAGCCCACCAGCAGCATTGGATTTACAAGCCCTGGGCACACTCAGTGCACGGTACTAGGGACTGACAAGTAAACCAATCATCCAATCATGGAGTCACTAATACTTACATCAATTCACGATAGGGAGCACTTGCACTTTGGCACTGATTAGCAGCGGCAAAGTGCCCATGAGCATCTAGTCCAGCAAAAACATATCGGCAACAGTGGAGGCATTACGAAAAAATGGAAGGGAGACCCACGCCAAGGATGCCAGGTCTAACACTGACAATCTTTCTTTCTTCAACCTATGCACTGCAGGGCTCCAGCTGTCCATAGGCCATTCTCTGACCTGGCAACGATGGTGGAACGTGACAGCATCCGACGGTACCGCTTCACCAGGCAGCTGATTGAGGATTTGGCAGTGCGCTTGGCACCACATTTGCAACCTGGCCGGCCGTACCCTACGGCGCTGACCCCCAAGGTGAAGGTAATGGCAGTCCTACACTTCTTTGCCACCGGTACCTTTCAACACACTGTGGCGACTGCCGGTGGGATGTCACAGACTATGTTCAGCCGTGTGCTACGCGATGTTTTGGAGGCAATGTTGAGATGCCTGAACCAGTACATCTATTTCCCTACACGTCAACAACTCACTGACGTCAAGAGTGACTTCTATGCCCTGGGGAGGATGCCACATGTCATTGGCTCCATTGATGAGACACATGTGGCTTTGGTACCACCACAGCCACATGAGCAGGCATACCGGAACCGGAAACATTACCATTCGATCAATGCTCTGGTGGTATGTCTTGCAGATATGAGCATCACACATGTGTGTGCCCGTTTCCCTGGTTCAGCACACGATGCCTACGTGATGAGGAGTAGTCGCATCCCGAGGATGATGGCACAGATGCAGAACCAATGTGCCTGGCTTGTCGGTGTGTACTGACTTTGTACCATTGTGTGTGTTCTGCTCTGTAGTATACCGCCCACTTTTCCAAATCAGCTAATGTGCACTTGTCTGTCCGTAGGTGACTCCGGATACCCCAACATGCCGTGGTTGCTGACACCCCTCAGGAACCCTGTGACACCAGCCCAGATGCGCTACAATGAGGCACATGGTCGGACCAGGAGAGTGATTGAGCGGACCTTTGGTCTCCTGAAGAGCCGCTTCCGCTGCCTGGACAAGACAGGAGGGGCCCTCCCATATGCCCCAGCAAAGGTGTGCAAGATTGTCATTGTCTGCTGCATGCTACACAACCTGGCAGTGCGGAAGGAGTTGCCTCTCATCCTGGATGACGATGACCAACGTCCGCCACCTGTGGAGGATCCTGGTCTGGACCACGATGCCAGTGATGATGATGATGATGATGGTGATGTTCGCACACAGCTCATCACCAACTTCTTCAGCTGAATGTGAGTATCCAGGGAGATGTAATGTGAATGATGTGAGTTTGCATGATATGTGTGGGTGGTGCTCTGGTGCTGTTTGAGTGTGGCCATGTGCTACTTGACTGGATGCGTGCAGCAATGTGTCCTTACAGGTAGTCTGTACTCCCCAACAGTTTTGACATGCTAACTTGGTTTTGTGTAGTTGTCTTGTGACATGTATTGGGCATGAGTATTGCAGTTCTGTCCTGTTCTTCAGTAGTTTTAACTGTGTGTCATGTCTGTCCTTCACAGGGTGCTTACTGAGTACTTTGGTCAACTTGGATCCCCCGACACCATGATTCAGCTTTCAGTGTGCCAGCAGTAGTTTCCCTACAGGTGATGTGCCACACACCCCTGGACTTCATATCTTCACTTGTTGACTGTGTGGCCACTGCCACGTGGGTAAACCTTGCATTTGTAGTGGAAACAACATGTTGCAAATGTGTAATAAACCTGTGCTTCACTTTGGGATGTGCGTTGTCTGTGGTCACACATCTGACTGACATTTGCTTACTGCACCTGTGGGCTAGTTGACACAGACTCTGAATAGGTGTGGTGTCTGTGCATTCCACAGTATTTCCTGGCAACATCACTGTAGGCGATGAGTCCGATGGCCCTGGTGTCTCTGTGTTGTGTAGCCCTAGTGGTGTGTCTCCCTCATATGTGTCACGTCACCATGACTCACATGACGGTGTTGTACTTGCTGTAGCAGTTAACATACACAGTGTAATTTAGCAGATCATCATCACCATAACAGTATCCACATTTGAATAACAACAGAGGCAAGTATGGTGTACTAGTGATTTTATTTACAGAAATATTTGTGTGTGTATAGTACACAGGATGGTGGGTGCTGTACATTGGGATTGTGATCCAAAGTTCCCAGATGAGTTGGAAGTCTTGGTAGCAGAAATGTCCTGAGTGTAGTCCACAGTCATATGATACATTAGTCCAACTTGAACTCCCCATGTCATGTGGGAGAGTTGTGTTGCATTCGACAGGGTGAAAAGTTTGCACACAAAGGAGAATTTCCGGAACAGGTGGGGGATGTGCGTGGCCATCAACCTCTCAGTTTTCCTTCCTCGGACGACCGCTCATCTTTGGGGGGGACCCTCACGTGCAGGCTGCTGCAGTGCAGGGGAGTCTCCGCCAGAGTCCTCCTCCCTCCCTGTGGCGGTGTCAGTTGTTGCAGCACCATATGTTGTGGGCACACAGGGAGGTGTGGCCATGTTGGTGCTAATCTGGCGGAGGCATGTCAATATGTCCCTATGCACCGCTGTGAGTTCTTGCAATGTGTCCCACTTGGACTCCATGCGAGACATGTGTGTCTCCACACGGGACATGTGGGAGTCCAAGCAGGCATGATGGGCAGCCTGCTGCTGTTGTATGTCCTTGAGGATCCCCACTACCTGTCTGACCTCTCCGGTGCTATCCTGGTACGCATCAGCGATGCGTGCCAGTTGTGGGTCATCATGCAGTCCAGACCCCTCTGCAAGCAGCGACCTATGTCTACCACCCCTCCCACCACCCCTGGCGACACGTGCAGGACCTGCGGTGGCACGCACAGGTGACCCAAGGCCCCCTTGGGGGTTGTTAGTGGTGTTGTTGTCCGTTGCTCCACGTGTGCCTGGGGCCCTGTGCTGTTATCATCGGTGGTCCTTGGTCTGTCCGTATCGGCGGGGGTGGTCTGTGTGTTGGCAGTTGTTGGAGGGGTGGGTGCAGGGGGTGCAGATGTTGGTCCTGCTGGTGCTGCATGATGACTCACACCGGAGGTGCCAGGTAGGTCTTCGCCATCCGAGGAGGGCAGAGGCTGTTCCACACCAGTGAGCTCAGTGTCCCCCGGAGCCTGGGACAGGGACTCCTCCTCGCCTGCTGCTGTGTCCCCATCATCATCACCTGTATTTGGAAGAGACACACATTGTATGTTATGTTTCTACAGGCATCAATGTTGACACACCTGACAGTTGTGACTGTACCTCTGGATGCGGGCATGTACATTGCATTGTCCTAAGTTGTCACAGTAAGAGGTTGATATTGGTGTAGCACATTGTCCTGCATACCTGGGGCATTTCAATGTGAATGTTGAGGTGTGTGCATGGCCAGCATTGGTTGTATTTGGTGGACATCCGGACATCCTTCTCCACCTAGCCCAGTTATCCCACCATGAAGCATGCCACCCTTGCAGTGGGTTCAGGTTGACTCTCAGGATGTCATTCAGTGGTGTTCTGCTGTTTGTTGGTGCACAGTTCCCAGCAGGGCCTTGTGCTCCCCACAGCAGTACCCAGTGTCAGCCATCTTGTCAGTCCTTATCCACTCCCTGTGATGTGAGCATGGTTCAGAGTGGTGTTGATGGGCCAATTGTGTGGCTGAGCATTATCTGTGACTACAACTCCCATCATGTTATTGCCTACACCCCCCTTCCCAGCATGCCCGTACTTCCTTCCTTTTGACTCTGCTTCCCTGTGGGGTAGTGTGCCTGTGCTGACAGGAAGGCTGACAGTGTTGTCCTTGCGTTTGTTTGGCTACAAGTCCCAAGAGTGTCCCTGTGCTTCACACAGCATTACCCAGGGTGGTGGTTCTTTGTGGGATCTTCATTTGGTGTGTGAGGCATTGCATTCTCCCAAGTGGGTTATGTGGAGTTTGTGTTGAGGGGTGTGTGAGGAGAGCTGCTTGTAACTATGGTCAGTGCTGTCAGTCCTCCTTCCCACCCAGCCAGATATCCCACCATGCAACGTGCTTGCATTGCAGGGAGTGCAAGTTGGCTTTCAGGATGTCAGGCAGTGGTGTTCTGCTGTTTGTTGGTGCACAGTTCCCAGCAGGGCCTTGTGCTCCCCACAGCAGTACCCAGTGTCAGCCATCTTGTCAGTCCTTTTCCACTCCCTGTGTTGTGAGCATGGTTCAGAGTGGTGTTGATGGTCCAAATGTGAGGCTGCCCATTATCTGTTACTACGAGTCCCATCATGCTCTTGGCTACACTGACTTCACCAGCATACACAGGATTCCTTCCTTTCTGTGAGCTTCCCTGTGAGGTGGTGTTCTAGTGGTGGCTAAATATCTGACAGTGTTTGTTGGTTAGATTTGTGCCACTGCCTAGCTCTATTTGGTATTGGGTTTGTACATGTCATGACACAGTTACATATCACTATGACATGGCATGTATTGTGTTTATCTGACTAACATACACTTCTTGGGATGATTATCTTTTGGTTGCTGTTGATTTGCTAGGGGTGCATGGTTTAACTATCCCCTTGACAGTGATGTGTGTGTATTGGCACACAATATTGTGTATATTAGTTGTGTACTCACCAGGCTCTGGGATGTTTGTTAGTCCATATACGCTCACTGGTGGTAGGATGGCCCGTACCTTCTCCTCCCAGGGACTGAGGTATACTGGTTTGGCAGGAGGGCCACTGCCGGTGTGCTGGCTCAGGAGGTAATCCTTCTTCAGTAGGTCCCTGACCCTCCTGCGCACATCATACCACCTGTTCTGGATGTCTTCCTTTGTGCGCAAACATGGTGATTGTGCGTTCACCCTGTCGACGATCCTCGCCCACATCTTGGTTTTCTGTGCCATGGGGGTCTGTTGGACCAATGTGCCAAACAACTGTGGCTCTACCCTCAGGATCTCGTCTACCATGAATTCCAATTCACTATCTAGGAACTTTGGATTCTTCTTTAGGGGCATGGTGATGGGTGGTGGTGGTGATTGATGTGTGTGTGTGTGTGCAAGTGAGGGTGTGTGAGTGTAGGTTTTGCTGTGTGTGTGTGAGGGTGATATTTCTTGAGGTGCTAATGGTGTGTGGCTTTTGTGTTGGATGAGCTGTGTGTGTGTCTGCTGTCTGATGGTGTTCTGTGCTGGCAGGTCAGTGGAATTTGCAAAGGATCATGGTAGGGATTTGTGGCCTTTATGTAGGTGGAGTTGGAGGTGTGTCCTTGTTCCATTTTTTTCACCCCCTGTATTTATTGGCTTTGTCATTGCTTCTTTGGCCCTCTTTTTTTGTATTTTTAGGTCTCGCCTGAGCCAGCGCATGCGCTGCTCTGGCGAGAGTTTTAGTAAGCGGGTTTTGGAAGTGCAAACAGCAGTTTGCTGGCGACCAGCTTGAGTTCACGTGAGCGTGCACGCGCGTCACGGGTCATTAAGTGCATCGCGATCACTTTCACTTTCGCGGCTTTGAAGTAAAGAAATAGATTATTTTTCTATTTCTTTACTTTTGCTATATCAGCGGCACCCGCGCTTTACTTTTAACATTAAAAGTAAAGCGCGGGTGCCATGATTGTAGCAAAAGTAAAGAAATAGAAAAATAATCTATTCTTTACTTTTGCTATAATCACGGCACCCGCGCTTTACTTTTAATGTTAAAAGTAAAGCTCGGGTGCCGCGATTATAATGGTGTA
The DNA here is from genome assembly GCA_963921515.1 of Calotriton arnoldi. Lineage (NCBI taxonomy): Eukaryota > Metazoa > Chordata > Amphibia > Caudata > Salamandridae > Calotriton > Calotriton arnoldi. Next base: position 967,480 of record CAWUFW010004508.1, on the reverse strand, counting down.
GCCAATAGGTCTCGCTTTTGGGACCTTATAAGTATTTAGTTATGCAACTGTTGCATGGCTAAACACTTATAAGGTCCCAAAGGCGAGACCTATTGGCTATGCCAATGCTTGTTTCATTTGTGATTATTTTGCATGTAGGAGTCGTTCTTCTGACCGAGTAGGACGTTGCAGTTGTCTTGTGCGCGCCTCTCCGAGTCGTTCCCGCTGTGTTTCAGCTCAGTTTCATATGCGGCGTACGCGTCGGTCGCGGAGTATTGTGTTTGTTCGGCTGGCTTTTGTATGCGTGTCGGTCGTACGGCTTGGGCTCCGTGCGAATCGGTCTGATTTAGCACCTATTGCATCGTACTGCGCGGGTCGGAGTTCGCGAGTACGTTCCGTTCGAGTTGATTCCTGGTGCGTGTCGGTCGGTTCGATTCGCGTGGTTTCCCGGCCGGATAGCTTGTTTCCGTCCAGGTCGGTCGTTCGCCTTGAGTTCCGTACGTGTCGGTCGTGATTCACATGCATTTCATCGTACTTCCCAGGTCGGGCAACGCCGGTACGTGTCGGTCGGACTATATTCCCGTACCGAGTCGGTCGGTATTTTTTCCGGCCCGAATCGGATTCGGCCCCTCAGTGTCCATGTGATAAAGTGTATATTGGACAAACCACACAAGCTGTGAAGGCTCTGATTCTCCAACATGGGTCTTGCATTAAATGCATGGCACAAGTGGCCCCACTATTTGTCCATTATGAGTCGATGAAACACTTCTAAACTTATTTACAATCATCAGTTCTGTTTGTGGCACAACAGAGTAGGTGATGAGGGTCAATTTCCTCTTTACTCTCTAAAATGGAAGCCCTTATGATTGAGAGATTTCAGACGGCGTATTCAGGCTTGACTGATTCAGATGAAATGCTGCCCTTGATTAAAATATAGCGCTAATACACTTAAAAGGTCTTCTTGTGTGACTCGCACATGAACACAGAGAGGCTAAATAATAGTGTTACACATAGGTTTAGGTGAGATGTGACTTTCCTTGTTGATAACTTGCTACAGAATTTGTTGTTTTTTGATTCACATATATCAAGTACGATAGGGCTAATATAGGATTATATACGTCTATACCAATAAAAGTGTAGTGACGGTACACATTTCAGAGGTTCCAACTCATATCTAAAAAGAGTACAGGTACAAAGGCATTGGAAATAAAAATGAAGATAATCAAAGAAAATGGCTAAATCGAAAACATTTTGAGTAGATCATTTTTGGGTGTAGATTGGTTGGGAAAACATTGTAGCACCAATTTAATAACATGATTTCTAAATTGGTGATGCATAAATGTACACTATGAAAACTATCAAACAAATAACGAATAACATCTTTTCGGTACATTGTCGTTGAGAAAGGATGTTATATGGCACAATCTCTGTAACTATGAATCAATTAGAGTTTCATATCTGTGGTGTAGAAATGCAAAGATGGCAACCTTTGTACATTCTAGGCATAACAATGTTTGAATGAATATCCCTGCAAATGGCATGAGATGAGCCAGAGGGTCACACAATCAACTTTTGAAAAATGTACAATTCCTTTCATTGGGAAATATGCAGAGAATGCAGTATGAAAGAGATCATGGCTTCTATATAGCAACATAAACACAAACACAAGCATCACCACATCACAAAAGCATACACTTTAAGACGGCGCCCACTTTGGTCTAAAAGGATTAACTCATTTTTGGCTTCCCAGAATGCACTTACGCCGGTTAAACTGCATGGATTTGCTTTGGGGCACTAAGCACTCAGGGCCTTACTTATGAAAAGTGATGCATCGCTGAGTGAAAACAGCGATGCGTCACTTCTCAGTGCGCCCTCCTTGCGACATGATGGATGCGTCATATTTACTGTATGACGCATCATGTCACAAGGAGTTACAGATACGTCAGTATTTCTGACGTATCTGTAGGCGCAAAAGTGATGAATTGCTGGGGTGTGTCTGAAAACAGACGCAAATCCAGCAATGTGTCCTTCCACATGGGGCAAGTCCCAAGTGAAAGGGCCTGCGCCAGTCTTATGCCTGGGGTGAGGCAGGCGTAATAAATTGACGCAATGGCGTCCTAGAAGTGGCGCACTGAAATCTCATAGATTTCAATGCGCCACTTCTACAAGGCTTTTTGTGGGGGAATGCCCACTCTACATCCTTTATACCAGGCGCAGGTATAATGTGGCGCAGGCCTTTACAAAGTGACGCATCTGCCTAGATGCTTCACTTTGTAAATATGGCGCACCATGGCGCATTTTTTATGCCGCCGGTGCGTCATAAAAAGGGATGCACTGGCGGCATAAAAGTGACACAAGGCCTTATAAATAAGGCCCTCAGCACATACATCTCACAAGCGGCCCCGTCCCAGCACTCCTTGGGATTCAATGCCCTAAAGACAAAAAGGATCAGGTACTTTGCAACCATGATAAGCGGAGATCCCCTTGGCGTCATTTGAGGGTAAGCAATACTATGTTGTTTGATTGGTACAGGTGTTATTTGTGGCCATCAACAGGTTTCACAAATGGTCATTTATTAATATAATTTTTACATATCTCTCTGTGCATAAATAGAGGAGGACAGCTTTCTCAAGATCCCCTTTGTTCTTTCAGACACTCCCGAAAGGGCATTTTGAAAATGGCATAGGTAACAAGGTTATGTTTAGTCACCAGGTCTCTGTTTTTGCACCAGGGCTGCCCGTCTGTGTTTCAAATGCGGTGTATAGTTTTCAAGGCACATTTGCACCTGCAGCCAGACACTGAAGCATGAGGTGAACACTACTTGCTGTGTAATGTGAGCCAGAGAATACACAACATTGGGAATGATATGTGCATTTACACATGTAACAATCACATAAAAGGCATGTATAAGTCATGTGGCATGAGACTTGTGGTGGTGTATTCTTTTTTAGCTGGTTCACAGTGTGGGGAACGCACAATGCTCCATTTAATATAACTTCTAATGTATCTCAGCTTTGATTTTAACCACTGTGTCTTTTGGATGTTTTGTGACACAAGATATACATACGTGTAAATGTTTTATATGATTTTAGAAATTTGTATTTGCAATTGAAGTGCAAATGCGACACACCAATATTAAAGGTGAAATACATGTATCTATAGGAAAATGTGACTTTGTCTTTCATTAGTCCTGAGGATGCCTAATATAATTATGGCAGAAATGTGTTGACCCATTTAATTCAGGGAAGCCTATGTGGTGAAAACTGATTATGGATTGATTAATTCTTGAAAGCAAAGAGGAACTAATTGAATAGAGAGATCATCTTCATCACATTCTTTGCTATGCTGGACAACCTCCAACTGGATTATGAACTAAATAAATTAACAAACACCTGTACCATTAATAAAATGCATGCACAGAATATATGTGTAGTAATTCATCAATTTAATTTTTCTATGTGTAGTTTATATACATTTGAATGTATGCGTGAAAGTCAAATATGTTTACCTGGAAAATGCAGTTTGTACCTTCTTTAGGGTGGGAAGTAAAATTAATGTTAAACCAGGTGGCAATCATGATGTGTTCACATGCACAATGATAAATAATAATTTAATTGTTAATGAATACCAAAGGTTTTGATCTAAACCTTTAATTGTCATTTTTACTTGTTAATCCTTATTGATCCAGGATCTATGGGGTTATTTGGGCAGACTCCTTTTCTCTATATGTACAGAAATATTTTATGAAACCACTCTTTAGAATCTTCAACAATGAAAATCTGTAATATGCTTATGCTGATGACATGCAGATATATTTGCAGGTCAAAGGACAAAATGATGACTTCAGGACACTCAGAGCTGTACTAGTTAAAGTAGCCCATGAGTTTATCAAAAAGAAGGTCAACAGAGCCAAGAAGGAAGTGCTACTCATAGAGAGTACATCACTAAAATGTATCTAGCAATGCTCCCATAATGCCTTGACCTTTTTGGTCTTCCCTCATTATTTTCTCATAGAAATAAAATTGGGAATTATTTAAGAGCTGATTATACAAATATACTTGGCTGTTACATCCACCTTCCTCTGCAAAAGACTAACGAAAAAATTCCCTCCACCAAAATGTGTGCCTGCATGATCTAGAGAATGCAGCTGCTTGCCTGATCCTGAAATGCAAGAAGACGTATGATATCAATGGAAGAATCAAATGACTGCCCTGGCTACAAGTTTAGATACCACTTTTCTACAAATCCTCTACTTGATATATATATAAAAACAAGCTCCTATAAATCTTTTGAAAATAATCAGCAAATACTGAACCAACAGATCCTTAGGATCAGATGATTTCCGAGTGCTAATCATCCATCCACTGGAACAGGCAGTTCTCAATTTTGGGTTTGAAACAGTCGGATGCTTTGCTTCCAGAAATCAAATAGAAAGCCAGTATTATAAAATTCAGGCGGTACAGAAAATATTTTTTTTCTATGTAGGTGTTCAGTGGTCATGCAGTCTCTGATGCCATAATTTTTAGATAGTGTGTGCAGCTAGATGAGTAGAGTAAATTTACTTTGTGGTGTGCACCATATTAGCAAATGAATGAATACGTAAATAGATAAATAACAAAGGGAAATGGGACATCCTTACCTGATTTCACATTTTAAATTAAAATAAGACAAAAAATTCCATAAGGAAAAATACAGGCTTTATAGTTGGTATACAGGATATTTATTATCTTAACAAAACTGGGTCAAAAGCCAAAACAAGATCAAGTTTGAAATATAAAATATTGACTTAATCCTGTCAAATACCTCCTCAACATCAAGGAAAAAAGCATTTAGGGGTTGATTAACTGAAGACAATTTCAAAGTAACATTAGAAAGAAACTGCATTAGCCAAGGATAATCATTCTTTAAAATAGCTTTATTGGTCTCACTAAACAATTGAAGGGATATATGACTCTAATCGGGTGGCTAACGTTTTAGCAAAACATAACAATATGTATTAAAGATATTGGCCTAAACGTTGTTATACAAACAATCGTCCTTCCCTCGCGTAGTAGTAAGAAACTGGAATATTATTTGGAGTTGGCGACTTCCCAACTCAAGGAATATTAATACTGCTTGTCAGGGTGAACCCTCAAGGTCGCTAAACTAGCCTGAACTCAACCCCGTCTTAGCTACGGCATAGAGCAGACAGGCTTAACATAGGGCAATGTGTAAAGAATTGTAGTACCAAAACAGTAATAAAGTCAGAACACCTCAATCAAAATTCCAAACTGACTTAGGAAAATAGAGTAATAACTAAACAAAATGACAACAAAATGTCACAATTCCAATATGGGGCCCCATGGAAAAGAATGGTTGAAGTTTGAGTAAATGAAGTGTCAAAAAGCACTTTACACCAAGTGTATTGGTCACAATGGAAGTCTGAATGTACAAAAGTTGAGAAAAATTCTAAATCTCACTTTAGAAACTGACTTTGTAACTTTTTTAAACAAAAGTGTTTACATTTCTTTTAAATTCTAACCCAAAATGGAACTTTGTCACTTTTTCAGATGCGCAAGAACGTTTGAGTTGGACGAAGCTGAAATTCAATCTGATGCTGTGTAACTGCCACTTTTTCCAGAGGGTCCTGCTGTAGCTCTGGAAGATCAACAGTTTAGAAACTTTCATCTGGTGTCCAAACAACCACAGGAGTACACTTATATGGCCCCCAGAACCTCAAGGGAATGAACATAGAAATTCTCTGGGTGCCAGGCAGAGGCCCGCAGCAAAGTCCAGTCCAGGTCCAATTGCTGCTGATCAGTTGGACATTTGGGGGGAAAAGGCCTCTTGTGGCTTGTTGGGTCCCTGTAGCTGCGCAGGAGGTGAGTCAGCTGATTCTTGGAGTCCACTTCGTTGTCCTGGGTACAAGAAGGAGAAGGTCCAGTCCTTCAGGGCTCCTCTCAGCTCACAGAGAGGAGGTCCTGTCCACTTCTGATCTTCCACAGGTCCATTCAGTGTTCTAAGGAGGGTGGTCTAGGATGCCATAATTATGCCTGGCACCAGCTAGTGGTTTGTGGTGCCTCCTGGCTCCTCCCTGATGGGAAACATCCAATACAACACTGGCATTACAACGCAACGCCTTTACAACGCAGCCATGTTTCAGTACATCGCATGCTATTACAAAGCATGCCATTACAACGCTGACCAGCACCTTCCTGAGGTAAGCACCCAGTGGTGTTAGAATAGTAAATTACATTGTAATGGAGCATGCGTTGTAATGGCTTATGTTGTGATAGTATGCGTTGTAATGGAAGTTGCATTGTAAAAACTGTGTTGTAAAAGTATGCATTGTAATAGTTTGGATTGTAACGCCATACATCCCTCCCTGACCAATGGGGTAAACGTTCACTGGGGCAACACTGCCCACCACTTTTGCAGCAGTTCCTGTTTGCCCTCCTGCAAACAAACCCACAGTGCACCTTATTCCCAAACTCAAAGATACAGAAACTCTTCTCCCCTTGTGCAAGCCTATGTTACCACCCAGAGATGTGGCCAGGGTAAGGAGCAGTCCCCTCCTCTGTGGTCACCCAAAACAGTCCTGGGTGTAGCTTTCCTTCCACTGGGTGGTGCTAGCTTGACTATGAGGACAAAGGCTGGGCCTTTCCAGGTGTCACCTGACATTTACTTCAACGGCAGGCCTCGTTGAAGTTTATTAAGTTTTTAGGCTGAACCTAAATGGTCTTCCTGCCAGACGAAAAAAAGACCTCCCCATTCCCCAGGCCATTATCCCTGCAATGAGAGCAGTTTTAACACCTCATTGATGTCAAGACTGACAGCTACGGGAGAGCTAATGTAAATTAGCCTTCAGAAGCTGCAGGCACAGAAAATGTAACTTTATAAGGTTTACTACATGTCCCACTTTTAAATATCATGCACTCTACTTTGTGGGTTACAAAGTCTACGTAGGGGTGACTTAATATTTAAAAAGTGGATCTTTCCTTGTCAAAAATGTTGTTTTAGCAGGTCACACTGCAGGTTTTACACTGCAGCAGTCAGGTTCCAATGGTAGGCCTGAAGCCATGTTTTGAAGGCCCACTCTGTAGAGGGCACAATAGTTGCTGCAGTCTACAGGTGACATTTAATTTCTAGGGCCTGGGTGCATTTTCTTCACCATATACTAGGAAGCTAGAGGCAGGATAAATGTGTCAATCCTGGATAAGGCAATGTAACCATGTTTAAGGGGGCAGCAGAGCCACATTACTCCTAGTTAGCAGGTGTAAAGTGCATTGAGTTCTGAAGCCAGCAAAGCAGATAGAACAAAACATTGGAGGGATGACACACAAAAGATGGTAATTTCCTACACTTGGGATAGTATGAATTAAAAATTACTAATAGTTTTAGGAATAGCTCATCTGAAATACAGGAGTAAATGGAAACATTTAGCAGGACAAGAACTTTTGTGTTTTTAAAGAAAAAAGATAGCATTTTTAAACTCTTACAAATTATACTGATTTCCAATTTCTCACAGATCAAATCTGTTCAAAATAATTATCAAGCTCTTGTTGTGAACCAGCATCATATTTGACATTCAAGGAATATTAATATTGTTTACATGTTTTAGAAATTTCCTTGCCTGAAACTAAGATATGATTATTCTATGTTGTTAATGCCAATCACATTACATTCATTATTAACTTTCAAGTAGTTTGACAATATTTTGCCTTCTTTATTTTGACTACTGAAATATTTGGTCTTTACTTTGAGGAAAATCCTATTGGCATCCAATGCAGCAAGCTTCTTTAATTCATTTTTTCGTTTATCAAATCAGACACAATGTGTAACACAGATATACTAAAGTGTTAATTTGCTTTCAAGTCTTTCCCTTAGTGAAATACCAAATAGCAAAAACTTTAAAACAGTTTTATAGCTTTAAATGTATCCCTAGTGTTTGATATGGAAGTATCTCCTTTGAAAAGTCAATCAATTCGATGGTAAAATTAGCATCACACAAGCAGTAATAATTGAACCTCTACCTACCAGCAGGCTTCCCAGTACAATTATGATCTGCAGTGATTATCACATGAGCATGATCAGACATGATAACAGACCAAATATCTAAGTTTATCAGATTAGCAGTATTGGATATATTGGACAGGGGAAAGAGTAGAATGTACATAATTTTGAATTTGGATTGCAGATTCTTGAAGAATAAAAAAGGCTCTGAATTAATAACACTTTTAAACACTGTGGTGCTGATTTTGATGTGTGTGTCAATGTGGAGGAAAATCCATTTTCGGAGCCTGAAGTATTTCCTTCAGAATTGGTGCATCCTTCCATGGTTACCAATGCTGTTGGTTTTTACACCAAATGAGTTGTTATGCAGCTAATTTTGATCCCACTTACCTCCAGTTTTCTAGTGTTATTTTTGGAGGTATTTTCCTCCAGGGAGAAGCTGGGCTTAGCAACTTCATTTTACTTCAGTGACATAGATTGTGGTCATTTCATCTCGGGAAACTGGTTATATTTTTGTCATTTGTGTATTTTATCATAGAATACATATCAAAATGGCAGCAATAGGAGCAGCTTTGTGGAACAACGTTTCACATCTTGTTCCGAGACAAGTGCCAGTTCAGTCTGCTGCTGGCCCTCGGCAGGATATGGCATTCCATGATGCACTACAAACTTGAAGACGGTACAAGCAGCACATCTACAGGTGTAGAGTTGATCTTTTTTGCAATGTCAGTTTAATAAGTTTTAAAGAATTACAGACTAGATTCTCACACAATATTATTCATACTTGACCTTATAAAGTGTGATTTAGAGCCCAATAGTAACATTAGAACTGCTGTCCCACCACTGGTTAAATTGCTGTCAGTGTTGCACTTCTGTGCAACTGGTTCTTTTCCAGGAATTGTTGCCATGCCTTCTGGACTCTCTCAGTCCACCTTCAGTAAAATATTGCAGCAAGTACTCAGTGCTATATTGAAACTTATGCAGCGTTTTGTCATCTTCCCTAAAACTGCATGTGCGCTAACCAAAGTGAAGAGTGCATTCTATAATATTGCTGGGTTCCCAAACGTTGTTGGAGCCATTGATTATCACACATTCGCATTGTTTTATCCCATGCTTGAGAACTGATGTTCAGGAATTGAAAGCTGAACTACTCCATCAATGGTCAAATGACTTGCACTGCTGACCTCATCATCACACACTGTAATGTAAAGTTCCCAGCATCTGCACATGACTCCTTTATCCTACGCAGTAGCTGTATTCCTAATGTTATGACAACTCTTCAACATGAAATCAACTGTTACTTGGTGAGCGGTTTTAGTTTATGTATATTTCTTTTTGTCAATCACATTTTGTTATTGCCATTAGTTTATCATTATCATACAGTCATAGGAATGAGAAGTAAGGCACATAATATTCAAATCACTTGTTTATTATGGTGGTAAAATAGTTCATTAACAGCTGCCATTTTCTTCAGTCTGTCCAGAAGGACTAGTTTACATACTCTCAATGTAAATGTTATTTCACACGATGGTCTAAGTTTGTTTCACCTGTCATTTTTGTCTTTGAATTTTTTCGTTTTTAAGTGGAATACATTGTGTAAAAAAATGTTTTTGTAAAGTGTGGTGTTCTGTAAATGAAAGGTTTCTTTTCTGAGACATGAAAAAATATTTATTTGCTTTGTTATTCTAAATAATTTAAAATAAGCTAAATAAAGCAATAAGAACCCTAGAATTGATGGTCTAGGGCATTCTTTTTAAAGTATGTAAACTAGTCCTTCTGGACATACTCTTTTTTCTTGTATTTACAGTGGTCCAGTCCAGGAGGTTTTAGGACCCGAGCCTTCTTTGTTCTCAATTTTCTTCAGTCTGGCGGTAAATGGAATTTCTATTTGAAAAACCATATAAGATGGTCATAACAGAGAGACCATAATGTTTGTCCAATAGAGTACCAAAGAGATTGCTGTTATATTAACAATCTGATTGGCTTCCTTATTGAACAGTTAGAATAGGATCCTCTGTTAGGCTGTTTCTGAATGGCTGTTGACAGACAATCAGGGGCTTCTTTGCAAGCCCATTGCGCTGCCGGTGCATCACTTTTTTTCGATGCACCGATGGTGCAATGAGCTTACCCATATTTGCACGACAATCAAAAGTCACCCTCTGTGACTTTTCTTGGCATTGTAAATAAGGGCCCCTTTCACGCATTATTCTGCATAAAAGGGGCTTCCATGGGTGTTGCTGTGGGTGTTCCCACGCAACATCCATAAAACTTGATGAGTTCCCAGATTTACAACATTTTCGAAATCTGGGAACGCGTCAGAATCCTACGCCTCCCCAGGGGAGGCATAGGCGTAGCGCAATGAGGAGAAACACTCTTATTTCTCCTAATTGTTTCCTCTTTCTATGCGTGCTGCATTCATCAGCATGCATAGAAAGAGGAAAATGCAATTAATGATTGTTGTTGTGCAGAAGGTGTACCCTTCCTGCATCAAAACAGTCCTCCCCACAGCACAAGCACCCTTGCAAAATGACGCAAGGGTGTCTGTGCTGGCGCACGGCTGCTATTTGTGCACCGGCGCTGGGGAGAAGGACAGGAATGGGCCGTATCTAGTAGATACGGCCTATTCCTGCCCTTTAATTTTGACACTAGGCAGTGCAGCAGGAAAGCTTGCTGCACCGCTGTCTGTCAAAATATAGTAAATGAGGCCCTCAGTTTACCAAACAGTCTGGGAATCTGGTGTGGGCTGGTAGTTTCAGAGTTGTCTACGAACCGCTGAGGGATACTATCTGCTGTTTGCAGGCGACATTTCCAGCCCATGCTAGGTGGTAGAAGATCCCACCCAAAAAGCGGATTTGGCTTTGTATTCATTTCCTTTAACTATGGATTGGTTATACAATTTGCCCAGCCCTATTTTTTTGAACCAATTGTTAACAGCTATTGCCAGTTTTATAGATTCAGCCACAGTCATGGCATTAGATCAAGGCCAGGCAATTGTGTTCTACAAATCACAAAATACGCATTCAGCCAACTTGCCAGGTATAAACTAGATCAATGATTAGATCAATGATTGCCTTTTTTGTAACACATCCATCGATATGTTTTGTTCTCTACAGGTGATAGTGTATATCCATTGAAGGCGTGGTTGATGACCCAAATTTTATATGCACGCAATGCAGCAGAATCCAGGTACAATGTCTCCCACATACAAACCAGGAGCACAATAGAGAGAGCATTTGGCCTATTAAAGAGTAGATTTTGCTGTCTTCATGGATCAGGAGGTGATCTTCTCTATTCATCAGAGAAAGTGTGCTGAATCGTTGTGTTATACTGCAAGTTGCATAAAATAGCAACAGGCATAACATTCCTCCCCTCCGAGGATTGTGACATAAACATGGAAGATATAGGTGTGCATAATCACAATATGGTTGATGAAGGAAGTGAAGCTGCTCAAGTCAGTCGAGAAATAGTTCTGAATGTATGAACATAAGTGGTTCAAATATCACATGGATCAAAGTGTTGCTTGACCAGCAGTTAATGTTCTATTTCTTGGCCTTCACCAATCCTTTACTGGTATGTGCACAAACCAGTTGTTTATCTACTTGCATTTTTGGTATGGGCAGAATAACTAATTCCATTCCTGTGTTGGTCAATGGAAGGTGGTCATTGTATGTTTCTTAATCAGTACACGCAAATAAGAGCAAAATAAAGACTTACAAGAAGTTATCAGGTATCTCTTTTATTATTTATCAAAAGTGATAATCCAACATATTCAATCAAACCAAAGTCAGCGCCAAGTGGCCTGTTACACAATGTGCAATTAATAGGCAGCTGCACTGTGCCTTAACAACGTAGCATTCGAAACCTGGAACTATTGTAAGCGGCAACAAACCTGCAACTTGCAAAGTAAACAATTATAAGTACATACTTTGAATTGTACATGAGAGACAACTTAACCTATGCAACATTCATGCTACCATTAAGTGGCCTCAGTAATATTTAGCAGGAGGCATGCATTGCAATAACACAAAACAGTCATCATGTTACTTTTAAAACTTTGATTTCTTTGGAGCAGGTGTAACATATCCACACTGATTACGTAGCACACGTGAGGATGGCAGGAGCACATTAAAGATTGAAGCAGTGTTATTCCCATTTGGCTGAACCTGTGTATATTGCACAGAAGGGAATCTTTCAGCAAGTTTAGGGTTAGTTCTTTTGTCAACTACTAGGGTCTGTTCTTCTTTAGACACATTCCCTGTTGTGCAAGTATGTCTTTTATGGCTTCTATACATTTGGTGTTACTGTCCATGCAGTCTTTCAAATTGGCCTGTATTGTAATTAACTGTTTCTGGATGTTTAAGTTACTGTCTACATATTTTGTGACTGACTTTGTCAAATTATCAATACTTTTACCTATTTGCATCAACTCATGCAATGTGGACAAACTGTCCACATGAGAGATCATGTGCTCTTTTTCATTGCAACTGTATGTCTATGTATTAAAATATTTATTGACTCCATCAATAGACACTGCTTGTCAGTATTTTGCACTAATTTGTCTTGACTCTCTAAAACATTGACCACATTAATTTCATTGTCCATTTGACCCTCCATACTCTTTTTTTAAAAAAAAAATTTTTTGTTAAACAGGCTCAGGATAGTACACAGAATCATCATATCCAAAGATTGTACATAGCACATCATTGTTATTATCAACCCACCCAAGATCATGCCCAACTTATCGCACCCCATGTGAACTCTTGGAATGCTCTAATCTAATCTGAAATAGCCCTCCCACCTAGCTCCCTACCCCAGCTAGTATCCACGGTATTTCTGCCTTTCTCCCCATATTTTATCCCATTTGTGTGGACAACCCCTGGCTTTGTAAACCACTTTCTCTGCCCTTGCACACCAGTCCATGTCAGACTTCCAGGCTCTCACTTCTGGTACCTGTCTTGCCCCCCATTTTTGGGCTATATTTCGTTTTGCCACCATCGCAGCTACCTTCAGCCAAATAGTTGTATATTTTGGCCATTTATCTTCCCCTGTGACGCACAGAAGCATCCAGCGTGAGTCAACTGGAATTGTTATCCCCGTGACTTTTGACATGACTTTCGCCACTCCCTTCCAGTATTCATGTATATATTTACAATCCCACAAAATATGAAAAAAGGTACCAATTTCTCCACATTCCCTAACACAGTATTCAGACATCCCATATCCCAGTTTATATAACAGTGATCTAGAGGCATATGGCATGTGTAATATGCGCAGCTGTACCAGACGGAACCTGGCTCTAATTGCGTCTTCCCTGGGGCTTTGTACCGCCTCTGCCCAATCATCGTCCTCAAGTAGCCCCACTTCTGTCTCCCATGATGCCCGGAGAGGATCTATTGGATTAGGGGAGTTATAGAGCAATTTTTTATATGTCAGGGAGGTGGCCTTGGTCTCCATCAGGTCCATCATTAGTCTGTCTTCCAAAGGGGAATAATCCGGCAGAGTGTCCCCCTCCCTAATATGCTGGTATAATGCGTGCCTGAGCTGTAAGTATTTATATTGTTCCAAATCCGCCAATTCATATTCCCCTTGTAGTTCCGTGAATGTGAGTGGTTTTTGACCACTCCATATATCCTCTAGTTTCTCAATCCCCAGCACTTCCCATTTCCTGAAAGTCTTCCTAAGGGCCTTCAGTTCCGTCAAGTGCAGCTCACTGTCCCACTATGGCGTTTTCCCGGTTAACTTGCCCTTCCAACCCACGTGTTTTGTCGCCTCTTTCCAGACTCGGATGACTGTTCGTGTAGGCATAGGTAAAGACTTGTCTGAGCTCCCGCTGTATAGAGCTGCCATTTACCCCCTTGCTCCCATCGCCCAGTGATCCGCCCTAAGCGCAGGGTCACTGTGGTCTCCAAAGGTCCAATCGTTATTCACAATCAGTTGCAAAGCCCATTAGTACTTTATAATATCTGGGACCGCCAATCCCCCCTCGTACACTCCCCTCTGTAGCTTCCCTAGTGCTATCCTGGCACTACCACCGTCCCAGAAGAGTCTACGCACTTCACTATTTATATCTCTGAATATTTCTGTGGGATCACGTGAGGAGTATTTTGTATTACATACAATAGTCGAGGTAGTGACATCATTTTAAAGAGGACTGCCCTCCCCATCAAAGACACCAGCAGTTTCCTCCAGTGTTCCACATCTTCTCTTAATCTCTGTATCTGTGGGTATACATTGTCCACCAGAAAGTCTGATTCATTCATGGAGATCTGCATGCCCAGGTACGTATATTTTGGTTTAATTTGCAGGGGAGCATTATCCACTAGTCTCTGTGGGAGTTCACCGGCCAGCTGGAACATAAGAGATTTTGTCCAGTTGATCGTGTACCCAGAGTATGTGCCGAACAGCTGAAAGACCTGGAGGACCCTATGAACTGACCTATATGGGCTAGTAAGGTACAGGAGGACGTCGTCAGCATATAGCGATATTATGTCCTCCAAGGCCCCACCCCCGGGTATTCCCTGTAGCACCGCTTCGTTACGTATCCATTTTGCCCGAGGCTCCAATGCAAGGGCGAAAATCATCGGGGAGAGTGGACACCCCTGCCGCTACCGTTACTGAGGGAGAATGAACGAGACACTTCTCTATTTACTCACACTTTGGCCTGTGGGTTTCAGCCAAGAGCAAAACTCCGGGCCGAAGCCCATTCTGTCCAGAGTGGCAAATATAAACTGCCACTCTATACTGTCAAACCCATCTGCATGTCTAACGATAGGAGGACCTCGGCCCTCCCCGGCGTACGTTTGAACCAGTCAAGAACTCCATACAGTCTCCTCAGATTCAGTCGCGTTCTACGGTGGGGCATGAATCCAGATTGATCTGGATGGACCAGTGTAGCTATCACTGGTCTCAACCTGTTTGCTAGGACCTTGGGCAGGTCCTTTGCTTCCACATTTAAAAGCGATTTGGGCTTGTATGACCCACAATCAGTCGGGGTTTACTTTTTTGGGATTACAACGATAGTAGCTGTATGTACGTCAACTGGGAGTTCCCCTTGGTCTCTCGCGCCTTTGTGCATGTTTAAGAGGTGCGGAGCTATCTTGCTCACCATGCTTTTGTAGAATTCTATCGGTAAGCCGTTAGGACCGGCTGCTTTCCCAGATTGTAATTCTGAGAGGGCATTCGTGATCTCTTCCACCGTTATTTCTTGGCCCAAGGTCTGTCTGTCATCCTTCTCTAGACTCGGGAGTTCATTTCTCGCAACAGTGCGTTTCAGTCACCGCTCGTCCTCTTTCTACCAGAGGTATATATGCCCTCATAGTATTTAGCGAATTCCTTCGCTATGTCCTTTCCTACTCGTTTACTCCCTCCCCCAGGATTTCGTATTTCTGAGACCCAGCTCCTATCTTTATCCCCACGCTCTAGCCACGCTATTAACTTATTTGCTTTGTCCCCAACATCATATATTTTCCTCTGGACAGCTAGCACTTGCGCCTTTGCTTTGTTACCGCTCAACTCTTTCAGTTCCTGTCTCTTGTAGACCAGCTTACGAGCCGCTTCGCAATCGGTCTTTCCCTTCTCTCCCAGTTCCTCCTCCAGTTGGAGTATCTCCTGTTCCAGGGCTTTTTCTTCTTTTATTTGCTTTCTCTTATAAATTCCAATTTCAGCTTGTATAAACCCCCGGATCACTGTTTTATACGCCTCCCAGAGTGTAGAGGCGGAGTTCACCGTACCCTCATTAAGGTCAAAGTACTGTGTAGTGTGCGCCTGTACCTTATGTGCAAATTGCTTGTTTCTAAAATGCCACAGGTCTAGTCTGAGAGGCAGGGTGTTATTTCTATACGGCCCTTGCAGTTGAACCATTACTGGTGGGTGATCCGAAATACCCCTCGCTTTAAGAGTCGCATCCTGGAATTGTCCCACTTGTGAGGTCAATGTGAAAATGTAGTCTAATCTGGAATGGGTTTTATGCGCCGCCGAAATGTCCATGGACTGACGACCCGTTGGGTTGTGTGCCCTCCAGAGATCCGTCATGCCCATTGCCTCTATAAACCCCTTCAGTGGTTCCTTTCCTGTCGCCCCAGCTGCGTTGGTCAACCTATCCATTTGGGGATCTAGCACCGCGTTCATGTCACCCCGACCACCATCTTACCCCCTGGCATTTCCAATAGCACTTTGCCAAGTTGTGCAAGGGTATCTGCATGCAGGCGTGGTGGGACATAAACTGAGCAAAAATTCACAGTCCTCCCTTCCCAACCTGTCGAAATGGCCACATACCTCCCCAATGTGTCAAACCAGCATCTTTGTGTGATCAGTGGTGTAGAGACTTTTATTAGAACTCCCACCCCCCTCGAGCCTGTAGTATAACCTGCATGAGCCTGAAGCCTATACCCATACCTATTGAGTGCTTTACAGTGGTTACCCTGTAGGTGGGTTTCTTGGAGCAAAACCACGTCAGGGCCATGTCGTCTCAAATACTGTAGCACTAACGTCCTTTTAACTTTACTGCCCAATCCGTTGACGTTCCATGTCAATATTGTTAACGTCATCTTGGTAGGTGACCCCTTCGCCCTCGCTCAACATTTGTATGCTTATATTTAGTCTTGATACTATTTGCGTGATTATCCCTCACTTCTCTGAGCCTAGAACTTACAACAACACTGGTGAACTCGCCCACCTGATGTGGGCATAACCCCTGAAACTTCGCCGCCCACCCTGCTTCCCTGCTTGACAGGTTTAGAACTACCCGCCACCCCAATCGGCAGAGAGCCTGTCACCCCATAGAACTATTTCTCACTAGGGTGTGCCTGGAGCCAAACCTTAACTCCGCCCTCACCCACGCTTCCAGCCCATATATGCTATATTTTATACCCCGTACAGTGCCACAATGGTCAAATTTTCCCGTATTCAGATCTCACCCCCACCCTAAACCCACCTCACACAAAATCAGTCCCCCAGTTACTTCCTTTCAAGATGATGCCGCATAAGGTAATCATCGCACATCACTCTCCATGCTGCTCGGTCTCGCCTGTCGGTCCGTGTCCCCGGAGCCCCGGGGGTTCCTTTCATCTCTATGTCTTGCCGCTTTTTGCTTGACGTCACGCCAACCTTTGAGCCATTCCCAGGTGTCCTCTGGTGTGGTGAAGTACCAGGATTTCCCCTCCGCCACCACTCGTAGTTGCGCAGGGAAGAACATCATGTACTTGATTTCCTTAGCTCTTAGCTCTTTTTTGACAGCCTCAAAACTGCGACGTAGTTTCTGGACTTGAAGTGTGAAATCCTGAAAGAAACAGATCGTAGCATTTTCATAATGTAAATCACCATGAGTCCTGGCTGCTTGCAGGATTACGTCTCTATCCCTAAAGTTAAGGACCTTAGCGATGATCGTTCTCGGCGGCGCCCCTGGTTGAGGTCTCAGGCCCGGGGTTCTGTGAGCCCGTTCGATAGTAAAAAAATTTGACATTCTCTTGGGGCACAAATGTTGCATGATCAATTCTTCCAGGAAGAGCTCCACACTTGGGCCTTCCATTCCCTCCGGCACCCCTACTACACGGAGGTTGTTGTGTTGCGCCCTTCCTTCCTGGTCCTCGGGTTTTGCTGCTAGGGCATCTTGCTGCTGCCTGAGAGTCTTCACTTAATCCTCAAGACCTTTCATAGAGTCTTTTAGTTGAGCATTACTTCCTTCCGCTACTGCTACTTTCTCCGAGATTTTCCTAAAGTCAGCCCTCTGGAGGTTCACCTATACCATTACCGAGTCAATTTTGGGCTCCAGCGCCCCTTTAAGATCTGTGATCGCCGCCATTATGGCCGCCAACGAGGGTTCTGACTCACCCAGTTCCTCCTCCTGGGCCCCAAGATCACCTGTTCCCATTCTAGGCACTGCATACTTGTCCATTTTGTTAGTTTGAGTTATAGGAGGTCCTTTTGGTTTCACCATTTCCGGTAGCGGTCCCTCCTGGCAATCGTCAATACCCACTCTTCTCTCCAGGGCCTACTATCTGACCTTGATGGTTGTGTGATTGAGGACTCCAGCAGTCGGTTCCTCTCTGTAGATAGGTGCTTTACTTCAGAGGTGCCCGGAGCACCCCTTCCTGGTTTCGCCATTCTATATGACCAACCACTATGCCGTACTGTATGTCCAACCCGTTTGTCCAACCAACTTGAGCTGGGGGGTCCCAATTCCTCACATAGGTTCTCTCAAGCTGCCACTTCGTCTCTTAGCGGTCGCTTGTGCTGCTCCTCTGTATTTTGGCCCTGTTGTCACTTCTAACTTTGTGATATTGACTGGTGATTCACCTGCCAGGGTCCACTCCAGATTTTGTGGCACTATCCGGTCTCAGCCAGTCCTGCTACTCCCTCACATCTGTGTGGGCCTATTTCCTCTCTTTTCAAGCGTAATCAATGCCCTTATAGACCTCACTGGCCATCCAGGGGGGAGAGGGGGGCCGTAAGCCCGTATGCACGCTCAGCTCGTACCCCCCTCGCCTCCACTCTCCTTCGGTCACTCGCGGTGCCCCCGACAGTACCTGCCACCAGTCGTACAAAATGGCGCCAACCTCATTCCTATGGCCTGGGGCCCACTCAGGCCCTCTGCTTTCCAAATGCACAGTCCCACGGCAAGGCCTCCTCCGTTGCCTCTTATACCTTGGGGCTCGGCAGCTCGCGAAGTGCCCGCTTACTACCCCGCGATATTCAGGGCCTAGTCCGATCCTTTCAGTACGCGCTATTTGGGCCTCACTGCTCCTGCAGTGCACGCCACTCTCGGGGCCTGTCCTCACTTTCGCAGCCCCCCGCCTGGGCCGTCCACTTTTCGGAGGGCTCACTACAAACAGTGCTTGTGCCGATTTTTCATTCCTTAGGTGCCTACGCTTATCTCATCGCCCGGTTGCAGCCACAATCTGGGGACAGCGACGCAGCGGAGTCGTGTGGGGGGTCGGTGTACCTTTAGGCCGATACCGGGTCTCCGCTTTGTTTGCCGCTGCCCTCCCGATGTTTCCGCCGCACTCAGGCCACAGGGTGACGATCCAATCGAAAAGGACAGCCGGAGAATCCCATTCAAGTTCCCGGCTCTCCGTCGGTTGCACCTCCCCACTGCCAGCCTGTATTTCCGCTTTCTCTCCGCCCGCTTCCTCCGAACACTCTTCAGCCGGCCAGCATTCCCACAACTTTAACTCTGCATTTCCCGGGAATTCAGCCGGTTTCGATCTTCTACACAGGGTGACGAATAGATCTCCCGCGTTTTCTCACTGCCACAGATGGATTTCACTGCGGATTTTCGGGCTTTCACTGCTTACGAGCGCGGAGCTCCTTTAATGTGCAGCCATTGCTGTTGGCCATTGCTGTTGGCTCCAAGCCACGCCCCCCTCCATACTCTTTCTAATCTTCTCATTCACAAACAGTTGACTCTTCCTACCTGTTTTGCCCGTTTGGTCAGTGTCACCCATTACACCCGTCAAATTTCCCTGACCCTCTCTACCCTTTGCACTACTTAGATCCCTATGTCACCTCACATCCCTTTCATATATCTGACTTACATCACTAATTTCACCCACTACACCTTGTAGATTGTGTGCAGCTTGAACAAGGTCTTTAGTTTCAAGATTGTCAACATTCCTTACAAGGTATGTTTCTTGCACTATATCCAGTTCACCATTATCACCACACTCTGGTAGGATTATTTAATTCTCAAAGTTTACACCATTCTGTACATTCCCCAGACATGTGGTACTTGACAAAAGAATTCCCTCTCTGTCTCTGACTTCCAACATCATAACTTTATTTTCATGTAACAACATTTCAGATTCACTGCTCTGTTGAGGACCAGCTTACATTAATGCCCGATCTGGTCTCTGGGATGGTGCACAGGTTGCAAAAAATATGTAGAAGTCAATTAACAAGAAAGTTAATAAAATGATTATATGAACCGTTTGAGGTAGAAACACATTCTTTTTGTTCAAATCTGCAGATTATTTGGCAGATGGTTAATTATGTGGCAAATGTGGCAAATCTACAATTATGCAAAACTCTCTGCTGCTGCACACTCACATAAATTCAGTGGCCTTGATTATTGCACAAATTGCGTGCTTGCATCCCTTTGTGATGAGAGGACGCATTGCTAGCTAAATACATGGTGCAAAAAACAGAAGGGCAGCAAACAGCAATCACTAGAGTTCTGGTCATTTACAATGGTTCTCTGCCACATATTTGCTGTGTATGATGCTTAATTATGCGACACAAGATAATACATTAATTTTGGAAATGTTGCTTAACAAGCGTAATGTAAACATTACCGAAATTATGCGAGATTACGCTTACGTAATGGACATTTCATTAGGGCCTAAAGATATTTTAACAAAAGGAGAAGGGAAAAAGCTAACCTGGCTGTTCAGTTTCTGTACATTCCAGGGTGGTATCAATTCCATCTAGTCCTTCCAAACTAGCAGGATCCATAATCTCCAACACTTTTAATTCAACATTACTAAGGTTAAACTCTAAGGGACACCCGCCACCTGTCCCTTTAGCGTGCTGCTTTGCCTTGCTACAATCTTCACACACTTTCTTGCGCAGGTCATACCACCTCTTTTTAATCTCAGCTACAAGGCGTTTGGTAGTGGAGATGGCATTTATTTATTGCAGGATACTGTCCCAGATACCATTTTTAATGTGCAGAGATGTACGATGGGACTGTGCACCAAATAAAACATCATAGTTTCCGGGACATAGTCAACAAGCAGTTCCAAAGATTGTTCGGAAAATTTAGCCTTCCTGTGTCTACATAGATTTGCATTGGCCATGTTTGCAAATAGATTACCTTCAGCCGAGTAGCCTGTATCTTGATAACTGATCTGCCAAATAATCCTTTGAACAGAAAAATGTTTTTGTTATGTTCCTGAACATGGCTTTTCCAGCAGCAGCTGAATTAAGAATGATTTATTGGTAGCAAAGTTCACAGGCCAGATTATCTGTCAGCAAGTGTGTGACACGCTTTGCTTTTAACTCCACAAATCCGACTCCTACACATTTCCGACTAATTCTAATGGTTGTTATTGTGAGAAGGTGGCCTGGTATATGCTGTCCACTAATTAAAGTGGGCACCTTGTACCAGTCCACACGACCCTTCTGATGTATGAGGTCAAAGATAACCTTTAGAAAGCTATCCTAGTGGTAGCTGTGGAGAGCAGCCTTCAGGCTTAATCTTAAAGGAATGTAAAGCAGCTTGTTTTACCAGAGTATCACCTCCTGAGAGACTAAATGACACAGTAGTGATATAAAAATATGTATTTATTACTATAACACTCTCTACTAATCTCTACACGAGATTAGAACACAAAGCACACAATACTGAATCAATAGAACATTCGTAAGTAGCACAATACACAGCGGGCTCCAGGGGGAGACCGAACCATATACTAAAACAAGCATTTGCAATGCAATAGGTCTCGCATTTACGTGAGTTTGAGCTATTGACATTGTAAATGACAATGCCTTTAATTTATGTTTTGGTTTTAAAACATAAATAAAAGGCATTGTTATTTACAATGCCAATAGCTTAAACTCGTGTAAATACGAGACCTATTGCATTGCAAATGGTTGTTTTCGTGGGTTTTCGTTTTCACTTTTCCGCAAGAGTTCTCCAACATTTCTTTCTCTCACTCACCAGGCCTTTCCGCCCTCTCTTTTATCCACCTACCCTCCCTCCCTCATTCACATCTTCTCGCGTTCAATGTCTGTCGGCTCCATCTTTTCCGTTCTACTTTCCGCTGCCCCTGCCACCCTGCTTACTCCCCACTGCCTCCCACCCGCGCACATTCTCCTCTTGTACACTTATCACTCGCTGTCCTTTCTCCATCTCCATCCTTCTGTGGTAGCTCCTGTGCTCCCTCTCTCACGTGCCATTTCTACCCACACAGATTGCGTCGAAGTGCTGAGAGGTGCGGGTGGAAGGAGGACCAATGAGGAGAAAGAATGGTGTAAGCACCAGCGAGTTCCATGTCACAGCAATTGCTTGATGCTGTCTGGGCCACTTCTGGAGCGCCCCTTTGCTTCAAGGGCATTCTGTCACCCCTAAATAACAGTAACCGGCCCATCGAAACGTGTCGTTCATTAATGTATGTGTTTCTGTCTGTGACGCCGCCATCTGACTGTACTTGCCTGGCTGCGTCTATCTGCCCAGCAGCGTATACCCAGCGTACGTTTCTGCTCCTGTACCATGTTTCTCAAGGTTCCTGAGTCCCCCCTTGACATCAGAGTAGATAGAATCAAGCCATTACCAGCTCAATGGCAAGCTAAAAAAACACATACACACATACAAGAATACTCATGCCCTCTAATCCTCTGCTGCAGCCCTGCACATGTAGCAATCCCCTCCATGGTCTCGCCCCTCCCTTCACACCCCCAACTCCCCTTTGCTTCGTGCTCAGCCGGGGCCTTACACATCAGCTTGGAGCGCTCTTTAATACATGTTTGGGTGTGTGATTCCCTAGCTCAGGTTTAGACGCTGTAGCCAATAATTGGTGTTTTAAGAAGACGCGTCAGTCACTGTGACCCTTACCCCCTGAAAACTTGAGGCTAAATTCTATGAACTCCCAGACATGTCAACGGCAGGCTTAAGAGGAGAGGGGGTGGCTTAACGGCTAGAGCGGCCGACTTTGAAGCTGGGGAACCAGGCTCGAGTCTCGGCAGGGACGCTTAACATCCTGTGGTTGTGGGCAAATTGCTTAATCCCCCCCCGCCTAAAATGAATGTGTCCGTCTGTAATGTACCCGGTGCTCATCTAAAGCATTCTGATACCGTCAGGTCGAGTTCGCGCTATATAAAACTACAATAATAATAATGGAGCAATCAGGCTCGCGGATCACTGTTGTGGAAGATGGGAAGAGAGTAAAAGTCCATAAAAGAGCTGTCCATCGCCATGTTCGCGCCAGAAGACGATATGCTATACATATAGCTCCCTTTTATTTAAACCACATTATTAGCACAAAGGCACTGTAGGTTAGCTTTCAAGCAGGGGCCTCTGTGGTCAGAAAACGTTTGTACTGCGCCATAGTCGTGCTGCTTCTGAACTTTATCTCCCTGTCGTCAGGCCAATAACATATAACATTAATGAAAACCGGAAGCGGCTAACTAAAGAGCAGGAGAAGGTATTCCGGTGTTCCTGGGGGATTATTGACGGCTTCTGCCAGCGCGGTTGTCCGCGCCGGCCGGAGGAAGCCCGTAGGAGCTGTACACGGTCTGTTGACTGTGGGTCTGTGTACGCTGTGGTGTCCCTGTCAAAATATGGGGGGAATACGTTCGTTTTCAGAAGCTCCTCTGGTTCATCTTCCGCCCTCCGATGGCGGTGAATTGAGTCATTAAATTGGGTATGCGTAACACCTTTCATTCGCACTGCTTAGAAAATGTAGTATAAAATGTTTATAAACCAGTGTATATTGTATGCTGTGTCTTCCCATCCTCCAGAATTTTCAGTCAGTGAAATCCGGTTCCCAGCCACTTGGGGAGAGGCAGAGTAGTACGAAGAGTAATGGAAAGTTACCACCCTGGTGACTGTGCGATTAATGTTATTTTACTAATCTACCTCCGTCACAGCTTCTGCCGTGCAGTCCCCTCGGTAGGTTCATGCTGTGTTTTAACTTTGCCGGCCGGAGGAAGCCCGTAGGAGCTGTACACGGTCTGTTGACGGTGGGTCTGTGCACGCTGTTGTGTCCCTGTCAAAATATGAGGGGGAATACGTTCGTTTTCAGAAGCTCCTCTGGTTCAGCCTTTGGATAAATAAAGTACCCACCAATTATGAAGGCACGGGCAAAGAATTCCAGAAACAACATAAAGGAAAAAATGTCCGTTTAAATTAGTTTGCTGTCTCTGTTGAAGGAGGGAGAGGCTGGGTGAACGTTGGGGAAGCAGAGGGAGGGAGTCTGGGAGGAGGCTCACTGGCTGTGTGGAGACGACGTGGCAGCAGGGGGATCTCTTATCTTTATGGGGCCATGTGTTTGGCCCCATAAAGATAAGAAACTGCTTCACAACAGCCGTGAAGCAGGCCACCGAGTCCAAATGTAAGCCAAAGGGAGGCAACCAAAACACCTCATTTCCAATGGCAGGCCACCGTTTAGCATAAATGGTGACGCCGGCCAATGGAAATGATGGGCGGGGCTTAAAGCCCTCTTCTGAAAGTCCTCTCTTACAAAACTCCTCGTGGGGCGGAGCAGGGCTCTGCCCTGCAACGCCACGCGAGACCTAAAAATGGTACAACAATCACGACTTGACCAGTCACAGGGCCTAGAGCATGTAGAATCGCTGGGACCACAAGGAACCACCCAAGGCAGTGACACAGAGCGCCCACGGAGGACGGGTGCAGTGAGGAAGCACGACTGCGTGCTCTGTGCAACTCTATGGGAAAGTCGCAGTTGTAAATTTACAGTTTAAGGACACTTCTACGAGGACTTCGAGCAAACCCTTTGGAACATAAGAGGTTCTAGAGCCAACACACCAGTGAGTACCGAGGTACCCATGTTACCTATCCCAGAGGAGCCGGGTGCATAGGGGTCAAGTGGTGGCGGAAACCTTCATCGTTTTCAATGGAGAGTTGCGAAGAAGTACTGCTGCCAGGAAGGCGAAGAGTGTCTGGTGGAGTCCAAGCCTGGATTCTAGGTGAGAGGAATCTGAAAGCAGAGGAGGCAGAGTCTGGGTCACTTCAGGTGACCAAGGGCTTGGTAGACGAATGCCCACCGATGTCGGGTGCTTCAGGTGTGAAGAAAGAATGCTTGACTCTGCAGCCACGAGGACCAGGAGACGTCGAGGACAACCAGGACCCGGAGGTGAGCTGTCCCACAAAGGATGTCGAGTGCTGAGGGGTCGGTGTCCGGCTGGAGCACCAACAAGCCTTGGCAAATGCAACCCACGCAGGAAGGACAAACAGGTTACGGTGTGGACCAGCAAGGTCCAGGGGACTCTCCAATAAATGGGGAGTCAGGGCACGTCTGGAGCAATCAGGGAATCCCAAGAACAAACAAGGTGACCATCCCCAGGACCCACAGGCCCACGGACCAGGGATCGCGAGGAGACCTCGAGCGAATTTACAAAGCACCAGCCCACAGAGCACTCGGTGAGTGGAGGCCAGATATCTTCAGTGCAAATGCTGCTCGGGGTCAGGACTACACGGAGTCCAAAGCACAAGCTCAGGGATCACCAACAAGCATATGCTCGTGCAAATGTACGTGGTGCACAGGGGTTCAGGTTGCACGGTCCCCACGAGGGATACTGAGGTCAGATCAACCTCAGGGACCTTCGGGAACCCACCTCCTGTTTTGCTGAAATCTTCGGAGTCCGCAGGAGCTCTGGAGATGCAAGCCGGTCAGATGCGCTTAGGTGCCTGCTACTGCAGGGGAGTAACTCCTTTACTCCAAGGGAGATTCTTCAGTCGTGCAATCGTTGTGCAGCCAGTCGAAGTACTTAGTTTCTTCCTAGCAGAATCTTGTCCAGGTAAAATCTAAAGTCCTGTAGCCAGGTATCCCACTTTATACCCACGGGAAAGGGTTGGAAAGATTCTGGGGGCCCTCCTAGGGAAGGGGCAGGACAGAGGGGTGGCTACACCCATGTCCTTTGTCCAGTTTTGCACCAGAGTAGGAGCCCATGGCTCCCAGAACTGGTTTGAGCTGGACTATGCACAGGGACACCAAATGTGCCCCCAGATCAGACTTTCTGGCACTCTCAGAGTGCACCCACCCAGCCCCAATACACTAAACCATGTCTGGGAGGTGGTCACACCTCCCTGTGACAGGATGCCTATTGTCATGCCTTCCTCTGCTCGAGCTTGGCTCAGCAGCAGGAGAGCAGAATCCTGTCTGTGGCTGGCAGCGTCCATTTTGTGCTGCCCAGGTCGAGAAATCTGGTACCGGGTAGACCGGTGACCTACAGTAGTGGTTCTAGAAGGGTGGAATCATATCTCCCACATCAGTTACTGGTGTGGAGGTATGATTCCAAGGTGTTTGACACCAAACACAACATGTTTCTAAGCAGCCGTTTAAAGTTAGCATTTACCGCGAGCTTATAATGCAACTTAACCTATATGGCTGGCTGCATCACTGACAACCACGTAGAATGGTCTCCGAAGGCTGCAGAGGGGCTCTGCTCATGCAGGGACACCCTCTCATGTAAAACCCAGCACCCTGCCTTCAGGATTGATAAGGCCTGCCATACGGGTGACTGATAGGTTTTTAAGTGTAGTGATTTAGATAGATATAGTGAACCTATATCTAAGTAAGTGGTGCAAGCACCAGCTTACACAGGCTGCTGTAGCAGACCTGTTGTGTCATTTTGAATGGCCTCTCATGGGTGGCATAATACATGCTTCAGCCCATGGGAGGCCTCTGGGGTACCTATGCCCTGGGTACATGGTGTACCATATAGTAGGGACTTATAAGGGTACCCCAGTATCCAATCTGGAGTATACCTAAGTACTTTACACAACCAATTTAGGGAGAAAGCAGATAGACTGGGGCCCTGATTAGCAGGATCCCAGTCAGACTAGTCAAAAACCAGCAAAACACCAGGAAAAAAGTGGGGGTAACCATGCAGTCAGATCCTACCTTCCTACAGTTATCGAAAACAAATGGAGATAAGTAATTGCACTTCTCTTTGAACAAAATAAGCACCTGCATGTGTTTTACCAGGAGAACATTTATATTTAGACTTTATGTCAAGTATGGTTCACAAATGTGTTTCTAGACTTTCACTGCCAATTAAAATATCATTATTACAAGGGGCTATTTTCAATTTTACTATGGGGGTGTTATATTTCATATAGGTACCCCGATATAGGTCTAGGTATCATCATAACACTTCACCTACATTCTCTCCTATACTACATACATAACGGATTGGAGGACTGACCTTTTACCCAGTTACAATACTATACATAAGTACGTAGGTTTTTTCCCTGGACACTGGCCTCATAAATTATGCATGAGGATTCTTAGTTTCTTGGAATCACAGCAGGACCAACATCTCCTGCATAATAACTGTGTATAAAGTTCATTCCCGACGTCATCCTAAGTCCGACACTGGCACTGCAAGGTAGAACCCCTGGGGATACCTTAGGGTATATAAACACCACATCTTGCTGAGATAGAGAAAGGAGATCACGACTTCCATGCCGACACACTGACGCAAGACGCTGAGGTTCCTGCATGAAGATACTCCAGCTCGCAGTGGTCTGACATCCCTCGTGGGGTGTTCAGCTCGAGACCAGAACAGGGTCCCGCAGTCTCACATCAGGTAATGGGGTTGGCTTTATCCTAGAGGGATTCTTGGCTTTACACCTACTCACATGCTAGGTACACTTAGGTACATCTAGTTAGGGTGCATCGTAGGAGTACGCATTTTATTGCCATGTATTTTATATACTCGCCTATAATTATGCTTTTAGCAAAATGGTAGAAACCTACCATCTGTTTACATTCTTAGTGCTGCTACTCATTTACATATGCTACTGTCTACTGATTTCAGTGCACTTATTTTGCGCTAGAATAACGACTGTTCAATAAATACTTATTGAAAACGTCCCAACCGTTTATTCTGTGTATCTCTCTGAGAACAAGTGACTGAACGAAAAGTAAGTTACTGTTTCCACGGTCCTGAGGGATCAGGGTTGTCATGTTCGATAGCTGCCAAGAACTATTCTCTCCTCGGTAAGAGGAGGTTATAGTGGCATTGCGAGCTAGCTGGTACAACATACCCGGTGGGGGTGTCTGGAATCAGTCTGGACACCAGTCCCGCAGTGTATGTTGTGTAAACGCGCAGATCCTATATAGGTCTTATAGGAGCTACACGACATGGCGCCAACGTTGGTATTGGCACTTATTTAACAGTCAAATCTGAGTAGTTCAGTCATGCTATTCTCAGAGACCCCTACTCACATTTCCCCAGAGACGTCTGGAGTGGGAGGGTACAAATCCGCCGCAGCTGAGTAGGAAAATTCCTATGTATTAGCTGTTGGTTTAATCAAGCTTGAAGGATACAGTGTTCCTAATTGTGCATAACACCTTATCTCAGTTCCCTTGAAACGCTCTCCTTTCTAAAAATAATGACCGAACAGGGAGACGTTGAAGGGAATGCACTAAACTTCTCAGCCAAAGAAGACGATGCAGATGCAATATACATTTCAGATAATGTAAGAAATGCTGTCACCCTAAAACTAGCAGCATATGGTGTTACAATTAGGGGTGGGCAAGTGACTTTCATGATTGAGGCACACGAATCACATAGAACAGAGGTATTCTATTCATGGATTAAATTCCCATGAGCAAATGCACAAACCAAAACATTTCACTACTATGTAGAAGATGTAATACCAAATGAGTATAGTCCATATGAGGACATTGAAATTCCACTCACTTACGAAGAACACCTCTACTGGTTTAAAGGCGCCCTCCCTCATACAAGAAATAGAGTAAGACTCGGTCCGCTCGGAAGAGACGGAGCAACATGACCAGTTTTAGCGGCATACACACCACATCCTGACATTGACACAATGCCAGGAGGAGACTTACTTGTACAGCAATAAGAATTAATAAGACTTTACAGAAATATGACACAGTTTGTGTTGAGAACAATCACACTTCAGCCCGCACCGGCTACACAACCAGGACCAGTCCAAACTCCTACAACAAAAATTACACCACCGACACTGCACGAAGTAATGGGTAAAATGCCCACAAAACGTGAACAAATGCCCTTCTGGATAGCACAGAAAATTACACAACTGGAGGTGGTGTTTCCACACAATGGCCCTAAGGAAAAGCATAGAATACTTACTATTTGCTTGCCAATGGGGATAGCTCCCTCTATAGAGGATTGTACCTCTTGGGGCACAGTCTTCGCTGCAATATATATCAGGACTCATGGTATCCCTTCTTCAGCGGTAATACCAGATGTATTAAGACAAATACAGAATGAGTATGGAGCAGAGCCTGCTCTAAACTTAGGGATGAAGTTGTTCAATAACTTTGCCCAGGTATCTGCGATAATATTGGCGAATATTAAAGGAGGAGCAGCATCAGTGGCAATATGCCATCGCCTGAGAGAGTACACTCCATTCCAACAGGAGACAGAGCTACCTAAAATAATTGAAACTGATTATGCAGAGTTACGTAGAGACAGTCTGGGAGCTAGACCTGTAAAACCCCAACTAATGGGGAGTTCAGCTAAAGAACAGGCAAAGCAAACACCAGTTTCTTCAAAGAAGAAATGGGAACATAAGAAACAACAAAAGAACAGATCTCACTCCAGGGGAAGGTCTCCTCAGCAGGAGGCCCCAGAAAGGAGATATAATCTTAGAAATAGAGATAACATTAAAAAACCTGACAGGTATCAGGATACTGATACTCGTTCCTCTTGTTCCTTTCAGGGTTCATCAAAAAACTCAGAGAGGGAAGGACGGTCAGAACAAAGGCAAGAAGAGCGTAAAAAGTCCAGAGACAAGCAACGCACTTCAGACTACGCTTCAAAGAAAGAAGAAAAACCTAAAGCAAAACCTCAATTTAAAAAGAAGAAGGTAGCAGGTCTCAAAGTTAGACATGCCCAGAATTCTGAGGACTCAGCTACTGAACAGGGAATGGGATCTGACGATGCTAGACAGCGCGGCAGAGGTAACAATAGCTCGCCAGAACCTGATGGAATTTCTGGTGACAGCAGAGTTGAGTGAGTTTATCACGGTGGAAACACCTGATAGTAGGGTGAGTGTCCCACACAAGTTGCAAGAAATTATGCTCCAAATGGAGGGGGACAAGCCGAGACAAGTTAAGGGTCTCTTTGGGAGAACCTGACTTTGGGCTATGACATCCTAATAGCGGAAAAAGATTGGCCGCCTACTATTGTAATGGATGTCCAAAGGGGGAAACTGTAATTTTTCCAGATTTCTCTGACCTAGTCCCCGCACACCTAAGACACACATATGCACAGGAGTGGGCGGTAGCCCTTGCTCCAGCATTATACCGCAACCACGTAGGGTGGGATGAGGCGTCACCCCACCACGTAATTCCAATAAAAACAAACCCAACTCCACAAAGACAGTATCCCATAAAACAAGAAGCTAAAAAACAGGTCAGGGAGATCTTAGATCAACTTGAATACCAAGATGTAATTGAACCATGCACCTCATCAATGTATAATCCTTTGTTTCCTGTAATGAAACCTGACAATTCATATCGGCTAGTTTTAGACTACAGACACCTGAACTCATGTACGAAGACATTTGCGGTTCAGAATGCACACAGTGCCGCATTAATGAATAACATTCTGCAGAAAAAATACAAAACAACATTAGATATCTCAAATGGATTTTTCTGCGAAAACATAGTGCCTGAAAGCAGATATTTGACAGCCTTCTCAGCGCTAGGGTCCCAACATCAATTTTGTTGACTCCCCCAAGGGTATAAGAATAGCCCGGGGTTATTATCAAGGAGGGTAACAGAATTACTACAGAATTTGGAAGAAGAAACATTATCCTATGTAGATGACAGTTATCTGACGGATGCTGACTTAGAGGAACACTTGACCAGGGTGAGCACCATAATTTTGGGTTTCGCCTCTGAGGGCTACAAATTTAATTAAAAAAATTCAAAAATAGCCCACCTCAATGTCCTATTTTTGGGATATGAGCTTTCAAGTGAAGGCAAAGGCCTGGCAGCCCACTTTTTAGAAAGGTGTACACTGTTACAATCTCCAAAATCATTAAAAAACTTACAGTCCATATTGGGATTTTTGAATTTTGGCAGAACATACATTTTGGATTACGCAGAGAGAGTAAAACCTTTCTACGACCTAATAAGACCTGACTTTTCAGTTAGACAATGGACACAGGAGCACACAAATATACTTCGTTCCCTACAAGCTGATATGATATCATCAAAACATTTACAAACACGCGTAAACGTACGCAGCCTGGTGATCCGCATAGTTGCAGGTCAATCTGGGTACACTTACTTAACCTTTAATGAAGGTGAAACGGTACCAATTGCATATAAATCGCATTTGTACACTAACGCTGAAATGCGTTTTGCTCCTACATAAAAAATTCTGACAGCAGTACAGACTGCTGTAGTGAGAGAAAGAGCACTAGCTCAAGGGAAATGAATAATTGTCGTGACCCCGGTACCGGCCTTAGAGGCTGCCACAAAGGCAAGCGTCCCAAATGCAAAAGCGTTACATCCAAGATGGATACAGTGGGCTAATTCTCTCACTGCAACAGATGTAGAATACAGATATGACCCGAGTTTAAAAACACAAGCATTCCTGCAATATGAACAAGAATATCCTCTACCAAATGAAATAATGCCTCTAGATCGGTATGAATACATTATTTATACTGACGGATCTGCTCAACCGGCCATAGGGAGTAAGCAACAATACAGTGCAGCATGCGCTATTGTAAAAGGTAGGATGCAGGACGGCAAGTTCCGTCCAAGCTGTACAGAAACGCAGTCTCTAGGAGACTGCACGGCTCAGTTGGCAGAATTAAAAGCACTACTACTGGCACTGATAAATACGGATCCCGAATTCCCCACACTAATAGTGTGTGACTCATTTTACTGTGTCCAGTCGTACAACGAATATCTCCACTATTGGGGACAAAATGGGTACAGAGATGCCAAAGGTGGCACAATTAAACATAGGAAACTATGGGAACAGGTAGCAGAGTTGAAGAACGAACTACCAAGGGCTCACGTGATACACACACTGAGTCATCAAAGTAATGGCGTTCACGTTGAAGGGAATTCATTGGCTGATGAAGCCGCGGAGAGGGCAGGATGCACTGCGTCCGTAGCTGCAATCACCCATTCAAAAACGAGGGTAGACGGTAGCACAATGGTAGCTGTGATTGCTTCACGCAACAAAAGCAAAGCACTACCTAAAGGTTTTCCACTCAAGTACTCCTACAAGTTAGATGCAAACAATGTTCCATTTGCTCAGATTCCTGGAGTGGGGGATTGAGTAATACCAAACATGGATCACAGGTTAGGTTTAATCTTGGCTGCACACGAGGGTCTGGGTTCTGCGCACACCGGAGTTACGGCGACAGTTTCTTTACTGAAATAACGCTATTGGTGGCCAGGGTTAACAAAGCAGACCAAAGACTTCGTCTTAAAGTGCGATATCTGTCAACAGATAAAAGGGTCCACCGCAGCTCGCCCAGCGCAGACACCATTGTTAATATCAGACAGACCGCTCGCGTGCATTTACCTGGACCACTGCGGCACCTTACAATCTGACGGGGCTTACAAGTATATCATGGTTGCAGTGGATTCCTGTTCAAGATTCTTATGGGTATGGCCTCAACACTCGGCTGACGCCCGAACTGTTATAAAAGATTTGCGAGTCTTTATAGGGACATACGCAGTAGGCACATTACATTCTGACTATGGCCCAGCGTTCAGCTCTAGGGCTTACAAGGATGTCAGGCCCAGCTCCGCAGGATCCAGTCGCAGCAAAAAAGGTCCACCTCCTGATAGCACCAAGACCCTGAAAGCAATATATACAGGGTATTCGAATGATCAGGCGAGGGAAAGGAGAGGGAAGGGACAGCAGTGGAATAGAACCTGAAACAACAAACATATAGATATAAACAAATGTATGATGTCTACTCTCATATATATCTCGCTAAAGGATAGCACATATGTACCTGAATATAATTACTGTAGTAGGTACAGTCCTTGGGCAATCTCAAATGGTGCACAAACCAAGCCTGGACCTGAAATGATAAACACTCACATTCATTAATGCTTGCTGATTCGCACAACTCACAATCCGAATGAACCAACACAGACCTAATACATACCCACAGGTTGTTTCGCACACTCAGAAAAGAGACCCTTGGAATTTCGTAGAATAAATAATAACCTTCCCCTTAGAGCTGGCAATATAACTTCAAAGCCAGTCTGGAGAAGTATGCATAGCCCTTTCTCAGGGAGTTGCTGTAACCCTATGGTTAATTGTTAATATTCAGAGGTGCCTTCCATCTGTGTTAGGAATCCCAACAAAGTCTTATCACTTCCCAAAGTATAATGTAAACAAAAGAATACAAACGGCAATACGCGGTTAATCTCACCGCTGTATTCCGCTGTTCTTCTAGGGCTGAACTCAGAACCTTTCTAATCCCAACGGCAATACGCGGTAATTACACCGCTGTATTCCGCTGAGAGCAACTCTGACCGTCTTCAACAGATGCCTGAAAACCTACGATAACCAGAGACGGCAATACGCGGTAGCACCGCCGTATTCCGCCCCAGAATCACTGTCTCAGTACACGGGACTTGGATAGAACCAGGAAGCTGATCTCCAGGCTTCCACACCAATCCCCACTTCGTACTCACTCGACTGCCGCAGACCGTCCGAGCAGCGGCTCTCTTCACCCGGGGATCTCTGAAACAGGAGTCCCCGTCGGCGCTTCTTTCCTCCGTTCTCTCTCAGCCGAGAGAGAACAATACAAACAAAGCAGTATTACGCGCAACGTCCTGCGCGACGCGCTCGCCTAAATACCCATCCTCCCACGGGCATCATGGGAGTTGTAGTTTGTTGGTACCAGTAGTTCTTTTGGTACTCGGTAGGCGCTGCACGCACGATACCTGACAAAGGAAGCCATGGGAGGTTTGGGTGTAGCATTGCGGTACTCCTCTCTGTACCATCCCGAGGGAAATTCGGTTGTGGAGAGGAAAAACCGGGACTTAAAGTAATCTTTAACAGCTAGGGTATTAGGCTCGGGTGGTAGTTGGGTCAATTACCTATTTGTGGTCCAGCGGGCCCTTAATAACCAGCCAAGAAGCTCTCTGGGAGGTGCAACGCCTTATGTGGTCCTGTTTGGGATAAGAATGTGGGTACCTGATCTCAATTGTGAAGGCACAGTGGCGGATGAAAAACCGTTTGACATCAATAAACGTTTGGCTGTTTTACAGGATCTGAATGAATCCAGAGCCTCCTTAAGTAACGTCGAGACAAAGAAAACCACCACTGGGGAAGCCAAGTCAGCCACGGCAAGACCTGCCTGGATTCCTAAAGTTGGGGATCTGGTCAGAGAAAAGATTGTGGACAAAAAAGAATTCGGGCCATCCTATCGAAAGCCTGCACCTGTCCTGGCAGTTGAAGGATCAAGATCTGTACTTCTTCCGCCTCTTGCCTGAAAAGAAAAGAGATTTGTCTCAATCGATCTGATCAAACCACACTATGTGGCCTATACTAAATAGAAGGCCTCGTGGGCTCCTGAGTAGCCGACGTCCTCCTCTTGCTACAATACAGGAAGTTCAGACAGAAAGACTCATAACATTTGAACAGCCACCTTTACAAAGTAACGGAATCAATAACAATGCAATGGAACTAGTTCCCCTTGACACAAACTCTCAAAATCAAAGTGAAAGACAAATTTCAATTCAAGCTAATAAAGATGTCTACGTCAACATGCCTCAACAAGAGCAATCCACAAGTTCAACAAAGCCTGCGGAGCTACCAAAGATAGATCAAACTGCATCTGGCTATTTCATTGACTTCGATACCTTATAATTGGATCCAATTGAACCTGGAACGACGCCAGCCCAAATTTCTCGCAAACAACGGATAAAAGACTTTTTTAACATTCTTAAAAAAACTTATTTAGTATCACCTTGGCTAGAACTTTGGATAATCACCGGTATTTTATTGTTTCTATTCTGGTTAGGATTAGTAATAACTTTCCACTTGCTCATCAATGGAACTTATCTTCAACAGAGCTCTGCAACGTCAAAAGTAAACTTAATTTTAAAACCTCAGGTTTCATCTCATCGTGAACAAAGAGACTTGTCCTTTGTGAACATTTCAGCAGTTCCTATACCTGATGGTATAGTGTGGGAAAAAGTAACTTTTGCTATATTTGGACCGGCAAAGCTTTTAAAAATTCCACATTTGTTTAAAATTTCATTGAACGATATCATTACCTCCAGTACATTTTCTGATGATTGGGATTTTGAAACTGTTAATAACTTATTGTCTGATTTGGAACAATCTGCTGCATTTTCTAGCACTGAAATGTTAGCGGATAGATCAGATTTTTACCAAATGTATTGTTACCAACATTATGGTCATCATTTCTTGCATAAATCTAGCAAACCCAGAAATGTTTTCATATACCACCAGTGGGAACATTGCCCTACACCACCGAAAGGTAGTTCAAAAACATTGGCACAGAAATTCTCATATTTTTCAGGGTTTAACACTTCTGACGCAACCTCGTACTTCTATAAGGTTGCACCAATATCTGCACAGAAAAATATGTTAACAAACACCAAACAGATTTACTCTGCTTCCTTTATCATCCAGCTGTCTGAACAGGGTTTTGACTTTTGGATGGACACTGTAGACTTGAAATCAATCTGGGGTTCTAGGGACTGGCAAGTCCAGGGGACTGAAGCACTCTTTAGAGCATGCCTCATTCGACAGCATATGATTTTTCTGAATGACACTGTGCAACAGACTTCCTGTCTTGGAATAGCCAAGAATAAGGACTTGAACACACCTCAAATTCCAACACCTTTAAACACCGAGAGGAATTTTACATCAGAAAGAGGGGCTGAGTTGGATAACATATTGCAATACAATAGATCAGACCCCAATTGGAAGGGATGGTTGGTTTGGCCTACTGACACAAACAGATGTCAGGAAAGATTCAGGGGTACCACCGAAGGGCTAGCAGGCACATGCATCAACCATTTTTGCGAGCGCAAACGGTGCGATTCGCAAAAATCGGCCGTTTGCGCCCGCAAAAATGGCATTTGTGATGCATCAATGTTCAAGGCACTCGCAATTTGAGAATTCGCAATTAATTGCGAGTTCTCAAATTGCGATAGAATTTAAGGAATCGCATTTTGCGATTCCTTAAATGCAATGCAAGAACCACTTTGAAGTAGCGATTTCGCTACTAGGGGGCGCAAATTATTATGAAGTTGAACTTGATGGTAATTTGCAAAAACTTTGAAAAATGCACTAAAGTGCATTTTTCAAAGTTGTAGATTACACACACACATATCCTTGGGACATGTGTGTGCGCAACATTTGTGCACACCACAATTTCAGGGGTGCAACAGGGTGTCCTTTTGACACCCTTGCAACCTTGAAATTGCATTCTCAATTTGCGATTCTCTAATTGCTAATCGCAAATTGAGAATGTCTTCGCATTCATTCCTATGGGCCTCTAGGCCATAGGAGTGAATGGGGAGGTGTTCCTTATTTGCGACTCGCAATTTGCGAGTCGCAAATAAGGAATATGTAGGAATCGCTATTTTTATAGCGATTCCTACATGCATAGGCTTTTGCGAGTCCTTAATTGCGATTCCTTAATAATCGCAATTAAGGACTCGCAAAAGCCTACCTTGATGCATGTGCCTGTTAGTATAGACCAGACCCACGTTATGTACAACGAGAACATCCGGGGGTAGTGACATCATACAGTGTTGAGAAGTTGTGCCTTGATTGGCTAAAGACCTCAACACTACCCCAGGTGAAGCAACACTTGTCCTTACTCTCAGAGGATGTGGACCTATGGGACTTTTTATTAGGTCCCAGGAAACCACATCAGAAGCGCTTTTTGTATGCTGTCTATAACGAACTCTGGAAAATCTCTCAACAAGAAGCTGCAGAGAGATTAAGAGAAATAGATAGAGTTAACCTAGAAAAGGTGTTAGCCGTAGTTCACAATGGTATGACTACATTAACATCCATGATATATTCACTGGGCAACATTGTATCTTCTGCTATCAATGTAATAGAACAGGATTTGACCATATTGCAACACGGACAGTCGCAGTTACGTTCTATTAATCTGTTAAGCTGGACGCTGCAGTCATTGTGCGCCGGTTATGTGCCTTGGTATTTTATCAACATCACGTCATTATTTTCTGCATACAATCTAACAGAAAAACAGATGAAAACGGCACAGAGAGGAGCAAAATAGACAATGCTGCGTATTGAGAAACTGGATAGGTTACCCTTTACTGTGGCAGAGTCACCGTCCACAGAATGGTTAGTCCACGGCCATATAACATTACCGGTCGCAACTTTCTAGTTTCAATATTGCCTAGAACAATAACAGGCAGGCAGATATGAAAAGATGGGTAAGGAATTCATCAGGGAATACTGGGATTTACCATACAGATTTCGATGCAGGAGTGGGGATATGGAAGTGTTTCTAAGCAGAACTAACTGCGAGAACGCTTTAAGTGGATCTCTCATATGTCAGGATATTATGCTACATGGAGCTTGTAATGGGTCTGTGGCGAATTTGTCCTGTCACTTGAGGGGTACCCCAGCAGCTGTGATTAACCCGGTATTCAGGCTTCTCTTGAATGGGAGTTACTTGATGCTGAATGATCAAGGTTGTTGTGGGATGCTTCCGGGCATCGCATATCTAGTCACCGTGAGCTCCAGGGTTACTTGCTGTATGCAAGTATTGTTTCCACCAACACATACAGTCAGGGAGGCGCCGTTATGGCCTTCGCTAAATGTTTCCTTTATACGGTTTGATACTCTGAGCAGTATGAAAGCCATGCTTTTACAACGAACCGTGCCCTTAACCTCCGCCCGGGAGACTTTTGATCTCAATATCGCAAGGTCCTCGGCTGAGATACAGGCACTTATACATACAAACTGCCCTTTCCATTTCACAGAAATGGTAAGTCGTATCTTTAAGATGTCCGATATGACGGGTATTGTACACCTATTTAAGACCATAGGTTCCGGACTGTTAAGCACCTTTCAGACGGTCCTCGGAGTTATACCAAACTTTACACACTCCGTCTTTGGAAGCATTTTCGGAGGGCTTCTGTTGATCCTGTTTCAAATAGCAGGAATCCTGATTGTTACCTTTCTGCTGCGCAATGGACATCCCAGCCACCAAGGAAGTAGCAACAGCTCTCCTGGAGCGTAAATACCGTGATCGCATGGTACAACATCTGGGCACACCTCGCCTACGGGAACAGAGCGCCTCTTGGTTCCTGTCATTTAGACCAGTCTGGATGGACTGTGTCCTACCTGTTCTCCGATGCCTGTTCTGCGGAGAAGAATGCGAGTTGGACCTCTGTGTGACACTCCCATCGGTTGCGCCACCGGACGTTGATGCTTTACTGGACCCGATAACGGCCCATGTTCTGCAGTGTCCTCAGAGCATTCCCATGTTGTTGGCAGCATTCTTAGAGCCACCACAGGTAGTTTCTGCTCCTGTTGGTATGGACACCGGCTCCTCCAACACTCAGGCCTTGGATGTGGCACAGGCTGCCTCGGCATCTGCTGCAGGCAGTACGGAAGATCATCTGTGCTCAATTGACATTCTTTGTGAGGTGTTACAGGGATCGTCAGCTGTGTATGCAGACAGCAGCAATGTTGCGTCTACCAGCAAGGACACATAAACATTTGGCATGTCGCACGCTGGGAAGATTTGGCTTTTTAACATTTTCGAAATTCTAAATTGAAACCTTTTTGACCTGCATGGCTTTCAGATGCTTGTAGTTTTTCGGACTATATAAACGGACACTTTAGAGCCACTACTTGAATGATTTTTGTAGAACAATTTTTTAAAGGGTTTTTAACGCTTTAAACTTCTCTTATAAAATGTTTTTATTATTTGTTGCGTACAAGCCTCTAGACGCCTTGGTAGTATGCTAGAATTTAGTAATGTCGTCCAGTCGGATGAGTAGTGGGTGTTATATTTCATATAGGTACCCCGATATAGGTCTAGGTATCATCATAACCCTTCACCTACATTCTCTCCTGTACTACATACATAACGGATTTGGAGGACTGACCTTTTACCCAGTTACAATACTACACATTAGTACGTAGGGTTTTTCCCTGGACACTGGCCTCATACATTATGCATGAGGATTCTTAGTTTCTTGGAATCACAGCAGGACCATCATCTCCTGCATAATAACTGTGTATAAAGTTCATTCCCGACGTCATCCTAAGTCCGACACTGGCACAGCAAGGTAGAACCCCTGGGGATACCTTAGGGTATATAAACACGACATCTTGCTGAAATAGAGAGAGGAGATCACGACTTCCATGCCGA
This sequence comes from Calotriton arnoldi, assembly GCA_963921515.1. Taxonomy (NCBI): domain Eukaryota; kingdom Metazoa; phylum Chordata; class Amphibia; order Caudata; family Salamandridae; genus Calotriton; species Calotriton arnoldi. Next base: position 928,434 of record CAWUFW010004508.1, on the reverse strand, counting down.
CACACTGACGCAAGACGCTGAGGTTCCTGCATGCAGATACTCCAGCTCGCAGTGGTCTGACATCCCTCGCAGAGTGTTCAGCTCAAGACCAGAACGGGGTCCCGCAGTCTCACATCAGGTAATGGGGTTGGCTTTATCCTAGAGGGATTCTTGGCTTTACACATACTCACATGCTAGGTACACTTAGGTACATCTAGTTAGGGTGCATCGTAGGAGTATGCATTTTATTGCCATGCATATTATATACTCGCCTATATTTATGATTTTAGCAAAATGGTAGAAACCTACCATCTGTTTACTTTCTTAGTGCTGCTACTCATTTACATATGCTACTGTCTACTGGTGATTTCAGTGCACTTATTTTACGCTAGAATAACGACTGTTCAATAAATACTTATTGAAAACGTCCCAACCGTTTATTCTGTGTATCTCTCTGAGAACAAGTGAGCATGAGTGACTGAGCGAAAAGTAAGTTACTATTTCCACCGTCCTGAGGGATCAGGGTTGTCATGTTTGATAGTTGCCAAGAACTATTCTCTCCTTGGTAAGAGGAGGTTATAGTGGCATTGCGAGCTAGCTGGTACACAGGCCAACATACCCGGTGGGGGTGTCTGGAATCAGTCTGGACACCAGTCCCGCAGTGTATGTTGTCTAAACACGCAGATCCTATATAGGTCTTATAGGAACTACACGACGGTGGGCAAATAATTCCGCTCCTCCAGCGGAATTCGCAGTGTTTTGCCCACTCTGCGTTCCGCTTGAAATGCAGAGTTTCTTCAAAATTCCGCCAACCGCCGCATTGCAGAGTTTTTTCTTGCTCACGACTCGTCAACATTAGGTTGGCAAGTGCGAGCGAGAATTTGTGACCTCTTATCGTGATTTTCGGGTATTAGAATCTCGTGGTGAGATTTCTCAACGTTGGCGGTCGCGGCAGGTCGCAACCATTCAGGTTGAGAATGCTGCCACTCACGTAGGAAATCTACTCGATCGGCAGAAAGAAGTAACACCTTCTGGCACGGTGCATGGCACCATTCACGCTGATTTTCTAGCGTGGAATAAGCTCCCAGCGCTAAAAGTCAGCGCAAGCAGTGAGATGTGCCGAATTCCACCCTCTCACGGAACTCCAAGGATTCTCACAGAGGTTTTATGTAACACTGCGGAATTCTACAGAGAGAAAGTCTGTGAGTCCCATCCACCCCTAAATTTAACATTATTCCAAATCCTTGGATTATTCTCTCCAAGTCCATAGATATTTATAATAATTAACTGCATTTAGGACATAAGACATTCTAATAAAATCCATATGCCCTCAATATCATGCTCATGAGAATAAAGCTTAACATTTCTTGATTTATACACTAAGGGCCCGATTACGAGTTGTGCAGTCTTCCTGTAGGACCACCACCATTGCAGTCCCAGGATGACTGCCAAGCCCGTGGTGTAACCTGCCAGCCAGATACCGAGTTGAATCCAGGGTGGGTGGGCAGTGTGGCGGCGGTGTCACGGCCATGGGACAGCCTAAACAGCATACTGCCGCCATGACAGCGTCTACAGAACGTTTGTGCGCGGTGTCCTGCATGCCAGACAGTACAAGCACGACCTTGCACTTTTGGGGGCGGGGCAAATCATGTTTCCCCCCCCAAATACACACCCATGGGCAGATTTGCCTGGGGACCTTGTTGGGGGCCATGTCTTTCCGCCAAGATGGTGATGTCCCTGCTGTGAAATACTTGGTGAAAAGGCAGGTTGGAATCTGCTTGGCGGTGCCAGCATCGGCACAGCCACGATTTCTGCCTGTTTTCCACAATGCCACCGCCATGGGATCCTTGATCGTGGCGGAGGCGGTTGTCTTGTGGTGGTCCTACTGCCACCATCATAATACAGCGGCCGAACCACCGGGGTGGTGGCGGCTGGACCCCCACCATGAGTACGGCGGTCCCAGGCCTGCCATACTCGTTGTAAGGCCCTACATCACAGACTAACAGGAGAGACAACATCATCACCTAACCATTGTTGTTTTTAATTTCAGAGAATCCCTCCAATTAAAATGAGATTGTTGTTGTAGGTTTATGGAAGTATTATGTTTCTATAAATGGATCAAAATCTTCTGCTTTTAAAAAGGGATTTCCCAAACGCCTTATGTTCCAAGATACTTTGTTAAACATAATGACAAAATATATAAATACCAAAACACTACCAAATAGCAAAAATTAGCAAAGGGATGGTGGAGAATATACTAACAAATAAAAGGCAGTGTAAAAATAAAAAAGTACTTAGAAAATATAAGAAGACTAGTCAATAAGCTTTAGCATAATTTAATATAATGAAAGACCAGGTAAATGAAAAACAAAGGAGAAAAGACAGCATAAGTAGAATGAATATACATTTTAAAAAATGCAACTCAAGAGAAAGAATCACAAATTGAATAAACATGCAAAACACAAACACGTGAAAATATTGACAATATGAATGAAATAAATTCACAACAATAACATTAATGACTATAATAAACGGCTCAATAACAAATAACTAAAATTAACCAGTGTTAGTTTCAGAAATAGTCAGTCCATTAACTGTATGTTTACTGATGTGATTTTTGACCCTTTCAGGTACCACAAACGAGATACTAATTCCATTGTGAGTGATTCCCAGCTGTAAGGATGTAAAATGCCATATTGTATGCCCATGTGCTCCAACGAATGTTCATTTCCATAAAGGCAAATTTACTTTACTCATCAATGTAGTTATTTCTTCATTTTTGCGTTCGGAATAGCTTGCTAAAATTCAGAATACTCAACATTCTATTGCCTCTAGGTTTACCATGCTTGTGGCTTGAAGTTAATTTTTCAGGGTGATGAGCAAACTGACAGAAAAATCTCTTGAAAGACCAACTAAAGATCGAATAAAATACTTTGGGAAGGTAAGATTTTACCTCCATTTTGTCTACTTAACACCATCTCTTCTGCTTCATTTTTAGCACCACATGTCCCATTTCCTACTTAAGGATCTAACAGATATTGAACATAATTATTTATGTGTTCGCTGAACATCTACAACTCACTTTTCAATAGCCACACATTTGTCATCTATCTCCTATATCTGTTTGTCCATTGAATCCATGAAAATCTGCAAAGTCCATAACCAAATTGTTTAATTATGATTTTGTTTAATACAGGATTGATTATCAAAGCATGGGGAAATGATCACGATTTTGGACTCTTTTACACTTAGTTGTTCTATATTTAGTAATCTATTTAAAGATGGAAAGACTCTCAGAGAAAGAATTTTATTAATTTACTTTTTTATGTTTCATGTTAAAACTGTGAGATACCCCATAACATCATGTCTGGTAAATAAATAGCATTACAGTAACTAAGAGTCAGATTAAAAAGTATCTTAGTGGGTGGTATGTCAGAATATAACATTCACAACTATCGTCTGACATGAATACTACATCCTTAAAATCATTTGCAAAACCAGCCATAAAGTCCAGTAGGCACCAGTTTTCAAATCCGCTGCTGATGCAATAACATTGTTTAAAGAGGGATGCAAAGAAGGCACAATATGATGACTAAATACACATATATCTTAGTAAGCCTTAGTTACTTAAAGCAATCAAGAATATATGAAAGTTCAAACAAGGATGATGACTCCCACAATGAAATTGTGACTTGCAGGGCTTTAATATGAGGCACTTTATAATATCGAAAGGCAGGCCAGTCAGATAACAATCTTGTAGCATGTGAAGTAAATCACAAGCTGTCATTGTGTGAATAATTACACAAATTTAGCAGTTTCTTTATTTTTGTTATGTTTAATTTTTATGTTATACCCAATCTAAAATACATATCATGGTTATAGTGAAAGGGTACATATAAACATCTAATTTACTGGCCTCAAAGCATATAATTTGTTTTTATTTTAAAGTATGCAAATTTAATTCTGTACCAATGTGTATCCTTTGTTCCTTTGGAAACGTCCAGGGCAGGCATGTAACAAAAAAGTACACATTTTTCTAGAAGAATGTTGATGAGCTCAGATTTACATCACTGGTTAAGCACAAATTGGTTTCTGAATCAAGCAAGAAAGATGAACCCACAAAGCACATAAAAGCATTTAATTCGGAAACACAGCAAGCCATGCTCTGAAATTGGTTATTTCAGTGAGTGTACATTTCAGCGAAGTTTAGAACGGTGTCATAGTTACTACAAGATCGTTTAAACACATTCCATATGTTATGGTCAACAATCTTGCCCAATACCAAGCTATATCCAGCCACCAATGGTGCCCTTTTAAAGATTGAATTTTAGAGTTGATTTTTTATCTGTACCAGCATATAGAAAACGTAGTAATCTGTGAATCCCATGAGGAGTGGTTTTAATTAGTGTGCGCTGTTATTGTTCTCGTCATTATTAAAATAGAAGGTCCAAGCACCGCTGGGGTGGTTACCACCTAAAACTCTGAAAGAGGGTCAGAGATATTTTTTCAAATAGGTAATTCTTTTACAAAGAAATATACACCTTCTGTTTGGAGTGAAAAAGTGAAGTACATATTTCAGATGATAGAAATATGTAGGTGTTGATACTTCAAAAATTGCTTACGCGGAGTCTTCTAAAAATGGAAACTTGCAAATAGTAACATATTTTTAAAGATGATCAAAGCTGTTAACAATTAAAGACGTCTGAAGCCAGTGGAGACAATTCTTAGATAATGTGGAGGAAATATTTAAAATTACTTAATTATTTACTATCTGATATCTATCAATTCATGAATCAACACATCATATGTTGGTTTTTGTTAATTTAGTTTTGTGATAACCTTTTCATCCTATAACAAGAAATGGAAAAGCTGATGTATTGAACAGACCTGGGACTGAAAGCATTGCAAAGCACAATGTACTGCAAACTATTTCTACTTATCAGGATAGCAAACCAGTTTGGAATGGTTGATTATTGTCAGCAAGGGAAGAATCGTTCACTGCTCTGATCAAGATGATAGAGATGTGGATCAGATGAAATTTTCTCTATGCTGCAGGAAGTTTTACGGTGTAATCTTTGAGACGGGCAAAGTACCAATCAGAAATCAATATCAAAGTGTTGTAGCAGAGCCGGGATATATCAACTCAGATGACAGAAGCTCCTAACATGCAGCCTTCACAGATTGTGTATGTTTCGACTTTTTTGTGCCTATAATTTATCATAGGGAGATTTCCACAGTCAGGGCAGAGATCTCAGCAATTAAAGTATAGAGAAAAGTACCCTATACATTACCATAAGGAGATCTCCACCCTGATGGCAGAGATTTCCGCATAGTGAAGTATAGGAAACAGTACAAAAGTTTATTCAACTTGGAAAATGTTTGAAAAAATATTTTATGTTAATTTTTAATGTAAATTATTTTATATATTTATTTTAAATGTAGAGCTAAAGAAAACTGCTATAGCACCATTAACTATATTTTGACTGAAAAACTGCATTATTTAAAATATATTAAATTACATTAAATTATTTTTCTTGAGGTTAAACTAAATAATAAATTCCTATCTAGTGTATATTTTTTTTTTATTATGCCTTGATAGTGAACCTTCAGACATATTCCAATAGTGTTAGCACCCTTCTATTCTTGAGGTATTCTTTGAATGACTACTATTATTTACAGCATTGTCTTGAGGCCTACTGTGGCGCCCTCTTATTCTTTATGATGTTCCAAGCCACTCCCCTTAAACCCCTCTCCATTTTGCACATTAATATTCCCTGGTGGTCTAGTGGATGCTGCTTCTTGGTTAATATGTTGGCCAAGTCTTGAGATGTAAACCCCTTGGATGGCTTAATGAAAGGAAACACCTCTAAAGGATTCAGGTGTGAGATGGATATTTGTACATGTATCTGTTAAAAAAACAATTAAAAATGAAAAGCATTAAACATAGTCCAATGTCGTTCATATTTTACTAAACTTTCAGTCAATGAGGCTTCCCAGGTGCCCTGGCTATTTCAGCTTTGAGACTCGTCATCAGGAGAGAGAAAGAATAAACAAAGGCCCTTTCAACAGTAGACTCTTCCAGCTTTGTTATTTCCCTTTTACATCAGCAAGATCCATTGCATGCTGTACAGGGAAGAATGTGCCAAAAGCATGGGGCTGGGTCTTTGGGGAAGCATCATTATAAGCGAATGGAAAAAAAAGTAAACAGCACTGAAGATATATACCAAATAGGCATGAATAGGTATTGCAAAATTACAAACCAAGAATTGTTAAAAAAAGTTCTGAAGTTCAAGTAACACTTTTATTGATTGATTCTCTTTTGTGCAGCAATTACTTTCCTATGTATTCTGTTGTATGAAATGAAGTTCTGCAATTAACTTAGTCAATTCTAAGATATGACTACATATTAAATCATGTAACTACGTGCAAATGACAAGGTTTTTATTAATTTTGCATTTACATGATCACAAAATAATGTAATAATTAAACCAACATTTCGACAGTGTTAATATTATTCAATTCAATAAAACACAACAACCTTCAGCTGGCTGTTTTCCTTTCAAATGTGTTTTTATTACATGACAAAAGAAGCTGGAATACAAAAACAGAAGCTTTGCAGAGTTTTCTGTTAATAAATACTACTATGCTTTTAGTTCATTTCAATTATGCTTGCTGCCTACAAAGATAGCAACAGTACACAAGCAAGGTCTGGCACCAGCGGAGTGATTGCAGGCATAGGATTGTGACGTGGGTGTTTCACTGGCAAATGCTATATTTTACACACAAGCTTTTATTCAATCATTCAATCATTGACTAAACACTGTTTTCATTCAATATACACCCGTCAACATTATGACTGTGACCACAGGATGACCACTGTGGAATGTGAACATATCTGCAGCTCTACTATGTTAGATGATTTTCTGGACTTGCATTTTTATCTAAGTTGCAAACTCTTCAGAATAAGTAATTGTATACAAGGCATATCTGTTTCAATGCTAATATAATGCGTCACTTTATAGTATTGACTATTTCGACAAAATTTTGCCATTGTGTAATACTTTAGATTCAAAGTGAATTGTCAGTTTTCTGAAGGAAAATTTGACATATACGAAACAGTAAGCCAATACCAGTTTTTGTTTGTTCCATTACCTCATTATTAATAGTACAATTACTTTTGAAAACTCTGTAGACCTTTAAAAAACATAGTACAAATTAAATGTAATGAGCTGTATTTGGTACATGTGATGACTCACAAATGTTCAACATTTACATCTGTTAATAGAATACTGTTTCTGTGGATGTTTTTGGTATATTTTGTTTCAAAATGAACTAAGCAATTAATAGAAATCCAATGAACTGGCCAATTCCAGTCATTTTCTGAAGGTTCCAATTGTTCATTCAAATACAACTCACCAGCAGCTGTCTCTCTTTCACAGGGATATTATGCGTGTCTTTAAAGGGGTGCGAGATGTGCATTTAAAAAAATGAATTGATCGTAAGACAGCAAATAAATTAATGCACCCACAACAGATACATGTGGTAAATCATTGCATTTTTGAAGGGGGTTGTTCAGGTCATTCTCTCTCCTATTTGCAGGTTCGAAAATAGAGTACCATTGTGTTGTGCAAAAATAAAACTTGCTATGATAGCTAATACAAGATTCGTATGCTAAAGTGGTATTTCAACAACCAGTTTATGCAATTAATGTGAATGTGTGGATTTACAATTTTTTTTCAAAATATAGAGTCTAAGAGCCTGAATACGATCTTGGCAGATGGGATACTCTGTCACAAATGTGACGGATATCCCATCCACCATATTACAAGTTCCATAGGATATAATGGAATTGTAATTTGGCAGATGAGATATCCATCATGTTTGTGACGGAGCAACCTGTCCGCCAAGATTGTAATTGCGTCCTAAGTTACAGTTTGGCGGGGACTACTCCATCACATATGTGTTGGATATCCCATCCACCTAATTACAAGTGCATTATATCCTAATGTACCTGTAGTAAGGTGCACAGGATATCCATCTCATTTTTGACTGAGTATCCATCCACCAAACTGTAAATCAGGCCCATTACCTCTTGATCCACATTTGCACATTTTATCACAGAACATTGTCTTTAGCCAATGGTTCAGTTTCCGATTTTATCTATCAATATAGAACGAAAGACTGATTTGGTGCTTGGATAAATACACGTCAAAAGACTGAAAGACTGAGTTGGATATCCAAGGATTATAACAATAAAGGGTGTACAGATGGCACAGTATATGCCATCATCTAGCTGAGCTTTTGCTTACTGGTTGTTACAGTATGTTGCAGGTGAATGTACGGACATATCACAAATGGCATCTTCCTGGACCATGGTTCTATAATAACAATCCAATAACACTTCCAATAACCATTAATGGATTTACTAATGTTCTGAGAATCAGATTCTTATCACAATAGGAATGTTGTTTTTAAACTTTTTTTAATTTATTCACGTATGTATCTACAAATGCATGTCTCTTGGATGAAAAGTTCGATTTTCATTCCAACAAGTTAAATGAAACATGACATCCCACCTTCCCTTTGGGATAAAATGGTCTCTGGAGCCTTGCAATTCAAGCAAGAAGACAACAGTCACAAAAAACACCACATTAGGAAGAATTATACAAATTCTTGACACAGTGTGAAGAACATTTATAATCAAAGGAACAATATTAGACACTGGGAAGGTTCAGATATGCATTTGAGAAATTATATCACATTCTCCTATATTCTTTCTCAAAACACCAACTTAAATGTAAAATCAATGCTTGAGCGACTAAATTTGAAAAAGCAGAGGTAAGTTTAAAACACCACCATGGTCATGTGATCTGAACAAAATGGTTTGAATATTAACTATCACAAAACAAGTATTTGTGATTGGTAAACTGCCTAAAAAATATATTTGAGTTGTAGTAATGAAACATAGTCATTGAAAAACTATTTATCAAAAATCACCATTAAAAGCACTAGAGATTCTTCCCTTACTTAATAAATGAACTTCTTGTCTAAGTGGTGAAAAATGATTTGCTCATTGGCCATCACTGTCTATAGGTAATAAACGATATTCACAATGGTTGTTCGAAAAGGACTTTAAACGAACAGTAAAAAACTTTACAATTTAAAGTTCCCAAGACACTTTTCAATGCAATTTTGAACAAAAGTCTATGATACTCTAGGTAACACGTATTTAACAACTCAATTTAGGTGTGTTTGTGATAGTTTCCCAGTGGCAAGAGCACGATAGACACCAGGGTATGACCTGCTCCTACAAGAATTAAATGGGGTGCAATCCTTACTATTCATATATTGTATTTATTTTAAGTATTCATATGTTTGGAAATTATAAAGAGTTCAATAAGTATTATATGTGTACACACACACACATTCTCTCCTCTTCTGGTCAAAGGCATTTTAGCATTTTTCTTTAAAGCAATAATTTACAGTTAATATGTGTTTCAGTTAAACGAGCCAGATCCCAAGTGGTCCATATTCCTGCTTAAATTAGAGCTTTTATTCCAGTAAGTCAAGCAACATTTACATTTTCACAGCCTAAAAAATATTTCAGGGGTCTGCAACGGGTAGCTCGGGTGCTACTGGCAGCTCACCAGTATCTTTGAAGTAGCTCCCTGAAGCGCTGTCCAACACAGTTCATAATTCAGAGTCTCTAGCAATATTGAAGAAGGCAGTGCTATGCGTCTTTGTTTCCTTGAAGTGACCTTCAGCTAAACTAATGGCAGGGCAACAGACTTACAAACATACACACACTGGGACAGTCTACGGTATCTGCAACATGAACACCTGTCTCCACTCACAATTTAGCAAAGTAACAGGGATAATGGTCACTTTGCAAGCCCCACTCTATCAGTCATACAGTTGTAGTGAAAACTGGGCCAAAAAAGATGTGCCAGTAATACCCAGAGTGGATGTGGACAAGTGTAGAACTGTCAGAGACAGAGTGGAAGTGAGAATCATACATTAGCAACTCTGCAGCCAAGGAGAGCAAAGGCTGAGACTGAAGGCAGATAATGATCTTGTTTGAGTCAGACAGTGGGAGTGGTGTGTGCATGTATGTATTTGTATTTGCTTATATTTTTTAGAGTGCATGTGTTTGCATATGTGTTCATTTATGTTGGTGTTTTGTATGTCTCTGGCATTGTGTCCCTCCTTGAAAGTCATCATCTCTTCCTCTATGCCATTCTTTGTATCAAGGCGCCAAATGTATTGGATACCCCTAAGATAAAGGGCTTGATTCTGGCACAATTACATCTCTTTCTGAAATAACATTGGCATTGACATATTAATAGTAAGTAATGACATACATGGGCATTCTTTGACTAATCAAGCCATAATGGCCACTATCCTTGCCATACTGTATGGTTGGCTTAATTGTAGCCATTTATCACATAATCTTGACCATCCTTGGATTAATAATGTCCATGCCTCACATGATGTAGGTGGTCTTCCAATTATGATGCCCAGCAATGGCACAGGTGTGGCCCTGACATAGTGATGGGCATCCTTGGCATCATGTAGGCATCTTTGACATTATGCTGGGAAACCCTGGCATGTGATGGTAAAACCTGGGCTGATGGGGCAGAATCTGTCCCTCTCATGAATTTGTACCACAGAAATCCAAAGGTGACATTTAGAAATCATGCATGAAATATGATTTTTGATACAAAGTTGCCTTTTTTTGAGAAAAGGAGATTTTCTTTGAGTGTGTTAACCCAAAATGGAAAGTGCTTTTTTGATAGAAATCCAAGTACTTTGAGAAATTGATACGCTGATGATTGGAAATAAAATGACTGAAAATCCAAAACATCTTTAAGTTGCTCTTTGAGTGCTAGTTCATACAAAGTATAGGAGATTTATAGTTTTCAGTATTTCTTTTGTGCCAGTGAATACATGCTGCTGTGGCTATTATTTCATGAATCATTTAGAGGTAATTTAATTTTGATAAAGATTTTCCTAGCATTGCTGTTTGACCCTGTCTTTTGCATTGGAGTTGTTGGTGTTGAAATTCAATATCGCAATTTAAATATCATTCAGCCAAATTAATATTTCCTGAATATAGCTGCACATGGGGTAGGGTTTTGATGTGTGCGGTAGGTGGTGGCGCCTGCAACGGGTGTGCATTCGTATGTAATTACAATGAATATGCGACGGTGCCACAGGTGGGGGCTAACCCTGAACCCCTAAAAACCGACACACGGTCAACAAAACAAAATTGTGCCTGTGCACACGTCAATGGTGTGTGTAGAGCAATTACTCTCTGTCAAAGTTTCCCACAGTTTGGTGATACAGTATTAAACAGTCAATTACACATGTAGAAGAACACACTGGAGTATTTTTTGTTCTTCTTTTATTTTGTACGATTTCCCAGCCAACACGTGTTTCATCTGGGGAATACCCCAAGACTTCTTCAGGGCTTAAATGATGTACAACAAAACATAATCAGACACTCACAACCCCCAGGGTGATAGGTGTACTGTACATGGCGACCGGTGACAAAGTGAATAAGCACCCTATGTGACACAACCAGTGTTTACAAGATCCATTGGATCCACATTTTGTAGTGCTAGAACCTTGGTGGAAATGGTGTGTGGTGCCAGAGAGTCATTTTATTGTGACATGCTGACAGCTGCCCAATCATAGTTAGTGCCTATAATGTACAACCGTGTGTGGGCCCGTGGTTAACACAACTGTGGTAGAAAGGAAGGAGAAAAGGAGAGAGAACGAGAGGGAAGGTGGAGAGGGACAGTGCGAGAGGGAGGGAAAGAATCTGCGGTAGACCGAGGGGAAAGGGACAGGCCCCTTCGTGTCTGGGGGTAGAGAAGGGGAAGGAGGGGAAAGGGAGGGTGGAAAGAGAGAGGGCGCAAACGGAGGTAGCTCTGGGGAGGAACCGTGGTGTAGCTGTTGCCCTGTCAGAAGAAAGTGCTGCACTTAACTAAGTAAAACAGTGCACAAGTGTGCGAGCCTACCTGAAAGGCAGGTGAAAGAACGTGGCCAGTCTAGGGGAAAACATAAGAGGAAGGGAGGAGTATCAGTAGTAGGTCCCAATTAGATTTGGGGGGGAGGGAGAAAAACAGGCGAGGATAAGAGAGAGGTGTCTCACCTCTCTGCCGGTTGTATTCCAGTCCCGGCTGGTGTGGGTAAAATGAACTCTAGTAAAGTATCTGGTCCGGAAAGGTATACCGTGTGGTGGAGCCATGAATCGGCTTCACTGCAAGAGAGGAGATAGACATGGGTAAAGCTTCAAGTAGGAAGCGTGTGGTTGTTCTGCTTAGGGGACCCAGGATTACACTCTCAGTGTGTATACCCGGGGGTACCCATTCCTGATCATGAGTCTAACACGCGGTCATGTACATACCGCTCCAAGTCCCATAAAATCAATTTTGCTATGGGAGGAGGATAAAGTAGAGAATCCGAAGTGGGCTTAGGAAATACCTCTGGGTGGTGTCCCTGCTCGATTTGTAGGTGGCTGCAAGTGCTTTAGCCCAGACAATTTTCGGGCTTTGGGGAGCCGTTAGGATATCTGGGGAGTATTGGGTAGACAGTTAGAATGCTATCTGGCTGGGGTGCCATCGATTCACAAGAAAAGCACCCCCGAGACACATTGTCCTCACCTGTGGATTCTTAGTTTGGAGCAGCGAGTGCGCTGCACCTACTGACGGCCGACGACTGGAAACCGGAAGTACGGTCTCTGTGTTGCGTGTGCTTTTGAGGCACGTTCACGTGAACAACTGCACCGTCAACCCTTAATCGCGGTGACTGGTGCCGGCACGATAATGGACGTGAAATCCTATGTTCATGGTTGGGTGAAGGGTGGGAACGGAATATGGAGAAGAAATGATGGAGGGGTGTGTGTGTACACGGGGAACGTGTTTAAGACTGTCTGTGGAATCCACATGGGTGGTTGCAAAGCGGAAGAAGCAGAGTCAGAGGGGAAAAATTAAACATGGATAGCACAAATAAAGGATAAAAGTGCTTCTCTGTGTGTGATTGGCTATACAGTTTTTTTAAAAGGACCAACAAATAATGCCACAAACAGAAACATTATAGTATTTTCGGGTGCCGCAACGAAGGGGAGACATGAGGTTGCAGGGGTCGATAGAAAACACCTGTATACACAATTGTGGTGATTGTACATGCACGAGACATCTTATGCTGGGGGAGGCATATTGGGTTTGCCACAACAGAAAACTTATTGCTCACGGTACAGTAATGTCATCTTCATGTCTAGTGGGACTAGTTCTTATTCTGTAAGTGAACACATACTGTTGATACTTGGCACACGTGAACCAAGCCAGTCATGGTATACATAGCATAAAATACAAATAGTAGGTGACAGAATACATATGATCAGTCACAAGGGGGAGTCTAGTATTGCAGGAATATATGAAACCCTAGGCAGTGCTACTTATTGACAAGCTACAGAATCGGTCCAGTGCGTCATCTCTAGGGGTTTGACCAGATCTGAACCCAGGGAAATAGCCCGATGTTACTGAGACACATGTCTCAGTTCACGAAGAAGCATTGCATTTCGTGGTCGGTGTTAAGACCACATTCAACTGCTTTTAATCGCATTATCCCGGTCGCTTCAGTGCGACGTAACCGGAGTTCTCTATCGCCACCCCTCTGATTCAGCTGGACTTGTTCTATGCCATAGAACAAAAATTGTTTATAAAGGCCTTGGGCCTTGCAATTCATGGCATGTACTGCCATGGGGTATTTCTCATCACATTGTTTGCGTGCACGGGTGTGTTCGCTGATGCGCTCTTTTAGCATTCTGATGGTGCTACCCACGTTTTGCTTGTTGCATTTACACACGATTACGTATATTACATATTTAGACATGCAGTTGATGTTCTGTCTAATCTTGTATTCCCGCCCATCCGGGCCATGGAATACTTTAGTGTTGTTTGCCGCCCACCTGCATACCCCGCAGCAGCCACACTTATGAAACCCTTGGGTCTATAGGGTGAGCCAGTTGCTATCTCTAGTGCCTATTGGCATGGGCCACAGAAAAATCTGCAATACCCCTACAGCAGACTGGGTTCGTAAAATCAGTCGGAACATTTACTAATATCCTAAGTATGGCAATGCTCATGGATAAGGCTGAGGCTTCGCGGTCACCCATATACCTATGCTTCATTGACTATAAGGCCGCCTTTGACCACGTTAGCCGCTCCAAATTATGGTCCAAACTGCACAAATGGGGGCTGCCACAGCCCTTACTATACCTGCTGACAAACTTACATACAGACACATGGTTGCAGGTGAAGTTGGGCAATGGATCTTCCCTGTCAAGACGTATACCCACGGATAAAGGCTTGAAACAGGGCTGCGTCTTGGCACCGACTCTATTTAACCTTTACATTGCCGACTTAGTACCACTCTTGATCAGCTGTAATTCACATGCCCCAAAACTAGGAGACATTCTGATACCTTGCCTCCTGTATGCAGACGACATAGTCCTGATCAGTAAAACAAAAGTAGGGCTACAACATCTTTTAAACGTAACATGAGACTTTTCCAAAGCAAATGACTTAACGATCAATCTGGATAAAACGAGCACTATGATCATCAGGAAAAAAAGGAGACAAACCGGAGCCTGGTTCTGGGGAGAAACAAAAATCGAGGACACGGCGGAATACAAATACCTGGGAGTGAAGCTGGACGCAGGGGGACGCTTTTTGGCACAGAAGAATAGCATCAGGCGCAAAGGCCTAATACTGGCTACCACGCTAAAAACATTAAACTCAAAACTGACGGGACCCTCGATCTTTCCCTTGATTGAGGTTGCTCGGGCTAAACTACTGCCAACAATCACCTATGGCAGCGAGGTCCAGAAAGGCAGAGACGCCAAAACACTTGATGCCACAGTAACAACAGTATACAGAGTCATTTTTGGGCTGCCCAAATACACCTCACCTGCGCAAATCAGGCTTGAATTTGGCATTCAAAAACAAACAGTTGCCAGACAAGGGGCCTTCATCATTGCGTGGGAGAAAGTGCGAAAAGCTCCGCATGGTACACTCAACGAACAACTATGGAAGGAGTTACAACAACACGCCAAATCACCTGCCGCAGAATATCTCTATAGCAGCTTAAAAACGATGGGGCTATGCCAGCTTTGGGAAACACCAACAACTACCACCACTTTCAAAAAACTAGTGTGGAAGACAGTGAAACATCTTTCCTTGCTGGAGGACAAAGCTGCATTGGCAAAAAGGGCCCACGGCTGCATGACTCTGAAGTCATATACAAAGCTGGCCAGTCAAGCCTACTTCAATCTGGGCTACAGCAAAAAAACAAAAATTGCTTTCATGAAGTACAGACTGGGGCTGCTACCCTGTGCACAACACCTCCCACCCTGGCTAAGAGAGAAAGCGGGTCCTTTGTGCTGGTTATGTGGATCAGCTCCTGAAAATCTGCTGCATCTGCTGTGTTCTTGTAAAAAACTCCTCAAGGAACGGAAACAACTGTTGAAGCGACATTTTAACCAGTGGGGGATCCGTACCAGGAGGCAAGCTCTGCTGGCATGCCTCGCACCCGATGATCCACAACTCAACTGCTGCTTAGTGAAGTACCTGAGACTGTGTGAAAGTAAAATGCCGGAAATGTTGATCTAAGGAAACCAGGTGGCAAATATATGAACGCTGATCTAAGGAAAGCAGGTGGCAAATATATGAGCGATTCCCTAAGGCACAGCGAAGAGATTCTCCCCATTTAAAAGAACTTCATTTCGGATGCACGAGGTGGTCGGACTCCATAGCAGTTGAGAACACGTCGCATGGAGCCGATGGAACTTCAAATCAGGGGTTAACTGCCATGGTCAGAAGGTCTTCAAACAGGGGAGAGAAATCTGCTGACGGCCTGGAATGCTGCCTGTAGTACACGGACGGAAAACAAACTTCTTAATTGTAAAGCTGTTTAACCAGGAACAATTTTTTTTAGAAATTTCTTAACATAACATCCAGGAAGGAATGTGTAGTATATGTATTTACTTCGCTTTTTGAATATGTTGGCTTTTTGCAACGGTTTTAATTAACTATGCAAATAAATTTATACCTATACCTAGTGCCTATTGGGACAGTTGGACTGAGGATGGATCTAAGTGTTCTTCCTCTTCTGTATGTGATAAGGGGTCTTTGTGTGGTAAAGCCTTCTAGCGATTTGTCTGCTCTGAGGATGTTCCAATGTTTGTGCATGCTCTTCGCTAGTTTGAGCGACAGTTCGTTGTGGTTGGTGATGAGTCTTACTGGTTGATTGGTTGGTCATTTACGTTCTCTATCTTTGAGGGTTTCTGATCTGGGTAAATTGAGAACACGTAATTCTGCCTTATCAAGGATGTGTTGTTGGTAACCTCTGGCTTTGAATCTGGTTTTCATGGATTTGAGGCACGAGAGAAACTCAGTCTCTTCACTGCAGTTTCTTCTGGCTCTCGTGAATTCGCCGTAGGGGATGGCCCTGATTTGGTGCGAGGGGTGGGAGCTTGATGCGTGCAAGACCGCATTGCATGCTGTGGGTTTGCGGTGTAGTTTGCTGTGTAGCTTCCCATTGCTGATGTACAATTCCACATCCAAAAATATTATATTTGTTCTGCTGTGATGGTATGTGAATCTAAACCCTAGTGTGTTGGAGTTCAAGTATTCGTAGAACTCCCCAAGTTTGGTTTCTGTCCCTGACCATAATAAGAGGCAGTCACCGATATATCGTCCCCAATACACAATGTGTTGGTTAAAGGCATTGCCCCTGTGACTCCATATCAGTTGTGTCTCGAAGAACCCCATGAAGAGGTTGGCAAAGGATGGGGAGAATTTTGAGCCCATGGCCACCCCTTGCGTATGTTTGTACCATTTACCTTCGAATATAAAACAGTTATTGTTGAGTATGAGTTCCGGTATGGACAACAGCATTCTTGTGTGCTGCCATTGAGAGGCTGCTCTCTTGCATAGATGCCAATCCATAGCTCGTATGCCGAACTCGGGTTTGATGTTGGTGTATAGCGAGACTACATCTAGGGTTGCTAAAATAATATCCTCCTGCCATGTGAGATCTGACAGTAGGCTGAGGATGTGTTTAGTGTCCCTAATATATGAGGGGAGGTTC
Organism: Calotriton arnoldi; assembly: GCA_963921515.1. NCBI lineage: Eukaryota > Metazoa > Chordata > Amphibia > Caudata > Salamandridae > Calotriton > Calotriton arnoldi. Next base: position 911,298 of record CAWUFW010004508.1, on the reverse strand, counting down.
TGTACCATTGGTTGGAGGAACATGTCTTCGTATTCTGCCAGTATCTCTGTGGGGCCTCCTATGCATGACACAATGGGTCTGCCGGGTGGAAAAGGAAGGTGTTTGTGTACCTTGGGTAAGGTGTAAAGGACAGGGAATATGGGTCTATGTACTTTGAGATAGAGGTGTTCTTCCTCACTCAGGAGCCCTTCCGAGTACCAGGTTCTGAGTTGCCTGTAGATAAGGGTGGTCAGAGGCCCTATGGGGTTCATGGCCAGCTGTTCGTAGCAATTGGTGTCGGTTAATTGCGTCAAAATTACCCCATTGTAATCTAGCTTGTTCATCACCACAATGTTGCCCCCTTTATCTGCCTCTCTTATGATGACGGAGTTATCTGCGGCGAGAATTGTCATGGCCTGTCGTTCCCCCGTATTAGATTATCTGTGACGTATGTCCTTCCTGGTCTTGTTTTTTGGTCATATTTCTCAATGTCCCCCAACACCAGTTTGTGAAAAACATCTATCGTGTTGCCCCCAGGTAGAACAGGTGTCCACTTGGACTTGGTCTTTAGACCACTGGCTAATGAGTAGTCCGTGTCGACATTCAATTCTCGTAGGAGGTTGCTCATGTCACTGGGAGACCGTTCTTGTTCAGTAATAGATAGTAATAACTGGGTGTCATACACGTCCTGTATACTTAGTACATCTGATATACCACACATAGGGATATTTTTTGTGTTTTTATTGACAGTTGGATAAATGGCAAAAGAAATTTTCAATTTGAGGCTCCTGATGTATTTGAAAAGGTCTATCTTGACTTTGCATACATCCCCTCTCTCCACTGGGCAGTATCCTAAACCCTTTTCCAAAAGTGAGACCATGTCCACTGTTAGTGGTTGGGAGGAAAGATTGATCGCGTCCACCCCCGTGTCCTGCGCGGATGTTAGTTCCTCTTGTCCCCTGATCTGAGGTTCATTCTGATGTCGTTTGGACCCTGCTCTCTTCCCTCTGCGAGTTTTCTTGTTTGATCTACATGGTTGGGTTGTGATCTGTTGCCCTTTTTGATCCTCTGTACCTCTCTTAAAAAAGAGTTACCAGATCTGTCAGCTGTGGATGTGTTTGGTGCGTTGTCTATCTCACTGTCACTTGATGGGGGGGCACTCATAGATGTCGAGCTTGATGATATGGAGATGGTGTGTGGTCTACCAGTTCTGCCCTTATCCTGATCACTGGTTAGTATTTGATCGTACTTTTGTGCGAAGGTGAAGACCCTTCCCTCTCTGTAGTCGATCTCATCCCTTTTCAACTTCCTGGCCTTACGCTGTTTGATGTCCTCCTGGTGTCTGGATAAGACATCATTAAGGATGACATAATTCTTTTCCGTGGCTTCTTGTAAGCCCAGATCTCTGATTTCCCCTTCTAGTTTGATGATTTCAAGTTGTAAAGCCACCACTTTGCGGTCCACATTCTCTATAAGTATGCCTATCAAGGTTTTTAGGTCTCGCCTACGCAGCGCGCATGCGTTGCATAGGAGAGACCTTTAGAAATCGGCACAGCTTTCCCTGCAAAAACGTGCACGCGTTGCATTGCTTCCAATGGCAACGCGTGCACGTCTGGCGATTCACTTGCGGGAGCGAGCAGCTGGCGCCATATGTTAATTATCGCGCCTTGCCGCTCGCTCCCGCAAGGGAATTGCGCTGGCCCCCTCCTTTCGCCCCTCCCTCTGCTGACGCGCGAGGCGCGCGCTTGTGCTTGTTTTAATTAGCAGCTTGTTTATGGTCACTATCAGTAACTCGTTAAACAAATATTGACATGAGCAGCGCCCTTTTCACTCGTGCACCCCCCTTAAGCAGTTGTTCTTTGTCCCCTTCTGCCAGACTAGCTTGGCGGATGTCACTCATAAGCGTATTGCTGTCTGGAGTAGATTCAGTCGGCATTCCGTGTTTGCATTTGAATTTAGGTCTGTCACAACTGATAAAGAGTGATAAATGTGACATTCCTGCGTCTAAAGATCATTAAATGTCAGCTCGTGCACTGGCAGCAAGATGGCTGGCAGAAAGTCAATGATGCAGGGGCTGTATGAAGTGCGAAGAGCGGAGATGGATTTGCGACAGCGGGGAGTCCTCCAGGCTGCAAGGAATCAATCACCCGTTCATGTGCAGGAAGAAGACACACACATGTAAGGGGAACTCAGTGTGTGAACGCACTCCAAGAGGCAGGCATATCACGGGAAGTCGGCACTAGCTGCAAGGATGCCGCATCAATTGGATATAATCATATGCGAAACAACAGTCAATTTTTATTTCATTTGGCGTGACTTTTTATGTGATGAAATAACTATACCGGAGAAGCAATCGTATGATGCTTCAATTGTAAACCTTGAAATGAAACATTGTGAGATTGTAACTCAAAGTGCATCCGCATGTTTAGCCCAACAAACACTTTTCTGCTACACTGACAGAGTACATACAGTAGGTGATCCTATTTTTAAACTGAAGTCTGAAAGCAGATGTTAAATGAAATTATTTGGAGCATACCGTCAGCAAAAAAAATCCTAAACTGTCAGATCAGGTAATTTTTTCTGCACTTCTCTCTTTAGCTCTTGAAATGAAAACCCAAAAATAACTTTAAATCATGTTTTCTGTTTGGGGCAGCTGAAATAATAAACTATATCACACGATTATACTTTGTGAAGTGTATGTACATCTGGGGAGAAAGAACATACGTGGAAGAAAGAGCATGCTGTCAGCAGCAAGTGAATTTTGGGAGATTAGAGTGTAACAAATGTCATGGGGTACCTGTAGCCTGGAAAGGATTGTGTGGAATCTGGGTATTTAAACAGTTGTCAGTTCATCTGACCTCCTTAGAATGCGCTGTCTTTTCTTTAATGCTGATTTGAGCTCCTGTATGCCCCTCAAACCCTTGTAATATCAATAGCTTTCGAAGTGCACTGAAGACAGGGGAATATATTCATAATTTTATTTTTTATTGTATTTTTTTTCTCGTGGTAATTAATTTAAGATATTACTTCGGCAGGCCATGATTATTCTTTAGTTATGATACTGCAAGGAGTATGACGGATATTTTCATAAAACATGTTTATTTATTTCAAAGGATACCTCATTACCATAAAATAGCCAGGTAAGTGGGGGAAGTGTTGCATGCTCCGTTTTTTCTAACATTTATTAAGGAAACAGCTTCATGATTGCCGCATACAGAATGTTATAGCTCTGTTGACTTGCATCGTGGCACTTGTCTTTGTGCTTTAAAGTGCCTTTGAATGTGTCCATAAATGTTTACTAATGCAAGCATATATTTCTAAATCAGACTACATGAACTAGTGTATAGCAGTTGTATAGCTCTTCAATTCCTGGCTGCACAAGACCCAAGATAATGTGCTGCATGGCTAAACACTTATAAGGTCCCAAAGGCGAGACCTATTGGCTATGCCAATGCTTGTTGAATTGGCTGTTAATGCTTCTTCCCAGAGCTTGAGTAGGTCATCATCAAGTTCATCATATGTGGGGAAGATTTGGGCTCGTAGGCCCCTTGGGATTCTGTCTAGTCTGAGGTACTGCTTCAAATATAGAATATAGACAACCACAATATCATAAAAGTAACTAAATATAGGTATGTATAGTTTTATTTACATTCTTAACTTCACTTCTATTTATCTTGAAGATATATATATGTGGAGTTTAGAATAATAAATCTATACTTACCTAGATATATGTATCTTTCTGATATTGAATTAGTCAATATTCTGGATATGTTATTTTGGCATCACTCAGTATTGTGACATACATCTGGGTGGTCACCACTGGTAATTCTGCAAGGTATGGCCACCATTGTGATTATCTCTGATGTGATCACTACTGCAACAATTGCCAAAGTCGTTAGTGGCACAAGACTATTTTCATCTATCAGAACGAGATGTCATCATAGAAAAGGTTAGAGACCCCTGATCTAGCCTGTAAGACCATAATAGAATATTAAGAAAATAATAAAACATATATACTTTCCCAGAGTATTGTGGCCAGCAAGTTCTGGTTTTAAAGGAAACTTGAATTCTAATGTTGTAAGAAATTGTGATCTTTAACGAGCAACATAGCCAATTGCCTCTCAATGAGCAAAGTATTTTTTCAGACTAATCAAGATCTCATATTTTTATTGTGGTTAAAATCAGGGCTAGTCCATCTTAATTTACCTGATGAATGACTGAATTTTCTACACCAGACGGGACGGTTCACTCATTTTGGCACCTGTGTTTAACTGTGCTTGGGATATCGCCTGATTTAGAAGATTTTAATCAATACAACGTGCATTCATATACTAGCTAACAAAGATGGACAAAAGAAGAAAGATATTATCAATATCAATTTCCACACCACCAAATGTTTTTCTTGGATAAAAAGAGATTTGTTGGGGACCTTTCAGCTACACGAAGCACATACATAGTGGGCCGCCCTAAACGAACTTTTATCTGGCAAATGTATTACATATTACTGATTGTAATGGGCACTGAAAATGTGGAGTTAAAAACTAGCTAATGACTTATTCAAACATATTGACCAACATTTTGTCCTGTAAATTCTTGAACAAAAAATAAACTACTTACTTCTTACCTTCTTGGTTAAGTGATAGCTATATCTTGAATAGGAGTGGCACTAACAGCATCTCTATTGCAGTTTCAGGAAGTTAGAAAACAACTGTGAGTCAATCGTTTCAAGGCATAATTAGTATGCTATAGTAAAGGAGTGGACCAGATTGTCAATATTTACAGAAAGGTATACATTTACATGTACATATAAGTGGAATATGTGAGCATCAGAGGTTCATAACTTCAAAGGAATGCTCTGGATAACTTAAACTAACATAGACAATATTTCGAAGTAAGGGGAACATTTGAAGACAAAGTTCACTGTTACACAGTACAAAAATATGCCTATGAACAGGGCAAGCACATTAAACACCAAAACGATTAGAAGAACTTCAGTCATCTGTGGGGGCAAGTTCAATTGCTTGTGGTTATTGACTCCTCCGGATACTGCAGATGAGTTAAGTGCAAATAGTTGGTCATATGTCACTGAGGAATGTATGATTATACAACGCATGCATTCACATCGCATGCTATTAGATCGGGGTTTTTACCACGCAAGTCGTTACAACGACTTTCGTTGGAGGGCGCTGGACTTAGGAGTAGTTAAATTTACTATTCCAACTCCAGCCTACGTACAGTAGGGAAGGTGTTGGATAGTAAATTAAACTATTCCTTGTCCTATAGCGCCCTCCAGCGCAAGTCGTTGTAATGACTTGCGTTGTAAAGACCGCGATCTAATGGCATGCGATGTAATGCATGCGTAGTAAAGGTTGTTTCCCGTCACTGAGCTCTAATACCAAGGTGCCAAATCTATAATTAATGGTGTCAAAACATGTGCTAGCAGATAATTTGATAAAGCACAGAAATTCATCATAAGCACCCAAAAACGTTTCGGAATAGAGACCTAGATTTTTAATTTAGACTAGGCTCTGCTAAAAACATAGGACACAGCTCTAAAATTGTACAAGTTCGAGTGATATTTAGTGAACTTGAAAGTAAATTTCAAGTCAATTCTTCAGAAATAAATCGAATTTCTTGGAAGGACTGGACACAGCCCAGCTGGGCAAAATGGTAATAATTAGATGGCAACTGATTAATTTTATTATCCTTCTTCATGGTGAGTTTCATTGGGGCACCTAGAGTAACTGAAGTTAATTAAAACCCTGTCTTAGTACCAATATCCAACACTAAATATAATTTATTCTGCGACACGTCTCTGTGAGCAAGCATTAAGGTGTACTAAAGATGCTGAATTTTAGTTTCTCACAGTAATTTATATATGAAATAGAGAACTGAATCAATATGGCTGAAGGGCTAACAAAATAGCCATAAAAGTATAATCTGGCATTTCTGACCATTCTATCCGTAGCCCAACTACCACAGCAACAAATGTCAATTCTGTACATTCAGAGAAGAGCACAGCAATGTAACATTTCTGTTTTGATGTTGGCTTGGGGCACTGCAACTGACCGTTAGAGTAAATATATCTCTCTAGCATAAATCATTGTGTCTATCTCTGATTTCCTATCATCCCTAATTGAATTAAGAATTAATCCATAAACCTACAATTCTGGTTCTATTAAACTTCTGCTGTACTTGTGTTGTCAGAATTAAAATTAAAACATAAAAATCCCAATCCTCCAACTCTAAGGTGTAATGTTGTACCTTTCCCAATGATATACACTTTCAATAGTCAAAAAATAGAGTGGAAAAAGTTCCTATACTTTATTTTTTGTTGCAAACACCCTAAATCACTGATGAGACCCAATAAGCTGGTGCGCGATTTCTTGTGTTTCTGTCTGCGGGGATCCTGGCATGGCAGTTTGGTTTGGACTGCTCTTATAGGAGCAGGACCAAGACTGATTTGCATATGGGTGATCAATGGTTCGAGAGGCACAGTGGGTGAAAAGCAATAGTCTGGAATACAGCTATGAGCAATTGCCAGCGAGTAGCTCGGTCACCTCTTCCATCACTTTGTTACTCTAAGCTCTGACAGTTACCAGGGCCCAGGGTGGTCCAGAGGGCATAAACTTGGTTACGTCAAGTAAATTTGAGTCATTCAAATGAACTTAAAGCAGATATGTAGCCCCCGTGATCATGGTTTGCTAACTGGGGATCACAGAGAAATCGAGACTGGGAGAAAAGTCAATGATATAAAAAAAAGTTGCATGAACGTCCCTTTAAATGAAGTCCTAACACCGTTAATCTTCATATCTGCATTATTTTTCACAAAAATCACATCATTTACACGGAAACAAAGAGGTCTGCGGTGGACACTGTGTTGAAAATCAGTATTTAACTTCTGAATATTTAAAAACCAGATCAGTAATAAAAAATGGTGTACAGTGGTACATTAACTTGTTAACTCAAGTATCATCAGTAACTGTATTACTGATGAAATTGTGGTGCCACAGCACATATAGTCAATGTATTCTGCTGAAACTAGTACCCTGGTCATTGCTAGTGAGTTCAGAGCGTGTTTAATTAATCATAAGGAAAATTCGTGGACACTGGTGCCAGTCCTACTGGCGCTGTCAATACTAAACGAAAACTGGGAAAGAAGTATCAAAATATTTAAATCTTTAGCTATAAAGGGTTATTATAAAAAATGTGTCGTCGGGGTCTTTGGCACCCTTAATTCTCGTGCACTCATGTTTTTTTTATAGTTTGACGCATGTAAGAAAATTTTACTTGAAGCTTATTCTGAAAGCAAATTTCCTAATTGTGTTTTATTTCTGGGAAATATTAAACTGCAAAGCCGCAGAGATGGAGATTTGTGTTTAACAAATGCCATCAGCCCTTAAAAGTATCATGTTCTACGTAAAAAAAAAAAAAAGAAATTGGTGGTTCCCAAGGAAAGCTGGTTATAAGAATATAAGTACTAAATAAATACAAATGGCATATTTTTCACTATCCAATTGCGCATATCTTGTTATGGGTTTGCTAAGTGTTACACTCATACAACTAGGCATAACAAGACGTGTGGAAAGATATCTGTGTATCACAGTTTTCCTTCCATTTGTATTAAAATTCTGCTACACACATTCAAAACTCACCCCATATTGCATTGAAAATAGCTGAGAGTTAGCTATGAAATTATGAAATCGATTGAACATTGCCTAGAAAGTGAAACCCTGTATTCAACACTGAAAAGCCTAATTGTGCTAGCATAAAGAGTCAATATATGCGTAAATAATTTTCTGCTGCAAGCTATCAAGCATTTCTCAGGGGAATGTACATGCTCTTTACACATCCCTTGGTCCCGAACCAGTCAGCCATCCTCATTGCAGCAAAGGCGAAATAATTCACATGTTTTCATATCAACAATTTCAACATGCATTCAATAATTTATCAGTGCACTAGCACTTAAACATGATCTTAGACATCAACGTGCCCGATAAATTTGCATCAAGATGGCTTGTAGGAGCTTTACGTGCTGCAGTTACGACAAAGATTAGCATTAGAGATACCACCAAGGCAAGCACGCTCTCTTGCAATGGATTTGCGGCTATATCACGTTTTTGAATTGTTGCAAGGATATTTTACACCTTTTTACAAGAACTAAACGTTTGTGCTGCCTGTAACTACAACTTGAGTACCAGCAAGACTTATGCCTGGAGATGCAACAGGCTGGTAAAAGGTTGCAGATGCTGCAGAGAGTACCCATAGTTCTCTACGTCATTAATAAATGTAAACAAAGGCACGTCATATTGCCCACAATAATACTTCAATATAAGACATTGCCAGACCAAAATGTGGTACCCACGAAGATGCATTATCCAGACATGAGAGTTCCGCCCCTGCCTTCTCCCCAGGTTCGAGAAGGCAGGAAAGGTGACTAAGCTCCCGTGTGATGGGATTTTTGGACGGGTAGTATGAGAAGGTTAGCATACTGTTTGGGTAAAAACAGTGGACAAGAAAAAAAGCTGAAATACATTTTTGAATCCATCTAATGTTCATCAGAAAATGACAAAGTTCACTATCACCCTCACAATCAAGTGTACTGGAAGAGTTTACTAAACGTCACAGGGGAGCACATATTCAAATGAGGTGCCCCTACAGTCAAATGACAGGGACGATAATGCAATTAGGGGCAATGTGGCAACTGCAGATGTCCCAGCTGCTCCCAGGGCTCAGGTTTGCACATAATTGTTGGCAGTGTACAAATGCAGAGAGGTTGAATGAATGTATTAATATACAAAACAAAGGATGGGAGCATGTATGACACCTTTTAACTGAGTTACACAACTGGATCTAACCTGTAATGTCAAAACACTGCCAGTGCTTATGGAAGCCAGCAGGGAAATGGTGGTACAAATGTACAAATGAAAATTCATCCCTTACACTACGCACATGATTATGTCATGTACCAAGATAAATATGTTTAATTTGGTAAGACCAATGGGCAAGGAATTCAAGAGTGGTCCTCTCTCCTGTTGCCCATCTTCTCTGGCAAACTGAGAGCAAATGGAAATAGTATCCCCTTTGCATCCGGGGGTGGCTTAATTAACTCTGAGTCAAATGAGCCTGTGTAGCCCCCATCCCTGGATTCTGGACCTAAGCAGAATCGCATTGCACTAGAACGGTTCACACAGTAGATGACATTTCCCAATGCTGTGCAGCGGAAAGGCAGTAAGGAGATCCCACTGCATTCTGGGTTATCTTTCCCACTTTGCCGCAGTGAGGCGCAGTCACTCCACCTTCTGGCCACTGCATTATATTTGAAAACATTGACCCCCTCATTTCGGCCAAGGTCAAAACGGTATATGAAGCCCTTAACTGCCACCATGTCTGCAGAGCGCCGTCGACTGCTGTTGTAGGGACACTCCTCCCAGGCATTGCGACGTGGGTCATACCTCAGCAGCCGATAGAAGAGAGTTCCCCCAGAGACATAAATCTCTCCAGCACAGGTGACAGCCTCATGCGCCACAGCAAAGGCTCCCTTAGGCAGTGGGGCCACTGACGTCCATCGGTCAGTGCGTGGGTCATATCGCTCCACTGTGAATAAGCACTCACCTCCCACTGCATAGAGATATCCATCAAGGGCCAAAAGCTTGAGCTGTGCGCGGGGCTGGCTAAGGGAGCGCACCTGACCCCATTCACCCGTGGCTGGGTTATAGCAGAATACCTTGTCTGACTGTTTTGCCCGCTCCCCTTGGCCATGAATGCCACCTGCAATGAAGAAGTAGTTATAGAGGACACAGGCACTACAACCCTTGGCATTGGCTTCATCAGGTATCTGGGTGAGGGGTCTCCAAGACTTGGTTTGCTCATTATAGACATAGATGAAGCGACTCTCCTCATCAGTAGAGGAAGTGCTGACAGTGCTGGCGGGGCTCTGCGGCCGGCTGCTTTCCCGGCTCTGGGGTCTACTACTGCCAAAGCTGTTCATCCTTTCAAAGGCATCACTCATCTCTGCCACCAGAAGTCGCTGCTCTCGTCCCTCTGTCCTGCGCCGCAGGATAAGGTCTCTCTCTGCCCCACTCAGTCGTCCATACACTGCTGGATCACGCAGCACCTGCAGGAAGTTGTCACTCATAAAGCGGTAAGTGGCTTCACGGAGCTCACTCAGCCTCTGACGCTTGGCTATGTTTAGTATTTGGTAGCAGTTGGCAATAGTGATCTGTGCCCGCATGTTGTCAGTAGCACACTGCACAGCACAAGGCATCTGAAGAAACTGTGCACCTGCAATCACCTCTACTACTGTCTCCAGAGTCACTTCTAGGTGTGAAGTGTAGATGTAGTCTATCAGCAGCTTCAGAGTGGTGTAGCTCAGACCCTTGATACGGAGAATGTCCCGGGACGAGCGTGCCCTAAAGTAGTCACTCTTCTCAGCCAGTACAGGCTTATGAGCTTGGATCCTCTTCCCGGCCACCTCAATCACCAGATCTGGAGTACCCTCAACGGAGTAGTCCGATGCTGACACTTTTCCATTGCCCAGGTGGTCTGCTGATTTCGTGTCTTCCTTTCCTCCCGGCTGTGTGTTTATTTTAGCATCTTCCCTCATCAGATGAGCATGTTTGTCACTCTTTTGCCCTGCTCCAGACTGAGCACAATTAGCCACAAGAGGAGGGGAGCTGCCATTCCCCAGTTCAGAGCTGGTGCTGGTATTATTAATCTCCCACTGGTTTTCAACAACTCGGCCACCATTTCTTCCCATTCCAGCACTGTCCTCCCGAGGCTCAGTGGAGAAGCAGAGAGAGGACCCCAAGCTGCAAGGGGACTGGACCTGAAATTCTCCTTCCTCTCCCAGTTCCCCATTGCTGCTAAAGTCTAAATTCCCCTCGAATTCGGGACTGTCCATGCAGCTGGAGTGCAGGGTGGTGGAACTGCTGTTGCTGCTCCCAGCATCTCTGGTCAGCGCTGGCTGCACAAAGTCGAGGTCACATGTCGCCACTGGGAGAGACGCCGAAGGTCCCTCGTTGCTGTGAGCCACACCTTCATAGTTGGCTAAATTCATCGAGTTTTCCATGGCTTCCGCGTTGCTGCCGTCGGCTCAGCACATAGCTCTGACAACAAAACTAACCTCTGACTGAGCTTTCCTGGCTTTGCTCTCTTCTGTCTTGGGACACCAGCCACGGCGATCACTTTTTTTCACACTGTAATTTTCTGACATGCCACTGATCCTCTCCTCTGAAAGAAGGGTGTGACAGAGAGAACAGCTCTAAACATTGAACTTTTGAACTACTTTATGTCAACATGGTCCATATCTGCAGGCGCAGCTCTCTTTACAGAATGCTGATTGTTTTATTAGTCACACGTGTCCCAGTGATCGCTCCGATTCTCGCACATAGCCGTCAAAGTCCCACCATTAATCGCAGTGATCGCAAACCGTGCAGGGGATTTTATATTTCAACCAAACTTCTCTCGACTGCGCAGAGCACAGGTTTGGACACACGTACCAAAAATATAGTGGACTCCACTTTCAACGACGGGTGTCTAATATCGCCAGCACTGCAGAGAGGTTGTGTTTTTTTTTTACTTCGAGTTCAATTCTACCCAGTAACGTGATTATTGGATCATTTTACAAGTAGCAGCGAAGTGTAGAATTTTTAGAAACGATTCCGTAAAACCTGAACGTGACTCATGAAACCTGCCCTGCGGAAATAAAACAAGAAATGTCTCTCTGCAGAAAACACGAAAACTGAACTCATGTTAGTTAATACAAAATCTCCTTGCAGCGGGAACTATCTCTCCTTTAGTTAGCATTTGGGCATCAGCTGCTTGGGTTGTGGCGGGTTTGACTGTTTATTTTCCATTGCTGCACAGGGCGCAGAAGTCATGGTGTAATTTCCCTTTCATCCGCCGTGCAGAGGTGGGAGGGGCCAGTTTCGCAATCTCTGACTTGAGGCAGTTTCCAAAGCAGCATGCAAGCCTCAGTAACATATGAGACTTCGAGCTTAAATAAATGACTCGTCGTGCGGGTTAACAGTTTCTTTTTCAGAGGGAAAATGACACCACTCTTTTCTCTTCAGAAGTTGGTATTCCGATTATTGCCGTGGGGGATTAGGACGTGCCCCGAATTCCTCCTGAAAAATAAGATATAAAACGTATGAGCTGTCTCATATTCAAATAGGACACATTCATAGACTTAAGACATAATATGTTAGCCAGTCTGTATAATGCAACTGCCTAAATTCAAGGTTGGATGACTATTGTTTCACTCGCCAACTGACCAACTTATTTGTTTTGTTATTTTATTTTTATAAATGTATACATCATATAAATATTTGTATTTCGCATTAATACTGCACAAACATACACAGACGTGAGTATTAATATACGCTTCGTTTAAGTTAAAGATATTCCATATGATTACATGTTCACCTCAATACAGTAACCTATTAATAAAATAATAACATATGGACATACAGCTTTGATAACTATGAAATCATTAGAATTCATAAACAACTTAATTATAGCATTGTCATCAATAATTTTATAAGATCACATATATTTAACTTCGATTTTATGTTTGATCCACCGAAATCCATAGACGCATTCTCTTTCATTTTCTCAAATCAAATTAGAGATTATAATCCTAGAGGTAAACTATGATGTGCAAAAAGATGGATAGGATAGTGTCAAATGTGTGCCCTTTTAAAGCAGCAGTCATTCTACACAGACCGCGCTTTTGACCTACAAATTAGAGTGGATACTGAAACAGTTTTAATGCAGTTTATGGCCAAATGCTACTTCTGTTCTTCGGAATGTTCATATTTCTAGCAGACCGGTTTGCAGCAGACCCTCCATCATTCCACCAATGAAGACAAATGCATTTTAATTTGTATTTTATGGTGTTTTCCATACCCCTTCTGAGGCCTAAAAATATAACTCAATCTCGGATGGCCTGTTGGGCAGTCATGTAGTGCCTGCAAAATTGTGCCAGTCGTGTCAACAATAGTAGAAAATGAGCCAGAAATAATGTGTTAGAACCAAGAACTATATAGCTCTATTTTGTACAACTAACGGATCACCATATGCCACTTTGAGACTGACATTTTCAAGCCGTCCTCTCGTTCTATGAGCTGGGATGTCTTGCACCAACACCAGCCATAACTCTTGAGCAGAAACTGACCCAAGACCTCAGGGTCTTGATTCAGCTCTAGAGAGTTTCTCAACTTTGTACCCCACAACTATAATATCAAAAAGTTGAAAAAGCAGCCTCATGAAATCTGAATTACAAACCCTTTGAGCTGACGCCTACACAAGCACAAAGACGAAATTCACCAAAATAGATCTCCTCTTTTTCATGCATAACCCAGAAGTATGACAAAACACATTCAAGACAACACTAACCAGAAGCAAAGTTCTTAGAAATCCAAGGTGGCCACCGAATCAATGTCACCACCTTCTCCAATGTCATTAGAAACCTCGCTATAAAGTTTACAGCAGGTGACTCATTATGAAGAAGGCCAATGATCTGAACTTCTTGGTATTTGAATAGATTTTGCAGCACCTGAAAAATCCTAAACAACTCAAAAGTCTAATATCTATTAAATCACCAGCACAACTCAAAAATATCACATCAAAAATAATTACCAGTGTCCTCACTATCAACATCTGTCAGCTATAGGGCTGAGCATTTACACAGGATAAACATAAGGGTCCCGCCCATGCCACTCTGACAACCACACACTCACACAATGTGGAATAAACCCAATTTAGCAAATAACCCGTAAACACCAAACTTACCTTCAACAGACTACCGGCATGACACAATAAACTCAGCTCTATGGCATGTTCCTACAGAAGCACCACATTTCACTGCTTAATACCCTAGTCCTATCTCTCAGCCATCATCAGGATCAGTCAATAAATCTAACACATTTTCAGAACCTTCTCTCACCCCATCACAGCTCTACTCTAACCAAATCAGTAGAATGTATATTGCCTACTTTTCTGTGCTCTTCATATTCTGGTACTTTTAGGTTTTCATTTTCAGTTATAAAGACACACCTACAGGTACCAAAGCTAATTGAAAAAATAAAAATGGCTGAAGTAACAACCAGCATCGTGGTCTATCTAGAAATCTTTGAGGGAGGATGGAAGATGTGAGGAAAGAAGGAAACAAGTTATATGAAAGTAATGTAAGAGGGAGTGGACAAGGAAATTGAGGAACACAAGAAGTAGGCATAAGTAGAAATGGAGAAAGGGAATACAAAGAGACAACAGTGAGGAGATCAGTGAAGAGGTAAAAGCGGAGGGATGAAGGGTGAAGAGGGAAGAAAGGTTAAGATCAGAAAGAAAGAGGGGAGCTGAGCTGTTATAAGGATGAAGATTAATGGTAAGAAAAGAGGAGAGGAAGAAAGCAAAGACTTGATGGTGTCCCAAAGCTCCCAAAGGGGAGAGGATGTAGTCTTATGGCAAAGCGGTCAACCTCGAAGCTGGGGAACCAGGTTTGAGTCTCGACACAGACGCTCAACATCCTGTGATTCTGGGCAAATCACTTTATCTCCCCGTGCCTACCAAAAATTAATGTGTCCATCTGTAACGAAACTGGTGCTCTTGTAAAGCGCTCTGACACCCGATGTCTCGGGTCTAGTTTGTGCTATATAAAACTCAAAAAAAAAAGCAGATGTATGTAGCCTATCCAGACCAATTTTACTTTTCCAAATACCATGCAAGAAAGCAATGGAAAAAAACAATGAATTAATTACAGGCATTTGACATAAGGGAACTAAAATCTCAGAGGGAAACATGAGCGGCAAATAATAGCCAAAGTGAGGGAAAGAGTATGTGGATATCAAAAAAGTGAGGGGTTGTTAGAAATGGGGGTCTCTAGTTGGCAAGGGTTTGTACCTTTGTCCAAGTAGGGACCCTTCTTCCTACTCAGGGTAAGGGAGTTACACTCCTAAAATAACCCCTGCTCACCCCCTTGGTAGCTTGGCACGAGCAGTCAGGCTTATCTTAGAGGCAGTGTGTAAAGCATTTGCACATAACCAACAGTAATACAGTGAAAACACTACAAAAGGACACCACACCAGTTTTAGAAAAAAATATCCAATAGTTTATATACTTATAACAAGACCAAAACGATAAAAATCCACAATACAGTACTTAAAAAGGTATACTTTGCAAGAATACTTGAAAAACACAGTGCGTACGAGTCGGTAGCTCCGTTCGGGGTTACCGCGATGCTGAAAACAACAGAGTCTAACAGTTCGAGCCGACCACGTCGGTACGGGCCAGCGAAAGCGTGAACAGACTCGGTAACAGTACCTTTCTCGTTGCGGCTGACATGGTGGTGCGAGCCGGTCGTGGCAACCGTTGCGTTGCAAAATGGAAGCGGTGCAGGGTGCAGTGTCCTCTCGATGCGGTACAGGCAGCGGCTCGGTGACAATCATCCAGACGGTGTCGGTGAGACCAAGGCTTACGGTGCAGGGCGAGACGGTGCTCAATGCGGGGCTGGCAGGTTGCGGTGCAGGCGATGGAGCCAGTTAGCGGGAGCTGGCGTCGGTCGGCCCAGACGGCTGTGTGGGACGAGGCGGTGCATCGTGAAACTTACGAGCGGTGCCCCCAGCCACGATGCGGTCACGGTTGTCGAAGTCAGCAGCAGCGACGGCATCGGTGAGACCAGGATGGCGAAGTGAAGCAAGGCGGTGCGGTGCCCACAGGTCATGGTGCAAGCAGCGGCTCGGTGGCGGCAGTGGCAGTCATAGTCATCGGTGAGACAAGGGTTGCAGTGTGAGATGCGGACCGTGCGGTCTGCGGTGCCGTCAGGACACAGAGCCAGCGACGGAGTCGGTGACAGAGTCGGTTGCGTTTCCCTTCTCTGTGGCAGCTGAAACAGAGGTTCCAGAAGCGGTACCCAGAGGTTGGTGAAGTCTTTGCAATCCCTGAGACTTCAGAACAGGAGGCAAGCTCTATTTCAGGCCCTTGGAGATACTCAATAAAGAAGTTGCAGAAAGTTCCGTCCAGTCCTTTCACTGCCCAAGACAGAAGCAGCCACTGCAGGCCAACACAGCCAAGCACTCAGCAAAGTGGTAGTTCCTCCTCACAGCTTCTCCAGCTCTTCTTCTTGGCAGTCTTCTTGGTCCAAAAAAGTTCTAAAGTTTAGGAGTTTGGGCCCCATTTTTTATAGCCCAAAATACTTTGTTCTCTGGGGGCAGAGAGTGTCTGTGCCCAGCCAGAACCAGTTCTGTCCTCTCTGGTGCAGCTTCCTGGCAGGAGGTGGAGACAGCATTGTCAGGGGCAGACCAGGCCCATTCAGGTGAAAGGAAATCTCCTCCCCCTACTCTAAATGCAGCCCTGGTCTATTCAGCCCATCCCTGACCCATCTAGACTCTCTGGAGCCACTGCTCCTCCCCAACCCCTGTCATCCCAAGCCAGACAGTCAATCCACAAACCCAGCAGAGGCACAATGGATGGCTGAGCAAGAAAATACCTACTTTCTAAAAGTGGTATTTTCAAACACAGAATGTAAAAATCACCTTCACTAAAAGATGCATCTTTAGTTCAGGCATACTAAACTTTATTTTTCTACCTTGTTGCCAGGGGTAGTTATGTTTATAAGATGTTATAAACAAACTCCCCATTCTGTCCTATGGGAACAGGTAGCCTTGCAATAGTGAAAAACGAAATTGGCAGTAATTCAGTATCAGGACATGCCACACACACCAGGGCATGTCCTACCTTTCACATATACTGCACCCTGCCCACAGGGGTACCTTGGGCTTATCTTAGGGGTGACTAACATGTAAGAAAAGGGAAGGTTAGGGCCTGGCAAGTGGGTACACTTGCCAAGTCGACATGGCAGTACCAGACTGCCCACAGGCTCTGCAATGGCAGGCCAGAGTTACATTTAAAGGCTGCTTGTGTGGGTGGCACAATCCGTGCTGCAAGCCCACTAGCAGCATTTGATTTACAGGCCCTGGGCACACATGGTGCACTTTACTAGGGACTAGTAAATCAAATCAGCCAATCATGGAAACACCAATCCATAATAACAATTTACAACAGGAGCACATGCACTTTAACACTGAACAGCAGTGAGAAAGTGCGCAGAGACACTAAACCAGCAAAAACAGAGTCAAAACCTGGATGCCAGAAAGCAAAAAGACAGGGGAAACACGTCAAAAGATGCCAAGTCTAACAGGGGTACTAAGAGGGAACGGAGGTGAGACAAACATAGGGAGCGGAAGTTAATTGGAAATGAAAATGGAAGGAATGGAAAAGAGAGCAAGATAGCTAGGGTCAGAGAATAGAGTGAAGGAAAAGGACGTGGAAGTGATGGACTGAGAGAGGGATGGAATGGGAGAGAGAGTGAGTAACTTAAAGAGAAGGCGAAACAGTGTAAGAATTATAGGAAAATAAAGGAGACATGCCCTAACCCTCTTACTCTACACCAGTAACCATCTATCATGGTTTATCTCCATTTAGACCCAGCTTTCACTTGTCCCAGGCCCCAATTTCATGCCTCAGTTGACTGCCAACATATCCCTAGTACCAGTTCCCATTATCATCATCCATCCACATTCTACACCCACATTGCTACTGACCCACAGCCAGCCACAATGTATACATCACCTCCTTACCAGACCTCCTTTACTGGACTCTGTACTTCAATAACGGCCAATACCGATTTGAATATCAAAATCGATGCATTCATCCAGTATCAGTTCCACATTACAATCCACACTGCATACTCAACCGCACCAACCTCTATGAATTTCATATCTACGATACAATTTTTCTAATGTCAACCTTCATGCATCCCCACCTCTCTTATCCATAGCCCCATTGCCAGAATTAGAGTTTTTAACCACTTTCATTACCAATGTCCATGCTTCGGTACCTCTTCCAAGTAGCAGCCTATGGTGAGTAGCCTTCATAATTCACCTCTTCACCCATTACCATCCTCCAAGCATCAACACCCCCAGTCCCAGTTCATAGTACATGCATAATATACAAGTGTTAATTACCAATAAAAAAAATAATAACGATTCATGCATCCAGAAATGCCCTAGTGCCAGATTCAGGCTAACATCCAATGTTCGCCCTAATTTTACCTATCACCAGTCCCTTCAAACCCCATATACCTGTGTCCTTCAATCCCCATGTTCCTATGGTACTAGACTCAAATTAACTACTCCCATAAGTCCCCCATCTTCTCACAAGTGCATACCCCCAATGTTACAAAGTTTTGAAGAGGAACATGCTATGTCAAAAAGAAGGGCAATGTCAAAATTCACATTCAAATTCATTGAGCTAATATGTTTTTAAAGCCAAAGGAGAAATGTCCTAACCCTCTCACTCTACACCAACAACCATCTATCATGGTTTATCTCCATCTAGATCTGGCTTTCACTATGACAACACATTCATTAAAAATAGCAACACAAGGCATCAACCTAGACTAAATCTCTGAGCCTGACTTTTCCAGAAAACATTTTGATGGCTGGCCTGAGACATGTTTAAAGGGCTAATTAAGTGGGTGGCACAATCAATGCTACAGGCCCACTAGTAGCATTTAATTTACAGGCTCTGGGCACATGTAGTTCACTTTACTGGCAACTTATAAGTAAATTAAATATGCCACTTGTGGATAAGCCAATGTTATCACGTTTAAGGGAGAAAGCACAGGCACTTTAGCACTGGTTAGCAGTAGCAAAGTGCGCAGAATCCTAAGACCAGCAAAAACGAAGTCAGCAAAAACAGGAGCTCTGAAGGCAAAAAGGTTTGGTACACCACGCCAAGGATGGCAGGTCTAACAATAACAATACAAAACAGGTCTAGGCTTCTATCCGGTATTGATACAGGCAGTTTGTCTCACACAATTACTTTCGACTTGAGATCAGCATATTTATTATCACCTCTGACTCAATTCCATGAGTCTAGCATTGGAGTTTACTGACTTTTAACAAATTTGAGTACTCATTTTGTTAAAGTCATTGCTCTTATTTTAAGTCTTTACCACAATTATTTTCTATTGGAGGGTGTTACTGTAATCGTGGTTGGCCATGTGTGGTACAGGACTTACGCCACCTCCGAGCTGGAGTAATTTTACACCTGTTTTGGATCGTTTTGTCTGTAATAACTATAGAAGTGCAGTTGTGGATAGCAATGGGCTTACTCTTTGTGGGTGGGTGACTGCCCCACTCTACACCCCTTGCTAACTCTTCCTTAAACACTTCTCACTTCTCCCTTAAGCCCTCCCTTTTATTTATAATTAGTCCCCATTTTCCAGCCACTCCTCCCTGTCCCTTCCACATTGATTACTAAAACGTATAACTATGTGTGTGGAGATCCCTGCACATAAATGATAGAAGAACTGTTGACTTCTGCATATAGGTCTGTGAATAGCATGCTATGTTATGTTATGTATCACACCTGAGGGTATCCAGGTGCTGGAGAAGGAACGTAGGCAGGGCGGAGCTCCTAGTTGAACAGCCAAGTCTTCGGTATATTGCGGAAGTTGAGAAGTGAAGGAGCTGTCCTGATGTGTTGACGAAGTTCATTCCAGTACATGGCAATGATGAAGGAGAAGGCACCCTGCGACTTCTGTGAAAGCAGGGGACCCCTGTGAAGTTGAGAGAGGTAGAGTGTAGCTGTCTGGGTGGTTGGTAGAGTTGTAGTTCATCATTGAGGTATGCTGGTCTGGTGTTTTGGTGGACTTTGTAGGCATGTACGAGCAGTTTGAATTGGCAACGTTTCTGGATGGGAAGTCATTGTAGTTCAGTGAGGTAGGAAGTGATAAGAGCACTTCTGGGGACTGAGGTAAAGTTAGTCCTGGTGGTGTTGTTCATGTCGGTGAGAGAGAGGTTGAGTTGTATGTTGTTGGAGTAGGAGACAATGATGATTTTATATTGTGAGGGGTACTATGTACACATTGAACAGAGTTGGGCTGAGGGAGGAACCCTGGGGACTCCGCAAATGAGCTTCTTGGGTTCAGAGGTGTGTGGGGGGAGTATGACTCATTAAGTCCTGTTGCAGAGGAAGGAGGCGACCAATCTCAGAATGGGCCCTTGAATTCCTGAGTCCCAGAGTCTGGCGATAAGGGTGCCATGGGTGACAGTTTTGAAGGCTGCCGAGAGGTCGAGCAAGATTAAAGTAGCGGTTTCACCTCTGTCCATGATGGGCCAGATGTCATCATTTGCTGCCAGCAGGGCGCTGTGGTTGCTGCAGAACCCTAACTGGGTGGAGTCTAGGAGGTGGTGATGTTCTAGATAAGCGGAGAGCTGTCTGTTGATCTCTTTCCCGAAGGACTTTGTACGTTGAAGGAAGTAACGAGATGGATCTGTAGTTATTGAAGTTCTTTCTGGTTTACAGAGGGTTTCTTCAGGAGAGTTGTGACTTCTGCATGTTTCCAGCTATCCGGGAAGGTTCCGTTAAGGATTGAGGAGTTGATGATGGTGGTGATGTTGGCACTGCTCAGTGTTCTTCCCACTATTGTACTATTGCTAAATGTACTACAAAATGCAGTTTGTGAATAGGCCCCAATTAATATATGTCACCAATCATTTATTTATTGTTTCAGCTTTTAGCAATACAATAATAAATAAAAACAATAATAAATATATAAAATCACATAAAACAGAAATCTCATATCAGTCATGTAGGCCCAAGAAGTGCAAACAATAGTGCCTATTTGAACAGCAGCTACCAGTAATATTCTAACAAAGTGCAAATGCATAAAAATAGTAGGAACTACAAGCACCATGTTTTCCCCAACAGTGTACATTTCTGCTAAGACCTAATCAGATTCCTATAGCAGCTGGCAGTTGCCTTAATCGCGGCCCAACTGCCAATATACATGTAGCTATTGAATTAAAAATACATTCGTCGGCTGTCCTAAGGCAGAAAGCTAATACCAATACCACACATTTAATCTTGGAGGTTCTAAAAAGTGCAATAGGTTGTTCCTCCCCCGAACTTGCAGTCACAATATTCACCACCTGTTGGGAGTCTTGAACATCTAACTAGGTGTTCCCTGGTCAGCAAGGCTGGGTCTGGTGGCTTCGTGGACTAATGCATCCACTACAGGTGTCTGTGTTTGACTTCATGGTCACAGGTTCAAATCCTGGCGGGTCCACTTCATCCTTTTGAGGCTGCTAAAATGAGTACCATTGCGTTGGGTAACAATAAACATCTGTTGTTCAGTGCCAAGATACCCTTCTGGGTGAACGTGTGCGTTACAAATGCACATGTCATGTTGTGATACTTAATCTAAACTTAATATACATCGCACATTTTTGTTCGGAGTAGATAATATCTAAATATAACATACTGGCAGGACCAGTTATATTCATTCATAGACTGGAAAAACACTTTCAAATTCCACAAACTCAACAAGAAGAAAGTGCAAATTATGCTGTAATGTGATAACATCCAATACACAGGGATGTTAATACATACAATAAACAGAAGCTTAATTTGCACATCAGGGGCCTATTCACAAAGGCAGAGATACACAAGGAGTAAACATCAAATGTGCGGACTGATGCCCAAAAGCCACACTAGTGACTCTTTGACACCTTAACGCAGTTCTAAATATTACATGAATATAATAAAACAACTGTAAAATACACATTCATGCATAATCACAATAGATACTACCCAATTGTCCACTAACTGAGTAAAACACAGCTTTTGGTTTGGTGTAAAATGTAATTAGGAAGATATTACCTAAAAATGTATGGAATTAATAATGTACTGGCAACGAATTTTACATCTTACAGGCTTCAAAAAGTTTGCCTGGAATGTAAAAGGTGTTGCCTGTTCTCGGTATTCACGCCATACAATCATAACAATGTGGTGAACCTGTTTAGGAATAGTCATGCTACAATAAAGCAAAGTTCTGGAATAACAATCTGACATTATTGGAATGCTGTGGGTTTTTTCTCAAACTGGTGTGCTATTTTTTTATAAAACTAGATGAAAGGAATATTGGTGGCAAACCATTTGTAGTACTTTGCAGTCCTCCTTGAACTAGAGAATGAACACTAAGGGCCACGTTTACTAATTGTTCATGCAAAGCAGTGCACAAACCATGCCCGCTGCCCTGCACGAGGGGGAAAACAGCACAACCTTATATCTACTAAGATTGTCTTGCTGCTGCTGTTGTCATCCCCTCTGCTGGAGCTCTAATAAGGCTGCCATGTGTGATGCACAGATTAGCGCCATGGTGCAGAGGTAAGAATGGACGATCTACCATAGATTTTGTACTAGTACTATACCCTTCCAGTAGAAATTTCTTTGCCAGGCATTTCAGCTCACATTTAATGCTTTTTAAGGTTTTTCTCCTTGTTAAAACCTCTTCAAGGTGTTATTTCTTGATGCAAAGCCCAGTCTAGCTATCTTAGTAGATAAGGAGCTGTGTCAAATCCTTTAGGTCTTTGCTTCTATTAGTCCAAGTAACGCCCTGGTAATCCCCCTTTACACAACGCAAAGTAGCACAAAGTGCTTTTGCATTCAGAAAAAGGCACAGTCCTAGCATAAAAAACCTTTGCTGCTGAAAACTAAATATAAATGCTTTGCATCACTTTGCATCAAATTGTGATGGAGCTAAGCCTTAATAAATCTTGGCCTTCATGTTGGAAAATGAAACTGATTGCAGTAGGGATCCATATTGACATCTGTACAGAGTACACCTAGATGAAAGGTGCCATGTATTTTATAAAATTTCTTATTTTCACATTTTCAACAATTCTGGAACATAAACATCTAATTCATTAATTTTATTTTTATTCCATCTATTCCAGGGTTTTTGGATTCTTTATTATCTTTAAATTTACATGTATTTCTTGGTAAGTGAGCAGTGCAGCTAGTGTGTCCTTTTTTTTAACTTCGGAGGGAATTCTGTGGTTGCCTGTTCCGTGTAGTTTGTTTATCATTTTTACTGGATCTGCGTTCCTCACTCCTTAAGTTTTTCTGTGTCCCCAGCTCCTCATGTTTTTCACCATCTCTGGTGACTTTCAGGACACCCGCAAGCAGGACACCATTAGACTGCAGACAAAGAAGTGTAAATAAAGAAAAAACAAGGCAGCAGGATTTTCCATCTGTGCACTCAGGAGCTGGAACAATATCCCATATCCATCAGGACAACCCTATGGTGCTCGAATTTAGGAAAGAGTTGACAACTCTCCTCTTTAGAGAACACTTCAACACAGTGCAATAAAGGGCTACAGCCCAACTATCACTTGACTTTATTCTTGTCTTTGACCCTGTACAGCACTCTGCTGTCTTTTGGCTAGGGTAAGTGCTGTAAAAAAAACACATACATACATACCCTCATCTTCAATGGTAACAACATCATTGAAATCATAGTTTCCCTCTTCCTGCCACACTTACTCATCCTTCCTTCATGCAATTTCTTTGTCAGGAGGCTGACAAATATAAGGTGAGGAAGCATAAGGTGTTACTGTTTAAAGCAATGAACACACATAGCTTATGTGTTCTAAGGAAGACAGAATATTGAAATAAATACGTTTTGCGTTACAAGCCTGTTCATTGTGATTCAGGTAGCAGTCAGAAATGTTTATAACTAATGGAGTTGTTTAAGGTTTAGCAGAGTGGGAGTTCCACCAATGCAGAATCCTCCCACCACATTTGGAGGTAGAGAAATCACTAGGTTTCTGGTGACAGAGCCTAAGCTGGTCCCACTGTCTGAAATGTATCACCTGCCAGCCAGCCTTTCCAAACAGTGCTGCGAGATCAAAGTGTCAGGAGGCGTGGCCTACTGAATCTCCAGTGCATAGTTGTCCTTCTCCAGACACCCATGAAATACATGGCGGGCGCAAGCAGGAAAAAAGATAATGGCTTCCAGATGCTGGAAGAAAAGTACCTTTACTTCATGGTAATTTATATTTTGTTTTGCAAAAATAAACTCATTTTAAGGGGTTGTTTCCATGAAACAAAATATTCCAATTGCAGGCCATAATATCCCTACCGGCTTTACTGTTTGATGAAAGCTTTCCAATTGTCGTCCACCATCTTGAGGATAAAGTGAAGGACTCCATCACAGCAGTTGGTGTGCCGCGAGGCTATGTACCCTCCTAAACATTATCTGTATGACTAGTGACTGTAGCAGATCCTTCTTTTCTGCATGGTCACACTAGTTTTGTCTCCATTTTCTGGGTCCTATTTTTGCTGGACTTAGAACTCTGTGCAAGTTAAACCTACTAAACAAGTGTACCGGTGCTGTGTTCCCCCTTTAAACATGGTTACATTGGCTTACCACTGATTTACATATTTAACTTGTCTATAAGTCCCTGGTGTATGGTGTAGAAAATGAACAGAGGGCCTGGAAGTTAGTTAAACACCCATTGTGTACAGCAGCACCAATTGTGCCCTTCACAGAGTTTCCTGTAAAACATGGCTTAAGACCTACCATGTGTAGCCTGATTGCAGCAGTCTAAAATCCTACTGTCAAATCTATCAAAATCTGATTTTTGACAGATGGGAAAACCCTGCTTTTAAATATTAATAAGTAAGTTAAGTACGCCTCGTTGTCCACAAGGTAGTGTGCCTGATATTTAAAAGTGGAGTATGTTCCTCAAATGTCTAGCCCTCATTGGTGAAGTTAGATTTTTAAACAAAAATTAGGGAAAGTAACTTTTAGAAAGTTATCTTTTCCTTGCCCGAAGCTCATGGAGGATTATTTGCATTAGCCTGTCAGTAGCTGCCTAGCCAATGCTTGAGCTTAATAAGGAGTGAGCACTGTTTCCAGAGCAGAACAGTGGCTTAAATCTGGTCAAAGTATGGGTTGGGTGTGGGGCAGGTGACCCCTTGAAGCTCAGGAAGGGCAGCTGGAGAGGTTTCAGGAACTTCATTAACATGAAGGGGGCAGAGGTGAGGTCTCCCCAGTCACAGTCTACTGTAAGAAGAGAACTGGGAATGGCAAATCTTTGATCCCAAACACGTTAATCAGCTTGTATCTGTCCCAATGGAAGGGAGAGCTGACCCCAGAACCAGTTTGGTGTAGCTTAGGGGCATGGGACTGCTCATTTTCATAAACACACCCCTAACTGATACACAAGCATCCTCCAAGGGTAGAAGGTCTGCACCATTTTAGATTTCCCTTGGAATGGTGCAACGTGGGATAGTTTGTAGAAAGGCAAACATGATGTGTTGCAAATTTGGTAGGATTGCCCCCGGGAACCTTTTCCTCATTGGTTAGGAAGTGATCAGGAGTCACACCACCCACAAGCTAGTGAAACCTCAAAGCTGGCACCTCATCCTGAGATCCTCAGAACACTTTCTGGACATGCAGGAGGACAGAAGAGGACTGGACCTGTTGTCTGTGACGTGTGTGGAGACCTGAAGGGCTGGACCTGCTCCCACTTGAGAAGTGGATTCCAAGGTTCAGTTGGCTGATGGCCTGTGTGGCCAAAGTGGCATAGCAAGCTGCAAGAGGCCTTATTCCTCAAGTGAACAGTTGACAAATAACAACTGGACCTGAAATGGACCCTGCTGGAAGCCTCTGTTGGAGTGAGTCCTGGCCCCTGTCATTGATGTCATAGGAGCTTAACAAGTAACCCAGAGGAGCTGCTTCAGAAACCCTGAAAAGTTAGGATGTAGAAAATGTTTGGACTTCCACAGCAAAGGTGTCCGATTTTACTGCATCTCCATTGTATACAGCTTGAGGATTTTGAGCTCGATAAAAAAGTCTAAAGGGCAGATTTACTATGATTTTGTGTTTGGGTTGTGTTACTTTTGTGGTGCAGCCCTGACGCAAAATAAGTATGGGTATTTATTAAGCCATGCAAAGCCACTTTAAGTGGCCTTGCGTGGTTTAGTAAATACAAAGGAATGCAATGCAGCGCATAGCTCTGCCCTTACATTGGGAAAGCGTTCCATGGGTGGAGATTTGGTGCTCCCATGCATCCACCCATGGATTTTGGCACATTCCCAGATTTACTAAAGCCAGTAAATCTGGGAAGGTGTCAAACTGCTACGCCTTCCCAAGTGAGGAATAAAAAGAAGAAATGTCTTCATTGACCCATGTTATTTCATCTTTTCACATGTGCCTCTAAGGACTGTTTTTGTACAGGAAGGTATTTCTTCCTGCACAAAAACAACACTTCCCGTAAATCAGTCACCCTTGCACCATGGCATAAGAGTGCCTGCATTGGTGCTAGGCAGCCTAAAGTGATCCAATGCACAGAGAAGAAGCTGAGGAGCCCCATGTCTTCCTAGATATGGTCTTTTTCAACACTTTCCCATTCACTGAACGCAGCACAGTAACTTGCATTGCTACACTGTGTTCCGTGAATTCAAAGGAAATCTGCCTCTATGTCCCAATCCACCACAGGATTTCTAAAGACCCCCCCAACCCTCAGGGAAGGCACTTAGAGACTCACAGGGTGTCAGGCAAAAGGCCAGCAGGAGGGTCCAGTCCATGCCCAGTTGCCATTGGTCAGCTGGGCAGTTGAAGGAAAAGGCCTCTTGTAGCTTGCTGCATCTCTGTAGCTTTGATGGGAGGTCAGCCTTATGACACTTGGAGTCCATTTCTTTGTTCTGGGTAAAGAGAGAGAGAGCACAGGTCCAGTCCTTTAGGGCTCTTCTCAGGCCTCAGACAGCAGGTTCAGTCCTCTTCTGATCTCCCACAGGTACAGGAGTGTTCTGCAGTTTGTGCCAGGAGGTACTAGGTTTATGCCTGGCATAAGCTAGTGTTCGAAAATTACCCCTGGGAATTGCCCTAACTTATGGGGTAAAGGTTCCCAGGGCTAACCCTACCCACTTTGGGCATTTTCAAGATGGCTGAAGCCTTCGGCCACTCTAAACATGGACTCTGAGGGATGAGGGTGTGTGTGAGAAGTATACTAAAACACTAAGGGCCTGATTCACAGAACTAACTTACGTGAAATACGTAAAGTTAGTAATTTTCGGTATTCACAGAATACACTTAGCACTACTAACTTTATGTCCGCTCCCGGGCCGAAGATTCCGGCCCTGTGGCGGAATTTCCGCCTCTGGGCCGGAATCTCCGCCTCCGGACCGGAATACCCTCATTTAGGCCGTTTCAATGCTCAAACGGCCTAAATGAGGGTATTCCGGCCCGGAGGCGGAGATTCCGGCCCAGAGGCGGAAATTCCGCCACAGGGCCGGAATCTCCGGCCCGGGAACGGACATAAAGTTAGTAGTGCTAAGTGTATTCTGTGAATACCGAAAATTACTAACTTTACGTATTTCACGTAAGTTAGTTCTGTGAATCAGGCCCTAAAACTCTAGAACACTAAAATGCAGTTTAAGGCAGTCCCTGTACCTCCAAATAACTAAGGGCCAGATGTATCAAGCGTTTTACCGTTCGCAAATGGGCCAATTCGCAGAATTGGCCCGTTTGCGAACGGTTAATAGTCTTTTGGGATGTATCATCCCAAAAGGCATTCGCAAAATAGGGAATCGCAATTTTGCGATTACCTATTTTGCGAATGCATTTGGGAATCGCAATTTGCGATTCCTTAAATACAATGCAGGAAGCAAGAAAAAATTGCGACCTGGCTTTAAGGAATCGCAAATTACCAACAACTTCAAGTTGGTGGTAATTTGCGTATTCCTAGAAAAATGCAAATTTTTGCATTTTTCTAAGTGCCATGTGCCATGTTGCGAGTACCTATTTGGTACTCGCAAATTGAAAATGCAATCCTATTCATTCCCATGGGCCTCTAGACCCATAGGAATGAATGGGAAGGTATTCCTTAATAGCGAATCGCAATTTGCGATTCGCTATTAAGGAATATGTAGGAATCAAAAAAAGTTTTGCAAATACTACATACATTGCAGTTTGCGATTCTTAAAAAGCGAATCGGTAAAATTCGATATTTAAGAATCGCAAAAGCAATTCTTGATACATCTGGCCCTAAGAGACAAAGGTCTGGTACAACAAAAGCTGAATTGAGCAGTCAGAAGTGGATATACAAAAATTGTTTTGGCATTCTGTTTCCCTCATTTGAAATGTGTCATAAATGTTATATTTTTTAGTAAATCGTTAGTGTTTAAGCTGTTTAGCCATACAATTGACACAAAACATTCATATATTACATATTAGTACGTAAAAATACACATATTATAGACAAAGTTAAGAATGCGTAAAACAGCGATCCAATTCCCAAAATCTTTTATCTAGAGGGATCTAAAAAACATCTAATCAACAACAACTGACTCCCCCACCCTATCAACAACAACTGACTCCTCCCACCCTATCAAAGTGTAAGTGCTTTGACTAGTGTTGATGAGACAACATAAGTTAATCGCATAAAAGGGTGGTTCTAGTAAATTCATCACGTAAGATTATAAAACATATTTCCCCTAAGATTTCATTACAACATATTGCCTCAAATACGATAAAGCCAATGTTATAACCTTGGTGCAACAATTACCACTGAATGGCTTGATACGGAAATTAACAAGATTGGAAATACATCTGCACTAGCCTATTGGACGAATAGGTAACAATGAGGTGCCAGACAGTTCGTACAGATTGCTCTCATGCTGCTAAGGGGGTACTATAGGTGCCGATATGGCATCTTCTGTACAACTTGATCTAATCATCATCCTCAAGGTCACTTATTAGTGCTGGCTAACTGCTCTTTCATGCAAGGCCAAATTGACCATAAAAACGGAGCTATAGAATTAAAAATGAGTTAATCATCAGTCCTAAAAGAAAACGGTAGTACAGACCTAGTTTATCTAATAGCATACAATCAGAACAAAGGCAGAAGCAATCTTTTACATGCATGTACATATCTTATGCAAAAAAGCAATATGTGCAATATATCATCCGTCCCCCCCAGACAGACAGTCGCAAACTTCACTTCCTTTGTCAAGCCTAGCACACTTGACAAGGTATTCTCTAGTGGGCAGACTTCCAAGTCTAAACTTGATGAATAATGTATGTTTCTGTTCAGGGTGAAGCAAAACTAAATACGGCTTACTACCAGACCACAGTCTCCCTTCGAAGCAATCTCCCAGTAAGCTGCCTGGTTTTATTTGGGAGAGCTTTGTCTCCCACCTTGGTGCATAATAGCACTCCTATACAAGCTCTACCATATCCCGTCCTACTGCACTTGGGTCAGCCCATAGGTACCCCAATTGTATCCCTTCTAATGTACTTTTCACATGGGCCCACCAGTTCCTCCCATAACTCTAGCTACAGGAATTCTTAACATCTTCCATGGATTTTAAGTAGATTGTTGCCTTTGGGTTCCTCATGAACATGACCCGGTGATGCGGCGAGCGCAAGGTAAGTGGTTTTCGTTTTCTAAAATTTAAATTTACCTCATCGTCGCCCCAACGCTCTTACCTGCACTAGGCGCGCCTGTATCTAAAGCTTCTCCTGTTATTGACTGGGAAAATCTCAGGCCAGTAGTCTACCCCTCTATCCATACTAACATTGGCTGCCACCTGTTACCCAATCCAATGCTTATTATAATAGGGCCGTGGTCGCTTTCAACTCTCTTAACAACCAACATATCAAGAAAATCATTCCAACATTCTAAATCAACTATAATGTAGTATGTTAATAATGACATTCTGCTGTTATCATAAGTCGTGCTTGCAGGACATCAGAAGGAGTGCAACCGTTAATAAACCGCAACCGTTTTGTTATTAAGAGTTGCGAAAAACTCCCATCTTTTTAGGACATTTTAGACAAGTTCATAACTGATTTCGGAATACTAAACCAAGTCCTCCGCCAGTACCTCTTTGTTAACAATAATGTCTGATGGTTGCATATTGAAGTCTCCACATGCAATTAGAAAATGTTCTTTTCGTTTATCTCTCTCTCTCTGCTGGTATGACAGTTGTATTCCTCTCTAATACATTCAACATAAGTAACTAAATTTTGCTAAATTGTCCGAACCTCAAATATATTTATGTAAAACCATGAGTCCTGAACTGTATATGGTGAGAATAGTTATTTCTTATTAAATGGGTGTAGAGTTTGCAAGACGTGGTGGTGGAATAATAAGGCTGTAAGATCCTTCTTGAAGGAGTAATTTAAGGGGCACTGTCAAAGGTCAGGAGTGAGTCAATCTCATGATGCCAAAGGCTATACATATTTTTCAAGCTGCAGCAGTCAAAACTCTTCCTTCTTTGTTTTGTCAGTTTGATTTTGTAAATGTGAAACTATGGTGCAGTACTACATGTGGTATTACACCAAATGCACAGCCCGCTCTCTATCGGTTCAAACTAGAAGAGATTGTTCAAAGCTATCCTTATCTCTCTGCTATACACTCCTCGTATGCAATTGCTCAGTGTAACCCTCCCTATCTTCTATCCTGAGTGGCTAATTCAAAATGCCATCCCGGACTGCTAACAGTGCTTAATTTGAGCCAGTGGTTTCCGGTGCTCGCCATCGGTGCTCACTTGTCAGCACCGGCACTTATGACGGTCTGCCACATTATAATTGTAATTGTATTTATATAGCGCTTACTACCACTGACAAAGCATTGAAGCGCTTTCTGGCGAGTAGCATGCTACTCTGGAACCCAAAGGTGAATTAGTTGTGGATTAGTAGGGTAAAATATAAATTGTTATTGGGAGTGGTGGGAGTGGGAGACATGTGAGTCTGTTAGTCGGATGAATAGGATAAAAGAGGGAAGAATTCAGAAAAGTCTACTTGGGAGTTCTTAGTAGTAAAAGAGGTTTAGGGTGAATCAGAGAGCCTGTTAGTTGGATGAATAGCATAAAGAATGGAGAGAGGAGGGAAGAGTTTGGAAAGAGTTGTTTGGGAATTCATAGAAGAGGTATGGGATGAGTAAGAGAGTGGAGGTAGGGGATATTTTGAAAGAGGAATAGGATGAGTCATAGAGTGGCGATTTTATGAGGTTTGGGGAGATTAGTTATTTTTTTTCTTCTCTGCAGTGGGAGGAAAACATATAAATATGTAGATACGTTACCACACATAAGAGGTACAAATACATAGAGATTTCAACATGATACACATGTGGAAAAAACCAGGAGATATAAAATTGTACTGCATAAAGTCCCATATGTACATGCATACATAAATATTTACAAACTCAGGCTTTCTATTTTTGCTGTATAATTACGTTTTTTTGTTTTATTTATTATTTTTTTATATATATTTGTGCCCCAATATTTCAATAGTGAAGCACTTATAGATACAATTGCTATAATCATATTTACACATTGTGACAGATATGTGTTATTATAGGAAAGTAAACCCATAAACATACACTCATCATCCTCTATGTTATTGATGTATTGATCTACTTATATATAGATATGAAAAAGTTGTACATATAAGTATGTATGTATATAATATTTTTATTTCTTTCGTTTTTTAAATGTATTAACTTTTTTATTTTAATTTATCATTCCGAGAGAGAGAGAGAGAGAGAGAGAGGGAGAGAGGGAGAGACAGAGAGAGATACATACCCATAATGTTTTCCATTAATTAATTAGTAGTGCTTGTTTTTAGTTGATGTATGTATTAATGATTATTTTAGTAATATCTATATTGAGTAATTAACATTTACATATACTTTCTGTATAATCATATTTAAATGTTGTGATATGAGTCATCATAATAATTTGAGATCCATAAGCATGTAGTCAAATACCTTATATGTTATATATGTAATTACCTATATACATTTTAAGCATCAATATAAGGGCATATAAGGAGTGTATATATTTTACCCATAAGTATATATACATTTTTAAGCATAAATATAAGAAACTATATATATTTGTATTAATAAATAATCCATGTGAATGTACAACGAGATGCGCATTTCTAAATATATGCATATAATCATAGTATACATGTTTACAAACATACATATATGCAACATTGGTGTCTTGTGTATATTATTGCTGTACATTTGTATTTTTAATATGGTGGTCAAGTAGGGAATAGCTCGCTCTTGTGTAATCTTCTGAAGATAAGATGGTTATCGCTGGATCTTATGTTTAGGGGGAATGAATTCCATAATTTGGCTGCTTGAACAGAGAAAGATGTTCCACCCATGGTTTTTTTCTTGTATACTGGGATTTTGAGGTTGAGCACCAATCTGGAGCAAAGGTTTCTATGTTGTATGTATTTTGGGATTTTATTTCTGAGGAAAAATGGTCCTGATCCATATATTGCTTCATAGGTGATGCAAAGCAGCTTGAAAGTGGATCTTCTGGCAACCGGTAACCAATGTTAAGGCAGGGGAGATGTGGGCTTGTGGCTTTATAAATAGGAGTACCCTGGCAGCAGATTTTTGAATTTGTTGTAGAAGTGATTCATGGTAAAGGCCATTGATGTAATCAAGTTTAGACAGTACAAGATAGATAGTAGCTTGAACCTTGTGTGGAAATGTTATGGAGGGGAAGATGCTTCAAAGAGTTTTTCATGGTGGCACTGTTTGTCATATTTAGAGATAAGCACAACAACTGTTCTTTATTAATTCAATATGCATTAAAAATGACTAACACCTGCCACCCAAGCCATTCTTATAGCTTTGAAAGCTGGAATAGTGTGAATTGTCACACCTGTAGGAGTGTGAGGATTAGTAGTTGTGTTGGTACTGTCATTGGCAACACTGGCAGGGGCAATGTGAGATGCAAGCAGCAGTGGACTCCTGACGAGGGCCCTGGCACTTATTTTGTTTTTTACAAATTAAGCAATGCCTACTAATGTATGATACACCTGGCTGCAGTCATTCCTCATCCATGTATGCATCAGCCTCTTTGTCTACTATCATATCAACTAAGTAGCCAGCATTAATTTGTTGACACTAAGGCACAGACATGAATGTGTGCACATTAACCTTTCAGTTATGTTTCAGTCCTCATCAGTGTTGTAATTCTTTCTCTATAACGCAATCAGACAGAATGGAAATCCCAAGAAGGAAAGCATTTCTCCTCCACCTCGAGGTTATCTAGTAAAGTTTAAATGAAATTTGTATTGGGTCCTATCATATTTATAGTATGGGCTTTGTGTCACTACATCAGGACTGAAACAGAAATAAACACACAGGAGAGCATGCCTGTCTACAGCAGAAGGAGAGCACCTCACCTATTATTTTAGGTACCTGGTTACCCATGAACTGAAGAAGTGGGGAGATAAGAGTGCAACATGTGTTTTAATAGTGGGGAATCTCAAGAAATGTTTGTAATTACCCACACATGTGTGGCTTTGATCCTCATTATGAGTACAGTGAGTAAACAAAAGACAGACTGGTAAGTGGCTCAGAGTAAATTTTGGGTGTCTGAGAAAAATTCAAGC
Organism: Calotriton arnoldi; assembly: GCA_963921515.1. Taxonomy (NCBI): domain Eukaryota; kingdom Metazoa; phylum Chordata; class Amphibia; order Caudata; family Salamandridae; genus Calotriton; species Calotriton arnoldi. The sequence continues at coordinate 878,036 of CAWUFW010004508.1, read as the reverse complement.
ATTCCTTTTTTTGAATTTATCATTATGATGCCAACAGCACTACATGCATGCCTGTGTATGTTTGAAAATGTACCCTGTGCTCCCTGTGCCACAGGTCTCTCTAGAACTCTGAACTGGTTAAGGCCTACACGGATTTGCACACAGTTTGTCTCTTTCTGTGGTGCTGCATAGAGCAAAAACAAAGAAGGAGTATATTGGAAGAATTGAATTGCCAGATTGGAGATTAATTCACGTTTTCCATTCACGACGTTTTTGCATTTCAGTTTGCGTCAAGTGCTTAATGAACCCAAATTTAATAATACCTTTTAAAGGCTTCAAAACATTGTGCTCGACTGCACAGCTCCATTTACACTCAGTACAAAATTTGACCTGATTATCAGGGTGAGTACGCATCCCGGATTTGACCAGACAGTCAATTTATTTCAGTATTTTTGCCATGTCATTTGTGCTGGTTTTGAAGAAGGTCGACTAAACACAGAGCAAGACAAATAGTTAGAAGCATTCTTTAGGAAGCTGTGAGAAAAGCTCTCTTTTTTTTAGAATGACCCTCATCTTATGCTAACTGGAATTGCTGTTTTTTAACTCTATGCAATGGGGCACTGCTGCCTAGTCCCAGAATATGCTCTCTGATCCCTAAAACATGGTAAAATTGGCTAATTCCAAATTGACATATTTAACTTTCTGGGAAGGTCCTAGTATATTGTGTAGGAAAATACACCAATGGCAATGAAAGTTAAATGTCATCTCTAGACTGCAGCACCTAGTATGCCATCAACTAGGCTGGCAAGCAAAAGCATGTGTGGACTAACTGCTGCAGGCTTTAAACCTGCAGGCAAATCTATCAAAATCACCCTTTTTGGCAGCAAAGCACTCTACTTATTAAATAAGCCACCTCCAAAGATGGACCTGTAGCCCATTAGGTAGGGTGGAAAAGTGGAACTTGTAAGAATTTCCTATTGGCATGTTCCTACATTGTCTAGCCCCCAAAAAATATTTTCAAAATAAAGGCCTATAGCTAATTCTATGAAAAATACTAAAGTTCACAAAAAAAGAATATTTTTGCTAACTTTGGGATAAGCTACAAAAATGATTTAACTGCTGTTTTTAATATTTATTAAAAATCTAATTTAATGTTGAAGTTGGATTGTTAATAAATATATAGGAAAAGGAACATTTAAAAAGTTAATCTTTGCCTACCTGTCAATGAAGTAGGCTAGTTAGCATTAGCCTGTTAGCAGCTGCCCCGCTCAGTGCTTTCCCCTTAACTGGGTGTAAAAACTACACCCAGGGCAGAAAAAATGGCTTAGGTCTTTTGGCAGGAAGACCTGGGTGTGGAGTATGAGACTGCTCTCAGCTCGGGAAGAGCATTTAGAGAGGGTTCCGGAACTTCATTAACGTGAAAGGGGCAAGGATGAGGCCAGTCCATCCATTGTTAAGGGTAAAGGGAGACCTGGGGAATAGAAACACTTAAATACCAGGATACAGTGTACTCATTTTGACACCAGCCCAGTGAGAGATGGGCTGGTCCCAGAACCAGTTGTTTAGGAGGAGGGGACTGCCTATTTTACTAGATGCACCCCTGGGTGGGACACCAGCCACCTCCAAGGGGAGATGGGTTCTGTCATGTTGGATTTAGCCCAGACTAGTGCACTGTGGAATAGTCTGCAGTAAAGCAAACAGGATGTGCTGCAAAAGTGGGAAGGTGTGTCCTTGAAAACCTGTTCTCATTTTTTTAGGGAGCTTTTAGGAGTCACCACCAAACACTGGCTAGTGAACTCTTTAAAAGTAGCACCTCACCCAAAGCTCATCAAAACACTTTCTGGTCCTGCGGAAGAACTGAAGTGTACTGTACCTACTGTATGTGACCTGTCTGGGAACCTGAGGGGCTGGACCTGCTCCCACTTGTTTACAGGACTAAAGTGGACTCCAAGGCTCATTTGGCTGACCTCCCAAATGAACCCTGGCTTGACCCTGCGAATGGCCTCTGCTGGAGTGAGTCCTGGGCTCTATGTGCTGTCTCTGATGATCTAGGAGCCTTAGAAGAGTTCGCAGGGAATTTCTCAGAAAATCAGAAAAGTTGGGAGTTAAATAACTTTTGAACTCCCAAGATCTATGGAACTTCAGTTGGACCTTGTGACAAAGAGGTCCAATTTCGAGAGGACGTCGTCAGAAACAAGTTTCAGGCTTGCCCCACTGGGGGACTTTAAGCTAAAAGAAAAAGAGACTACGACCGAAATTTGAAAGCTTGACTGGGTGAAAGCATTTTCAAGAAAACACAACCCAAGTTCAAAGTGAGGATCCTGGGCTTAGACCTATCTGCACTCATGGACACATTGCCAACCAGCAATGTCATAGCTTCTGGTCAGGTCCAGCAATCTTGGGCCAGCATGCACATGTACCAAAACATATACAGAATTGGCATGCAAGTTAAATGCTTGTAGGAGAGGCATGCACAGTCAGCTTGAACTCTGGCAATTCCCACTCAGCAACTCATTATTCAATTGTCTGTAAATTGTGTACAATCAAATTGGGTTATTGTAACAGTGGCTGTTAACAGTGCTTAGAAACTGAACTGTAAAAAAATAAGTTATTATTAGTATCATCATCAACCTCATTAGTTGTAGTATATGGAGAAACACCACTCATCTCATTGTAAGGCACTTTCAAAAGCATACTGGGACATGAATTCCACTACCAACTTGTTCAACACCTAAACAAGTACATGAATGCTTCTAAATAGAACAGAAGAACTCAAACTGAGTATTTTTCTGCAAAGTGTTTATGACTGTCAAATATAAGCCATTCTGTAAGATTGCTGAATGCTATTACCAGCCACAAGCCGATTGAAAGAAAATACTCTAAAACTATATATTAACTCAATTTATAATTTGTTGCTCTATGCCACTCGAAAATTCTCTTCAACATTCTGAGATAAGTTGAATTTGAGCTTCAGAAGATTGGAGCCATAGAAATGCCTACCGCAACAATTACAATAACAGAGGGCGGTATGTCCCACTAACAACGAATGACATCTTTGCCAGGCTTAATGTAGCTAAGTAGTTTTCAAAAACAGATCTGAGTGTGCAATAACACTAATTTGAACTCCACAAAGACTTTCGTTATTTTACTACATGTGCAACACATGTTGTGCCCCGAAACATCCTCAGCAGGTGACTGACGTCTGCTAGAACATAATTCATGAATGTTTAGTAGGACAAAGGGGAGTGCTCAAAGTCAGTGGTGAGTGTCTGATCTAAGATATGTCCAAACAGCAGCACAAAACCCAGTTAAAAGAATCACTGAAGCAAATCTGAGAATGTGGTTTGAATGGGAATTGATGAAGCCCACCCTGGATTTGTGTAATGCCTATATACAGGAGATGATACATTAGCTATCTTGAACAAGGTAAAGGTCTTTCCAACTGCCCCAGCACCAGAACTTTGCTGTTTCTTAGCCATGGCAACATATTTTGTGCAAGTCATTCCCAAACAGGATACATTAATCTGAGCCCTTGTGAGAACTTCTAAACAACTTACCATTGTAGTCATCCTGCATGAGTCAAAGCTTTGAAAATCTTAAAATATACATTATCCATTGAAACAGTCACAGTCTATTTCAAACTGTTATACTACCACGTAACTCGAGATGGATACCAGCTAATGTGGACTTGATGTCATGCATCAAGTAGATAAGACTGGATCCCATTGTCCCCATTGCATATGCAAGCCATTTCCTACCCCGAATGGAACAAATATATGCTCAAATAGACTAAACATATTCTGTGGTGATACAGATGTTTTTATGAACTCCGCTACGGGCACCCTATCTAAATTGCCCCAGACCACAAGCAGCAACTGCCTATCTTCCACATGACAGAATTCAACCCCAGTCCAAGAATAGAAAAGCATCAGATGACAGCTAGATACTGCCTGAGCATGAGTAATCCAGCCTAATTTCATAACATGAAACACAACTTTATAGCAATCCATGGGACAGAGGCCTGACTTTAGCAACAAACCCAATGGTCATCATTTATTAGTGAAATGTATTTTGTAGTGTGTGTAGGCAGCTGTAGACTTTCTGCTAACAACCTCGTCTGCTGTAATGTCACCCAGAGGGAAAAAAACAAAGCCCTTCATAAAAAATGTTTTTTAAACTTCATACTGATAACAGACCATTGTTCCAAAGGTAGGAGTTACAGCAACATCTGGATGAGAGAGGAATTATGCACATCAACCAACTTCCTGTTGTTTCAGTAGTGTCCCCTGATAAAGGGTCCACCTCTTAACTTACAGTGCCATCTTGTTCTAATGGTTGGAGATCTATATGCCAGTATTCCAGATACGAGGGACCTTTCCCACAGTTACCATGCAAAATGTGCAATGTAGGTCTACTTAAATAAAACACTAACTCAGGGCCACTTCTGTGAGGGCTCTTATTTATTGGAAACTGGTCAGGGGCGGATTCTCCATTAGGGCTCTGGGGCTGCACCCCCTGAAATTCTTTCTCATTCCTGTACAAATATTAAACAGATTTATTTATTTAGAGATACGATCATACCGCTAAACAAATCGATGTATTTAAGTCTGGGCTGTCTGTCCCTTGCTACCTGCCCTGCCTCACTCTGAAGCAGGAGACGGAAGCCATACAGTAAATCAACGTTCTGAACTGTGACACACGAAGCAGGGCTTACTGCTCTAAAGTCCTTAATTTTCATTGTAGTCTATGGCAGTATCCACTATAGGCCAGTGACGCTTTCAGCGTCATGGTTTCGGGCGTTGGAGTCTCCGTCCCTGCGTTAGAGCAGCCGTCTGTCATTCATAGGCATAGATCCCACCGTTTCCCATTCATCACACGTAGGAGTGGATGCAAGCATGTGTGTTTTGGTGCCTTGTTCTCGGTCATGGTAAGTGTTAGAATGCTAATCTTCTGTTATGTATATTGTGCTGAGACCCCATGCCATGCTAACCTCCCCCACTGTGACACCCCATGCCCTGGCTGCACCTCGCTGGCTCCCTTAAAAGTGGAGCTGCTGTATTCTTTTCCCCAGCGAAATTGATCCAAAAGACGAGCAGGCCTTAGTTCTTGTGCCCTTGTGAAGTTGATCCAAATATCGGAGTCAAGCGCGAAGCGAGAGATATGTGCTTACAGTAGACAGCTGTGTTCTGTATGACATTAAAACTGGCCCTATCTTCTTGCCCTTAACGACATTTACGCCAAAAACATGGATTGATTTATGAACAAGGAGTGTTAAAAACGTTAAGGCAATGCGTGTCAGCGATTTAGTTCTTCTCTTATTTCAAGTTTTACTTAATCTTGCCTTCCTCAAGAGTTAGCTATTTAATCATGTTGTGTTTCTGTATTTTTGTCCTTGCATACTTTGAGCTGTGCAGGTGTTTATGAGGGGCTTTGATTCAGAGCTCTGACTCTGGTGCTAGCCCTGACGCTGAAGCCAAAGCAAAGTGCCTGTCTGTGAGTTGGCCTCTCTGCAGTGCACACAGAACAATGGTGATGTATTCCAGTTGTAATTGCAATTTTGTGAAAATGTCTGTGGATGGGGTGCACAGATGGCAAAATATTTACAGGGCAAAAATACAAGTAAATAAATTGCTTAAATGTGAGTGAGTGCAGTGTATGTTTGGAAGTAGTGAAGTATAGGGAGATGTGAGGAAGTGCATTCAGGGAAGAGTGTAAAGAGGGTGCTGAAGAGGAAAGAGAGGTGGTTGAAGATGTCCAGATGGATGAGATGTGCAGAGAAAAAGGACATATATATTTAACATAAAGCGAACATAACTGAAGGCCAAATCTCCTTCCACAAGACTCAATACTATTGAAATTTCAGAATTGAAATATTTTGAAGGTTATTTATTTATTTATTGGTCGGGTAGCATACTATGGGAATCACAGAAATGTATTTTACATGTTCCCTTTTAGAGAGTCCCCAAATTTTTCATCCCACTTCAAGACCTGTCTTCACATATTTCTATATGACTGATTGCAATGAGCAGCTATGGGTCCTTCCCGAACCTGGTTAGAGCATTTTGTTCCAAAGTTGATGCCACATGCTGAGCAAGACACTGGGCAACCACACACTTTAAAAGGCTATGGTTATCGTCTTGTACAATTTGCACATTACAGTAACTGTTGAACATATTAATGCAGTAAGATATAGGGCAGTTTTTTATGCATTTAATATTTCAAGACAATACATTCCCAATACTTTATAAGCCTTGCTTTATCACTACATTAATTTGCTTTAAAATGCACTATTTGCCAACATTTTTTTCTATTTTTTTTCTCTGGAGAAGGACCCAGCCTGGACCCCACATTTGTCCATTACGCCTGCTTGCGTCGCTCACTACATAAAAGTCATACCAAACTTTTACGCCTTACCACTTTCAAATGTCACCAGCCGCCACTGAAACTGGTAGCATCTCCTTCCACTCCTCAGGCTCAGCCCCTGCTCTCAGCTTTCTCCCTATCAACTGTCTCTTTTTCTTCAACTGCTTTCAGTCAGGATTAAACAACAAACAACTTTCCATGGATGACATCACCAATGACTTGGCTCACGTTGTTGATCGAAAATTCTCTCCATGATACACAAACATAAAAGTCACACAGGCAACAACCTAGCACAATGTTTACATCAGGGCACACTCTAGAGGCGTTAATGCTGAAAAAGAGTGAAACAATGATTATGATAATGATACTCACTGCCCTTCTATCAAATATCTTATTTTCATAGACAAAACATGTGTATCTATGAAACACACCTTCACCCTTTGGGGTGCTTTGGCACAAAATATGAGATATTTAGTGTGACCCAACAAAATGGCACTCAATTTATCAACCTCAGAAGACTGAGTAAAAACGCTGAGATTCGAGACTGCCACCATGAGGTTAAACACTCATTCCTGAAAAGAACAAATTGGTCCTCCGAGCCACAACACCTAGAGATAGTGCCTCCTAGGAACTATATTTAATTATTAATACCGAGACATTATAGGGATAAATCAAGGAAGTGTACATATATTATTGAATTGCCATTGAGAGGCCCACCTTCTAAATTATAAACTTTAAATTGATATGATGATACCTGCTATGAACCTATTGTTATGCATAATAACCATCGTCATTTGCAATCTTTGCCACCATCTCTCTTCTTATCTCTCGCATTAGTTTTCAATGTTTTGATTCAATATTCTATATCAAACTGCTTTCAGACTTTGTGCATATACTGTTTATGATTTGATATATATTTTTCATACATTTCAAACAAGACCTGCTTTATAGAAATCTAAAAAAGCATTGGCAAAGCCAATGGGTCCGTCTTTGGCAATCTAGTGCGATGGTTCTTATAATTTTCTTCTTACTGCAAGCATATACTTCAAAAATGAAAAAAAAAAATAATATGCCACCACCTAAACATGGCTTGCAATAAAATTATTCATTTTATAAAACCTTCACTAAAGTTGCTGTTTTACTAGTGAGGCTTTTTAAGTAACACATCTTTCAGTTGTGTGATGCATTATTATTTGTGAAGGAGACAAGAAGGAATACCACCTAGCCAGGTACTCAAATCAATGGCAGCTACATTTTTACAAAGTCACTTATAAATGTTATAACAGCAACGTTAATAAGAACTGGCAAAGACTATAGGCTTGGCATTGGTTGACAGACATTTGGCTTGGAAATAATTGTTTTATTATGACATGGTTTTGTAAAACCTTATTGTTGGGGGAGTTGCTGAGCCCTCGCCAATATATAAAAAAACTAGTTAAAATCAAAAAAGATATTTTCATTCTCAGAAAGCACACATTGCCCAAGTAGACCCTGGCACAGAAGAGAGCTACTTTGCATGTGGATATGCTCTTTGTGAAAGAGTAACAGGGAAGTTAGCCAATGAATGAAGTGGGCTGACCCACTGCCAAATGCTGTCACCAGTAATGGGTGGAAGAAATATGTGAATGACAGAACAATTGGCCAATGGATGAAGAGGACTGGCTGAAAACCTCTATGAGAAAATATATTATTCATATGATTTTAGTAAAATCAAAAGAATGCCAGGCCTGAAAAGGTGATCAAAAATAAATCTAACCTGGTATTCAAATTACGGGCAAAACAAACAGGTAGAAGTTAAAGTTAATATAAATAATATTAAAAATGGCACTATAACCCAGCTTTCTGACTGAAAAAATGAACTTTTTTTAAGTGGGTGTGCACAGGCCAAATGAAGGGAGCCAATGGAGACAGAGGGCTCACCTACCTCCCCATGCTATGTGCTTTGGTGGACGGAAGCAAAATGTGAATGACAATTTAGCAGACCAATGTATGAAGACAGCAAGAAAAATAATTATCTGGTGAAACAGCTAATGCTGTCTCAAAGGTCAGACCGAAAAAGATTAATTTGTACGTACCTTGAGAATTAATGCCAAAGAGAAAATTAGTTATATAAATTTGGTTGAGATTTTATCGTCACTTGAAAAAAATGAATCAATTCGGATTTTCATTATCAAATCAATTTGTTAAAATCTGCTGCCCCAGAATCGCCCTGTAGACACTTTTGCCTGATTCAAAGTAGGAAAGTATTTTAGCTCTCTTAAGGTTGTCTCTCTTTTTAACATATAAAGAATTTCATTACACCCTTACTAGTAAATTGAAGTAGGGCTCTGGTAATATTTGATAGGCTTCACTGTCTTTGTCTCTCTAGAGGAAATAACAGGGAATTCTTGTGTATGGGGTACAGTAGAACTCACAACCTAGCTGCTGCAATGGTTGAGGCTCGTCCTGTCAGCTGACACTACATAGCAGCAAATAAAGTTTCCAACTCAAGTTGATTCTGTCCAGAAAGGCACCCTATTTACAAAATAGCTCTAATAAAGCAGAGATCACTATTATTTAACTTCAAAGCAAAAGCGATGGAGCAACATATTATTTAACAGCAAGCAGGCATAACCTGGTGATTTAAAACTACTTTTCAGTTCATTGCAGCATTCATTGTGTGCTAACATTTAGCTCGGTTTTGTTAATGTGCTAGCTTTCAGCCTGGTTTTGAACATGTTCTCTTTTAACCCCTCATGTATTTATCGAAGTGCAAACCTCAAACGTGCACTTTCTCACAATGGTTAATTTAGCCACACAAAAAATAAATAACAATTAATAATTGACTCATTTCAAGATATAAGCTCCTTCCATTCACTTTTACAGTGATACCCACATATAGACTACCTCATAAGAAAATGCAAAAAGCCCAAGGCACTGGGCAGTTCCTCCTCTGCTGCACTCATGTGGGTCCACCAAAAAGGCAGAAAGAGGCAAACCTAGAGCATCGTGGCACTGAGAAAACCAGTTGCTTTTTCTGCTGGGACGACTAATACTTTGGGCCTGATTCTGATGCGGGTTGGAAAGCTTCCCGACCGAATCGGTTTGGAAATGGTTTCCGACCCACTCGGATCTGGAGAGTCCGACCGACGGAGTACGATGCATCCGGATGCTTCCAGATACGATTTGGTTGGACTCCCATTGACTTCAATGGGAGCATATGTTCCTAACCGCATCATAATTGGGCCCTGGGTCGGGGAGACACGTTCCCGATCCGATTTGGAAGGAGCAAATGCCATTAGGAGGCCTTCCTAACCGCATCAGACTCAGGCCCTCAGTCGGGAAGCTTTTCCAACCCGCATCAGAATCGGGCCCTCTGTCTCTTAAAGCCAGGGGCTCTGGAATGACTCACCAATGGGTCGGCTCTTCTTTGGAAATCGATTACGGCCTGAGGTTGTTGGTCCCCACAACCTATCCATGTTTCCTCGTGAGTGCTAGTTGGTGTGTGAAATGGGTGTACAGTTTTCTTGCAAGTTACCCTTAAAACTGTTTTACTTGTGACTTTAGAACTCAATGGATTTTGATGATTTTTTTCTCAAACGAGCACGAAAGTCTCGACTTCAACTTCAAACCACATGCATACAGCAGTGATAAAGATTCGAACCTGTCAATGGACACAGGGCTTTAAGTGGCATGAAAAAAATGGGGGGTCTATCAAAGGGGCGTGACCGCTATAATTAAAGACCTGGCTTAAAAACATGTAAACTAAAAATCTGCGCTTAGCATAGTGTGCCACCTGACTGGTATTTCGCTGTTTCTATCATTGCATCCTGATATTTAATACAACAAGTATCATACCTGCAACAAGCCAGCCAGGACTATTAGCTTTGCCAATGGTTGTTAGTCGCATAAGATAAACAAGCAACATCTATGGCTTCGTTGTATATAATATTGAAAATGCTTCAGTGCGGAAATGAGACTGTGAAAGAACTATAATGAGTCTGTTCGAAGTTATATCAGAGGCAGTGAAGGGTGGTACTGCTGCAGAGTTAAGATTTATTTTTTTCGCCGAGGGTGAGGGTGAAAATCAAGAGCCCAATAGGGACCTGTCTCGGCACCTGCTTTTTAGAACTGTTGGTGCTGAGCACCGGCAGGACCCGGCCCACTTAAAGCCCTGTATGGAAATGAACCTGTCCGCTTATTTACTAGGTATAGGACCCTTAAAATCTAAAAACTAAGCAAGAGAAAGAGAGTCACACTTCTTGGTGCTATTAGGCAAAAGAGAATATCCATACAATGGACATTCGCAGGTTGCTCAAAGATGTGAATAATGTTTTCTAGCAAAGGAAATACGCTTAAAAAAAGCCAGAAGAGATGAAAATTTAGAGGACAATCCACAGATTGGAGAATATTTAAAAGGATTTATTTAAACTCACCAGATACATTGCCACCATAAACAAAACAATTTGCAATGATGAAAGAATGGTTAAAGACAGGGATACTACAGTATACATGGTATAGCTTACATGACCAGAGTACGCACAGATTGATTGAGGATTGAATGTAAACTATGAAGTAGGCTGTGTTTGTGCTCAGTATATTACTAACCTGACTGCGATATGCTGTTTGCAACAAATAAGAAAAATAAGAAAGTTAGTTTTAAAAAAACGCATGCAGAAAGATTTGTGATTTGCAGGTGGTAATCTGAGCGTCTATTAGAATTTCAAGAAGTCCAGAGGGGTAGCCTACAAAACTTCATAGATCCCAGTACATTCACTCCTCACATCACTCCAATCTTGATCTTACGACCACTGTTAGTTACAAATACAAATACAAGTATGCTTTGAAACTTAGGCCCAGATTTACTAATGCAAAAGAAACAATTGATGGACAGAATGCTGGACAATGCAAACATTCACCCCCAGTCACAAGGATCTGGGTTTAATCTATCATTCTTTTGCTCACTACACCACCCCAGTTTGGACCCAGCCATATGCAAATTAGTCTTGACCCTGTTCCCGATGGGAATAGTCCAGCCCAAACTGCCAAGCCAGGTCCTCCCTGGACCGGAAACAAGCATCCTGGGACCGGTTTCAGGGCATCACCCTTCATCAGCCAGGCTAGCTTGAATCCAGTGGTGTAGTGAGCACGGGACCCACGTCTGGGCATACCCTTCCCACTTAGGGCGGCATATGCAAAGAAACAATTGATGGACGGAATGCTGGACAATGCAAACATTCACCCCCAGTCACAAGGATCTGGGTTTAATCCATCATTCTTTTGCTCACTACACCACCTGTTTGGACCCAGCCATATGCAAATCAGTCTTGACCCTGATCCTTATGGGAACAGTCCAGCCCGAACTTCCAAGCCAGGTTCTCCCTGGACCGGAAACAAGCATCCTGGGACCAGTTTCAGGGCATCACCCTTCATCAGCCAGGCTAGCTTGATTTGACTAAGCATTTGCAGTGGCTTGCATCGCACAAGGTGACGCAAGGACAAGTCAAAGGCTTCAGTAAGGTTTACAAAGCCAAGCAAGGGGTGATTTGCACCACCTTGCGTTGCTTTGTAAAGAAATGTAACGCAACACAGTGACTTGCACTGCATTATGTTACATTTTAAACTGGGAGGAATTCCATTGGTGGAGCTGGGGCGTTCCTGTGCACCCGTCCGTGGATTTGGTGCAATTCCATGTATGTAAAGGTTTGTAAACATAGGATTGCCTCAAATTGGTTCACCTCCCACAGGATGGCGTAACGAGGAGAAAAATAGTTTTTTCTCCTCATTTCCTCTTTCTATGCATTGATGCGTCTTTGAAGTGTTTTTGTGCAGGAAGGTAGTGCTTCCTGCACAAAAATAATCCTCCCGTAACACAGGAACCCTTGCAGCATTGGCGCTGGGCAGCAAACCGTGCACCAGCGCTAGGAGGGAGCAGAAGCGTACCAGATCTAAGTAGATATGGCCCATTTCTGCTCTCTATTTGCGTGTGTTGCACGAAACATTTGTAAATATGTGCCTTGGTTTATATTGCTGAAAGCAATTCAGCCCCAGGTGCAAGCGCTGACGCGCTTACCTGCTAGCAGTCACAGCCGTGAGGGGAACGGCTCTGCTCCAGTCTTCCTTTTCCTCTTGCCAGCCGTGAGGGGAACGGCTCTCCTCCAGTCTTCTCTCTCCTCTTGCCAGCCGTGAGGGGAACGGCGCTAGCGGACTACACATCCCAGCAGGCGCAGGGAAGACGCCTGCTGATATCGTCATTGCGGCGCCAGGAGGCGCAATAAGTTGAGACCCGGCCCCCCGCAGCGCGGGACGCGCTTACCTGCTAGCAGTCACTGCCGTGAGGGGAACGGCTCTGCTCCAGTCTTCCTTTTCCTCTTGCCAGCCGTGAGGGGAACGGCTCTCCTGCAGTCTTCTCTCTCCTCTTGCCAGCCGTGAGGGGAACGGCGCTAGCGGACTACACATCCCAGCAGGCGCAGGGAAGACGTATGCTGATATCGTCATTGCGGCGCCAGGAGGCGCAATAAGTTGAGACCCGGCCCCCCGCAGCGCGGGACGCGCGCGGGCAAAGCCCGGGCCAAGGGCGGGCCCGTCCTTGCCCGTCAGTGTCCGATTGAGGCCGGGCTGGGCCATTTCTCTTTTGTCGGTGGCATCGAACCAGGTGAGCACTGCCCCCTGATCACCTGTATCTCAGCTGCTTAAATTTTAAATATGGGGAAGAGAACTGATACAATACCCCCCCGCCCAGTTATCACAAGTATAGATAGTATGCTGGAAAGGGCGGTGAATATAGTCTCTAATGAGATTGATTTAACTGAGAGGAGACTATACCTTGGCATTGAGGCATTGCATGATGGTCCTATGTTAGGGCCTGAATTGGCTGATACAGCTGGCTCTCTTCTGCTCTGTAGTGCTCGGAATGTTCATCCGACGAACTTACCGACTTCCAGCACCGGTCCTATGTCTGGACATGAAGCTATTCTGATACAGAGCCCAAAGGCTATTAGTACTGTCACTGATCAGGATCCCCCCATGGCCAGTGCTATAGAGTGTGCGGGTGCAAAGAGGAAGAGGAAAACAGCAAAGCCCGCCCCTTTGAAGAGAAAACAACCACCTCGCACCGGTTCTACTCGCTCTGTTATGAGTACCTGGCTACATAAACCTTCACAGACTCAGGCCCTGAATTCTGAATTTGTTGTCTCCCCTCACCATGGAGAACTAAGGAACTCTGTTAGCACTCAGACGAGTACTATATTGCCCTCTCCTCCATATAACGGCTTGGGAGAGACCTTTATTGACACTGTTATTAATAGTATTTTTGGGCAAATTAAAGATCTGATTGATTCTAATTTCTGTGCTTTGTGGAAACGGCTCGATAGGCTGGATACTTTGTCAAATAAATTATGCTCCCAATTTAAGAATGTTAAACCTGCTCCAGTAGAGGGGGTGGAATCAAGGCTGATATTGGCTGACACTGTCCCTCAGTTACATGTCCCTGCTCCTCCAGCCTCATTGTTACCACCACCTGGGACATGCCCCACTTGTGAGAAGGAAAAAGATTGCCTCATAGCAAAGGTTATTGTTACCCCAGGGAATATATCTAATACTGTAGGATTAAATACTTTGCCAGCTACAACTTTACACACACAACCTGATTTTAGTAGCACTATGTGTGCCACTACAGAGAGATCTAACACAAGGGATCTTAATATACACGGGGGACTTTATCTCAAGCAAACAATATAGATACTCAAGCCAGTAAAGATATATTGAACCTTCCACCTGCATCCTGCCCATTTGTCTGCGTACTTGCAGGTGTACCTCCACTTAAGAAAAATCAAATTGAGACATGGTACCAACTTCGCAATAAGTGCGTTGATTGGTTATCCAAACATAAGGGGTATAAGGTGGTCGATGCAAATAATATTATCATGGTTCGAAGGATAAGCTGGGTTGGGCCCTCTGTTAAAAATATCGAGGGGGACTGTATTGTCGTTAATTTTCGTAACCCTGCAATGGTGAAATCCCTACTAAAGGTACAGGAAGACACATGTATGGGGCCCAGCAGTATTTTTCTGCTGCCATTGGGATACTTCTACAAACCAATTTTTAGCTCACAAATGAATGCTGGTGCTTCTCTATCGAGGCATAATAGGTTTTTGCCTCTGTCCTCATTAGACACCCAAGATTGACTTGTACCCGCCCAGCTACCCATTGAAGCTAATAGTTTATTTGATGAATGCCCTTTGGTAGGACATCCAAATCCAACTAGGACCGGCATCAACTCTAAACTGAGTATACTTAGTTGGAATGTCGCCGGTCTGGCATCTAAAATGAATTTACCAGACTGGATTGAAATAGTTGAAAATCAGGACATTATAATGATGCAAGAAACCTGGGCCACTCGGGATCTCTACTTAGAAGGGTTTCAGTGTTTTAATAATGTTGTCCCGGTCCCCAAGGTAGGGCGACCATCTGGCGGGCTTTCGATTTGGGTGAACATTCTAACGGGCGGTAATGTGAATGTTTTAGATACAAGAAATGATAACATACAGGCTTTGATTTTTACGAGGGGTATTTCCATATGTTTAATTAACTTTTATAACAATGATTTTTATTCGGTGCCAAATATCATGTTTAATAATTTGTTTAACTTTATTTTAACTCTACAAAACCTTAAGGCTTTTACTAATGTTGTCGGCATTTGTGTGGGGGGAGATTTTAATGCAAGGATTCCAATGAGCAATAACATACCAATATTTCCGACCACTTGTTTGTCTCGGTGCACTAGGGGTATATAATTATTAGATTATTTATCCAATCATAATCTAATTAATACTATGGATATTGCTGCTATCCCCGATAAAGATAATCGTATTGAACCAACATATAGAGGCAGGGGTTGTGCCTCCACTATTGATTATGTTTCATCTCTTCAATCTTAGAAGATAGTTTGCTAAGTGCAGAGGTTATACCGACCCATCATGGCGATCACAACCCCATTAAAATATTATTGGAAATTGCCCCTAAATCTGTAAACAACAAGGAGTGTGGTGCTAGGAATCTGTTACCCTCTACAGATAATTTGAGATTAGTCTGGCGAGGAATTGATATCAACAAGTTATTTGTTGATATGTTAACTGCTTTCTCGCCACTTGTCGATACCTGCTTGTCATTTAAGGATCACAATCCCGATGTGATTGGTGCATTCACTCAATTGTGTGTGGGCACAAAATGGTTGTTGTCAAGGCCTATTACGAAAGTTAGAACGGGACCGAGATGGTTTAATAAAGACTGCTCCTTAGCAAATAGAAAGCTCCGCAAGGCACTGTCAACGACCCCTAGAGACCGGGTACTCGTTAAATCCTTGAGGCTCCATTATAAGACAGTAACTACACAAAGGAAAGATGAAATCCTAAAAAATCACTGGGAGAGCTTAGCGTGCAGTGCATCTTTAAAAAGGGAAATGGTTTTTGAGGCGGCAGTTAAAAACATCAGGACACTAGGACATCCCCTAACTGCTATCAGTTGTAACATAACCAGCGACTTATGGGTGGCCCATTTCTCTAAAATCTACTCGGCCCCAATTGGCACAGAGGACTTATATGAATATTATGCGCCTACCCCAATAGATATAACTCTGTTAGAAGTGGAGGATGCAATCCAACAAAGTTTGGGTAATAAAGCGCCGGGCCCTGATGGGCTGCCCATCGATCTTATTAAAAATAAACCATATTTTTGGGCACCCCTTTTATTGAACGTTTTTAACAATTTAACCTATGATACAATCCCGAGCACGTGGTCCATGAGTATTATTGTACCGATTTTTAAAAAGAGCGATCGTTCTAACCCCAGTTGCTATAGACCTATTTCCCTCATCGATAATACCCTGAAAATCCTGGGAAGGATTCTCTATAATAAGATAAGGTCATGGGCTGAGGGTGACAATATTTTAAGGCCGTGTCAACTGGGGTTTAGAAGTAAAGTAGGCACAGTAGAACAGTGTCTGAATTTAAATTTGATTATTGGCAAGTATACTGTTGCAAAAAAATCTCCTATATATCTCGCCTTCATGGACCTCACCTCTGCGTTTGACCTCGTTAATAGGTCACGCCTATGGTCTATTCTTTTAAAACAAGGTTTGGATGAAGTTTTAGTTCATTTTTTAGCATATTTGCACAGAGATTTGCATGCGCGAGTTAGGATTAGTCAGGATGGGGACGTATCAAGTGATATTAAAATTGATAGAGGTGTCAGACAGGGGTGCGTTCTGGCACCTCTTCTTTTTATTTTATACATTAATGATTTGCATGACTCACTAGTAAGACTTACCCACGACGTACCGAGTATAAATGGTAATACACTGCCTGCACTATTGTATGCCGATGATGCGGTTTCAATGGCACGCACCCCAAATGCCTTACGCATTTTAGTACGAGGTTTTGTAGATTTTATGGCTGTTTTAGATTTGAGGACTAATTTTAAAAAATCATTTTTAATGGCATGCGGTCCTAAAAAGCGCCCCATTAATAAAATTATTGTTAACTCAGAAAGTTTACAAAGCACTTGCACTTTTTCTTATCTTGGGTTACTTTACGCTACAAATGGCTCTTGGTCTGAACATGTGGCATACAGCAGAAGTAAACTGTCAAGAAGCATTAATACACTTCTGGGATTACCCCAACCCAAAAGGTCTGAAGCCGTTTTAGCTTTTAAGAACATTTTTAAACTACAGTGTGCTTCCATCGCAACCTATGGAGCAGAAATCTGGGGCATTACCAAATGTAGTAGCATCCAATGCGAAGAAAATAGACTATGTAGAAAACTCTTGGGAGCACCGATTTCTTCATCGGTATATGTGTGCCACAAAGAACTGAACTTGCCCTACATCGAAGATTACATTAGGGCTCGTCCGGCACTGTTCTGGGTTGCAATTTGGAAAAACACTGCGGCAACACTCACCAGAGATATAATAACTGATTGCCTTAGATGTGAGAGGGGTGGGGATATACCATGGCTCGCCGCTGTAAAAGAGAGCCTAAAAGGCGTAAATTATTTACGCATCTTTTTAAATCCAATTCAATCCGAGCTAATTAATAAAAAAGCAATACAAGAGGCATTGTACAAAAAATATAGCGATGAAAGGCACTGGAGAGAGACCAAGAAAACCTCAGTTGTAAGGTATATGTCCATAGAGGATTGTTCTTATTTGCCTGCTAGATATCTTTTAAAACCCTTAGGATATTGGGAAAGAGGGTTGTTATTTTGTTTACGAGCAGGTACTATGAAATATTTATTATGCTTCCCCTTGGGCTACAATACTGATCTTGTTGCATCGCCCTGCCCTTGCAACGCACACAGTAATCAAACAATGTTGCACTTTTTATTCTTTTGCGGTTTTTATTCTAAATTTGCAAAGGGATTTTTGATACCTTTTTTTAAATCACGTGCTATTTCCGACTTCAGGATAGCCTACACGGAGGTGCTTAAATTGGCGGATGATGAATTAATTTTCCGTGTCGGATCATTCCTGAAGTCGGCCGTACGGTCACGTAGAACTATGTGTGCCCAATGAAGGTCGTTAGAAATATATTTTACTGTATTGTTATTAAAACCCCCCCACTGATTGTTAATATATGATATATCACGCTATTTATGATCCATTTTAGTCACGGTTATAAATGTATTGTATTTTTTGTTTTGAATATGTTGCCATCTATGAATTGTTTTTATTGTGCTTTTATGGATATCAAATATTCGAATAAAGATATTTTGATTGATTGCTGAAAGTGCCTGAAAAAACATGATACTTTGCTTGTAACTTGACTTAGTGATGTGTTACGAGTGCCAAAGGTACATAGCCACACTGTAGTTGCTGTTTTGTCAGACTTTAAAATGGTTTCTGAAAGTGGAAGAAAAATTGGCTTAAATCAGCAGGTGGCAAAACTTGAGACTTTTAGATGCCACTAGCTTGCTGTGTGTCACTTAACCACTTTCGGAATTTAGAGATCTGGGAGAGTCATGGGAAACATTTAGTTGATGAACCAACATAGTCATCTTTGCTCTCAACACCTAGTTTACTAAAAACCTGCACCTTATGTTTAAAAATTGGCAGAGTACCATCAGATATTTTCTTTTTCAGGGGAGATTGGCCCGATTCACTCAGCTTGATTGGGCCTTTCCAGAACATATCTGGAGTTGGATTTTGATGTCCTTCATAACAGCGGAGGGTGTCTTGAAAAACAAGTAGTCACTATGCCCTGCTCCTTAGTGCTCACCAGTACGTGTTTGTATCGAACACTCACCCACATGCTAGTCATTCACCAGGTGGGCTCAACCTCCCAGTGGGTGGGAGCATTTTGATATTCTCTATGTTCTACATGGGATCTTAGGACAGAAGACATTTAATATATCTCTAGGGAACCCTAACCTAATTCTTTAATAAGAGAGGCCCTGTGATATGTTTAAAAATATAACATGACACAAACAGGCATTTACTGAGCCAGTGTGTCTATTCCAGATCGACATGTTTCATATGCACCACAAGATGTGCAGGTTTCATCAGGACATCTAAGACCCTTGTACTCCAAATCTATACTGACCAGGAGTTATGCATCTGCACACATTCCATGCAAGATCAAGGGATAGTTACCCAACCCTTCTATACAGAGTGAGTTGATTGAAAACTGGAGATTATTCACTTCTAAAATCCTAAAAAAGGAAAAGGAATACAGAAACGAAAATATGTCTGTATTAAAATATGGGTAGTTTAAACAATGAAACCCATACATTGCACTAAACCCCCTAAAACGGTGAGGTCTGTACCCTAAGATATACCATCATATATAAGCCAGGGTAAGGTAACAGCTAGTGTTCAAAATGTCATGCAGTCATCTCATTATCCAAGTGTATTCACCCAGTGAGTCACATATCCACACACAAAGAGGAGAATAAATACATAAATGTAAGCCATCAGGCTGCTAGTGTTTTAGGTGGGGGACATACGTGGCAACGAGATTATCCAGGCCTCATGGGAGCAAATGTGGGGGCTTGCTGGAATCAAAGGTCACACGCTGTGAAAACATGCAAAAGATAACCCTACATTACTAGCAAAGAAGAATAGATATGCCAACAAATGACCCAGGGGTCAGGGGCATCACTTACTGCACCAATTCTAGGCAGGGACTTCCCAACTTAGCTACGTGCACTGCATATTCCAATGTGGTGAAGAAGCAGCTCAAGCTAGCCCTTAAATAGTGTAATGTGTGCTCTGATGATCAGTTACACCGGGAGTCCTTTGAGAAAAATGTCTTCCAGTAGGTGTGGATCATGGTGGCCATATTATAATAGGTTTAACTGCTAAATGCACTCGTGTTTCTATCTCTATTCCTACATCCAGGCACGGCATTAATTGGTACTGGTAGATAAAATTCATTGTCTGTTTCTTTTAATTTTTACCCAGAGACTGAATCACTAATACAGACTCATTAAATGCTGAGGAGAAAGCCATATGCATACACATAAACAAGAAGGTGTGTGTGAAGGCTAGACCGCTGTGTTTGCTGGACTGCCCTAAATAGTGGCGATGCAGTGGACATCTTGAAATTCTCTGTGGACCTGCATAGACACTCGTCAGACCAGACCGCTGTTGTAACTAATCTGCCATGAAACGTGGGAATGTGTCGGCCACCTTGAAATTCTTAAAGGGGCATTTAATACTGCTCAGTGCCATGTCTTAAATTTTTGGAAGCAGCATAGTAGTCATTTAGAAGATTATCAATACATTTGTGTCACCTAAAATAGGATAAAATAGGTTATTGTGGGGGATGCTAACTCAATGTGTCCCCAGGAAAAAGTTAAAAAATAAAATTGAGAATGTATGTCCATTTGCAAATGGAATGTCCATGTTTCTCTGATATGTCCCCCTAGTACTGTGTGTGTACACTGTGAATCTTTACCTATCAGTATGTCATAATGTGAACCTTTGGTGGATCATATAGTGACTCCTTACATAGAAACCCATATGTGTTTGTTCAACTGGGTCCAAGGAATGTCATCGTTCAGACCGTGGATATGTGTGCCCAACCTGTATATCCACCGTTGTTCTTTTTCTGGAGAACAACGCTGCTCAAGTCAGTATTGGTTAGGTGAGGTTGTATGCGTTCTATAACAGTCCAGTGAAAATCATTGGCAGAGTGTTTTTTATGAATATAATATTTGGCCATCTTGGTAGTTGCTCTTCTACATCGGAGGTTACTCCTATGCTAACCGATCCTCAACTTTACTTTCCTCATGGTCATGCCCACATATTTCTCATTACACAGGCATGTGATCAGATGCACTACATTTGTGGTATTCTAATTAGTGTGTATCTTCTGTAGCCACTTGTGGGTTAATCCAAATTCCAATTTTGTGCTCTTCTTTGTCAAATTGCAGACAAAACACCCACTGCATGGGTGATGTCCCATGACAGGTAGGAGGTATCACAAACTTTATTTGTGTTCCTTTCAGTGACTGGAATTTTTTTGCATGTGTATACTAAGGCATCACGTACATATCTGTTTGTGTTTTGAGGTTTAGCCAATTGTAGTTCCTCAGTTTTGAGGATAGGCCAGTTCCTGTTAATAATCTTTTTGGCCTAATTCGTAGCCCGGCTATATGTGGCCCACATACAAGTTGTTCAGTCTGATTTTGGTTGTTGACATGCTCTATGAGGGCATCCCTGTTGTTGTTGCTGGCATGTTTCAATGACTTCTTGATGATATGTTCTAGATACTTCCATTCCCTGAGTTTTATATAGAGATCATCAGCTTGTCATTTGAAACCTCTTCTCTTAGTACAGTTCCATATTTGTCCATATGGCATGTTCTGCCGTAATGGGCAGGAGTGAAAACTCTTGAATCTCAGGAAGCTAATCCTGTCTGTTGGTTTGTGGTAGGTGTCAGTTATAAGGTGCCCCTTTCTCATTGATGATGATGACTTCTCGAAAGGGGAGAGCTTCTAGCTCAACAGGGAGTATGAATTTTAAATAGTCATTCTGATTGTTAATCCAGGTCTTGAAAGACACGGTCGACTCATAGTCCCCTTCCCAGATGGCAGCATGTCATCAATGTACCTGTTCCACAACTTCATGTTATCTCTGAATGGTTTTGATCACACATGATTCTGTTTTCCTCTAGATGGTGCACATAGAGGCATGCTATACTAGGGGAAAATGTAATGCCCACAGATGTCCAGTGTGACTGTAGATATAATGTTCTATCATATTCAAAGTAATTTCTTGTGAGGGCAAGAGCAATTGATTATTTTTGTTTTTTACGGAGTTTGAAATAGCGCGAACTTGACCCGAAGGTATCGGGTATCAGAGTGCTTTACATAGCACCAGTTGCGTTACATGAGGACACATTCATTTTCGTTAGGCACGGGGAGATTAAGTGATTTGCCCAGAATCACAGGATTGTCAGCGTCATTGTCGAGACTCGAACCCGGTTCCCCAGATTCAAGGTCGACCGCCCTAGACGTTAGGCCAACTCCTCTCCCCTGGAATGCATTCCGAGACAAAATGTCTAGGCATGTTGTGAGACCAGGGGTGAGAATATAACAGTTCTTCGATCATGCGCAGTGTTTCTTTTTGGGGCAAGCTAGTATAGAGACTTTCTACATCTAGTTCAATCAGGAAAGGGGTCAAATGTGATATTCCAAATTTGCAGTATGAGGTCCTTTGTATACCTGATGTAAGTGATAGTGTCTTTGTTAGACTTTGCATCCTTGGTGTGGTTTCCCTTGACTTTTTGCCTCTGCCTCCTGCATGTTTGACTGTGCTGGATTTCATTTTTGCTGGCTTAGATGCTTTGGGCACTTTGCCACTGCTGATCAGTGCCAAATTGCAAGTGCTCCCTGTGTAAATTGCAATTAAGATTGGTTATCCATGATTGGCATATTTGATTTACTGATAAGTCCCTAGTAAAGTGCACTGCGGGTGCCAAGGGCCTGTAAATCAAATGTTACTAGTGGTCCTGCAGCACTGGTTGTGCCACCCACACAAGTAGCCTTTCAAATGTGTCTCAGACCAGCCACTGCAGTGTCTGCATGTGCAGTTTTTAACTGCTGTATTGCCCTGGCAAGTGCATCCGCTTGCCAGGCCCTAACCTTTCCCTTTCTTACATATAAGACATCCCTAAGGTAGGCCCAAGATACCCCCATGGACAGGGTGCAGTGTATGTTACAGATAAGTTGTACTGGTGTGTTTCACATGTCCTGATTGTGAAATACTGTGTAATTCGTTTTTCACTATTGCAAGGACTAGCTCTCCCATAGGCTATCATTGGAACTGTCTTGTAACATTTTACAAGTGTAACTTTCAATTGGGAAAGGCTAGAGATTTGGAGTTTAGGCTCTCTGAACTCAGACATTAATAACACACCTTTTAGTAAAGGTGGTTTAAATAGTGTGTTTGAAAATGCCACTTTTAGAAACTGGCTATTTTCTTGTTTAACCATTCTGTGTGCCTCTGCCTGTTTGTGTATTCACCTCTGGTTTTGGAGTAACAGGAGCTGGGGATGTGTATTCAATCTAGACAGTCACAAGGGGGGTTGAGGTGTGTCCTGCCTTTCCTGGATAACTCATAGCAAGGCTGAATAGACCTTTCTACATTTAGAGTGGTGGGAGGAGTTTTCACTAGCACCTGAATAGTCTGTGTCTGCTCTGCACAACGCTGTCCCCACCCCTCCTGTAGTGAAGCTGGGCCAGGGAGGACAGAACTCGTTTTTAATGAGCTCAGAGACTCTTGAAACAAAGACTACAAAGAGAAAATGGGGTATAGGTAGTAGACCTTAAACCCCAGAACCTCAGATTACTTCTTGACTAAGAGTACCCGGCCAAGAAGAAGAACTGAAGAGCTGTTGGGAGGCGTACTGCCCCTTTGCTGTGTGTTGCTTTGCTGGGTTGGCCTGCAGTTGCTGCTTCTGTCTGTGGGCAGTGCAAGGACTGGACTTTTGCCTTGCTGTGGTATCCTGCTTAAGAAGATTCTCCAAGGGTTTGAAGTAGAGTTTGCCTCCTGTTCTGAAGTCTCAGGGACACAAAGACTTCACCTGCAACTTGCAAATCAGCACCTGGACTCCTCTGCTGGACTCCTTTTTGCCAAAGGGTGCCCCTTCCAGTTCCTGGGCCCTTGGAATCGTGTGGTTGGTTCTGCAACCCAAGAAAAACAACACTGATGGCATCAGCCACACCGCCAGTGATTCCGCAACCTGCACCGAGGCTGGGGGGCACTACTCATAAGTGCACGACGCTCCACCCCTCCTGCACCGTGGCGCCGACACTCGCTGATGCCTCCCAACACCTGTAAGGTATCGGCCTCCCCAACGCCATGTTCGCACCGACACCTGTCGCTGCCAGCGCCTGCATCTCGTTATCACGGAACTGATAACAGATGTGGGTGACTTTATGAACTCATCGACACCGCACTGCCATACGGAGCCGACACCTCACTGCCGTTGCCGCCTCACCTCCCCTGACAGTCGGGCTCGACGCCTTGACTCCTCACAGACTCGACGCCTCACCTCTCCTGTCCCATTAAGGAGACGGCCTCGCCTTGGCCCATCGATGCCCCATCTCCATGATGCTGTGCACCACCTGTTGACTTAGTGTTCCAAGGTACTGTTACTTTGGGGTCCTTGTGACTCCGTGGCCAGCCCGCGTACCTCGCAGTCGGCGCCAAACTTGGGATTTGTGCCTGTCACAAAGTCATAATAGCCCCAGTTGGAGCTATATGTTTCTACAAGCTTTATTTTTGCAATTATCATTCTAAAAGTGTTATCTTGATATATGTATGTGGGATCTTTGTCGTTTGGTTTAGTTAAAGATATTTTATTTTTCTAAACTGGTGTGGTGTCCATTTGTAGCGTTTTCACTGTTTCATTGGGTGGTTATGTATAAATGCTTTACACATTGCCTCTGAGATAAGCCTGTCAGCTCGTGCCAAGCTACCAAGGGGATCAGCAGGGGTTATCTAGGTGTGCATCTCCCTTATCCTGACCGGAAGGAAGGGTCCCTACTTGGACAAGGTGCATACCTCTGTCAACTAGAGATCCCCAATTCTAACAGTCTTTTACCATAGGTCTCTGAACCATGTCACTGAATTTAGAGAGTGGTTCTAGTACCAAATTAATACCAGACACTATGGGACAGCCCAGGACAGGAACAGTCCCTTTATGTATTTTAGGTAGAATATAAAATGCTGGTGTTCTAGGATTATCTGCTATCAAAAAATCTGCCTCTTTTTTGATACCCAGCCATTTGTCTCTCCATCTTCTGCAAGTGTTTGGTTTGGATCTTCTTCCAAAATCTGGTATTTCCTTCTATCTGCCAGCAGACGTAGGCAGTCTGTTTTGTGAACGTTGAGGTTCAGAATCACCACCACTCCCCTCTTGTCTGTTGGTTTTATGACAATGTAGTTGTCTTTACTTAAGGACTCCAATGCTACTTTTTCATCTCTGGTCAAGTTCTGGAACTATTATTTCGTGGAGACGTCGATCTTTTCTACCTCTTTGATTACATCTTGTTCAAATGTTGCTATTTCGTTAGGTATTATGACGATTGGTGTGAAGGTAGACGTTACCCTAAGTCTGCTGTCATCCGTATTTCTCAGTTCTTTGTATTTGAAGAAAGCCTTCAGTTTTATTTTTTGAAAGAAATCTGCCAGTTCCGGTCTTAGTTTGAATTTATCGAAAGAAGGGGTGGGGACAAAACCCAAACCCTTGTTCAACAGTGACCTTCAGATGGAGAAATTGACCTGTATGAGAGGTTAACAGCAGAGAGCCACATTTACTTAGTGTGTGGTTTGCGATAACCAAATAGCAAATGTTTGCGATTTGTTATTTGGTAATCACAAACACCATTGCACCAATGTGTGCTTAACACATTTTTTGATTTACAGTGGGTCACAAATAGACCTAACTCATCAATATTAATGAGTTAGGTCTCGGTTTGCGACTCATTTGGAATTGCAAAATAACAGGGATGGTGGCCTGCTGGGGTCAGCAGACCACCATGTCTGTGACTGCTTTTCAATAAAGCACTTTTTTAAAATAAATACAGCCACTTATTTTTATTTTAAAGGAAAATGGGAAGCATTTCAAAAAGAAAAATGAAAAGTTTTTTTTCAATTTTTTAAGAGTAGGCAGTGGTCTGTGGGACCACTGCCTGCTCTTAAAAAATGTTTATACAAACAATCGCAAAGAGGAAGGAGTTTCTTGGCGACCCCTTAACATTTGCGAATGGGTTGGCACCTTCTTGAAGTAGGTGGTAAAATGCGAATTTTTTGCGACCGCATTTTGGTCACAAAACATTTACACCACTATGATTCGGTATTTGGAAGGGATGCCCTAAATACGCTTCTTCTTAATAGCGAATCGCAAACCCAATTTGCGATTTGGTAATAGGTTACCAATTTGCACATCAGGCCTTTGTACATTGGAAAAGGCCTTTTTTTTGGTTGCAAACTGCCTGATTGTGTGAATTGGGCAGTTTGTGAACAAACAAAAAACCTTTGTACATCTGGCCCTATATCTCTAGGGTTGTATTCGGGGCATTCTACCTCGTCATACTCCTGGTGTTCATCCTCATGGAGGAGTCTTCCCACTGTACATGGTTTTCCTGACATCATTTGTTCCTTCGTCGTCCACGGCCTCTCCATAAAAAACACACACACAAAAGGTGATGGGAGGCTGCTTGCAATAATTCTAACCACTGGCAATAGCTTGGGATAGCATTCCAACCCACTGTGCTTTTGCTCACTATGCCACCTCAGTTTGGACCCAGCCATATGAAAATCAGTCTTCAACCTGTTCCTCATGGTAACAGTCCAGCCCGAACTGGACTATGATGCTTTAATAATATTGAGAGTGATAAAAAAAAAAAACACAGAAAATAATACAGATTAATTTAATGTTTTTTGAAGACAAAAGACACTGACAGCTACTACGGACAGACATGGAGTCAATCAGTTTGGCTTCAAAACTTATAAAATGCACCATATTAAATTAACATCATATCTTTATTAATACTCATTGGCATAGTAAGGCATGGACTAAGGCCATGTTACATCATGACTTGATTTCTTGGTTTCTCAACTCCACACATATTTTTAAAAAATAATTTCTAATGGGGAAGTATTTTTTTTTTAACAAATTGTGGTCTTTGCAATGTTTCTGCCAGAATTTCTTTTAATATTTATGTTATTCTAAGAAATAGTTTGAGCATCACAATTAAAATGTTATGAGTGATAGCTATTAAACTTAACCAGGTTCAATGCTAAAATACAACTCTATAAAAAAAATAGCATGTGACTAATTGCTTAGGTCTATTTTGCAAATTAATTACTTTTTTATGAGTACATTTGGTGACCCAAATCCACAGTTCGTGCTGCCGAATAAAAGAACAGTTAAGCAAACGTACCCATTCGCTCATTATTAGGCAGGTGGTGTAGACCTGTGATTAACACTTTTTTGAAGCCTTAATTTCAGCCTTAGTCACTTGAAGTTTTTATGTCTTGCTGACAAGACACCTCACTCTCTGGGCTGTATAAACCGAAAACTTCATTAAAATGACCTTGAATCCTATAATTCTCTCTGCCCTTTGTAATATGAATGCTAATAAGCAAGCAGCAGCGAAGGCGCATGCAAACACTGACATGTTTAGTTTAGTTTAGTTTAGCCATTTATAGAGCACATGGTTACACCACCGGTGTGTCCCAGCGCTGGAACAGGCACACTGTCTTCAGTTGTTTGCGAAATTTAGTTTCGCATGGTTCTATTCTTAGGTCCATAGGTAGAGTGTTCCACGCTTTTGCTGCGAGGTATCTGAAGGAGCGTGCCTTCATTCTGGCTTTAGATATTCTTGGTATAGTCACCAGTGCCCTATCCTTGGATCTTAGGTTTCGGCATGGTATATACTGTGTTAACAGTGGTTGTAGGCACTGTGGGCCTTTTTTTGATAAAATACGGTGACAGTGGCACATTGCTTTGAACACGATTCACAAACACGCATAAATGAGCAAACACTATTTGTGTTGTGTCCCTATCCACCTTTCTTATTTTTATGTTTCTTGTTTCTGTGCCCTGTTTTTTATTCACTAAGCTTGCGATCCTACAAGGTAGGACAACAAGGTAGTGGAAAACAAAATAGTGCACAGTTATTATTAGGTGCAGAAAGGATCAGGCTGCACACAGACAAAAAATAAATAATCTATGCCCATTTGTGCATGCCTGTTTGTTTGCATGCATTAGCACATTAAAGCCACACCTTTTTTCCTTGCCAGTATCTGGTGTCAATGTGCTTTAGGCCTCTCAATTTTATAATTTCTGTCCCGGTTTAGCATGGAGAGAGTATGTTATGGTCAGAATTCTGAAAGGAATAAAGACGTGGTTTCATCAGTCTAATAGGGGTACAGATGAGTGTGGTATTTTCTTATACAATTCAGGTCCAGGGTAAAGGCCTTACGGTGGGGAGGGTTGGTGCAATGTTGAAGTAGGTTGTTGTAAGAAAATGTGTTTTTTGCATGATCACCCCCATTTGTCTGGACTGATGCTGCTGGTATTTTGACTCTGTACACCAGCTCTGCTAACCTGGACTTAGTGCATCTGCTCTGACTCATAAAACATGTTGAAATTGGCGATACTCATAACTGGCATATTTAACTTCTCTATAAGTCCCTTGTATATGGTTCAATGCATAACCGGGGCCGGTAAGTCAAATTGCACTAGTGGACTGCAGCACATATTGTGCCACCACTATACTGACAATACAGAACACGACTGCAGGACTGCCACCAGTAACCTGATTGTGCACGTTTAGAATGCAATCCTGACTTGTAAAAAGAACCCATATTGACAGGCCTAACCCCTCTTAAATATTGATAAGCCAGCCCTATTTATGCCTTGCTGCCCAAAACAACAAGGTGCAAAGTAGTTAGAAGGACATGTAAAACAAGACTAAGCCCCAAAAGATATTTTCATTGTAGCAGAGTGCTTCTGAGCCAATGACGGAACCATTCTGTCATGTGCACAAGCTTAATGAATCCCTCTGCTGCAAACAGCAGAGGGAATTCTTTTTTTTTGTTGTTTTGGCTTTGGGTGGGAAGCTTCCCCAACCTCCTGAGGCATTTTTTTTCTTCAATGTAATGATGATCGCGCGCATGGCGTGCTGATTTCATTGAATATGGCACATTACAACGCGATGTAATACATCGCGTGCCATATACAACGCGGTAATTACAATGACCGCGCTGTTAGTATGCAATGTATTACAACGCAAGTCTTTACAACGACTTCCACTACGGGGCGCGCTGGACTTAGGAATAGTATTATTTACTATTCCTACTCCAGTTTGCGCAACAGTAGGGAAGGTGTTGGAATTCATTTCCAATACCTCAGCGCCCCCTAGTGGAATTTGTTATAAAAACTTGCGATGTAATACATCGCATACTAACAACGCGGTCGTTGTAATGACCGCGTTGTAATGGTATCACGGTGTAATGACCGCATTGTAACGGTTGTTTCCCGATTTCATTACATTGAAATTGAAACTGTAACTTAGTTTCAGTTTCACTGTTTCGGTGCTCGTGGGACTATCTCAGCTCCCGAGCACTGAAATACACGGGAGAGGTATCATTGGAAAGGGGAGAACCTCCCCTTTCCAATGGTACCCCTCTCATGTGAATCCCTGCTTAGGGATCACCCCAGGAAGGTGATCCCCAAGTAGGGATCAACCCACTAGCCAGCAGGGAGGGAGGAGTGGCCCCGTGGGCAAGGGCCTTTGCTCCCCCATTCCAAATGGGCACACTGAGTCTTTCTGACCCCTCTGTGGGGGGCAGAAACCACCCTAGACACCAGGGATTTTTTTTTTAGAACAGGGGTGGGGCTGCCCAGAATGGGCATGCCAATGACCCCACCCTCCCCCCGAAAATGCCAAAGTCTTTCAGCCCCCCACCAGGGGTGTATACGTAGGGGTGGGGGCTGCCCAGAATTGGCATGCCAATGCCCCCAAACCAAAAACAAATGCCATAGTCTTTCTGCCCCCCCGGGAGGCAGATGGGGGCAATAGCCCCTTATCAGCCCCCTCGGGGGCAGAAAGCCCACTAGGCACCAGGGATTCTTTTTTCATAGTTCAGGGGTGGGGGCTGCCCAGAATGGCATTGCCAATGCCCCCAACTCCCCCCAAAAAATGTCACAGTCTTTCTGTCCCCACCATGATGCAGATGGGGGCAATAGCCCCATATCTACCCCCCCGGGGGGCAGAGAGCCCACTAGGCACCCAGGATTATGCTGGATTTTATATACGTAGGGGTGGGGGCTGCCCAGAATGGGCATACCAATGCCCCTACCCCCAAAAAAATAGCCACAGTCTTTCTGCCCCCCTTGGGGGCATATTGGGGCAATAGCCTCTGATCGCCCCCCCAGGGCAGCAGAAAGGCCACTAGGCACTGACCCACCCACCCAGCATTCACCAAAGTCTCCTGATAAAAATGGCACCTCACTTGTGTGGGTAGGCCTAGTGCCCGTGACAGGAAACGACCCAAAACACAAGATGGACACATCACATTTTTCCAGTGAGAACTTTTTTCTGCAATGTGCCTAGCTGTGGATTTTGGGCCCTAGCGCAGCCGGTACCTAAGGAAACCTATACATTTTTGAAAACTAGTCACCCAGGGGAATCCAGGATGGGGTGACTTGTGTGCCTCTCACCAGGTTCTGTTACCCCAAATCCCTTGTTAACCTCAAACTTTGTCATAAAAAACACATTTTCCTCATATTTCTGTGATGGAAAGCTCTGGAATCTGTGGTGATCCACAAACTTCCACCCACCCAGCATTCCCCCAAGGCCCCCGATAAAAATGGTACCTCACTTGTGTGGGTAGGCCTAGTACCCGCAACAGGAAACTGCCAAAAACGCAACATGGACACAGTACATTTTTCCAGTGAAAACAAAACCTTTTTTCGCAATGTGCCTAGCTGTGGATTTTGGACCCTACCTCTGCCGGCACCTAAGGAAACCTAGCAAACCTATATATTTTTGAAAACTAGATACCCAGGGGAATACAGGATATGGTGACTTGTGTGACTCTCACCAGGTTCTGCTACCCAGAATCCTTTGCAAACCTCAAACTTTGCATAAAAAACAAATTTTCCTCACATTTCTGTGATGGAAGGTTCTGGAATCTGCGTGGATACACAAACTTCCAACCACCCAGCCTTCCCCAAAGTATCCCAATAAAAATGGTACCTCACCATTCTTTAAACCTTTAATGCTGACCCTAATGATCCTAACAACCTTCGTCCCATCTCCAACCTCCCACTTCTAGCTAAAACCTTGGAGAAATGTGCTTTACTTCAACTCGACAACCACATAGGCAAATACAACCTACTTGACTCCTTTCAATCTGGTTTCAGGAAAGGCTGTAGTACAGAAACTGCCATGCTGAACATTGCTGATGACATTCACCACTCCCTAGATAATGGAGAGGCTTGCCTTCTTATCCTCCTTGTTCTCTCAGCAGCATTCGATACGGTTAATCACTCATCCTTTCTGGAATCTCTCAAAGTCCGCGCAGGCCTTAATGGAAAGGTCCTTAACTGGTTCACTACCTACCTCCAGCACCGAACTCAACAAATAAAAATTAACTCCTGGCTCTCCAATCCTACCCCTGTCTCCTTGGGAGTCCCTCAGGGCTCAATTCTCTCCCCCTCTCTCTTCAACCTCTTTAAGGAACCCCTTACTATCATTTTGAACCAAGTCAGGATCAACTACCACCTTTATGCTGATGACACTAAACTCTACTGCAAAATTAAATCACATTCTGATGTACTTCATCTAAATAACACACTGAGCAAGATTCAATCCTGGTTTTTCTGCAACCATCTTAAACTGAGCCCCAACAAAACGGAAATTATTATTTTCTCCCCCAAAAGCAACCGTCTCCCCATCCAAAGCTGGATCTCTGACCTCAACGCCCTCAACTGTCCGCTCACCCTATCTAACTCAGCCAAATCCCTTGGTTTCATTCTTAATAAAAATCTGGCACTGAAGGACCATATAAATCACACCACCAAAGGAGCATTATTCACTCTCAGACACCTCAAGAAAATCAAACCCTTCATCCCGCAATGCGACTTCAAATGGGTCGTCCAATCACTAGTCCTCTCCAAACTTGACGATGGAAACGCTATTCTCACTGGAACCCCTAAAGTCCACCTGGCCCCCCTTAGAGCAGTGCTCAACCTGGCTGCTAGGCTCATTACCGACTACAAACGTTATGACCACATCTCGCCTGCCCTCAAATCACTTAGTTGGCTCCCCATTGAAGGAAGATGCATTTACAAGACTGCCTGCATCACCCACAAAGCCGTTCACGCTCAATCTCCGACTTACTTAACGAACAAACTCAAAAAAGTGGGCTGTTCCAGACTGATGAGAAGCTCCACGGCTCTCCTTCTCGTTCCCCCGTTACTAAAAAAGAAATCCACCCAGTCCCGCTCCTTCTCAGGTAATGCTCCCTCATGAGGGACCTGTGCTGCAACCCCTCCTACCTTGGCTTTAAAAAAGACCTTAAATGTCACTTCCTCAGCAAATACTGGAGTCTTTAATCCTTTCTGATCCTGCACTCCTTTTTATCTCCTGTATTGGTTATCTCTCTGCTTACCTGTCTGCCCTATTGTTTCTCCCTTTACTCTCCTGGCCTTTCGCTCTCCCTGGTCTCTCATGTTATCCTCTCCGCTCTAACTTCTGCGTTGGTTGCTGCTTGTTGACACTCTCCCCTGTGCTCTGTCCATTTGTTATGGACCCCTCCTCACCTACCCTCTGCCCTCTACCACTACAATTTTTTTCTCCTGGATTGTATTTATTGTGTGACCCGAATCGTATCGAAATGCATATAATCCTGTTAACTCTCACTTTTCTGCCTTCTCCCGACTTTATGGTGAGATTTGGCTTGTAACTTTAGTTAATTTTGTCCAGAACTGCTGTGTCCTGTATATTCTGCCTGCTCCTGTAAAGCGCTCTGTTACCTCTGGGTCTAGCCAGCGCTATATAAAACCTTACAAATAAATAAATAAATAAACTTGTGTGGGTAGGTCTAGTCCCCGTGACAGGAAATGCCCAAAACGCAACGTGAACCATCACATTTTTCCAGTGAAAACTTACCCTTTTTTCTGCAATGTGCCTAGCTGTGGATTTTGGGCCCTAGCGCAGCCGGTACCTAAGAAAACCTAGAAAACCTATACATTTTTGAAAACTAGTCACCCAGGGGAATCCAGGATGGGGTGACTTGTGTGCCTTTCACCAGGTTCTGTTACCCCGAATCCCTTGTTAACCTCAAACTTTGTCATAAAAAACACATTTTCCTCATATTTCTGTGATGGAAAGCTCTGGAATCTGCGGTGATCCACAAACTTCCACCCACCCAGCATTCCCCAAAGTCACCCGATAAAAATGGTACCTCACTTGTGTGGGTAGGCCTAGTACCCGCAACAGGAAACGGCCAAAAACGCAACATGGACACATTACATTTTTCCAGTGAAAACAAACCCTTTTTTCGCAATGTGCCTAGCTGTGGATTTTGGACCCTACCTCTGCCGGCACCTAAGGAAACCTAGCAAACCTATATATTTTTGAAAACTAGATACCCAGGGGAATACAGGATATGGTGACTTGTGTGACTCTCACCAGGTTCTGCTACCCAGAATCCCTTGCAAACCTCAACCTTTGCATAAAAAACACATTTTCCTCACATTTCTGTGATGGAAGGTTCTGGAATCTGCGTGGATACACAAACTTCCAACCACCCAGCCTTCCCCAAAGTATCCTAATAAAAATGGTACCTCACCATTCTTAAAACCTTTAATGCTGACCCTAATGATCCTAACAACCTTCGTCCCATCTCCAACCTCCCACTTCTAGCTAAAACCTTGGAGAAATGTACTTTACTTCAACTTGACAACCACATAGGCAAATACAACCTACTTGACTCCTTTCAATCTGGTTTCAGGAAAGGCTGTAGTACAGAAACTGCCATGCTGAACATTGCTGATGACATTCACCGCTCCCTAGATAATGGAGAGGCTTGCCTTCTTATCCTCCTTGATCTCTCAGCAGCATTCAATACGGTTAATCACTCATCCTTACTGGAATCTCTCAAAGTCCGCGCTGGCCTTAATGGAAAGGTCCTTAACTGGTTCACTTCCTACCTCCAGCACCGAACTCAACAAATAAAAATTAACTCCTGTCTCTCCAATCCTACCCCTGTCTCCTTGGGTGTCCCTCAGGGCTCAATTCTCTCCCCCTCTCTCTTCAACCTCTTTATGGAACCCCTTACTATCATTTTGAAACAAGTCAGGATCAACTACCACCTTTATGCTGATGACACTAAACTCTACTGCAAAATCAAATCACATTCTGATGTACTTCATCTAAATAACACACTGAGCAAGATTCAATTCTGGTTTTTCTCCAACCATCTTAAACTGAACCCCAACAAAACGGAAATTATTCTTTTCTCCCCCAAAAGCAACCGTCTCCCCATCCAAAGCTGGATCTCTGACCTTAACGCCCTCAACTGTCCGCTCACCCTATCTAACTCGGCCAAATCCCTTGGTTTCATTCTTGATAAAAATCTGGCACTGAAGGACCATATAAATCACACCGCCAAAGGAGCATTATTCACTCTCAGACACCTCAAGAAAATCAAACCCTTCATCCCGCAAGACGACTTCAAATGGGTCGTCCAATCACTAGTCCTCTCCAAACTTGACGATGGAAACGCTATTCTCACTGGAACCCCTAAAGTCCACCTGGCCCCCCTTAGAGCAGTGCTCAACCTGGCTGCTAGGCTCATTACCGACTACAAACGTTATGACCACATCTCGCCTGCCCTCAAATCACTTAATTGGCTCCCCATTGAAGGAAGATGCATTTACAAGACTGCCTGCATCACCCATAAAGCCGTTCACGCTCAATCTCCGACTTACTTAACGAACAAACTCAAAAAAGCGGGCTGTTCCAGACTGATGAGAAGCTCCACAGCTCTCCTTCTCATTCCCCCGTTACTAAAAAAGAAATCCACCCAGTCCCGCTCCTTCTCAGGTAATGCTCCGAGCATATGGAATGCCCTCCTGAGGGACCTGTGCTGCAACGCCTCCTACCTTGGCTTTAAAAAAGACCTTAAATGTCATCTCCTAAGCAAATACTGGAGTCTTTAATCCTTTCTGATCCTGCACTCCTTTTTATCTCCTGAATTGGTTATCTCTCTGCTTACCTGTCTGCCCTATCGTTTCTCCCTTTACTCTCCTGGCCTTTCGCTCTCCCTGGTCTCTCATGTTATCCTCTCCGCTCTAACTTCTGCGTTGGTTGCTGCTTGTTGACACTCTCCCCTGTGCTCTGTCCATTTGTTATGGACCCCTCCTCACCTACCCTCTGCCCTCTACCACTACAATTTTTTTCTCCTGGATTGTATTTATTGTGTGACCCGAATCGTATCGAAATGCATATAATCCTGTTAACTCTCACTTTTCTGCCTTTTCCCGACTTTATGGTGAGATTTGGCTTGTAACTTTAGTTAATTTTGTCCAGAACTGCTGTGTCCTGTATATTCTGCCTGCTCCTGCTCCTGTAAAGCGCTCTGTTACCTCTGGGTCTAGCCAGCGCTATATAAAACTTTACAGATAAATAAACTTGTGTGGGTAGGTCTAATCCCTGTGACAGGAAATTCCCAAAACGCAACGTGGACACATCACATTTTTCCAGTGAAAACTTACCCTTTTTTTGCAATGTGTCTAGCTGTGGATTATGGACCTTAGCTCTGCCAGCACCTAAGTAAACCAGTCAAACCTATACATTTTTAATAACTAAACATCCAGCGAAATCAAAGATGGGGTGACTTGTTTGGCTCTTACCAGGTTCTGTTACCAGAATCCCTTGCAAACCATAAACTTTGTGAGAAAAAAAAAAAATTTCCTCACATTTCTGTGAAGTAAAGTTCTGGAATCTAAAGAGAGCAACAAACTTACACCAACCCATTATTCCCACAAGTCTCCCGATAAAAATGGTACCTCACTTGTGTGGGTAGGCCTAGTGTCTGCGACAGGAAATGGCCCAAAATGTACTGAGGAGACTTAAAAAATTATTGATTACAAAAAGACCTTGTTTTGCAAGG
Organism: Calotriton arnoldi; assembly: GCA_963921515.1. NCBI lineage: Eukaryota > Metazoa > Chordata > Amphibia > Caudata > Salamandridae > Calotriton > Calotriton arnoldi. Next base: position 842,515 of record CAWUFW010004508.1, on the reverse strand, counting down.
TTGTCACCTACGTTTTTGATCTCGGGCTCGGCGGCCATCTAGGGAAACCTGTCAATCCCAGACATTTCTGAAAACTAGACACCCGGGAGAGTCCAGGGAAGTGTGATTTGAGTGGATCCCCCAACGTTTTCCTACCCAGAATCCCCTGCAAACCTCAAATTTAGCTGGAAAAAAAATCACATTTTTCTCACATTTCTGTGTGGGAAAGTTGTGGGATCACTGGGATGACACAAATTTCTTACCACCCCGCGTTCCCCCAGGTCTTCCGATAAAAATGGTACCTCACTTGTGTGGGTGGGCCAAGTACCTGCACAAAGCAAGGGCCTAAAACGCATTGTGGAGACATGCGTTTTTGGTCCCGGGCTCAGCGGCCATCCAGGGAAACCTACCAAACCTAGACATATCTGAAAACTAGACACCCGGGGGAGTCCAGGGATGTGTGGCTTGCACGGATCCCCCAACGTTTTCCTACCCAGAATCCATGTAAACCTCAAGTTTAGCTGAAAAATCACATATTTCTTACATTTCTGTGTAAGATCACCGCACCGGCAAAAATGTCCTATCACCCAGCGTTCCCCTTGGTCTCCCGATAATAATTATACCTTACTTGTGTGGGTGTCTAATGCAGAATCGCCTAAAAACTTATTTTAAAAATATATAGCGCTTAGAGTTCGCTGTGCTATCACCTCAATCTCTATGTTTTTGGCCCTTCCATGCCACAGGCCCTTGGCACACCCACACAAGTGAGGTATCATTTTACACGGGAGACTGAGGGGAACGCTGTGTGATAGGACATCTGTGCTGGCGCGGTGATCCCAAACAGGAATGTGAGGAAAATGTGATTGCTTTTGCTAAATTTTAGGTTTGCAGGGATTCTGGGTAGGAAAACATTGGGGGATCCATGCAAGTCACACCTGCCTGGACTCCCCCGGGTGTCTAGTTTTCAGAAATGTGTGGGCTTGGTAGGTTTCCCTAGATGGCCACTGAGCCCGAGAACATAAACGTAGGTGTCCCCCTTACAAAACCAGATAGTTTTGTGATAGGAAATTTTGATGTCTCCACAATACGTTTTGGGCCCTTCCCTGCCGCGGGTACTTGGCCCACCCACACAAGTGAAGTACCATTTTTAACGGGAGACCTAGGGGAACGCTGGGTGGTAGGAAATTTGTGTCCGACCGGTGATCCCACAACTTTCCCACACAGAAATGTGATTTCTTTTGCTAAATTTGAGGTTTGCAGTAAGATTAAGTTAGGAAAACGCTAAGGGATCCACGCAAGTCACACCTCCCTGGACTCCTCCAGGTGTTTAGTTTTCAGAAATGTCTGTGATTGTTAGGTTTCCCTAGATGGCTGCTGAGGCTGGGATCAAAACTGCAGGTGACTTCCTCACAAAACAAGGTCTATTTGTTATCGATCCTTTTGAAGTCTCCACAGTACGTTTGGGCCATTTCCTGTCGCGGGCACCTGGCCTACCCACACAAGTGAGGTACCATTTTTATCCGGAGACTTGGAGGAATGCTGTGCGTGTAGACGTTTGTGGCTTCCCACAGATTCCATAACTTTCCATCACAGAAATATGAGGTAAATTTGTTTTTTGACAAGTTTGAGGTTTACTAGGAATTCTGGGTAACAGAACATAGTGAGAGCCACACAAGTCACCCCATCCTGAATTCCCCTGGGTGTCTAGTTTTCAAAAATGCATAGGTTTGCTTGGTTTCCCTAGGTGCCGGCCGAGCTAGGGTCCAAAATCCACAGCTAGGCACATTGCGAATAAAGGGTAGGTTTTCACTGGAAAAATGCGATGTGTCCATGTTGCGTTTTGGGGCAGTTCCTGTCACGGGCACTAGGCCTACACGCACAAGTGAGGTGCCATTTTTATCGGGAGGCGTTGGTAAATGCTCAGTGGGTGGAAGTTTGTGCCTCCTCACAGATTCCAGAACTTTCCATCACAGAAATGTGAGGAAAATTTAGTTTTTTTGACAAAGTTTGAGGTTTGCAAAGGATTCTGGGTCGCAGAACCTGGTGAGAGGCACACAAAGTCACCCCATCCTGGATTCCCCTGGGTGTGTAGTTTTCAAAAATGTATAGGTTTGCTAGGATTCTCTAGCTAGGGTCCAAAATCCACAGCTAGGCACATTGCAAAAAACGGTCAGTTTTCACTCGAAAGATGCGGTATCCACGTTGCGTGTTGGGCCGTTTTCTGTCGCAGGCACTAGGCCTGGCCACCCAAGTGAGGTAGCATTTTTATCGGGAGACTATTTTCGTCATTTTCTTCATTAAATGATGCTCTATTGATATAAATTGGAGTTGGATTTTATTGTGTTGTGTTTTTGACTATGTAACTGCTATGTTACTTCTAAATTCTTTACACATTTTCTTAAGTTAAGCCTATCTGCTCTGTGCCATAACTACCAGGGGTTGAGCTCTGGTTTAGATTACTGCAACCTTTACTGGACCTAACAGGAATAGTGCCATCATTACATGTGGGGGACTACCATTTACCCCAAGTAATAATCCACTTTTTCACAGTTGTTTAATAGGAAGGATTTATGGAGGGATCTGTTGGAGCATTTGTTTTTTTCCCAGTGGAGGTTGAACTCTCCCAGAAAAATCTTATCACAAGAGTTTAATTGATCAGTGCTATAAATGAGGAAACCATAACTAAAACTCTTTTTGCTGAAAGTTGTGAGATTTAAACAGTTGCACGATTTAAGATGTTCAGCTTCAGTGTTTACGCATAGTGTTTGTAATCTCCACAGTGAGATATAGGAACGAAGTGTTTATTGAGTTCATGAGTTCGAATTTAAGGGAGTCCTTGTAAATAAAGTCAACCCACCACCACATTTTTCTGCAATCTTTTAGAAGCACAAATCAAAATAAGGTATACAACTCTCTCAGGTGCACAATCACCATTGTGGAACAGTAAGCAGCACTATGGTATCACATTTAGGAGCAAGATCACATTTTGGTAGAGGATCATATTAAGGTGAAAATACACCTTTACTGTAATATCAAGCTGGAATATATACGTTTAAAAGCACAAATCACATTTATGGGCAAAACGACATTTTGGTGTAAAATTACTTTTCACTGGAAACTCATATTATGTGCAGTATCAACAGTGGTGTGGAAACATGTTTAGGCGCAAATATGCGCCTCCTTTGCAGCACATGGATGCTTTGCTTCACTTTCCATGCACTGTGAGTGGAAGTACTCTTTACACAACAGGGCTAACAGATAACAGAGAAAGTGAAATACTGCCCTTGTCATATTCAAAATGTGAATTGCACTTTCTTCTAGCAATAGGTGAAGGAAGCGTCATAGCATCACTTTAGCTGAATTATGGTGTTAAAGAGCTAAACATTACACTAGACAGTTCTGCTAGATTTGTATCAGTGTAGCAGCCTGGACTTTTAAGGTTATCTCACAGACATCAATTCATAAAATAGCAGGTGTTGAAGAAGTGACATCACATGCCCTTTGACCCAAATGACATCACAGGATGTGACATCATGTGATCTTTCACCTTGATGACACAGTGAGTGACTGTAGGTGTTTTAAACCCTGAAACCATCTCAGGACAGACATCACAGAAGTTAATGATACTATAAATGCAAGAGGAAAACATTTAAAAAATAAGTTGCATAAGCAGACAACTATCTTGTTTTGCTGCTATCGATATTTTTATTAGGATGATGCACTTTTATGTCTGGGGTGTAACCACAACATGTCTGTAGTGCAGTCACCACTTAGTCAGACACAGACCTAATACACCAGGCACATTTCATCAATGCCCATTTACAAATTTCTTTGACCACTTACAAACACCTCAAATACTGAGGCACAGCCTCAAAAGTCTAGCAATAGTACCACATTCTGGAGCACACACATCTTGTAAGCTATATTACAACGTCTACTGACAAGGTTGAGCAATGAGTTCCCAGTCAAACTTTCATGTGTCCAGACACACTTCTAAGGGCTATTAATCAATCTTACCAGCCTAGGGAAATGTAGAAATAAACACTTAGTATGCTTAGATGCAGTTTTACTGGTCAGCATAGTTTCAGGATGTTCAGGTTTAGGTTCAGTTGCTCAGCCAACCTCCCTGTGAGCAGGCATCATTGGACATTCAAACTTATAATACGGAAATGTCTGATACAACCGAAAAATGTTTAGTGTAGTACCCTGTAAGTAGGCATAGCCCTAACATTCTCAGTGTGGCTGCTCAAGCTAAAGGTATGGCCTTGAATGCAAGGTACAGCATCCACATACACAATTAAATGCTCAAATTGTCAGTAACCGCTACCTTCCCTGAGGGCACTTTCTGGGAATAAATACAGCACCCGTAGCACCCAGACCACAGATCACATTTGGACAGGAGAGAGGACCGAAGAGGGATGCTCGACTGTGCCCCAGACCAGGTAAAGGGATGCTGCAACGAAGACTGGACTGCACCTGCTGATCCTTGAGTTTTAAAAAAGAGGACTGTGCTTGTGGTGCCTGACTCATGGAAAAGTCACTCCTGAGCCCCAAACAGAAGAGGTGAACTCCAATAGTCAGTTGGCTGACTTCCTGTTACAGCACCAAGGTCACAAAAGCTGAAGAAGTCCATTCGGTTCAGTTAATAGCCACAATCGCCTGACTGCCACTGAACGTCAATGTGCCGCCCCGGATGACCAAGTCACGATGCTCAAAAGTTGCACCAAGTCTGCCGGGCCTGGGAGAGTCATCAGAGTGCAGTTTGGTCACCCAAGATGGGCACTAGCCTTCACCAAATGGAACTGCTGGATTCGCTGTGACCAGAGGCTAGTAGTCCAGAGGCCACTGGACTTTTGCTGGACGAAACAGGACTTCAAGGGACATCGGCCCCTGTGGCCAAAGTCACCCCATCTGGACCACAGACTGAGGAGTAGCCTCAGCAAGACCCCCGTCGACAGCACAGCATCCTCGGCGTCTTACAGCATCTTCAGCATCCTGTATCGCTTTCATCAGGACCACTCCATTGAAGTATATGGCAGTTCAGGACTTGCGCCTGGAACTGAACATGAGACTGCTTTGGTGCCAAGGTAACTGTTCTACTGGTCCTATTGGCCGCCATGGCCTTCCCCAGTTAGATTTTGTCACCCAAAGCAGGTCCCAGTAGCTAAACCCAACTCTTTAAAAGTTTTAGAAAGTTTTCAAACTTTACGGTTACCAATGCTCATTTGAACTTTTCAGTGAAAAGCTGAGATTTAAATTTAGCTAAAAAATCTATATCTTTTGTTCATTTTGGTGTCTAAAAAGTCATAAAAATACAATCTATTTTTATAAATTGGTGTTCAATTTCATTTGTGTTGCGTGTCTGTCTCATTCTGTTGTTTTGGTCCTTCTAAATGCTTTACAATTGTTTCTTTGTTTAACCCTGACTGCTCAAAGCCACAGCTCCAAGGGTTGAGCTTATGTTTAACAAACAGGTTTGACTGGGCCCAAGTCGTTAACATGAGTGTGTTCAACGGTGAGGTCATCCAACCACACCATATCATACACATAACCTCACAGTGGCTGAGATACTTGTGCACCAAATTCCCCAAATTGCATCTTGCACACACTCTTGTACACTGCTCATAGGGGGGTGAGGGGAAGAGGCAACTACAAAACAGCACCCTGGGCTTGTTAAGTTTGACTACATAGAATAAGGGTTAGTATGTTACTAATCAACATTTAGCAGTGACTACTAGTTGCACATTTACATAAAATGGCTATATGAATGGTCTGAAAATCACCAGTGTCACAGTTGTCAAGTCTCTCATGCCATGCAAGACAAATTCAACCAGCGGTGGCTTTTTAGCCAACAGCCCACTGCACTATTTTCGCATTATAAGAACTGGTTTTTGAAATCCTAACATGCAATTCTTGAAAATCCAAGGACTGACTAAAGGTGATGTGTCATATATGACTTAGGCCCACCTACCAGCTATATAGTCTAATTTTAAAGACAAATGTTGTTGATTGTTTTCCTTACCTGGTGCTGTTGTATTGCTTTCCATGAATTCCTGACCCTCTCCTAGCCTGCTAAGACTGCCAATAACTAGTCCATCATGGGTTTAGTTTGACTGATTTAATAGCAAATGAAGATAACTATAAACAGCAAGGAAATTGAGGGATGTTCACCACCAGTGCTTGGTCCCCACCTTTGACCTTGTCTTGTGCTAAAAGGTATCTCCTTCAGTCACCATGAACACAGAAGTCAGGAATCTTGTATCCTCAATGTTGTTGACTCTTCATCCTCTTCAGACTGAATGCTCTGTCCAAGAATACAAGTTTTTCTTTACAGTAAAAGTTTGAAAATGAAATGTACTTGTCATGTTTAGCACTTTGCACTGGCTGTACCTGGCATTTTACATTCATTTGGTCATCTTCTATCCTTTAGTGACAGCTCAAAGCAATCTGCTCCTCTCTACTCCTTCAAAACATTGAGGACATGGGCATGTTGATGGACTGGGTTCGGTGATAGGCTAGCCTATGTCAGGCACATCTTGTAGCATCCACGTGGGAAGCTGTCTGATATACATTTGGGGTTTGAAGACCATGGCCTCCAAGAAATGTTCAAAATAATCATGACCCAGCTTTACCTTCCTATCTCAACCATTATTTGAGTAATATTACAGTGCCCGGGGATGAAACATCTGATCTCAAAAGACATTAATTGAGCCGAATTTTGTCCTGTCTTCACTGGGCTGCACCTAGCATAAAGGCCCCAACATTTTAACAGGGCCTTCAGGTATGGTGTGGGTCTCCATGGAAAGGGAGCATTATAGACAGATTGCAGATAATAATGAAGTGATATACAGTGCACATTGGCCCGCAGGCCATCAGGACTGGTTGATGACTCACTCAATTCTCTCTTTATTTAATTTGAGGGGGTTGTTGAATCGAGCAGTATGCTACGTGAATACCGAGTTTTAAATAGCATGCTACCAAAATATCAGGATCAGAATACTGATTACCAAAATATTCTGAAGATAAGTAAATATAGGTAAGTATAGGTTTACCATCCGTAACTCCACATATTTGTCTTGACAATATATATATATTTATCTTCAAGGTGAATAAGAATAGCAAGCCTATATTTGTTTTATATATTCTTACCTTCACAATGGGAAACAGCTATTACAACACGGCTGTTTTCATGCATGCCATTACAACGTAAGCGTTACAACGCATGCGTCATTACAACATGTAGACTTTACTACGCAATTTTTACTACGCATATGCTTTTACCACCAATGCCTTTACAACACATTTTGTTGTAAAGGTATGTATGGTAGAGGCATATGTGTAGGTAAAAAATATATGCATATGCGTGGAAACAGCAGTGAATGGTAGGCGATCCACGTCATTAGAGGAAACGGAGAGATTCTTCCGCTTCCTCACAACAACGTATCCCGCGCCCCTCATACAAGCTGCCTGCACAAACCATGAGGAGAAAGGTAATGGGGATTAGATCCGGGGGGCCTGGGGAGGTCGCGCAGGGGTACTGTTTTTGAGTTTAGAGTAGGGAAAGGACTGGGGGCTGGAGGAGGTCATGCAGGGGTAGTGTATTAGGGTTTATGGTAGGGAAGCTAGGGAAAATGGCAGAGACATCAACAGCAGACCTGGGATTTCAAAACTGGCCTCCAGGGGTCCAGCTCATTGGGGAAATGCCTGGTGGAATAAAAAGCCTCTCCAGCCCTGCAAAGGACCCATGATGATGTTGAACACACATGGGTGAGTGTTAGAAATGGGATCTCTAGTTGGCAAGGGCTTGCACCTTTGTCCAAGTAGGGACCCTTCTTCCTAGTCAGGGTAAGGGTGTTACACTCGTGAAGTAACCCCTGCTCACCCTCGTGGTAGCTTGGCACGAGCAGTCAGGCTTAATTCAGAGGCAGTGTGTAAAGCATTTGCACATAACCAACAGTAATACAGTGTAAGCACTACAAACGGACACCACACCAGTTTAGAAAAATAACCAATATTTTATATACTCAAGACAAGACCAATTACGACAAAAATCCACAATACTATACTTTAGAAACGAATACTTGATAAGTTAACTTCTTCTTTGCAGGAATAGTTCAAAAACAAAGTTCGTACGAGTCGGTAGCTCCGCCCGAGCCTACCGCGATGCTGAATTACACAGAGTCTAACAGTTCCAGCCGACCGCGTCGCTACGGGCCAGCAGAGTCGTGAACAGCCTCGGTCACAGTACCTTTCTCGTTGTGGCTGGTACGGAGTGTACGAGCCGGTCGGCGTTCGTCGCGGTTGCGGTGCAAGACGGAGCGATGCAAGGTGCGGTGTCCCTCGATGCGGTGCAGGCAGCGGCTCGATGAGCGTCGTGCAGACGGAGTCGGTGAGTCCAAGGCGTGCGATGCAGGGTGAGACGATGCTCGATGCGGTGCTGACAGGTTGCGATGCAGGCGACCAAGCCGGAGTGCGGGAGCTGGCGTCGGACAGCGGTGCGAGTCGGAGCGGTGCGTCGCAGACGTGCGAGCGGTGCCCCAAATGCGGTGCGGTCACGACTCTTGAGCCAGTTGCAGCGACCGCGTCGGTCGGGTCCGGCTGGTTCAGTGAAGCGATGCAATGCGAACTGCGGTGCCCACAGGTCACGGTGCAAGCAGCGGCTCGATGTTGGCGGCGTCGGACGTCGCCCACGATGAGACCAGGGTTGCGATGCGAAGCGGGGCGATGCGGTCTGCGGTGCAAACAGGTCACCGGCCAGGGATGGATTCGGTTGACGGAGTCGGTTGCGGTTCCCTTCCTCTGTGGCAACTGAAACAGCGTTCCAGAAGCGGTACCCAGAGGCTTGTGAAGTCTTTGCAGTCCCTGAGACTTCTTAACAGGAGGCCAGCTCGGTTCCAGGCCCTTGGAGATACTCAGCACAAGTTTGTAGAAAGTTCAGTCCAGTCCTTTCACTGCCCAAGACAGAAGCAGCAACTGCAGGCCAACCCAACAAAGCAACAACACAGCAAAGGGGCAGTACTCCTCCTGGCAGCTCTTCCAGCTCTTCGTCTTGGCAGGTTCCTTGATTCCAGCGAGATCTAAATTCATGGGGTCAGGGCCCCAATATTTATATCCCAAATTCCTTTGTTCTCTGAAGGCAGAGAGGCCTTTGCCTAGTCCAAACCAGTTCTGGAGCACTTTGTTGACAAGTCTCCGTCCCTTCTTTCAGTGAGTAGGCCAGGGACATCAGACGCACCACAGGAGGTGGAGCCAGCATTGTGGAGGGAAGGCACTGTCCTATTCAAGGCCCAGGTGCGACCCCTCCCACCCATCTACATGTAGATCTTGCTATTCAGCCCTGTGCTGACTCACCCTGTCTCCTGGCATCCCCCAGCCCCTGTCACTCACATTCCAGACAAGGAATACACAACCTCGCAGAGGCAGGCTTGGATGGTTAGACAAGAAAATACCCACTTTCTAAAAGTGGTATTTTCAAACACAGAATGTTAAAACCAACTTCACTAAAAGCTGCATTTTATCATTCTGAGTCCAGGCATACTAAACTCGAATTTCTACCATGTTCCCGGGGTCAGTTAGGATTATCAGCTGTAATAATCAAAACTGCCCGTTCTGGCCTAGGGGGAACAGGTAGCCTTGCAATAGTGAAGAACGAACTAGGCTGTAATTCACTATCAGGACATGCCGCACACACCCGGGCATGTCCTACCTTTCGTATACAACGCACCCTGCCCCCAGGGGTACCTTGGGCCTACCTTAGGGGTGACTAACATGTAGCAAAGGGAAGGTTTAGGGACTTGCAAGTGTGTGCACTTGCCAAGTCGACATGGCAGCCCCAGGCTGCGCACAGGCTCTGCGGTGGCAGGCCCGAGTTACACTTTACGGGCTGTTTGCGTGGGTGGCACAATCCAGTGCTGCAGCCCACCAACAGCATTTGGTCTATAGGCCCTGGCACTCGCAGTGCACTTTACAAGGGACTGACACATAAACCAAATAGGCCAATCATGGAAACACCAATCCATAACGCATTTTATACAGGAGCACTTGCACTTTCCCACTGGACCACAGTGAGGAAAGTGCGCAGAATCATTACACCAGCAAAAACAGAGTCAAAACCGGGAGGTCAGAAAGCAAAAAGTCAGGGGAAACACGCCAAAAGATGCCAAGTCTAACACATGTCCCCTCCAGCTGAAAGTAGGGAGAACTACCCAACCCCATTGGAGTTCTCCTCACTAAAGCGGAAGAACCTGGACAGACCATCTGCGTTGGCGTGTTCTGTACCAGGACGGTGCTCCACCGTAAAGTCCATTCCCTGTAGGGAGATGGACCACCTCAGCAGTTTTGGATTCTCACCCCTCATTTGCATCAACCATCTGAGGGGCCTGTGGTCTGTCTGAACATGGAAGTGAGTCCCAAACAGGTATGGTCTCAACTTCTTCAGTGCCCAGACCACAGCAAAAGCTTCCCTTTCTATGGCACTCCACCTCTGTTCCCTGGGAAGTAGTCTCCTGCTAAGTAAGACTACAGGCTGATCCAGGCCCTCTTCGTTCAGTTGTGAGAGCACCGCTCCCACACCATGCTCTGAAGCGTCAGTCTGCACGACAAATTCTTTGGAGAAGTCAGGTGCCTTGAGCACGGGCGCCGTGCACATGGCTGCCTTCAGGGCATCAAAAGCTTTCTGGCAGGACTCAGTCCAGATCACTTTCCTGGGCTGCCTCTTAGAGGTCAGCTCTGTTAAGGGGGCAACGATGGTGCCATAGCCCTTAACAAATCTCCTATAGTAACCGGTGAGACCTAAGAAGGCTCTCACCTCTGTCTGGGTCTTGGGGGCTCCCAAGCCAAAATGGTGTCAATCTTGGGTTGTAGGGGCGCCACCTGGCCGCTTCCTACCTGGTGTCCCAAGTACACCACAGAACCCTGCCCGATCTGGCACTTACTGGCCTTGATCGTGAGGCCTGCACCTTGCAGAGCCCTCAACACTTTCTCAAGGTGCTGTAAATGTTCTTCCCAGCTGGAACTGAACACAGCAATGTCATCCAGGTAGGCGGCACTGAAATCCTCCAGCCCAGCCAACACCTGATTGACCAACCTCTGAAAGGTGGCAGGGGCATTCTTCAACCCAAAGGGCATCACCCAGAATTGGTAATGACCTTCTGGGGTTGAGAATGCTGATCTCTCCTTGGCCCCATCGGTTAAGGCAATCTGCCAGTACCCCGACGTCAAATCAAACGTGCTGAGGAACCGGGCAGCTCCCAATCGATCAATGAGCTCATCAGCTCTGGGGATGGGGTGCGCGTCAGTCCTGGTGACGGCATTGAGCCCACGGTAGTCCACACAAAACCGGAGTTCTGGAGTGGCACCGGGCGCCGCAGCCTTTGGGACCAAGACCACTGGGCTGGCCCAAGGACTGTGGGAGGGCTCAATCACCCCTAACGCCAACATCTTAGAGACCTCCTCCTTGATGCTGGCTCTGACCCGGTCAGTCAACCTGTAAATCTTGTGCTTCACAGGAGGGCTGTCGCCGGTGTCCACGTCATGGGTACACCAGTGAGTAACACCGGGGTCAGAGAGAACAGTGGGGCGAACTGTCCCAACAACTGGCGACAGTCCCCCTGCTGCTCCTGAGTCAGAGTATGGGAGAGGATCACACCCTCTACTGACCCATCATGCTCCTTGGTAGACAGGAGGTCAGGGAGAGGCTCACTCTCCTCTTCCACCCCATCATCTGTCGCCAAGAGCATACTCACTTCGGACCTCTCGAAGTGGGGCTTGAGGCGGTTCACGTGAAGGACCCTCAAAGGGTTCCTTGGAGCCTGCAAATCCACCAGGTAGGTGACGTCACTTTTGCGCTCCTTTACCTCATATGGCCCAGTCCACTTGTCCTGCAAGGCACAAGGTGCCACTGGGGCCATTACCCACACTTTTGCCCAGGTTGAAATTCGACCAGAGTGGCATTCTGGTCATACCATCTCTTCATTTCTTCCTGGCTTGCTTCCAGGTTCGCCTGAGCGAGTTTCCTGAAGCGGGCAGTTTGGTTTCTAAAGGCCAGCATGTAGCTAAATACATCCTGGGGAGTTTTCCTGGGAGCCGCCTCCCAGCCTTCCTTCACCAAACTCAGAGGTCCTCTGACTGGGTGGCCATACAGGAGCTCAAAGGGGCTGTACCCAAGAGACTTCTGAGGCACCTCCCTGTATGCAAAGAGTAGGCATGGCAAGAGGACGTCCCACTTACGCCTCATGGGTTCTGTTAGACCCTTGATCTTGCCTTTCAAGGTCTGGTTGAATCTCTCCACCAGACCGTTTCCTTGTGGGTGGTAAGGAGTGGTGAACTTGTAGGTTACACCACACTCCTTCCACAGGGATGTCATATACTTCGATATGAAATTGGTCCCCCTATCAGAAACCACCTCTCTGGGGAATCCCACACGGGAAAAGATCCCCATTAACGCCCGGCCCACCACTGGCGCCGTCGTTGTCCTGAGAGGGATTGCCTCCGGGTACCGGGTGGCATGGTCCACCAAGACCAGGATGTACCTGTTGCCCATGGCTGTCTTGGGATCCAGTGGCCCCACAATATCCATCCCTACCCTTTCAAAGGGTGTTCCAACAACAGGGAAAGGTTGGAGAGGAGCTTTGACCTTCCTCCCACTCTTACCACTTGCCTGGCAAGTTTGGCAAGACCTACAGTGTGCATCTGACTGCCTTCGCATTTGGGGCCAAAAGAAGTGGGTGACAAGCCTGTCAAAGGTCTTGTCCTGCCCCAAATGTCCTGCCAAAGGCACGTCATGAGCCAGACCCAGTAGGAAGGTCCTGAAGCACTGGGGTACCACCAGCACACGGGCTGACCCAGGCTCAGCAACCTTAGGCTCGCTGTATAGGAGACCACTCTCCCAGTAGATCAGATGTGACCCGGACTGATTACCAGCTGCCTGGTCTGCAGCCTGCCGCCGCAGACCCTCCAGAGTAGGGCACTCGCTCTGCTCCCTGCAGAACTCCTCCCTGGTGGGACCCCCTTCTTGCTGCCAATGGGTCAGCTCAGAGATGTCTCCCAGTTCGGCTACCTGCTCCCCTGTAGGCACCGGGACGTCCCCTCGAGGTCCGCCTCCTCCCGGTCCGTGGGAACTTCGGGGGCCGGTTTCCCGCGCCCCTGCCCTTTCTCTTGGCAGGGACTTGGGCCACTGTTTCAGGCTCCAAGTCCTCTTGATCACCCTTTCTGGCTGCCATTGACCGAGTAGACACGCATGCCCACTCTGGCAACCCAAGCATCTCCAAGTGAGACCTGAGCTCAACCTCCTTCCATAAGGACTGCTCCAGGTCGTTTCCTAGCAGACAATCTACAGGCATGGTAGGGCTCACAACCACCCTCAAGGGACCTGAGACCCCCCCATTCAAAGGGAACCTGCGCCACCATACATTGGCGCTCTGAGTTGCCTACAGCAACTACTTGGTGGAATGCTCCTGGGACTACTTGCTTCTCAGACACCAGGTGACACCGGACTGAGGTCACACTGGCTCCAGTATCTCTGAGAGCCTCTACCCTGTTCCCATTAATGGTCACCCAGGTGCTATATTTCTTTGTGTTAGGGGGCACCTGGTTTCCTGGGACCATCTCACTGTCCCCTAGTGAGACAAGGGTCATTTCTGCGGGATCCCCACCCTCCTGTGGGCACCCCTCCTCCCCAAGCGCTACACTAGCCAACACTTTGGACTGTCCACCGGTGGGTGGCTGTGTCCCCTTTGGGCACTTGGGGTCCCCCTTAAAGTGACCTACCTGGTCACATGCATAACACTTGCGGGGCCGGTCTCAACAGGCTTCCCTGTAGAGACCCCTTTCTTCTTATCACCGGGGGCTGGGAACCTTTACCCTGGGTACTAGTTTGGGGCCCTTTAGAGAACTCCTGTGCTTTACCCTTGTCCCCCCCACCTTTCTGCTGGGGACCCTGCCCACCTTTGGCTGAGTCTCCCCAAACGCTTTCTTGTGGACCCTGGTACTCACCCAGCGGTCCGCTTCCATAGCAAGCTTCCTGGGGTCAGTTAGCTTACTATCAACTAGGTGCTGGCGCAGATCTGCAAAACATAGACTAGACAAGTGCTCCCATGCAATCAAGTTGTAGAGCCCCTGAAAATCTGTTACACTACTGCCCTTCACCCAACCATCCAGAGACCTGCAGAACACATCCACACATTCCAACCAAGTGTTGGCATCAGACTTCTTACTGGACCTGAACTGATCCCTGTACTTTTCAGGAGTAAGACCATACTTTGTGAGAAGGGCATCCTTCATGTCAGCATAGGTGAGGTGATACCCCTTACCCAAAGCTATCAGAGCATCCCTTGCTTCTTCCGGGAAAAGTGGCCACAATCCTGCTCCCCAATTCTCCTCAGGGACCCCATTCATGTGTATGGCTGCCTCATAACCCTGAAACCACCTTTGTATGTCATCCCCCTTCTTGAACTCCTTGCCTACGTTCTTGGGAATGTGCACAATCCTGTCTGCCTTTCTGGACGAATTGCTGCCACCATCTGAGCCTGACTTACTCCTAAGTTCTAGCTCCTTCAGTTCTCTCTCATGCTCTAAGAGCATCTTCCTCTCCTCTATGGCCAATCTCTTCTCCTCCCGCTCACTCTGCAGCCTGAGCTTCTGCAGCTCAAACTGCCTTGCCTCCCGCCTGTCCTCCAGCTCCTCTGGGGACAGACTGCTGCTGCCTGACCTGGCGGGTTCCCCCTACCCAAAAGCACATCCACCCTGGAAATAGGCTCCTCCGCCTCCTCACTGAGATTACCAGGCTGCCCATTGGCATGTCTGGCTGCTACCCAGGCCCTCAGCGCCTTCTGTAGCTCCTCCTTCCTTGTGAGGCCTTTAATTTGGACTTTCAGGTTTTTACAAATCGCTCGTAACTCCTTTACGGCGTAGGATTCCAACCTGTCCTCCTCAAAGATAACTTCCAGAGATGCAAAGGATGATGCAATTGATTCAGGCATGACAAAAGTCGTGAGTTGAAAACTGGCAAGATCAAAAATAGGCCAAAAGAAAAAGAACCAGTATGTGGTATGTAATGGTCTGCGATATGGTAGTAGTGCACACCAATCACTGTAAGTCAAGTGCAAACACAAGTCCTATCCTCACCGCTGACAACCAATGTTAGAAATGGGATCTCTAGTTGGCAAGGGCTTGCACCTTTGTCCAAGTAGGGACCCTTCTTCCTAGTCAGGGTAAGGGTGTTACACTCGTGAAGTAACCCCTGCTCACCCTCGTGGTAGCTTGGCACGAGCAGTCAGGCTTAATTCAGAGGCAGTGTGTAAAGCATTTGCACATAACCAACAGTAATACAGTGTAAGCACTACAAACGGACACCACACCAGTTTAGAAAAATAACCAATATTTTATATACTCAAGACAAGACCAATTACGACAAAAATCCACAATACTATACTTTAGAAACGAATACTTGATAAGTTAACTTCTTCTTTGCAGGAATAGTTCAAAAACAAAGTTCGTACGAGTCGGTAGCTCCGTCCGAGCCTACCGCGATGCTGAATTACACAGAGTCTAACAGTTCCAGCCGACCGCGTCGCTACGGGCTAGCAGAGTCGTGAACAGACTCGGTCACAGTACCTTTCTCGTTGTGGCTGGTACGGAGTGTACGAGCCGGTCGGCGTTCGTCGCGGTTGCGGTGCAAGACGGAGCGATGCAAGGTGCGGTGTCCCTCGATGCGGTGCAGGCAGCGGCTTGATGAGCGTCGTGCAGACGGAGTCGGTGAGTCCAAGGCGTGCGATGCAGGGTGAGACGATGCTCGATGCGGTGCTGACAGGTTGCGATGCAGGCGACCAAGCCGGAGTGCGGGAGCTGGCGTCGGACAGCGGTGCGAGTCGGAGCGGTGCGTCGCAGACGTGCGAGCGGTGCCCCAAATGCGGTGCGGTCACGACTCTTCAGCCAGTTGCAGCGACCGCGTCGGTCGGGTCCGGCTGGTTCAGTGAAGCGATGCGATGCGAACTGCGGTGCCCACAGGTCACGGTGCAAGCAGCGGCTCGATGTTGGCGGCGTCGGACGTCGCCCACGATGAGACCAGGGTTGCGATGCGAAGCGGGGCGATGCGGTCTGCGGTGCAAACAGGTCACCGGCCAGGGATGGATTCGGTTGACGGAGTCGGTTGCGGTTCCCTTCCTCTGTGGCAACTGAAACAGCGTTCCAGAAGCGGTACCCAGAGGCTTGTGAAGTCTTTGCAGTCCCTGAGACTTCTTAACAGGAGGCCAGCTCGGTTCCAGGCCCTTGGAGATACTCAGCACAAGTTTGTAGAAAGTTCAGTCCAGTCCTTTCACTGCCCAAGACAGAAGCAGCAACTGCAGGCCAACCCAACAAAGCAACAACACAGCAAAGGGGCAGTACTCCTCCTGGCAGCTCTTCCAGCTCTTCGTCTTGGCAGGTTCCTTGATTCCAGCGAGATCTAAATTCATGGGGTCAGGGCCCCAATATTTATATCCCAAATTCCTTTGTTCTCTGAAGGCAGAGAGGCCTTTGCCTAGTCCAAACCAGTTCTGGAGCACTTTGTTGACAAGTCTCCGTCCCTTCTTTCAGTGAGTAGGCCAGGGACATCAGACGCACCACAGGAGGTAGAGCCAGCATTGTGGAGGGAAGGCACTGTCCTATTCAGGGCCCTGGTGCGACCCCTCCCACCCATCTACATGTAGATCTTGCTATTCAGCCCTGTGCTGACTCACCCTGTCTCCTGGCATCCCCCAGCCCCTGTCACTCACATTCCAGACAAGGAATACACAACCTCGCAGAGGCAGGCTTGGATGGTTAGACAAGAAAATACCCACTTTCTAAAAGTGGTATTTTCAAACACAGAATGTTAAAACCAACTTCACTAAAAGCTGCATTTTATCATTCTGAGTCCAGGCATACTAAACTCGAATTTCTACCATGTTCCCGGGGTCAGTTAGGATTATCAGCTGTAATAATCAAAACTGCCCGTTCTGGCCTAGGGGAACAGGTAGCCTTGCAATAGTGAAGAACGAACTAGGCTGTAATTCACTATCAGGACATGCCGCACACACCCGGGCATGTCCTACCTTTCGCATACAACGCACCCTGCCCCCAGGGGTACCTTGGGCCTACCTTAGGGGTGACTAACATGTAGCAAAGGGAAGGTTTAGGGACTTGCAAGTGTGTGCACTTGCCAGAGTCGACATGGCAGCCCCAGGCTGCGCACAGGCTCTGCGGTGGCAGGCCCGAGTTACACTTTACGGGCTGTTTGCGTGGGTGGCACAATCCAGTGCTGCAGCCCACCAACAGCATTTGGTCTATAGGCCCTGGCACTCGCAGTGCACTTTACAAGGGACTGACACATAAACCAAATAGGCCAATCATGGAAACACCAATCCATAACGCATTTTATACAGGAGCACTTGCACTTTCCCACTGGACCGCAGTGAGGAAAGTGCGCAGAATCATTACACCAGCAAAAACAGAGTCAAAACCGGGAGGTCAGAAAGCAAAAAGTCAGGGGAAACACGCCAAAAGATGCCAAGTCTAACAGTGAGACTCTACAAGAAACAGGGCTTAGAAGGCAGACAACCAACAGGACAAACTAAGGAGCAGAGGAAACCGAAAGGGAAAAACCAACGGAAGTTGAGAGACGCAAAAAACGGATGTGCATTATAGTGTGTATCAGAAAAGACAATGCAATGATGCAGCTTGTTGACAGGCACTGGGCTAAGGTCTCAGTCTGGTCTTAACCCAGGAAGTGAGTGGCATGTATCCCAGAAAATAGGGATTTAGTATTCCGCCTGTGTAAGCTTCTACATGCCCGTTCTCCAGTGCTTTACAGCCCGAGCATGCCTGTTGCCTAACCTGATTCCTGATACCCTCAGCAAATATCAGCCTGTACTCCATTGCACCTTAATATCTGCATTCCATCCTGAAATTCAGATGCAAGCATACAGTGTGCATATTTTGTTGTTGGCCTTCTAAGAGCCCTCTCAAAATGCTCATGTATTCATCGACCTAATACAGAGTAGTCAAAGTGTTGACTGTGCAGAAATACTGAGCATGTGTTCAGCATATGTTTAGTAAGCTAAGATTCTCACCCTTCATTGCACTTTAGCCGAACAATGATAGAGCGAAATCTAGTTATTGGGAATATTTGGTATCAAAGATAGCAATAGTAATTCCTCTCACTTTACATTTCTAGTAATGATTTAGGCAACTGAATCACGTCAAAAGAAGTTTATATGATGTAGATGTATTGTGCGCTGAACTGTGAATTATAAATGTGTACTTCTATTCATTTATCTCATCATGAGTTAGGCCTTTCCATTCGAATTCACGCAAATGATTTATTCTGCCCTGGCATTGGTACTGCCAGAAATCAAACTGTACTTTACCAACGATTCATGACTCCACCTAAAGGTGTCTAGAATATAGAGTTAAGAGATGCAATTAAGATGCATATATGCAAATAACTTTTTATCCAGGACATAGCAGCACATTTTGCTCCCTTCCGGTACCATGGAAAGTTACATTTGCCACTTTCTATCCTTTTCATGCGCACCATGCACTGAGATTGAACATGAAA
The DNA here is from genome assembly GCA_963921515.1 of Calotriton arnoldi. NCBI lineage: Eukaryota > Metazoa > Chordata > Amphibia > Caudata > Salamandridae > Calotriton > Calotriton arnoldi. The sequence goes on along the minus strand of CAWUFW010004508.1, from coordinate 823,962 downwards.
GTATGTTGGTATTAACCCAACTCCAGAATATTGCTAGCACTACTACATTTTGGACGTTTGCAAATACGTTATACAGATGGACTAAAACATTTGTGGGAGCACCAATACATTTTACACATTCTTCAATACAACCTATACACATTTGTGATCTTAAGATGCAATGCACTTAAAAATTTGCACATCACGAAAACTAGCTTATGCAGAAATGTGATTGTTGTGTATAAAGCACCACTAAGGCACGTGCAAAAGTCGACCTCATATCCACATCATTCCATGATAAGCGCTTGGCCAGTGCACAATAATCTTAGCATTTCTTTCCTGCTCTCATCTCATTGACTGACTTGCCCAGAGCAACAAGAACTGATGTAAATGCATCAGTGAACATTGGAGAGTACCCGCAATAAATAATATAAGAGTGATGTAATGTTTTACAAAGGATAATTCATACTGATAGGCGCCACAGGAGAGTGGTTGACACTGCCATTGGTGGGTGTAGAGTGGGAGGTGGGATAGCTTAGAATCTGTTTGAAGAGCTAAAGCAGCCAGATATTCTGAATACTCTTGATTTTGGAATGAGTTTCAGAGTCATCTTCAAGTGTTTTGGAAAGGAGTTCCACACACCCGAGCCAAATAAAGCAACAATTCTCTCCACGGCCAAGAGATGTTCTGGTTACCACATAGTGCAAATTAAGAATGACTAATATTTATGATTTATTTGTTCACTATTCAAAATGGGTTATGTTTTCATGTCTTACATTGGAGACAAAATTTTACCACAGTATTCTTAAACTGAATTCGGGGAGCTCTCTACCTGCCTCGTCATCTTTGCATATTAGTTTTGAGTGATGTAAATAAGTCAAAATTGCCCTGGATTGATTTCCTCAAAGCTCTTGGAAGTGAACAAATCAGAAGTCATTTTATTTCAATCTTTCACTCTTCTTTCATTCAAATGAAGTAATTGGTTTACAAGTAGTAGAATGACAACTATGTCACAGAAATATTCGATGCATTAAATGATTGATGTCATGCAATTCTTCTATCCAAGCTAAGTGGGAATTGAACTTGTATTTGTATTTATCTGGATTCGGGAGCTCTTCCAACAAAAGTGATGAACATGGTAGCAAGAACTTAATATCAAAGTCCTTAATATTGACCTACAAAAACATTGTATTGATACACTGCCAGCTCAACATCGTCAATGTAATTATGTTTTTACTATTCTTAACTCCAAATCCACTTACACTATAATTACCTTGCTAGGTAGTAATCAGGTAAATACGATGGATGCATTACTTTTGTCATGCAATATATTGCATAAAGTATAGTGCAATATTACGAACACGAACAGGTAAAATGTTTGATGAAGATTGATCAAGACATGGGTTGAAAAGTGGGACAAATATAATGAAAGAGAAATATTATTTTACAAAGATATTTAACTTTCATCACACCATGTGATTAAATATGTACATAGTCAAAACTGAAGGTCAGCAACCAAGGGCGAGGTTGGATAATTAAATCAGAAGTCACCAACAGTGTTAAGAGATTTAATTTTCATGACCTAAGGTGTGAGATTTCAGTGGCCATCTGAATTTAGTGAGACAGTGGAAAGCTCTTATCTGGAATGGGAGGGTATTCCAAAGCAGTGGTCACAGCAGAGGAAAGGATCTGAAAGTGACAGGCATATAAACAAGTTTTAGGTACGCAAATCCAATTAAGGGTGAAAGAGCAAAGTAGCAGGTGAGAATACTACCACCCTCTTAGAGAAGATGCATAATCGGAAGCCATGTCATACGTGACTTTGAACACAAAGATGAGTAACTACAGTGGGCACAAAACCTTGCGGAGAGCTATTATAACTGGAGTCAGTTGGGTGTAGTGTGTGATTAGGATTGTAGATCAGTAGTATTATTGTGGGGAATTTGATAACTTTGTCCATAGAAAAAAGGAGCATTTTAAGATACTGATAAAAAAGCTAATGCATTAGTCAACTTTTCATATCACTAGAGCATTGATCAAGGTCCTGCAAAAGAAGGAGGCGGGTTGGGCTTAGATACTTCATATAAACTTAAACATTTGGAGTCTCGCAGCAGTGGCAGAGTAAGATATAAAAAATTAAAATCCTACACCAAAGTTAAAAGAACTCCTATGTGAGGAGAAGCAGGAAGTGAAGGAAAAGAAAGGAGAAGAAAGAGTGTTGTGGCCGATGTAGCAGGAAGTAAACAATTTCCGGTTTTTATACCTTTAGTATAAGTCAGAAGCAGCCAATCCCATATTTCAAGGCAAGTCAAAACATATGTTTATTTAGACCTTAGTCTTTAAAACAGTACAAAACCTTTGCATAAGCTGCACATAAAAATTATAAACAGTTCCAGCTAAAACCATGTCTAAAACCACAAAGGTTGGTATCAAAATTACATCTGATATGTACATCAATAAAATGCTCAAACATTTGCTGAGAATTCATTCATAGACAATAAAAATGGTCCCAAAGCACAGGCTATGTCCAAAAATTGCATGTTCCATGGTAAATTGGCCGCTTGCCACCTATCTCTAATCCCATATTTTAGTAAAATTGGTTTCAGAAGTATTTTTCGTTGTCGTAGAAACCACAGGCAATCTAGTAAGATGTGCATTAAAACACCTTTCATATTAAGACCACATTTACACATTGTCTTCTTGTCCAATAAACGGCCCTGCCCTTGAGAAATGAAAACCTGATTAATGCCACATCTAAACTTCAGAAGGCTCAATCTTAGATGTGCATTTGGTAAGCTGTCCAAATATGGGAATGTATCCACCTCCAGCCATGAGGTCATCAGGGGGGATACAGATTTCATGTTCTGTAACTATCTCAGATCACCGTCCCTGGCTTTAGCTTTTGTCAGCTTTTGAATCTCTGCTTTACTAACTTTTGATTGGTCTATCATATTGCTACTTCATGACAATTTCTTGCAAATATCATCTATTCTTGTCCTGTCCGATCTTGCCCAATATAATTACATTTCAATAATTTAGCTTTTACGAAGTGTTGATGCTTTTAGGGACTCATCCTTATCTATTCTGGACAAGAATTTCAGCATTTCCTCCAAAGCTAAACATCTCCATGCAGTTAGCCCTGTTTCTATCTTAATGGCATGTACCATTGTGAAAGGTGGTAGGGAGAGTAATCTTTTAAAGTATCTACCCTTTTCGAGATCCCAATTTGATTTCCCACTTATACAAAGTACTTTCACACCATATTGGAACTGTGGCCATATCATGCACTAGTATGCCATCAATACTGATCTTAGAGAGGGACCCCAATACATTTTATAAAATTTCTTCAGTCCCCCTACTGAAGAAAGTGCTTTTGCCTGCAGGGAATCAGTATGTTTTTTCCATGACAGGTTCCTCACGAACCACATCTCCAAGTACTTATAACTGTTAAAAGTCTCAATTTTGACATTATTTAGAAACCAGTTAAACTTTAAAATCTTGTTCCAGAATGGAAGAACTTTTGTTTTCTCCAGGTTGATTATTAGTTTTTTTCTTATCACAATAATCAGTGAAGACATCTAACTTTCTCTGTAGAACAATTTCAGTTAAGTGCATGATTACCAGATCGTCTGCATAGAGAAGACAGCTTATATGTGAACCATTCATTTTGGGACTAAGACTGTTTGGTAGATCCACTATTTTTGATAAACTTGCCAAAAATATAGAGAACAAAGAGAGGATGTAGCCCAACGGCTAGAGCGGTCAACCTCGAAGCTGGGAAACCGGGTTTGAGTCTCAGCAAGGGACGCTCAACATCCTGTGATTCCGGGTAAATCACTTAATCTCCCATGACTAACAAAATGCATGTGTCCGTCTGTAATGCAACTGGCGCTCATGTAAAGCGTTCAGATACCTTCAGGCCAAGGTCACGCTATATAAAACTTTGAAGAAAAAAAAGAACATGGGTGCCAAAACGCAGTCTTGTCTGAGGCCATTTGTAATATGTATTCTCCATGAGACCCATCGACATCCAGTTCCACCTGGGCCCAATTGTCTCTGTGAAGTTTCTGCAGTATCAAAAGTAAACCATGTGGGATATTGTAGTTTCTTAGTACTTCCCATAACAGGGCCTGGTCAACAGTATCAAATGCTAAGTGGAAATCCACAAAACAGCAATATAACCCTCCATGTTGCCCTAGTGATTTTTAGCAATGGCCTATAAACTAAAGCAGTGATCTACTGTGAATGTTCCCCCTTAAAACCACTTTGCTCTATGGGGATTATTGAATATCTCATGGTTGAAAAGCACCTGAAATTTCGAGATCGTAGGAATGAAAAAGGTAAAGGAAACTAAGATTTATTGAAGATTTCTGCATTAGTCGCATTGAATTGATAATCATTTTTTCAAGAAGCCCTTGACAATGGTTGTTCATTTTTTTACCTATTTTTGCACATAAAGAATGAATAATTAATTCAAATTAAAGAACGAACCTGCTTAACAGTATTTTTTTTATATATCTGAACATACTGTAATATAGGTACCTTCCCTATAATTAGATTTACATACTGTTACACATATGTGTTTTCAATGTAAAAAGCTTAAGCCAGGTACAAACAATCCTCCACCTGTACGTGATGTAAATAAGATGTATTTATTCTGTACTATGACATACTGTAATACACTTGTTCAGCCAAAGGGAATTCCAAGATCATATGTTTATTTTTCAACCAGCTCCATTCTAGCATCTTCTATAGTCACTGGATATTAAGGTATCAAAATGTACAGGTGTGTACAGGGTCAGTGCAATACTTGATAGGGCATACACTTTCAAATATGTTTTATTCGTATATAATGTAGTTGACAAGTCAACTCTTACTTCTACTTTACTTCTTAAGTGCAGTTCATTACATTTGCTGAATATTCATTACAAACCTTCGCCTTGTTACAGTGACTTATTAAAGTTCTCCAGTCAGTTATCATCGTTATCTGTTCTCAATGATATAAAATAGTTATCGCAATTGTATGTTTTGTAGGTCACTTATATTTTGTTTGTGTGACCTGAAAATATAATCAGTCTGCTGGTGCCTTGTTTTACATTTTTATATGTCCTACATATCTTTGTCCATTTAATATGTTCTCCATTACTCCTCAAGATCTCCATTTTTCCTAACTGGTTTATTACTGCATAGCCAGCAATGTATTTTGTTGCAAATGGCAGGCTTACAAATTGTCAACCTGGGGGGCGTGGCTGGAACTGCCGCAAGATGGCTGCTGGTCATTAACGCTCCGCGAGGCGTCGGAGTCTTTCGCTATCCCGAAGCGGCGGCGCCCGCTCAAAATGTACATACTCTGAAGGGAAAGGTGCGCGGATGCGGGGAGTCGAGGTAAACTTCATTTTTGGCATTTTTTCAAAGGCTGCTCACCTCGTTTCTTCCCCTGCGTCGCGCACCTCAGAGCTGGCGGCCGCCATTTTATGTTAGCGGAGTGCTTCGGAGCCGGTTTTGCTGCCGGCTGTTGCTGATCCTCGTGGGACGCTTCCAGGCTCTGGTGGCAGTGGAAAGTCCTGGCAACATGATTTTAATGCCCTCCAGCTGCCCACAATTTATTAGCTAGGTGTTAATTGATGCTCCAGGTACTAGAAGCTTAAGTGGCATTGTTAATTGATTCCTTTGAAGGTTTCTACTAAGCAAGCCTTGGACATTATGTTTGTTTGGCATATCTTTAACAGTGCACTGAAGGAATTTTAGCAGATATGCCTAGCATTTAGTTTGTGTGGCTCATAATTAACAGTTTTTCTGATACTTCTTTCACGTTGACCTGTCTCCACATAACTATATCGCTGGTTATTAAAAAGGTTGACTTAATTGGATTTTCCTGATGCAACTCATGTAAAGGTCTAAATGATTAATCTTCAGCTTTTTGGTAATTACTGCCACTTATGAACTGAGCACATATTTTGGATATTGCTTATTGTGTGGTGTAAGCTTATGGAGTCCTCTCCCTCTCCTATTGTTATGCCTATTGCTCGCAAGGAAACAAATGCTCCCACTATAAGACAGGAAAAAGATCCTGGTTCTCCTACAAAGTCTCCTTTGCCTCTGACTTTGGAAGATCTCATGGAAGAAATCAAGCACTTGAAACCCTTTGTCATGGAGACTAACGCCACACTTCAGCGTATTGAGGAAAAGTGGTCTACGTTGGATTCCAGAGTATCTGAGGTTGAACAATGACTCAGTGATGTGCAGGATGCTGCCACCAAGATTGATAGTATGTCCAAAGAGATAACGCTCCTGAAGCAGCAGACTGAGGACTTGGAAAACCGAAACAGGCGTAATAATCTACAAATTTATGGTATTCCAGAGGGAGCTGAGGGACCCGACATGCTTGCTTTTCTTGGGGTTCATATCCCCGAATTGGTGGGTCTTAAAGAGGGGATGCACCTTAATCTACAGCGTGCTCACCATATTGATCCTAAACCTTCAGATATGTCAAGCTCTGGTCGTCCTAGAGGAATAATTGTTCTTTTCCTTGATTATACAGAGCTTCTGACGGTGTTATCGGCAGCTAAGCAAAGAAAACAAATATTATGGTCTGGCCAGAGGGTATATAGATCTCAAGATGTGTCATGAGCAACCGCTGCCCGTCGGAAGGAATTTCTGTCCTTTAGGCCAACTCTACAATCTATGAATGCAAGATATGGTCTTGTGCACCCATGCTTCTTCAAAGTCACGTATAAGGACCAGACTTTTTCTTTCAATTGCCCAGATGACCTCATAAAATTTATTTTCCAGCACAAGGGAGAAGTAATGGACAATGGAAAAGTTTGAGCTTCCTTTATCTAAGACATTTCTTTTGCTCTGGATTTTGATTTTCTTCTTCTAGTTTTAAGTTTTAATCAACATATGTTTTACTTCCACTATGTTAGGATTTCGGCAGCAGATGACCTTGTAGGAGAAATGTTGGTACCTTGATGCATGTGTACTTCCCTCGTTAGTTCACAGAGTGAGTTCTTTTGTGACGACCCCTAACTGCTATAAGAGGCCGTCTCACCCAGTTGCCAATGCTTGACTTACTATCCCTAACTAGTGACCACGCCCCCTTCGAGCTCTGATTTGAGTACCTGCTCTCTGGATTGATTCCTGGTATCCGGCTTGAACTCTTCTATCCCGAGTTACCTTATCTACTTCTGCTAACCCTAGAAGTTCTGTTCCTTCCCTGACGAGCGTGTGCCCCGCTGATCCGCTCCTCTCCCCACGGAGCCGGCCAGCGCGCCACGCCTTCCATTGCTGACCTGCCTTCGGGAAAGCGTGTGCGCCGCTGATCCGCTCCTCTCCCTACGGAGCCGGCCAGCGCGCCACGCCATCTTTTCCTGTCCCGCTTTCGTGAAAGCGTGTGTGCCGCTGATCCGCTCCTCTCCCTATGGAGCCGGCCAGCGCGCCACGCCATCTTTTCCTGTCCCGCTTTCGTGAAAGCGTGTGCGCCGCTGATCCGCTCCTCTCCCTACGGAGCCGGCCAGCGCGCCACGCCATCTTTTCCTCTCCCGCTTTCGTGAAAGCGTGAGCGCCGCTGATCCGCTCCTTTCCCTACGGAGCCAGTCAGTAATTCTTTGAATCCCCGCTCCCCTTAACAAACTAGTGGACTCTCCCTCTTTTGAATAACCCAACGTGACCTTGAATGGTTGTGGAAGTGAGTGGTTGTGTTTGTCGTCCCTTAGTAGTTCCTTTTCTCAGTATTCCCTTACCTGCACTTCCTGGTCTTTCATCGGTTGGGCCTGGGTTATGCGCTCATAGGACGCTGAGAAATTTCAGAATATCCTGGGACTCTCTCACTGGTAAGTGAACTGCATATGTTGGGAAGTGACATGCATTAATGTTCTTGACTGCTGTTTAGTTCTTGAGGAGTAAAGCCAGTCTTATTTGTTATCTCTTTATTGTTTAGCTTCTCTGTGGAACCAGCTCCCCACTACCACGCTACCTGGTGTCATCTTTGGGGAAAGAGTGGTGGTCACTCTATGCGTTATTCCCCTTACTTTTGGTTAGCAGCGTCTTGTGAGTGAGTTACTATACCTCCTCCAGGAGTTGTTGTCTAAAGGTGGGGGGGAACTAATTTCTTTGCTCCTGTGGAATCTCACGTGGATTGGACTTCAGACCCGACAGAAAGTCAAGCCCAAGAATTATTTCCACCTGAGCAAAGATGAACACTGACGGGGCTAGCGCCCCTCTAGATCCCTCTCTCCACTCATCTTTATTAGGTCCCTCAGTAGAGGAACTTACGGCAGTTCTAGTAGAATTGCAATCGGAGGTAGGGAGGTTAAGGTCTGAAAATCAGAGATTACAGACAGAGTTACTACAATCAAAGTCACAGAATTCACTAGACCCTAGGAACCCTGGTACCCTTCCAAAGACCCGGAAAAGTTACATTCAGCCTGCGCACTTTTCAGTTCCGTCCCATAGTCCCAATTCCTCCACAAGGGTAGATAGCAACATACCTCCTGTTCACTTTACTGTTCATACTCCCAGCCCAGTTCCACTAGCTATGCCAGAGAGGTTCAACGGAGACAGTGCTAGATTTAGCGTCTTCATGAACCAATGTCAGCTACAGTTCCTGTGTAAGGCGGCATCGTTTCCAGATGACGCTGCTAAAGTAGCCTTTGTTATATCTTATTTAGCAGGCAATGCTGCAGATTGGGCTGTTCCATTGGTAGAAAACAACGATCCATTATTATATGACTTTATGCTATTTCAGGATAAGATGAAGAGTCTTTTTCGAAACATACCTTTATGCAGGCCAGCGATAATGCTCTTCTCAATCTTAGGCAGGGATCCAAGGACCTACTTACATATATAACTAACTTTAATAGGCTGGTAGCAGAGACGCATTGGCCTGAGGAAAAAAGAACCTCTCTGTTTTATCGAGGGTTAAACGATGAACTTAAAGATTTGTTGTCTCAAATAGTAGATCCTCCCGATGACTGCTCTGCCTTCATAGATATGACGGTCAAGTTGGATCATAGACTCCATGAAAGGAAAGGGGAAAAATCACGTCTTACTCCTTCTAGATATATGATGTTAAGACCTGAAAAGAAAGAATCAAAAGATATTAAAGACGTTGCTGAGCCTATGCAGATTGGAGGACTGCAGAAGAAAAAGACAAGAGGAGAAAGAACAATCTCTGTTTATATTGCGGGAAAGGAGGACATTATGCTCGTGAGTGTCCAATCAGACCTCGTTCAGTTGCTAAGAAAATCGCAAGTAGTCATCTTCCTACTTATATGGAGGAAAACTAGAAGACTTGAAGAAAGCAGAGACCAATTCTTCAAGTGTTGTCTTTTCTAAGGTCTCTACCACAAAGAAAATCTTTCCCCTAGTACCAAGACATTTTACCTTGTCCATTACTTTGGTGATATCTCCTCAATGTCGAAAGAACATGTCTATATTATTGGACTCAGGGGCCACAGGGAATTTTCTTGATATTCAGTTGGCCCGAGATGTCGGAATCCCTTTCTTATTGAAACCTCATCCTGAACCGGTGAGAGCGGTAGATGGGTCTGAGTTATCATCTGGATTGATTACCTATCAGACTCCCCGATTGTAATGGTGTGTAATAACGGACATTCAGAATCTATAGTCTTTGATCTAATAGACACCCCCAATTTCGGCGCTATCCTGGGGGTTCCCTGGCTACAAGTCCACAATCCCCAAATAGACTGGGTGACTCGAACAGTGACACTAAAATCTCATCATTGCATGATAAACTGTTACCAAGAAGCAAGTGAATGGAACAGTTCGCTTTGCTGTGCGGTACATATAATGTCCACAGTTCCTGACCTTCCGGCGCACTATGAGGAATACCTAACTGTCTTTGACGAAGTTAAAGCCTCTGCCTTACCTCCGCACAGAAGCTATGATTGTCGCATTGATTTGGTACCTGGAGCAACCTTGCCAGTTAGTCGTATTTATGCCCTAACCGCACCTGAAACTGAATACTTGCAGAAATACATTGAAGAAATGCTGGAAAAAGGGTTCATACGTCACTCCACATCTCCAGTGTCCTCACCCATCTTTTTTATTCCAAAGCGAGAAGGGGGTCTTCGAGCGTGTTTGGATTATCGCGCCCTTAACAAAGTCACCATAAAGAATAAATATCCCCTACCACTTATTTCAGTTCTTTTGGATCAGGTACGAGGAGCTAAGATCTTTACCAAAATAGATCTTAGAGGAGCCTACCATCTCATTCGTATTAAACATGGAGATGAATGGAAAACAGCATTCCGTACCAAATTTGGGTTATTTGAGTACTGCGTGATGCCGTTTGGTCTTTGTAATGCTCCAGCGGCATTTCAATTTTTTGTTAACGAAATACTAAGAGAATACCTTGATGTCTTCGTGATCGTCTATATCGACGATATCCTGATTTATTCACAAACAGAACAAGATCATATTATCCACGTTACGAAAATCTTGAAAACATTGAAGGAAAACCAATTATTCGCCAAACTTGACAAGAGCACCTTCCATACCACCAGAGTGGAGTTTCTAGGATTTGTGATATCTCCTGAAGGCGTACATATGGACCCCAAAAAGATAGAAGCCTTGGTTAACTGGTCTAGTCCCTGTACAGTAAAAGAGGTGCAATCTTTTATAGGCTTTGCCAATTTTTACCGCAGATTTATAGATCACTTTTCTGAATTATTAACACCCATTACTCGACTTCTGCGGAAAGGAGTACAGTTTGAATGGAATAAAGAAGCAGAACGAGCCTTCTGCATTTTAAAGGAACGATTCACTACCGCTCCTGTCATCAAACATGCTGATAATACGCAACCTTATTACGTTGAAGCAGACGCTTCTCAGTATGCGGTGGGAGGAGTTCTCTCGCAGAGAGATACTAACACAGGACGCTTGCATCCTGTTGCTTACTATTCTAAAACCCTATTGCCTGCTGAACAGAACTACACAATTGGAGAACGTGAACTATTGGCCATCAAGCTTGCCTTCCAGGAGTGGAGACACTATTTGTTAGGATCCCCACATATAGTTACCATCTACTCTGATCATAGAAACCTCCAATATTTTCGGTCTGCACGAGCACTCACTCCACGTCAAATGAGATGGGTTTCATTCTTTAGTGAGTATGATTTCGTTATCACCTATCGCCCTGGATCTCAACATGGCAAGGCAGATGCACTCTCTCGACTTGGTCCAGAGAAAGTTGCCTCTCCTGAATGTTATCCCCCTTTTTTTTCTGACAAAAAGATTATAGGGGTAGAATGCCATGGGGAAGTCACTCACTTGGGGTTTATAGACAAACTAAAAGAATACTACCGTACCATCCCTTCTGAAGAATGGGAAAACGATCCCCTGAATCAGATCAGAGGCCAGCTGTATTATCACGAAAACAAATTATACATACCAACTGTTGCATTGCAAAAACAACTATTGCTCTGGTGCCACAATAGCTCACTGGCCGGACATCCAGGGAGTAGCAAAACCCTCAAGATCTGTCAGAGATGGTTTTGGTGGGAAGAAATGGCCAAAGATGTTATAGCCTTTGTCAATTCGTGTTCCACCTGTGCTCGAGAAAAAGCCTCACATGGTGCTCCGGCCGGGTTATTGAGAACCACTGCCGTCCCCCTTCCCCTGGCATTCCATTAGCATGGATTTCATCACAGATCTCCCGAGAAGTCAGGGATACAACACCATCTTTGTAGTGGTAGATATGTTAACCAAGATGGCCCATTTTGTCCCTCTAAAAACTTACCCTCATCCAAAGAATTAGTGCATATTTTTCTAGAACATGTAATCAGATTACATGGTCTTCCTTCGATAATCATTTCAGACAGAGGGGCCCAATTTGTGTCCAAATTTTGGCAAGGCATGTGTAAGACACTGGGTATAGATCACAGACTCTCCACAGCTTATCATCCCCAAACCGATGGTCAAACCGAAAGAACGAACCAGACTTTAGAACAGTATTTACGTTGTCTGTTAGCCACAATCACAAGTGACTGGTCCCGAGCTCTCCCTATGGCTGAATTTGCCTATAACAATTCCACACATTCTTCTACTGGTGTGTCTCCTTTCTTTTTACACTAGCACAACACCCTAAATTCCTGCCTATTTCTCTTCCCTCAGAATTAGAGAGTATCCCTGCTCTTAAAGATCATCACGAAGTTCTTTTGTCCAACTGGGACAACGCAAAAAAAGAATTACAACGAGCCAAGGAAGCCATGAAACTACAGGCTGATAAACACAGACGTCCTGAACCTGCTTATCAAGTAGGAGACAAGGTGTGGTTATCAACTAGAAATCTGAGATTGAGAGGCTCTAAAAAATTACAACCTAGATACATAGGTCCTTATCTGGTAAAGAGAGTAATAACACCTGTTACAGTACACCTGCAGTTGCCAGACGACATGCAAATACACCCTGTATTTCATTGCTCCTTAGTCAAAAGATACATACCCCCTCTAGTCCCTGAGAAACCACCTCCCCCAATAATCATAGAGGGTGAAGAGGAATATGAAGTGAACATGATTTTAGATTCCCGCAAACACAGAGGTAAAATACAGTATCTCATTGATTGGGTAGGCTATGCCCCAGAGGATAGGTCCTGGGAACCAGCTGAAAATATTCATGCCCCTGTTTTGATTCGCAGATTCCATGCACTCCATCCTTCAAAACCTCGCCCCGGGAATAGGCCTTTGGGTGGGAGAACTGTTAGGATTTCGGCAGCAGATGACCTTGTAGGAGAAATGTCGGTACCTTGATGCATGTGTACTTCCCTCGTTAGTTCACAGAGTGAGTTCTTTTGTGACGACCCCTAACTGCTATAAGAGGCCGTCTCACCCAGTTGCCAATTCTTGACTTACTATCCCTAACTAGTGACCACGCACCCTTCGAGCTCTGATTTGAGTACTTGCTCTCTGGATTGATTCCTGGTATCCGGCTTGAACTCTTCTATCCCGAGTTACCTTATCTACTTCTGCTACCCCCTAGAAGTTCTGTTCCTTCCCTGACGAGCGTGTGCCCCGCTGATCCGCTCCTCTCCCCACGGAGCCGGCCAGCGCGCCACGCCTTCCATTGCTGACCTGCCTTCGGGAAAGCGTGTGCGCCGCTGATCCGCTCCTCTCCCTACGGAGCCGGCCAGCACGCCACGCCATCTTTTCCTGTCCCGCTTTCGTGAAAGCGTGTGCGCCGCTGATCCGCTCCTCTCCCTACGGAGCCGGCCAGCGCGCCACGCCATCTTTTCCTGTCCCGCGTTCGTGAAAGCGTGTGCGCCGCTGATCCGCTCCTCTCCCTACGGAGCCGGCCAGCGCGCCACGCCATCTTTTCCTCTCCCGCTTTCGTGAAAGCGTGAGCGCCGCTGATCCGCTCCTTTCCCTACGGAGCCGGTCAGTAATTCTTTGAATCCCCGCTCCCCTTAACAAACTAGTGGACTCTCCCTCTTTTGAATAACCCAAAGTGACCTTGAATGGTTGTGGAAGTGAGTGGTTGTGTTTGTCGTCCCTTAGTAGTTCCTTTTCTCAGTATTCCCTTACCTGCACTTCCTGGTCTTTCATCGGTTGGGCTTGGGTTATCCGCTCATAGGACGCTGAGAAATTTCAGAATATCCTGGGACTCTCTCACTGGTAAGTGAACTGCATATGTTGGGAAGTGACATGCATTAATGTTCTTGACTGCTGTTTAGTTCTTGAGGAGTAAAGCCAGTCTTATTTGTTATCTCTTTATTGTTTAGCTTCTCTGTGGAACCAGCTCCCCACTACCACGCTACCTGGTGTCATCTTTGGGGAAAGAGTGGTGGTCACTCTATGCGTTATTCCCCTTACTTTTGGTTAGCAGCGTCTTGTGAGTGAGTTACTATACCTCCTCCAGGAGTTGTTGTCTAAAGGTGGGGGGGAACTAATTTCTTTGCTCCTGTGGAATCTCACGTGGATTGGACTTCAGACCCGACACACTACTTGGATATGTTGTACTAATGGTAATTTATTCAATGCCAATGTTGTGTTTTATGGTTGTTCGCCCAGTTAATTGTATCAGTTTTTCAATAATAATATATATATTATTCCTTTTTGCAGTGTATGTTGTCTATCCCGGACTTTCTTCCTTGATTTGATGTGTTTCCCTCCATTTACCTCCTCCCCTACACCTACTGTTTCCTATTTTCCTCGTATCTGGTAAGTTGTTCTCATCGATCAATTATGTATAATATATTATTCTTATTGTTGTGTATGTATTATGTTGTTTTGTTCTTTGTCATCCGAATAACTGGAATGTGTCTATTCATCTATATGCACCCCGTTTTCGTTCTTCATAGTATTGATTGTCTCCGATGTTGTCTTTCCTTATTTTTAATGAATGATTACCTGCTGTCCGTCTTCAGTTTTGCGCTTCTCCACCTCCTCATTTTATTCTTTCAGGATACATGTGTTTTCACTCTCCTTATGACTAAAACTTTTTGGCTTTCTGTCATCTTCACTATTTCTATCAAAGTTCTTGTTTATTTCTTATTTACCTTTCTTAAATCTTTTACCCCTTTCTTTTTAGTATTTTTTCTTTTTATCACTTTTTATGTTTCTTTACGTGTCACAATCTTACATTAATTCTCATACTTGGATCATATATGGATTATAACATTTTTGAGATTCCGATGTTGGTTTTAACTATTCTTTACTTGTTTAGTTTCAGTATATTTGTTAAGACAATACATTGATGTACTCCCTTAAGGTTGTTTCCTGGAATGTCAAGGGTTTACGTAATCCTCTCAAAAAGCAAAGAGTCTTGACCCATCTAGCTCGCCTCAAAAGTAGTATTGATTTATTACAAGAAACACACTTGCTGGATAAAGATATGAATTCATTGCGCAAATATTGGGTTGGTCAAGTCTTTGGTTCTCCAGCCCTGGATCACAAAAATGGGGTTACTATTCTGGTTCATAAATCCCTACCCCTGCTGATTGAGAAGGTGGAAAATGATGAGGAGGGCCGTTGGGTTTTATTGCATGCTACCCTACATCATATGCCTGTTTCTATACTAAATATTTATGGGCCCACAGGTATGGACGTACTCTTTTGGAAACGAATGTCCGATGTTTTGCGATCTTGTTCTAACGCAAACTTGGTTGTTGGTGGAGACCTTAATCCCAAATTGTAGACCCTTTCTTGGACAGGAAATCTCAGGTTAAATATGTTCCTAATAAAATGCAGAAAACCTTTACACGTTTTATACACTCTAGGGGATTAGTTGATGCTTGGAGAATATACTCCCCGGACACATTGGAATATACCTTTTTTTCACCATCACACAAATCCCAGTCGAGGATTGACTATATATTCCTTTCACCACCCCTAGTTGCCTCACTTACACATGCTGAAATTGGGTCAATTTTAATATCTGACCATGCACCGGTTATAATAGATCTAGATTTACTGCCTGAAACCTCTAAGCCTAACAGATGGCGGTTTGATAATAACCTATTGAAAGATAAAGAGTTTTTACAGAATTTTGAATGTTTTATAAAAGAGGTTTTTTTGCATAATATTACGCCGGACATTTCTTTCCATGTTGTTTGGGATACCTTCAAGGCTTCTGCCCGAGGTCACATAATTAATTTTGTTTCAGCTAAAAAGAAGAAAGCCAGTAAAGAATCCTCAACTTTACTTTAGTCTATTAAACAGTTTGAACACAAATTGTTTACTACCAAAAACGATACTGCGTTGCAGAGATTAATGAGTGCTAAATTTGAGTTCAATAAAGGGTCAACTGAGGAGGCTGCTGGTACACTACTAAAAATCAATTCCAAGTTTTTTGGGTGGTGCAATAGGGCTGGCAAATTACTCCCCAACTATTTGAAAATTAAATCTCAAAAGTCTAAAATAGTTAAGATTTTGGATGAGAGTGGAAACCCTTTTTTAAAAATTAAAGACATTTTAAAATGTTTCACTGATTTTTACATAAATCTTTATACTCCAGATCATTTCCCTACAGATGAGTCACTAGACTCATATTTTCACTCCTTCTGCCAAGACCACACAGGTACTGGATCTTTCCTCTCTAGAAGAGCCAATTCTGATTTCTGAACTAAAGTCTGCCCTTAAGGCTTTACCTAAAGATAAAGCTCTGGGTCCGGATGGCTTTACCGCTGAATCTATTCCTGTTTTTCGCATCTCTTACTTCCCCACCTCCTTACTTTATATCAGTCTTTTCTTTCGCAAGACAAAGCTAAAGGAATCTTCCTGGAGGCTATGATCTGTTTGATCCCTAAAAAAGATAAGGACACCTCCCTATGTGTTAATTATAGGCCCATATCCCTTAACAATTTGGATTGTAAGCTTTTTGCCAAGATTTTATCAATTAGAATTTCTCCTTTCATTCCTGAAATGGTTGGACTTGAGCAGACTGGATTTGTCAAGGCAAGGGTAGACACATGACTCACAACTCCAGACTGTTTCTTGATATTTTGCATTTGGCCTCTTCCACCAATAGTCCTATGGCTGCCGTTACTTTGGACGCCGAAAAGGCTTTTGACCGGGTCAATTGGAAATTTATGACGCGGGCTCTACAATGGCATGGCTTTAGTCCAACTTTCCTAAAGTACATAAGTATACTGTACTCTTCACTGATGACGTCTGTCTTTCTTAATGGTTCCCAGTCCTCATATTTTCCTCTTTTACGTGGTAACAGACAGGGATGTCATCTCTCCCCATTGCTTTTTATTTTGTCCCTAGAACCTTTTCTACATACATTACGTAATTCATCATTGTTTCATGGTTTCCAACATAAAGATAATGAGATTAAGTTTTCAGCGTATGCGGATGATGTGATCCTTTATGTTTCTGAACCGGAAACATCAATACCTGCCTTTATTAATCTTTTATCATTATATTCTAATTTATCTGGATATAAATTTCATTTTTCTAAATCTGAAGTACTTCCTCTTAACAAATATTGTTTGAAGAGTATGTTCGACGACACCAGGTTTAAATGGTCATCCCATCACATTAAGTGTTTGGGAAGTAAATATTGTACCCCCATGGCAAAGACAATCCAGATCACTTAGATGATGTTCATAATAAGATTCTTCAAATGACAGAGAAATGGTCTCCATTGTATTTGTCTTGGTGGGGAAGGCTGTCCACTATCAAGATGATGTTTCTACCTGTCATTAATTTTTATTTGTCCATGTTACCTATCGAATTACCGTTACATTTTTTTAAGTTATTAAATAAATCAATCACTGCGTTTTTATGGAATGGTAAAAAAGCGCAGATCTCTTTAATATCTCTTTGTAAACCTAAGGAGCTGGAAGGTGTAAATTTCCAAAATTTTCAGCAATATCATAATGCCTTTGTTTTAAAACAGGTACTACCAATTATGGTAGGCACTTATTCTTTGCCTAATAATATCTGGCGCAGATTGGAGGACTCTCTTGTGTCTCCATTTCCTTTTTATTCGTTACCATTTTCTCGAAACCTCCTCGAACCTTCTCCTCTCCACCCATTAAGTATTCTAGACAGATGTCTTCCCTTATCCTCACAAGACCCTTATTCCCAATACAACAATTTCTATAATCCTCCATATGGCATAACAAAGCTCTAAAAATTTCGAATCTAACTATTTATTGAAAAGATTGGGGTTTGAAGGGTATTATTCAAATAAAACAGTTGATGCATGACATGATGCCTATTACTTTTTCTGAGGTTCAAAACAAATTTACTATTCCTTCTACATATGCCGGTAAATATGAGTCTCTCAGAGGTACCCTTGGGCATGCTATTTCCACTTTCACTCACTCCCATTCTCATATAAGCTCCTCGCCTCCTGTTCCACTTGTACTATTCTCGTCGTCTCTCAAAGCTTCATACTTATATAAATATCTACATTACACTACTCCTTCCCATCCTAAGTCCAAAATTGAGATACTATGGGAATCTGACCTTCAACATTCCTTGTCTTTAAGGGACTGGGGTTCCATCTGGGATAAAATACATCACACATCCCTTAATGCTAGTACCACACAAACCCTTTATTATTTTTATAATAGGCTATATATTACCCCACTTTCTTTGCAAAAATATAATTCAACACTCTCAAACAAGTGCGGGACTTGTAAAACTCTTCCTGGTACATATCTACCTATGTTTTTTCATTGTCCACCAACCACAACTTTTTGATTACAGGTTTGCAAGACTATTTCCACTTATGGTTCTATTGATTTCCCTTTTGATGTTAAGTGTATTTTTCTAGGAAGTTCGTCACGCTTTTGGCCAACACGTTCTAAACTAGGCAAGTTTTTAGATTTGTTACTTGCTATTGCCTTTCAAGTCATTACTTCCAATTGGAAAAATGCCAAAGATATTAATGTTACCAGCTGGTGGAATCTTCTTTGTTCGCATCACAGACTTGATACAGCAGCAGCTGCTTCTATGCTACAAATGGTGAACAAGGACCTTTTTTGGTCTCCGCTTACTAATTACTTAAATAAAAAACGTAAAACTCCCAGTGATTCCACTAGGGTTTTCCAGCCACCATAGTGGCTTCTTCCCCTAATATTTAAAACAATTCCTCTCATTGTTTATCATTGTTATTATGAGAAATGAGTTTCAAAAATATGTTTTATTTTATTTTTTTTCTATTATATGAATTAATTATTATATGATATAGGTTTTATTATGTGATACATGCGTGAATATGCATTAAGTAATATTTATTCTTCTCTCTTTCTTCTTTCTTCGTTTTTCTCTTCTTTTCTGTTCTTTTCTTTACTTCTGTTCTTCTTCTTTTCTTTTCTTAATCCACAAAATACCCAAAAATTAAATGTTTTACGTGTAGAATGGTTTTATTTATTAAGTTTATGATGTATTTCTTCCTTTGTATTAAGTGTGAGTAATTTTTGCCTTTCAGGTTAAATTATATTTCTTGAGTTGATTTCTTATTTTATGCATTATATAATTCTGTACATTCATAGCTCATTCAATACAGCTTTGTTAACTAAAAAAACAAATTGTCAACCTAAGTCTCGGCATCTGAGAATTTTAGAATGAGAGCAACAATATAAACCCCTGAAAATACAGGAAATTAAACTGAAATATCACAAAACTCATTCAAATAGCTAGCATGTTAAAACTGGTAAGTACCTGAAAATGAATGCTTTTGAAAATATATTATAATTAAGGAGCAACCAGTAATGTATCAAAAGATACCCCAACCAAGTGGTTACTCATACTGCGAAGGGTTAAGAAAAGACTGCAGAAGCCGATCAACAAGAACAATCATCTAAAGGACTATCAAGCTAAGTTCAGACCATACTACAGCTACTTTTTAAGCATTCGATAATGTCCTCATCAACCGAAATAATTACCCCGCCTTCTCATTCTGCTTGTCCTTTCGATATCCTTCGATGCAGCTGAATAACTTCACCCTGTAAACACGCATGAGCTTCTCTGTCACTATACACCTATGGTTACCTCCTACCTCACCAGCACCTACTAGATAGGTAAAGCAAGATTGCAGGAACTCCCTGTCTCTTTGAATAACACTGTGTTCCATCCTTTCCCTCATCATCATCAGCACCAACATGGAACACCTCAGTGCCAAGATCAAGATCAATCAATAATCGGATGACATTCAACACTGCCTCGCAGTGTTCTCAACCAACAACTCTGACATGATCTTAGGCAGTTTCATCCGGTGGCTCACAAATGCTGCAAAATCAAATAGTTCCACCCTGGATACAGGCCTCGGATATACAGAACCTATCACAACACTGTCATACACATCAGAGCTGGTGTGGTCGTCCTATAATTCAGAAAGAAGCTAAAAATGCATCTCTTCAAGGAACACTAACTCAGTTTAGTGCAGGATTAATGTTATCTGCCTCTTGTAAATGATGTATATCATATTATTGTACTCTCACACACTGTTTGGCTGTCAGTTGCTTCCAGCCAAAGTGGTTCCATAAATAAATACAGATAGATACTAATAAATAAATGGCTCTCTGATTACAATAATGGCTATGTCTAATCTGAGCATATCCTAGCTGCGAGAATGCTGTCCTGCAGAAATTATAGATTTTGGGACAGATAGGCAAGTCTGCCTTGATACATCGCCTTACAGTCTATACCTACCAGTTTAACAATGAAGTGGCAGAACTAAAAAGCCAGGCAATGGATTGCCACACAGCTTTCAAAGGATTTTTAGAAGAACTCCAAAACAGAATTCCCAATGGCCAGATGTGAGTAGGCCAAAACCCTGACATCTGCCCCAGATGCTCAAGTCGAGATAAAAGTTTTCATCAGCTAATCAAATGCAGCTCGGAATTACTATTATATAAATTCCAGATATTGTAGAGCAAATTCATCATTTATATATCTCACGTCACTGCACTCCAAGAAGGGTTTACAATTAATGTAGCCTTTTAGCAGTGGTAATAAATAATTTTGATGAATTTCTAAACTGGAGAAAGTCAGCCTGACCAAAACAGGATGATGAAACTTTACTTTAAAGAAATGTTTAAAGGACAATTTTCCACAAAAAAAAGTATTCTACGGAAAAGGTAAATTATGACTTTAAAGGACAGCATGATAAAGAAGAAAGAAGGGAAATGGGGTGGGAACAGAGGATGTGGAGAGGTGTGTACCAGAATGAGGATGAAGATGGGGTAGTGGGTTTGTTTAAAAATTGAGAAAAGTGGGGCGGGAGTAAGAGATTTGAAAAAGGGAATGAAGTAGGAGTAAACACAGGGGTTTTGAAAAAATGGGAATAATGCAGGGTAAGGGTTTAAAAAATTGTAAAGAAGAAGTGGGAGTAAGGAGTTTGTGAAAATGAGAAAAAGCTGGAGTGGGAGTAAGGGAGTTGAAAAAGGACTAAAACGGGAACAGGAGTAACAATTTTGTATTAAAAAGGAGTAAAGTGGAAAAGGGAATAAAGGGTTTGCAAAAGAAATCTGGAGAAAAGTGGGATGGGAAGTACCACAAGGGACTTGGTAGGGAAGCAAGTGGGTCTTGAAAATAAAATAATGGGATTTAAGGGGGGGGCTACAATCAAATTTACTATCATTCACATACAAGCTAAATGTTGTTGTGGCTTAAGGCTAGAGATTGCTTTTTGATATGAAGAAATCTTCCAAAATATAGAAATGAAACCTTGTGGAATACTGTGAGACAACGGGTAGCAGCAACATTTATTTTCCTTTTCAATATTGAAATGTCTTGTCTAAAAGGCAGAACATTTTAGCAGATTTTTTAACCACTACATGTGTTTGATAATAATATGTGTATTACTCTGTCTCACCTGTTACACTTATGTACAAGAGCTTCATGTGTTGTCAAACATATTTCAACAGCACTGCATCATGGTATGCAGTATCTTCCACATTACAGCACCGTTTATAAAACTGACTATTTAGGACAAAAATATATATCTACATATACCTGTCTATATCAATATCTATATATCTATCTAGCTATATATGTTTACTGAAAAAAAAGGCTAAAGTGGAGATATACAGAAGTTTTCTAATGATAAACAAAACTATTTAAAACAAAAAACACTGAAATGCACCAGTTATATGAAACTGAGCTAAGAATAACTTGCACTGCCACAGATTTCAGATGTCATCAGTGCTGTAATATGTGATGTCATAAGCATTACATCATAGAGGTGCAAGTTGTACTTCAGACAAAGCCCTGCATGCCTCTACCCCTTTGTGCAGCATTCCTGCAGGATCACACAGGGTTATGTATAACTGATCAATCAATCAAGTCGTACTTGTAGAGCACAGCTTATCACCCTAGAGGGTATCCAGGTGCTGTGCTGCAGTTAGTCAAAAAGCAAGGTCTTGAGTCCATTCCTGAAGTGGGTCAGTGAGGGTGCGGTGAGGAGGTGGACTGACCTAAGTATAACTTGCACTACCATAGATTTCAGAGGTAATCAGTGATGTAATATGTGATGTCATAAGCACTACAAGTTATACTTGAAGGCCCTAGGTGCAGGTAGTACCACTTTACTGGGGACTTATAAGTAAATCAAATATGCCAATTGGGTATAAGACAATTCTTCCGTATTTTAAGGAGAGAGTACATGCACTATAGCATTGGTTAGCAGTGGTAAAGTGCACAGAGTCCAAAGGCCAACAGAAACTAATTCAGTAAATAATAGGAAGAGGAAGGACCCTCTAAAAAGGGCCAAGTCCAACAGCATCTAGCAGAAATCGAAGGAACCACAGCCATAACTGTAACAGGTCATATCACTGACTTAACCCACATATTATTACATCTTGCGTAAACTGCTGCATTCCATGGTCGGATTTACTGCAGTAATAGTAAACAACAATATGGGGACACCAGGTTGTAATGGGCAAGTCTTCAACATCCAGTCAACCTCAGGGCGTCCACTTTCTCTTGCGTAGTATTGCTTAATTGTAAATCAGATAGTGGTGTACTGTGGTATTGGCCCTCACTGATAGTCTGCCACGAAAACCGCAACTGTTCTGTCTGCAGAGGTGCCAATTCCATAGAGATTTAGATTTTTAAATTTACACAGGGCAAAATTCCTGACGGAGTCCAAGCTTTGAGCCTGCCGATGAGGAAGAATTGATGTTTCAACTCCAAATCCCTAACTCATCACTCTACACACATTTTAGCAGCTTTCGCCTGCCAAAATATGTATGGGGAAAAAATAATACTGCCCTTTAAATACACTATTTCTAATTCCGATGAAAACAGAAATAACTGTTTCCATGTGGAGTGAAATTACTATGAACTCCTTAATGAGAGACTATGATGCATTGTTTTGGGCAGACAATATGTCGCAACGGATACAAAAAAAAAGTTGTATTAAAAAAAAGCCCACACATCATCATACAGTTAATGAGGTTGAATGGCTTGTCTTAATATTCCATCTTTAAAGCTACGCACCAATAAAACTGCACTATACTGAGTGCTGTTCCCCAGAAAGATGATTGCAAGAGTCCGGAGAAGCTGCTAAAGCGCCCTGTAACTATCACAGCCAGGTGAAAGTGCAAGGATTGCTCCACCTATGCCTTTGACTCCCTGATTCCCACCAGTAAAAGAAGACACGGGACAAGGCACTGGGGAACTAAGGAGCATGCACTTCAAATCCTGAGACCCAAGGTTGGTGGGAGAGGGTAACATTTCTTCTCCTTCTTGTAAAGTGACAGAAGAGGGAGGGATTTTGCTGCGACTGGTTCCTCCTCGGGAACGCCGGCAAGTGAGGGGAAATGCTGTGGAATCGTTTGGAGGCTATGCTCACATATCACCCTCTTGTTATGTTCTGAAACAAGGACACTAAGTTTGTGACCATTAAAAATTGCGATTTTTACCAATGTATTTCTGCAGAAAGGACATGTTACACCATCATTTCATGGAACCCCTCCAGAGTACAGGAGAAAACGCAACAGAAGCAGTATCATCAAAAAGAGTACAACAAAGTTGCTCTTCATGTGACATTCCATTCTACAGTGGGAAACAAAATATCACATAAAATACTCTGCAGTGCAACAAAAAAGTCAAAGCAGCAATATTATTGTAGGGAGAGGGCATTGTAAAATAGATTTTAACTGGCGGTAGAGAAGTTCCTGCACCTGTAAACTGTGCTTTCTGATTCTATCACTGTAAATAACTAGCTTGGCTCATTGCCAAAACAGAGTGGGTCCAGCTGAATTCCGGTTTCCAAAGCTATTCCTGGACCAGGATCTGGGGCAGTCCCACTGCATACTCCCAAATGCATCCTGCTGCTGTGTGCTGGCACTGGACACATTCAAAAGGGTCACTCACTTAGCTCCCCAAAGCTGTAGTCTGCACCCACGAGCACAACAGTAAATGCCTTACTTCACAGGACAGTCATAAAATCCTTTGTCTTAGTTGTGTGTCCTGCTGGGAGTATTTGGAGGTCAAATGGAGCAGTACTTCTGGAACCTTGGCTTTAGACCCAGCAATATCACTTTACAGATTTCCAAATGTTAAAGTGATTAGATTTCACCTCTCTGCATTGCTAAGAATGTGTGCATTGTAGAAATGTCAGATACCTCTGAATGTGTGTCAATAATTTACATTAACTACTTATTAACCTAGGGAGCTACCTGACATAAAATATAAATCAGTAGCCTATACATTACAAGTGTTGCAACAGACGCAAAAACCCTATTTGCAATTTAATGATTTAAGTCATTAACCAGAGATTGCATACAGATCTCTCCAGCATGTTTATCAAACACCTGAGTTTTTCTCTTAATGGTATTACGCCCTGCAACTCAGATTTCTGCTGCCCAGGTCCATTACCCCTGAGCTATTTTAAAATACAGTCTATTTATGACCAATTAAGTAAAACACTATTGCTGAACTACTACTTTTTCCATTGCTGCCAATGTCTTTGGGATTAAGTTTTATAAAAAGTAATCCATAGAATTACTGACCTTGAATAGCTCCTCATGACTACACATATCCTGACCCCACACAGACACACAATTTGTAAGTAGCCAGGATAGATTGTTTTTGCAATTACATCACTGTCTTAACTGTATTTTTCAACCATAGGGAATATAAAGATGGGGTACCTCTAGTGCATAATTTGAGCCATTGGTTTTCGGTTCTCACCACCGGCACTTAATTATCTACACTGCCACTCATCAGTCAGCCAGTTGGTGGCGATGTTTTCCTAATTTAGAGATGAGCATAACAGTTGTTTATTAACTCAATATATATTAAAAATGACTAATACATCCTGCATAACCCATTGTTATAGCTTTGGGGGCCTGGAATAGTCTGAATTGTTACACTTGTATGATGGTTAATAGTTGTGCTGGTACTGACACTGGCAGCGTTGGCAGGGGCAATGGGTGATGCAAGCTGCAGTGGCCTCCTGATGAGGACCCTGACACTTATATATTATTTTTTTTAAATTAGGCAGTGGGTACTTCTACTTCATTACTCATTCACACGTTTATGTTAGTGATCGGTGGGTATTATGCATAAATGAGTGAGTAAATTATTAGTGATGGGGTTCAACGCCATATTAAATACATACAGCCACGGAATCTTCACCTTTCCAAACTGGTTATCTTAGTCCTGAAAAGTGTCTGTAACATATAACGCATTTATTTTGATCAATTGTGTGCACAACTATGACAGCATTGCTGCAATGTTTCCTTCACAGATTTCATTGATATTATATAAATTGAATACTCCGACAGCACCTGCGCTCACTCAGCGGAAATGAAGCTTTGACAATTACAGGTTTGTGAACATGAAACGTGCCTGTATACAGAACATAAATACAACATTGTATTTTCTCTCTGCGGTGAAACGCTGAAAGACTGTGAGCAACCTGGCAAAGGTTGATTTTGCTGACAGGGAACAGTTAGATATGTTTTACAACTATGCCCTTTAGGAAACATATTCAAGTATTGCGTGACATTGGATTTATATGTGATAACTGGACCTTCAGTTAATGTCTGTCTATTTACGCATGGGCGATTCACTTATATTCATAAAAGGGCAAGTCAGGAATGTTAAAATGTTGGATGTTGTCATACTTTAGGCTTGACTAAACCCACATTTTTCTTCCACCAATTAGAGCATAGAGCAGCTGGAAGTAGGTCTGATCAGCTCAGCCATTGGCTAACTTCATATTCAGGGACAACATTCTGCCCTTTCCAAGCAACAAATCCACGCACAAAGTAGTTCCCTTTAGTGCCAGGAACTACTGTGGCAATGTGTGATTTCTGAGACCAAAAAATATTCTTGCTTTTAGTCCATTTTTTTTTGTAGATTGGCGAGGGCCCAGCAGCATTTTCAAACATAAAAGTTTCGCAATAAACATAGAAAACTACTTAAACACTGATTTGATTTGGATTTTAAGATTTGTATAGCGCATGGCTACCCTAGGGCTTCCCCGCGCTGATGATGAATGCTGTGGTAGGAACGGAGCCCATTAGTGGTTTAAGGGAAACAGCCAAGTCTTAAGTTTTTTCCTGAAAGCCAGTTCATTTTGCAGCACTCTTAGGTCAAGAGGGAGCTCGTTCCACAGTTTAGGGACCAGGTGTGCAAAGGATCTTCCTCCCCATTTTGATCTTTTGATTCTGGTAGTACGGAGGAGGTGTAGATGGGAGGACCTTAGTGGTCTGGTGGGGGCGTGAGCAGATATCAGATTTCTGAGTTTTTCTGGGCCTTTAGTATTTACTGCCCTGTGAGCAATGCATAGGGCTTTGAACTTGACTCTCACTGCAATTGGCAGCCAATCAAGCTGTTTAAGGGATTCTCTTACAGATGCGTGGCTAGGGATTTTGAGTAAGAGCCTTGCGGCCGCGTTCTGCACAGTCTGAAGTCTCTTTATCACATACTTTGGTAAGCCTAGGTAAATAGAGTTATCATAGTCCAGGCGTGAGACTGTAGGACTTGGCCTTTTTGGCTAAAGTTCCCTAAACTTTTTGCTTTCCCCCTAGACCGTTTTCCTGACATAGAGTTGCCAATTTAGATGCTTTGGGTACTTTGCCACTGCTGATCAGTGTCAAAGTACAAGTGTTCCCTGTGTAAAGTATAATGGTAATTGGTTGGCCATGATTGGTATGTTGCCTTACTAGTAAAGTCCCTAGTGATGTGCACTGTGTGTGCCAGGGCTAGTAATGCAAAGGTGTGTGGAGAAGGGAACTCAGGCCTGCATTGTAGGGCCTGCGCGCAGTTTGCTAAGTTAGCATGTTGTCCTGACAAGTGTAACCACTTGTCAGGCCTTACTTTCCTTTTTGCGTAGACAGTGGGCACCCCTGTGGTAGGTCCCGGGTAGCCCCTGGGCAGGGTGCAGTGTAAGTAAAAGGCAGGGCATATACTGAGGTGTGTGTTATGTCCTGACAGTGGAAATCGCTCCATTTTGTTTTTCACTGGTGAAAGGCCATTCTGCCCATAGGACAGAATGGGGGAGGCTGGGTATTGTGTTTGTTAGCCTAGTTTCCCATGAGTTTAAAATGGAGAGGTGAAGTTTAGTATGTATGAACTCACAGCGTCATAACACATCTTTCTATGAAAGTGGTTTTGTCACTGTGTGTTCAGAAGCCACACTTTTAGAAAGTGGCTGAGTTTTGTGTTTAAGCATTTCTGTGTGTCTCTGCTGAATGTGGATTGACTGTCTGGATCTGAGAGGGGAGAGGAGCCGGGGGAGGTCTTGACCCAGGGAGGGGTTGAGATGGCACCAGGCTGATTTGCAGCTGGAGAGCAGGCGAGGAAAAGCACTGGGAGGTGAAGAGGCCTGGGTTGCGGCTATAAAACAATTGACCCATCTCCTGCTGAGTGATTAATGATCCAGACCCCCAGTATCAAAGGGAGAAAGGTGACACTGGGAGGGAGACACCCAGAACTGATTTAGGCAGGGGTCAGGCACCCCTGAGCACAACGAACTTCAAAGACGGTTAGGGGTATAACTAGGAGAGCTGAGACCCCTGAACGGGGGGAATGGAATAGAAATGGATTGAGACTGAAAAGGCTTGGACCCATTTCGTGGTCAAGAGGAACCTCTGCTAAGGAAGGAACAGCTGAAGAGACTGCTGGGGAAGGACCAACCCTTGCTTTGTGATCTGGGGCTGGTCTGCAGTTTGCTATTCTAACCAAGGAAGAGGCTGTTGGGACTGTGCTGGGTGCACTGGGTCCCCCTGCTTGAAGAAGACTGTGCTTTGTGCTGTGTCTTGTTATCCCCAAGGGCCTGAGGTGAGCTGGCTCCCTGTTTGGAAACACAGGAACATAAAAGTCTCCGGAGAAGTTTCAAGCGACGAGGTGGGCGCGTGTTGTGACAGCTTGAGACCCTCGGAAGGTGTGCCCTGTGATCTTGGACACACGGAGGAGTGAGACTCGGACGCGCTGGGTGCGTGTCATGGTGCACAGGAGACGCGGGTGAAGAGCGCCTGGTCAACGTGTGCACCGAAGGTGAAGTGAGTCTCAAACGCGCTGGGTGCGTGTCCTGGTGCACAGCAGGCATTGGTGAAGAGCGCCTGGTCGGCGGGTGCATCGGAGGTGGAGTGAGTCTCGGACGCGCAGGGTGCGTGTCGGGGTGCACCGGAGGCGCTGGTGAAGAGTGCCTGGTCATCGAGTGCACCGGAGGAGAAGTGAGGCTCGGACACGGTGAGCATGTCAGGGTGCGGCCGAAGGCATTGGTGAAGAGCGCCTGGATATCGGGGCACCGGAGTTGGAGTCAGTCTCAGTGAAGCACTGTGTGTGCTTTGGTGCAACCTGGGACTGTGGAGGTGATCAGCTGATCATCGTGTGCACCAGAAGAAAGTGAGTCTCTGCAACGTGGTGTGCGGGTCTTGGTGCCAACTGAGACCGCAGGAAGGAGTGCCTGGTGAGCGTGCACTCGGAGTTGACGTGAAGTCCCATCAGCGTTGTGTGTGTGGTTTCGTCCCTGAGGAGACCCAGAGGGTGCTGTGGTGAAGTGCACCTGGAGTAACGTAATCTCAGGGGCGTGGGGTACGTGTGCCCTGCGGCCGCCTGAGACCTTCCTAACAGTCGCAGCCCGGACCGGCAGCCCAGAGGAGCTGAGCTGCCAGGCCGAGCCGCTGAGGCCCATTGAGAAAGTTCTACACGGAAGGCCCAGTTCGCTGAAGGAGGAGAGGAGAGTGGGGTCACGCCTCCAGGTAACGTAGATCACTGCCTGGGCGGGGCGCGGGCTCGGAGGGACACTCTCTCGGCCTCTCAGACCTGCTGGCGGCGTGAGCCTTTGCTTCGGCTCAGAGTGGGGCCCGTGCTGCGTTCAGGAGTGGCAGTACTGGGGCCAGAGTAGGAAGCTGTACTTTGTGTCATCGTTGATACGTGTGGGGGGGCAACTGTTATCGAAGAGGCTGACTGTCGTAATACACATTGCCGATATTGCTGCTAACGAACTGCCGGACTGTCTTAGGACGCCTGACACTATTTCTGCATAACGAAGTACACGATTGTAGCGCTACGCATTGCATTATTTCTCCCTTGCAAAGTACAGGATTGTAGCGGCCTGCATTGCATTATTTCTTCATTGCAAAGTACATGATTGTAGCTACGCATTGCATTATTCCTTCATTGCAAAGTACATGATTGTAGCGGTGCACATTGCTTTATTTCTTCATTGCAAAGTACGTGATTGGAGTGTGACCCATAGCATTATTCCTTCATTGCGCAGTACATTATTGTAGCGGTACGCATTGCATTATTTCTCCCATTGCAGGTACCGGGGTGTATCGTTACGCATTGTATTATTTCTCCTGTGCCCAGCACAGGATTGTATCGTTACGCAACGCACTATTGTTTGTCCTTTGCAACGTGTGTGATTCTAGCATTACGACCAGCATAGCATTTTGAAAGCAGTGGTTGGGATTTGAACCTACCAACCAGCCGGAACGAATATTACCCTTTATTATATGTTGGCTTATGTATTGTGTGGTCTGATCGTATATATTTTTACATAAAGTTTATACTCGTTTTATCAAACTTGTGTGGAGTCCATTTGTGGTGTCACCAGTGGGTTGCTGTGAGCATGGTTGCACATACAGTACACTCGTGCCTTGGAGATAGGCCTGGCTGCTCGTGCCAAGCTACTAAGGGGGTGAGCAGGGCTATCTCAAACGGTGTCCTTACTTGGCCTAACGTTGAGGGAGGAGTCCCGGGTGTCGCATTTGTGACAGTGGCTCGGGACGGTAACTCCGGCTTCCAACATTTATCGGCAGAGCGGTGGGATACGATCCTAACGTAATTGAAACGCGTGTGTGCACAACCACTCACAGTAATTGGTGTACATCACAAATTGATCGCAGACCACGACGCAACAACATATTGTTTTGAATTGTTGGTTCTATTGCTGAGTAACCTTTAAACCACACCATGTCTCAGGAGGGGAGCCAGATAGCCGGTGAGGCTGGGGCTGCAGAATTAGAGTTTAACATTGAGGCATTGTTTACCTACAAGGTTGATCAGTTGAGGAAATTCTGCAGAGCTTTGGGATGTCCCATGAAGGGTAGCACCAAGAAGGAGGAGCTGCAAGTGGCCTTGAGGGCCTGGTGGGAAGCCAAAGAGGCTCAGGAGACGGGTGATGTTGAGGTGGATGAGGATGACCCAGGGAATGGATTTGGTCCACAGGATTTGTCAGTGGAGGGACCAGCCGGAGGGGCTGGTAGTAGCCATTCATGGAGGAGTTTTTCACCAGAGGAGTTGGAGGAAAACCAAAGGGTCAGGCTGCATGAGTTGGAGGTGTTAAGACTTAAAACTCAAGCAGAGGAGAGCAAGAACGCTCTTGTGTTGGAAGAGAAATGGGTTCTCTTCGCTCATGAGTTAAGCATGAGGGAACTGGACATTAAGGGTAAACAAGCAGAGTCCAGTTCGAATGGTGGCAGCACACAGCCAGTGCCAAGTGTGGATGAGTACAAGTGTGCACTGGAAGATTGGGTAGTGGTTAGCATGGTAAATGATTTGGAGGGGTTGTCCAGTTTGGCCTCAGGGGAGCCTAGGCTCAGAAATTATTTTCCAGGATTGCGCCACCCCGGGTTAAGGTGTGGGCTCCTTGATTCCCGGGAGCCTGCACGAGAACCGGACCCCTGGTCATGGGTCCAGGGGCCTGAAAAGGCCCCAGAGAGGGAAGAAGGGCCAAGTGGCGCAAGGAGATCCCAGAGTAGTGAGGAGGGGTTGTTGGCTAGCCCCTTGTCTCAAAAGAGGGGGAGGAAGAGTAAGCAGTACCCCCAGGGATCAGCAGCACCACCCAGGAAACTGGGGGGCCGTAGGAGAGCCCCCGGGTGGAGGCCTAGTGCCTACTTGCCAGAAGTGTGAGGAAGGACACCCAGCATCAGGAGGGCATGGGGAGTCTGTAGCCAGAGCTCCTGCCGTCCTGCAGTTTGTGGGTGCCATTCCTAAGTGGCAGGTCCAGAAAAATAAATGGAAGGATAAAAGAGGGTTGTGTTTCCCAGCGGGAACACCCGTGGGACAGTGTCCAGCCAGTGGGGCTGGGTCCCCTAGAAGTGACCAGGGTAGACCCACTTTTAGCCTGGAGGGCAGGATGACTGGAGGTAGTATCCTGACCGATGGGCCTTCCCAGGGTACCACTCCAGGGTGTGGTTGGCATGGGTCCAGCACCCCTGGAGGGGTCCCCCGGGCCGGGAGGGATCCATGGAACAGCATTGTTGGCTCAGGGAGTAGTGATCAAGAAGACCCCCTGGGGTCAGGAAGGTGTGGAACGGGAGGGTGTCCCTGTGGTAGAGGGCCTGCGTCCTGGGTCTATCGCCTGAAGCCGGGAAGTCCATCAAGGTAATGATTGGTCTACCCTGGCTTTTGGCTGGGAGGGGGTTGTGTAGGACTTGGCCTTTTTGGCTAAAGTTCCCTAAACGTTTTGCTTTCCCCCTAGACCGTTTTCCTGACATAGAGTTGCCAATTTAGATGCTTTGGGTACTTTGCCACTGCTGATCAGTGTCAAAGTACAAGTGTTCCCTGTGTAAAGTATAATGGTAATTGGTTGGCCATGATTGGTATGTTGCCTTACTAGTAAAGTCCCTAGTGTTGTGCTATGTGTGTGCCAGGGCTAGTAATGCAAAGGTGCGCGGAGAAGGGAACTCAGGCCTGCAGTGTAGGGCCTGCGCGCAGTGTGCTAAGTTAGCATGTTGTCCTGACAAGTGTAACCACTTGTCAGGCCTTACTTTCCCTTTTGCGTACACAGTGGGCACCCCTGTGGTAGGTCCCGGGTAGCCCCTGGGCAGGGTGCAGTGTAAGTAAAAGGCAGGACATATACTGAGGTGTGTGTTATGTCCTGACAGTGGAAAACGCTCCATTTCGTTTTTCACTGGTGAAAGGCCATTCTGCCCATAGGACAGAATGGGGGAGGCTGGGTATTGTGTTTGTTAGCCGAGTTTCCCATGAGTTTAAAATGGAGAGGTGAAGTTTAGTATGTATGAACTCACAGCGTCATAACACATCTTTCTATGAAAGTGGTTTTGTCACTGTGTGTTCAGAAGCCACACTTTTAGAAAGTGGCTGAGTTTTGTGTTTAAGCATTTCTGTGTGTCTCTGCTGAATGTGGATTGACTGTCTGGATCTGAGAGGGGAGAGGAGCCGGGGGAGGTCTTGACCCAGGGAGGGGTTGAGATGGCACCAGGCTGACCTGCAGCTGGAGAGCAGGCGAGGAAAAGCACCGGGAGGTGAAGAGGCCTGGGTTGCGGATATAAAACAATTGGCCCATCTCCTGCTGAGTGATTAAGGATCCAGTCCCCCAGTATCAAAGGGAGAAAGGTGGCACTGGGAGGGAGACACCCAAAACTGATTTAGGCAGGGGTCAGAGACCCCTGAGCACAACGAACTTCAAAGACGGTTAGGGGTATAACTAGGAGAGCTGAGACCCCTGAACGGGGGGAATGGAATAGAAATGGATTGAGACTGAAGAGGCTTGGACCCATTTCGTGGTCAAGAGGAACCTCTGCTAAGGAAGGAACAACTGAAGAGACTGCTGGGGAAGGACCAACCCTTGCTTTGTGATCTGGGGCTGGTCTGCAGTTTGCTGTTCTAACCAAGGAAGAGGCTGTTGGGACTGTGCTGGGTCCCCCTGCTTGAAGTAGACTGTGCTTTGTGCTGTGTCTTGTTGCCCCCCCAAGGGCCCAAGGTGAGCAGGCTCCCTGTTTGGAAACACAGGAACATAAAAGTTTCCGGAGAAGTTTCAAGCGATGCGGTGGGCGCGTGTTGTGGCAGCTTGAGAACCTCGGAAGGTGTGCCCTGTGATCTTGGACACACGGAGGAGTGAGACTCGGACGTGCTGGGTGCGTGTCGTGGTGCACAGGAGACGCGGGTGAAGAGCGCCTGGTCAACATGTGCACCGAAGGTGAAGTGAGTCTCGGACGCGCTGGGTGCGTGTCGTGGTGCACAGCCGGCGTTGGTGAAGAGCGCCTGGTCAGCCTGTGCATCGGAGGTGCCCTGAGACTCGGACGTGCAGGGTGCATGTCGTGGTGCACCGCAGGCGCTGGTGAAGGGCGCCTGGTCGGCGGGTGCATCGGAGAAGTGAGTCTCGGGCGCGCAGGGTGCGTGTCGTGGTGCACAGGAGGCATTGGTGAGGAGCGCCTGGCCAATGTATGATTCGTAATTGGAGTGAGTCTCGGACGCGCAGGGTGCGTGTCGGGGTGCACCGGAGGTGCTGGTGAAGAGCACCTGGTCATCGAGTGCACCGGGGGAGAAGTGAGGCTCGGACACAGTGAGCGTGTCGGGGTGCTGTCGAAGGCGTTGGTGAAGAGCGCCTGGATATCGGAGCACCGGAGTTGGAGTAAGTCTCAGTGAAGCAGTGTGCGTGCTTTGGTGTAACCTGGGACTGTGGAGGTGATCGGCTGCTCATCGTGTGCACCGGAAGAAAGTGAGTCTCTGCAATGTGGTGTGCGGGTCTTGGTGCCAACTGAGACCGCAGGAAGGAGTGCCTGGTGAGCATGCACTCGGAGTCGATGTGAAGTCCCATCAGCGTTGTGTGTGTGGCTTTGTGCCAGAGGAGACCCAGAGGGTGCTGTGGTGAAGTGCACCCGGAGTAACGTAATCTCAGGGGCGTGGGGTACGTGTGCCCTGCGGCCGCCTGAGACCTTCCTAACAGTCGCGGCCCGGACCGGCAGCCTGGAGGAGCTGAGCTGCCAGGCCGAGCCGCTGAGGCCCATTGAGAAAGTTCTACATGGAAGGCCCAGTTCGCTGAAGGAGGGGAGGAGAGTGGGGTCGCGCCCCCAGGTAACGTGTATCACTGCGTGGGCGGGGCGTGGGCTCGGAGGGACACTCTCTCGGCCTCTCAGAACTTCTGGCGGCGTGAGCCTTTGCTGCGACTCAGAGTGGGGCCCGTGCTGCGTTCAGGAGTGGCGGTACTGGGGCAAGAGTGGGAAGCTGTACTTTGTGTCATCGTTGATACGTGTGGTGGGGGCAACTGTTATTGAAGAGGCTGACTGTCATAATACACATTGCCGATATTGCTGCTAACGAACTGCGGGACTGTCTTAGGACGCCTGACACTATTTCTGCATAACGAAGTACACGATTGTAGCGCTACGCATTGCATTATTTCTCCCTTGCAAAGTACAGGATTGTAGCGGCCCGCATTGCATTATTTCTTCATTGCAAAGTACATGATTATAGCTACGCATTGCATTATTCCTTCATTGCAAAGTACTGGATTGTAGCGGTGCGCATTGCATTATTTCTTCATTGCAAGGTACGTGATTGGGGTGTGACGCATTGCTATTCCTTCATTGCACAGTACATGATTGTAGCGGTACGCATTGCATTATTTCTCCCATTGCAGGTACCGGGGTGTATCGTTACGCATTGTATTATTTCTCCTGTGCCCAGCACAGGATTGTATCGTTACGCAACACACTATTGTTTGTCCATTGCAACGTGTGTGATTCTAGCATTACGACCAGCATAGCATTTTGAAAGCGGTGGTTGGGATTTGAACCTACCAACCAGCCGGAACGAATATTACCCTTTATTATATGTTGGCTTATGTATCGTGTGGTCTGATCGTATATCTTTTTACATAAAGTTTATACTCGTTTTATCAAACTCGTGTGGAGTCCATTTGTTGTGTCACCAGTGGGTTGCTGTGAGCGTGGTTGCACATACTGTACACTCATGCCTTGGAGATAGGCCTGGCTGCTCGTGCCAAGCTACTAAAGGGGTGAGCAGGGCTATCTCAAACGGTGTCCTTACTTGGCCTAACGTTGAGGGAGGAGTCCCGGGTCTCGCATTTGTGACAGTGGCGCGGGACGGGGACTCCGGCTTCCAACAGAGACTATAAGGGACTGCAGGTTGGTTTTCCTTAGCTGCTCTGGGATAAGCTCCAGAATCTTCCTGAGCATTCTTAAGAGCCCGAAGCAGATACCAGACAGTTTGTTTGCCTGTTGGTTCATAGCAAGGGTGCTATCCAACCTTATACCAACATTTTTTACAACAGGTTTGGGATCAGGTGGGTTTCCCATGCAGGATGGACAATTATTCGGTGGCCTGATAATGGCCATGTTACCTAATATCATTAGTTCTGTCTTCTCTCCGTTCAGTTTTAGGCAACAGTTTGACATCCAGTGAGACAATTTGTTCCGGCAGGGAGCCAGTTGGTGGTTTCCTTGGTTGGGGCCATTGGACAGAGACAATCAACTGGGTGTCGTCAGCATACGATACACCCGAAATGCCAAACTCCTGCATGATAGTGGCAAGCTGTCTTACGTATATATTGAATAGCGTGGGGCTGAGGGAAGAGCCCTGTGGCACTCCGTATTTAATTGGCAGGTGGTCAGAGAAACAGTCCTTTTCCATCACTTGGAAGGACCGATCTTCCAGAAAAGAAATAAGCCAGGCCAACGCTTTGTCCCGGATACCTAATTCCCTTAATCTGTCTTTTAGTATGACATGATTGACAGTATCAAAAGCCGCACTGAGATCGAGCAAAATAATGGCGGCAGACCCTTCATTATCTAATAGGGCTTTGAGTTCCTCGGTAACTGCCAGGAGAGCTGCTTCAGTGCTATGTTGGGCCCGGAAGCCCATCTGCGTAGGGTGGAGTAGATTGTTCTCCTCCAGGTAATTGACCAATGTATGATTGACATGTTTCTCCAGGAGTTTACCGAGGAGAGGAAGTAGCGAGATGGGTCGCAGATTGCCAAGTATGTCAGGATCCAGATGGGGTTTTTTCAGAATTGGTATGATTACGGCATGCTTCCAATGTTGTGGGACCAAGCCTGACTCGAGTGACTTATTGAGAATCATCATTAGTGAGGGAAGTATAACCTCAATCATCTTGAGAAGGGCATGCGTGGGTGCTGAGTCTAACGGGGATCCAGATTTAGTGGACTTAATCAGCTTGAGGATAGCCTCTTTCTCGAGTTTAGGGAATTGTGATAGACTTGGGGCTGTAGCCGGATCACTGGCCTTATTTGACCCCTCATGTGCTGGTTCAGTGCTGTGCTGAAAGAGATTGTAAATATCTGTCACTTTCTTGTGAAAGAAAGATGCTATTTCGTTGCATCTTTCTTTACTGGCCTTAGGAAATCCATTAATTTCTTGAGGGGTGGTCAGAGTTTTGACTACTCTGAAGAGTTCTTTTGGGGAGTTAAGTGCCTGAGTGATTTTATCCTCATAAAATTTAGCTTGTGCCGATTTTAGTTTGTTATGATAGGATCTGATAGAGGTTTTGTATTTAGCTTTTAGGACTGGGTCGTACTCCTTTCTCCAATCCCTTTCTAGTCCCTTACATTGCTTCTTCAATGTCAGCAGATGGTTATTGTACCATGGGGCTTTCTTAGTCTGAGATTTTTGATTAGGCATTTTTTTCAGAGGAGCACACGCCTCTAGTGACTGACCAATCCAGTTTTCCCATTGCTGGTAGTCATCCTCTATGCTGCCAGCGAGATTGGGCATTGTGTTCTTCAGGGCACTTGACCAAATTTCCGAATCGAGCTTCGACCAGCTCCTCTTAGCATTGGACTCGGCCTTGACCTTAGTCTGTTTAGCAGGTTTGGGTAGTCTGAACAAGGTAAGGCAGTGGTCGGACCAGGGTACTGGGGTTACGTCATATACCGTGACCTGGGGGTCATTGGAAAATATAGGGTCCAATGTATGCCCTTTGTCATGGGTAGGTGTTGAGACCAGTTGAGTTAGTTGAAGGGCCTCCAGATCATCCTGTAGCCTTTTGGTGGAAGGGGCGTCAAGTGCTTCAAAGTGAAGGTTAAAGTCACCTAATATTGTTATGTGGTTTTTCCCTATAGATAGGCTAGCTAAAGTATCTGGTAATGCCTCTAAGAATGTGGAGCAGGGGCCCAGCGGTCTATACACCAGCACACCTGAATATGTACAGGAGGGGGAGAGTGTGATATGGAACTGAAAACTTTCGCATTCCGGGAGAAAGAGTGGGGTCGTAGAGCATTTAAAAGCAGCATTTAAAATAATAGCAATTCCGCCCCCAATTTTTTTTCCCGATCTAGTCTGTGAATTTGGTAGCCTGGAGGGAGTGGCCAGATTAATGTCTGGCCTAGAGCTATCCTTCAGCCATGTTTCAGTGACAAACATTACATTGAGGGTGTCTTCCTCTAACAGATTCCTGATGTCAATGGCATGCTTGGGGATTGACCGGGCATTAATCAATCCAAATTTCCAGAAGGAATCTTGGGGCTTGGGAGCTGTTTGATGCTTGTCCTTGAAGGTGAGCATCTTAAAGCCGCACTGACTACAGTCTCCTCTAGAACCAAGCAGATTGGTGGAACCTAGCAACTGATCACACGGGGAAATATTTGGAGGCCTGAGCGCTAAGAGCTGACCTCTCGTGTATCTCTGCAGACCTGCATGGGGGAGCAGGGTTCCTGGCCCCTGGTCCCGTTCGGGCGCAGACGGGCTTGCCTTTGGCAAGCCTTCAGCGCACCAGCAGCGCACCCGTTTCGCGTCCGGCTCAGCATCGGAGTTTTATTGCTGGCCAGAAGAGGAAATGCAGTGGAGGGGGAGGGGCTGTGTCTCTCCGCAACAATCGGCGGAGCCATGGCGGAGCGGAGGCACAGAGCGAAAGCGGCAGCGGCAACTGAAGTTAACACGCCCGCTCGGTAAGTGTGATAAAATGTATAAAGGCGACCTTACCCCGATACAAGTATCAAGTATCACAAATAGTCACAATTTGGCTAAAAGTTTTAACACGTTTTACACATAAAATCGGTATGGTAAAGCCTAAGTACAGCTTGTAAAAGTTTAAAAATGCGCAGACTAACACGAGGACTTCACCTCGCACTCACCCGCACTCATCATCTCTGGCAAAGCAAAAATTATGGCAGCCAACGCCAGACCTACTGGCCTTGCCGATACTTGTTTGCAGTTGCAATCAGTTTCTGCCCTACCTTCTTTCACTAAGATGTTCAATCTTTTGCTGAGGCATTTGGCAAGATGTAATATCCGAAGCACTACATTGCTGTGTTATCATATTGCCACCCTTCACTAGTCTACTTTATTCTATTGCTAATAAATTGCATAGTATTTTTCATTCTCTGCTACAATTCTGTAAATATCGTTCAATTACATAGTACGACATGATGCTTTTTATTCAGACGTGTAGAAGGCCTTGAGTCTAAAAATCGGGCTCCCCACAAATATCAGCCTACATCTAGAACAGGTACCTATGGAAGGGCAACAGAAAATACCACTCCCCCCCCCACCTCAGGTCAGAACCGAACTGAAGTGGCCACTGTCCAGGACCAGGCAAGCTGCCTTCGCCTGCGGCATGCCAGGTGTCTCCAGCACTGCCAGACTTGGTTAGTTCCTGAGGGCATTTAGACCAGGCATTGCAGCAAATAGCCACATAGATTCAGGAAAGGGCCTTAGGACAGAAGCTCTCTCCTACATATGTCTCCATGCATCTCCTGGCACACTTTAGTCCTGACATCTCCACCTTTTTGTCAAATTACATACACACACTGCCACATAAATGAATTACTTACACTAAACAATCTCATCCACATCATCACGACCAACGTGAATGTTTTCACCACACTTCCTCTTCATGTTTATCATGCATATTTGCCCAAGGATGTACAGCTATCAAATAAGACATAGTGCATAATGATAAAAAAAAACCTCTATTGATATCAGAGAAGTGGCTCATCCAAACTTCATCCCCTTTTGTTGATGATCTCACTGCAGATGACAACACATTAATACACCAAACCTGCCTTAAAACAAAAGGCTGACAAGTCATGAACTGCAGGTCCATCATGAAATTAATTCTATATATATTACAACAATCCTTAAATGCCTATCTACTATGAAGACCTCACACAACCACAATTCATCGGTTTTTGTTTCATTTATGAATGATTTTTCTTACAGTAAAATAACATTGAAAGATAGTGGCCCAAGCATGCACCCGCATGTGCACGCTTCGGCAGTTATTATTTATTTATTATATTTAAAAAAATTAAAAGATTGGCACACGTGTGCAGATACATGTCAAAACAAGCATATGAATGGATGGCCGCTTTATTATTGCATTTTTAAAAAGTGCTGAAATATGCCTGCAACGCACATGTCTGATGAGATGTGAGTGGCCTGGCACTAGTGGGAAGAAATAGGGTCCTCTGCAATATTTTTATAGTAGCCCCAGGCACTGAAGGTAACTACTTTGTGCTGGGATGTGTTCCTTGTCAAAGAGGCGAATGCCTATACTAACAGTCAGTTTTTCAATGGGTGGCGTGGGCTGAACAATGACCTTATGTTGCAGTGGGTGGAAGAAAAAAGTGAATGACACAACAGACAGGTGGATCAAGAGGGCTGGCTGAAAGCTCGCAGAAAAACAATAGAGACAGCATGATTTCAAATGAGCACCCTGCCAAAAGGATTAAACCAAATCTGCTGCAGAACAACTTTTACTCCACTGTTGAGGATGTCATTGTATTCCATATTAATGGCATAACGCTGCTCATCACTGTTCCAGATACAGCCATATCTGAACTCAAAGTTGTCCTTCGTGCATTTTCTGGCCTGATAATGAATAAACTAATTAATTAATTTAAGGCTGAATTAACTCCTCTGTGAGGAAAACTCCCTTGCACTGCTTACCAGTTTGGGCTACATTCAGATGTCAATATCTGAATTAAAATAAAAAGACTACAAAAACAAATCTCCTCACAGATAACATCCACATCATGGCATGGTACTTTATACCATGTGAGACAAGAGATTATTAAAGAATTGGAAAGAAAGCAGATCTTCACTTTCAACGCAAGAAGGTTATGGGATGCCTTGACCCCACTTCTCAGACTTTACACTTTTAAGAGTTGTATGTCAAAATAGCGATCCAAAAATATTTGACTACTACAAGAAATCGTGTGGTGAAAATAACGTTAGCCAAAATATCGACTGTCTAAACATACGATGCAAATGAACAAATATCTACTACACAAATATCAGGAATCAAATAGATGGCAAGAATAAAAATATCTACTACCAAATATCTATTAGGAAAATAAAGGGCCTATTCACAAATTTAAATTCAGTTGTAAATGTATGTTGGTGACTGAATTTATCTTTTTTAGACCTTCTAGGAATTCCCAAAGATAATCCTGGTGGTTTAAATCCATTAACTATGAAGAGATCTCTGCCATAAGTGCACACTTCTCTGCACCCATATATTCCACACAAGGGGGTAGCATATAGACTTTCAAAAGGCATGACTAACCTTAGAAATGTAGGTATGTTTGTGAGCATTAACAGACTCTTCTCACTCCTGTTTTCAATCTGTAAATGTAGGGATTTTTACTTCAGTCAAGGATAATTTTTTCGCAGAGTATGAAGAGAAATGCATCATCTCTGGTTCTGTTGGGGATATATGGGAAGGGGTTTCTCCACAGAGAAAATATTTATACCACAGATGGAAAAAAAATGTGTATTTGCACAATGGATTATATTCCTCGTGTGCAGTTCTCCAATATGGAGCCCTCCATAGAGGAAGAATATAATGCTCCTCTGAAAGTCACATGAACTTCAAAAGAGTAACCCTGGAAACCTGGATTTCGTGCAGCTTTCCCCACTTACTCTTGGAAATGTTTGTGAATCAGAAAGTCACAAAATGATAACAGGCAGAATCTCCACCTGTAATTTCTGACTTTCTTTGTATATTGAATCATAGTTTAAAAAAAATAAAAAAACAGACTTTATGTTACAAAATATAGACTTTAAAAATAATAAACAAAATGATTAAGAAATATTTCTAATTATACCAAAGAAAGTTTTAATAAAGGAGTAATACATTTTAAAATAGATATTAAAAAATATATGTTCACATATATAAAAAGTAATGACATTTGTAATTTACAGAAAAATGTAAAAATGAAAATGCTTCATTAAAAGATATAAACATAAGCTTAGTTTATACAAAAAAGACTTTTATTAAAAGTTTATTTATTTATTTGCAATAAAAATTTATTTTTTTAAACAAAATATATTCAAATTGAAGAAACCCTCGAATGTTATAAATGAAATAACATAAATTAATAATATAATCAAAATTAATGTTTGATATGTAACATTATAAAACGATAATTAAACATAGAAAAGTAAACAATAACAAATATAATTAATATCAAAATTAAACATATAATAAATTAATT
Source organism: Calotriton arnoldi (assembly GCA_963921515.1). NCBI lineage: Eukaryota > Metazoa > Chordata > Amphibia > Caudata > Salamandridae > Calotriton > Calotriton arnoldi. Next base: position 782,876 of record CAWUFW010004508.1, on the reverse strand, counting down.
TACATACCTTTATAAAAGCACACTATCCACCAAATCACCCAACAGTCCCCACAAATGTAAAACTTAACACATAAAAAATGACATTGTAAAACAGTAATTTAGAGTATGTTTAGCTACAGAATTATAACAAAAATATACACAAAACACACTAAAGATATATTTTAGTAAACATTATTTTAAACATCAATATGATTGCAAAAATGATATTGTTTTCCTCAATATTTTGTCACCCAATATTTTTGCAGTCACAACATTTTGACCACAATGTAATGGTAAAATGATATCTTGGGTTCAATATTCAAGTACTATACCTTTTTCTGAAACATTTCAGGATGAAACTAAAACCCTTCTCATTTACTTTGTTCTTCCCATATGCAGATGAACACATTACTTGCTAATACCCCATCCTCTCACCAATGTCAGTAGTGGTGTACATACTCCATGTTCATTAATGTCAAGTGGTTAGGCAAATCACTGTTTATATTACTCTACTCAAGATGGCCACAGCCGCTCTTATCATTCCTGCACACTCTATGCTTGATTATTTGTGTAGGTATGTATATATCTGTTGTACTGTAGCTAATATCACGTTAGATCTTAGGGAGAGAAGGTATCATTTTACTGCACTTGAGAAATTGTTGGAGACCTTTGGAAAAGTGGGTGGTTTGAATGAGATATCTAGGTATTATTTGTGGATGGTATTTGTAAACAGTGGAAATATAAAACACTCTGCAAAAAGTCCTTTAATTATTTCCTGACACTTCTATGTCTGAATATTGCATACAAATATTTTCTGACATGAATGTAGTATTCAAAATATCATTTACAAAAATATCATCCCATTGGGAGTAGATGTTGTTTGAGGATCTCCAATGGGGTAATATTTTTGTAAACAATATTTGGTCAGGATACTTAGGTCAGATGCTAATTCTGACACTGATATTCAGGCCCTATTTCCTACCAACAAAACGCCTACATTAATGGAATTCTGTGCACTCTCTTTGAACTTTTGGGCAGTTCTGAGTCCCTTTAAAAATATTTGATCACTTGGACTAGAAACAGAAATTACTTGATCATACATCAAATTACAATGTCCAGAAAATTCCATTTTACATTTACCTTACATTTTGAAGATTTTACATGAATTTCTTGAGAGAATGAATTTCCGGCACCCCACCATCATGGGTTTGGAATGTTTTCTTTAAATTGTAGGTGACAAAGACAATTTTCTACCCATCAATCACCTTACCTTCTCTCTCCACAATAGCAAGTATCAAGTGCATTCATTTTCTCTACTACGCATACTAAAACTCGCACTCTCAAATCAGAGACAAGCAATCAAAATTTCCTTCTGTTTTTTTTATTATTAAATATTTTCAAAATGCAATTGTGCACTCAATAGCTTCTTGGCACTGAAAAGTGCTCCTACCTCTCCTGCGCAGATAGCAAAAAGAAAGAAAATTAGCCAAGCAAAAATGTTTTCAAAGCTTTCCGAGAAGAAAACAAGTTCTCAATCCTACACAATGTCCAATCCGCTACACTGGTTTTGACATATATGTGAGGGATCTACCCTGTTGCACAAGTTAACTTAATAAAAGAACTCAAGTAGCAATAACGATGTGTAGGGTTCCAGAGGCTTTCCAAAAACGTATTTGAAAACCTTTCTTGGAAGCATTAGTTTTCTGAACCACGATAGATTTTGTGTATGAGCATGCTGATTTTAACGGTGCCCATTTCTCTACCTGTATCCAATGAGGCTTTTGCTTTGCCATCATCAGGTAAGTGAGGGGCAAAATAGTGCTCTCACCAATATGCAAATTGTATATAGTTTCCCAAGTAATCACTAGTCAAGTTCAGAATTTAAGGCTTAAAAGCTGAAAGTGATAAGTTTGTAAATTTATGCCAAATCAGGCTGAGCTATGACAGTCCCCCTGGTCAATCTATAAAACCCTATTCGCCAGAAATGAATTACAAACTGCAGTGCTGTGCATTTAACTGTGAAGATATTACGTTTTCGTCATATTTTACCTCAGATCATCATTTTACATAGTCAACTATTACCTTTACACCACATTTAAAACTCTGTAATAATGGGCATTTAAATAAATCTCTTAGTTTCCTCTTCAGTTCATAGTGAACTGGGGTGACACTTTAGATTCTTGCATTCCTTTTACTTCCAACACCAACCTTCGCCTCTCTTGCAACTTCTTCCTTTATGCAATGGCCAGGCGGAAGCATTTCTATCTTACCCTGTTCCAGAAACACTAATCCACTGAATGTGTATGTTTTAGAGTGATTACTGCAACGTCCTTCTCCAAGCTACATACTTATGAATTATTTGTCAAAACTCTGACTTTAAATTCATCTTTATTCTCGCTACCAGCTACCTCTTCCCGGTTCCATCCTTTACCACCTAATTTCATTCATTTACAAACCAACCACTCTACACCCCATGCTGCTTGCCTTCTACATTATTCACTACACTGTTAATCATATAAATTGCTCTGCACTTGCCTCTTCTACCTGCCCAATTCATCTTTCACTAATATGACCCACCCCAAACCTTAAACTCACTAAGGGCTGTGAGTAATATCCTGGTAGGCATTATGCATTTATCGCCCCTCAGGCACCACGTGTAAGATGTGATCTTCGCTATGCCCTGTGCCTGTCTTCTTTTCCTCAGTACCTATTTATTTTCTTTTTTTTTGCAATTTTCAAGACAAATCGCAGACCACAAAATGTCATTTGTATAGCTATCGCGCAAACATCACCTAAAGGCAATGGAGTACTCTTAATGGACAAAGAGAAGCGTAATGTCAGAGAGTAAGAGAAGATGGGTGGAGTACAGTTAATCCATTGTGATATAGTGCTCTTTGACGTGGTGAGTCTTCAACTCTTTCCTAAAATTGAGCAGCGTTGGGCCGTCCTGGTGGATATGGGGATGTTGCTCTAGCAATTGAACATATGAAATCCTCGGGTCTAAGAACACACATATGCCTGAACAAGAGACAGCAGAGATGATCTCAACGTGCTACTAAGGGAATCCCTTAATTAGGAGGTAATCCCATCACCCACCGAGGTGGCATGCTTCATCATCTGGGATTCTCCTCTTGACGGGGAACCCTAGCCCCACCAAGGGCTACTACCCCCTCACTGTGAGGGAGGAGCTCAGGGATGTTTTTTATTCCTACGCTGATTAGGATATACTAAATCCTTCAGACGAGAAGACAACTAAATAGGTTGGGTGGCGGGCACAGTACGTAACTAAAAAATAGCAATAATGTGAGGAAGTGATGTTAAAACTAACTACCAGGAGCAATATGGACTTTATTGGTTTGTTCCTGGTGTCAGGACTAAAAACAGAGCATCTGCAGTTTAAAATAATAACTGCGTATGGTGAACGTAAACGGGTCTACATGTTTCAGCCTCAAGGACCCTTCAAGGTGTCGCGGCTTTCGTCAGGACCAAAAGATATTATGTGCTACTGCGATGAAAAAGTGTTGTCAATAAAGCTGTGATAACAAATACAGAACAAAAATAATATGTATACAGAACCAGTAATCCCACGTTTGGTGTATTCGATTTACTGGTCGTACCTGTAAATCACAAAAAACAACAGAAGAGATCAAACAATACATACGTCTCTTAGAGCAGACAAACAGGTTATTAGTGTCACCATGTGAGACATTGTTGTCATCCTTGGTCATAACAAATTCGAAGAACAGCAAAAAAAGTAAGATAGTAGCTTACCCGTAGTGTACGGATAAGTCGCCTCACCTCAACCTGGCGGCAGCTCAGTGGAAGGGCACCACTCTGTAAGAAGGGGGGATTTAGCACTGTGTCAGAAGCATATATTATTGTAAATTATTTGACACAGCTTCCCTTTTTTTAAGTAAAACTGTTCACAAGTCAATCAAAAGCACAGGGTTAAGCAGTTGGCTGGCTGGTGTCACTAAATGAGAGTAGGGACACAGCCACTTAAAAAATGTGTGTAATGTTCAAGAATTGCATTGTGGATTCAGTGTCCTGATATCTGGAGACACTACATCTCTTAGTGCAATTTACAAATACACTGACAGGTTGGCTTATGACAATTTTGTTCAAGCTATTTATAGCGTAATATACATGTCTCGGGCTGATCACAAACCCCGTCATCAATGCGTTCAGTTATAATTGCGTAATCAACTAGGCGTATGACAATGTTATTGAAGGCTTTTAAAACGTGACAAGCTTATCCAGGAATAAAGTGTAAGTAGGCAGCTGGTTGTGTTTGTTTTTATTACAGACCGGTCATCAAAAACGTTTTTCTAAAATACACAGTTCAAACTAAACAGCGGTATGAGCCTGTCAACGGATCATGTATATGCATATATTGTTACACGTACTACACCATCAAGGCTATTTGCAGTATAGATGTATGATTATAAGGTTTGGCCAGTTTGTATAGCATAAAGCAATAATCGTAGCAGTCTACTATTACCCATGAAGCCGTAACGTGACGCTTTACAGGGCGGTATGGCTGCAACATTTTTAAAAGCGTTTTCTATAAGAAACGTGCCAGGATCAAGGCTGGTTGTATTAATAATTAATTCATACAGACCGGCACTAAGAGACGGTTTAGTTTAACCATCTCAAACTGTGCGAGTTTAAACAGCGTTGCATGCCTGTCACCAAATAATGTGCATGCATTTATTATTACGCGTAATGCACCATCCAAGCAATTTAAAGCATAGGTGCATGTTTATAAAGCTTTGCCAGTGTGTATAGAGTAGAGCAATAATTGTTCGCTCTAGCCCACAAAGCCGTAAAGCTTTTAAAAATGTGGTATGGCTGAAGCATCTTTATGAGCGTTTTCTTTAGTAAAAACATGCTCAGATCACGGTTAGTTTCGCCGAGCGTGAAAACGTCGACAAAATTACACAAGAGCCTGTGGCTCGACGCGCGTGTTGCTAATAAAATTCTACAACAGCATGTCTGCTCAATATATGCTCCTTACCTCTCCGTCGATACCCCGGGCTTTCAGTGAGCTGGAACCGGAGGTACTCGGCGGACTCAACCCGGGGGATTAAATACGAAGCTGCTGTGTCATGTGACGCAATTGTGTCACGTTCCATATTTAGAATGCTGGGAACAGAAGGGCATGCTGGGATAGGAAGTCCCCATAATTAAATGGTGATCTCGAAGTCTGGTCTCAGTTGAGTTTTTATTGTGTATGTTTCTATATATTGATAAACTATGTGTTACGCCCAATTAATAACTTTATTCGGAAATACGGGCAAGAAACATAGCCTTTAGTGTCGTGGGTGTCCTAATAGAAGGTCACTATACTTTAAATTGCTTGGATGGTGCATTACGCGTAATAATAAATGCATGCACATTATTTGGTGACAGGCATGCAACGCTGTTTAAACTCACACAGTTTGAGATGGTTAAACTAAACAAACCGTCTCTGAGTGCCGGTCTGTATGAATTAATTATTAATACAACCAGCCTTGATCCTGGCACGTTTCTTATAGAAAACGCTTTTAAAAATGTTGCAGCCATACCGCCCTGTAAAGAGTCACATTACGGCTTCATGGGTAATAGCAGACTGCTACGATTATTGCTTTATGCTATACGAACTGGCCAAGCTTTATAAACATACATCTATACTGCAAATAGCCTTGATGGTGTAGTACGTGTAACAATATATGCATACACATTATCCGTTGACAGGCTCATACCGCTGTTTAGTTTGAACTGTGTATTTTAGAAAAACGTTTTTGATGGCCGGTCTGTAATAATAACAAACACAACCAACTGCCTACTTACACTTTATTGCTGGATAAGCTTGTCGCGTTTTAAAAGCCTTCAATAACATTGTCATACGCCTAGTTGATTACGCAATTATAACTGAACGCATTGATGACGGGGTTTGTGATCAGCCCGAGACATGTATATTACGCTATAAATAGCTTGAACAGAATTGTCATAAGCCAACCTGTCAGTGTATTTGTAAATTGCACTAAGAGATGTAGTGTCTCCAGATATCAGAACACTGAATCCACAATGCAATTCTTGAACTTTACACACAGTTTTTAAGTGGCTGTGTCCCTACTCTCATTTAGTGACACCAGCCAGCCAACTGCTTAACCCTGTGCTTTTGATTGACTTGTGAACAGTTTTACTTAAAAAAAAGGGAAGCTGTGTCAAAACATTTACAATAATATATGCTTCTGACACAGTGCTAAATCCCCCCTTCTTACAGAGCGCTTCCCCTCCCCTGAGCTGTCGCCAGATTGAGGTGAGGCGACTTATCCGTACACTACGGGTAAGCTACTATCTTACTTTTTTTGCTGTTCTTCGAATTTGTTATGACCAAGGATGAGAACAATGTCATACAATATGAGTACTAATAACCTGTTCGTCTGCTCTAAGAGACGTATGTATTGTTTGATCTCTTCTGTTGTTTTTTGTTATTTATAGGTACGAGCAGTAAATCGAATACCCCAAACGAGGGATTACTGGTTCTGTATACATATTATTTTTGTTCTGTATTTGTTATCACAGCTTTTTTGACAACACTTTTTCATCGCAGTAGCACATAATATCTTTTGGTCCTGACGAAAGCCGTGACACCTTGAAGGGTCCTTGAGGCTGAAACATGTAGACCCGCTTACGTTCACCATACGCAGTTATTATTTTAAACTGCAGGTGCTCTGTTTTTAATCCTGACACCAGGAACAAACCAATAAAGCCCATATTGCTCCTGGTAGTTAGTTTTAACTTCACTTCCTCACATTATTGCTATTTTTTAGTTTCGCACTGCGCCCGCCACCCAACCTATTTAGTTGTCTTCTCGTCTGATGGATTTAGTATATCCTAAACAGCGTAGGAATAAAAAACATCCCTGAGCTCCTCCCTCACAGTGAGGCCCTTGGCGGGGCTAGGGTTCCCCATCAAGAGGAGAATCCCAGATGATGAAGCATGCCACCTCGGTGGGGGATGGGATTACGTCCTAATTAAGGGATTCCCTTAGTAGCACGTTGAGATCATCTCTGCTGTCTCTTGTTCAGGCATATGTGTGTTCTTAGACCCGAGGATTTCATATGTTCAATTGTGATTGTTTAGGGATCCAATCCTCGCAGGTCTTTAAATTCCTTAGGACCCCCCCCCCCACACACACACTCTGTTGATTTGTTGATGTTGTTCTAGCTCCTCTGTGCATAGACGGTCTTGTTTTTTTCTGTTTTACACTTCACAGTCTGCAGTTTGATGACTTTTTAGAAGAGGTTGTGCTGAGATTCACCAGAGATGGTGAGCTTTTCTGCAGGATAAGCAGGAATGCTGGCTGTGATAGATTTGTAACTAAAGCAGCTAGTATTAAAGATCATGTGGGCCGGCAACGGGAGCCTCAGGAGTTCCATCAGGATGGGGGTGATGTGATCATATTTGTTCAGTCCCTAGATGAGATGTGCTGCAGCATGTAGGATGCCCCTAAGGGGTGCTAGTGTGGCATCCAGATGCAAGAGTGTAAGGGATTGAACAACAGTACTGAAGTTGCTTTCTGGATTAAACAGTTTGACTTTCTTTAGAAGACAGAGCTAGCACCAGGCTTCCTTTATTACTTTGGCAATGTGTTCCATGAAGGTGAGGGCGATGTCCAGGGACAACAAAAGTGATTTGGCATTTGGTGAAAGTTGTGGTTTGAAGCCATCAAGGTTCATATATTTGAACCAGGTTTTTACTGTATCTTATTATTCCTGGTATTCCGTCTTGGTTGAATTGAACTGCAGGTAGGAACTGGACACCCAGGAATTGATGATGTGCAAGCAGTGTTTGAGGCAGGGGATGTCTGCAGCAACAAAGACTTACACGTAGAGTTGTGTATTATCACTATATTGATGAATCTTAATCATGTTATCTGTGAGTAGAGCACCAAGTGACTCAATGTATAGGTTGAAGATTACAGGTGACAGTAAGGAAACCTGGGGGACTCCACATGTAATAGGGATCTTTTGTGACCTGGAGGTGCTCAGGTGAAAAATTTGTGCCAGTTAGAAAGGTAGTAGGAGAAGCAGTGAAAGACATTACTGGTGAATCCCATTCGAGACTCCAGGAGGTGTTCAGAGGGTGGGATGGTTGACTGTGTTAAAGGCAGCTGAGAGTTCCCGCAATGTCAAGAGGCAGGGGCCATCTTCATCTGTGGTCAAGAGGACATTGTCTATGATGTTTAAGGTAGAAGATTCTGTGCGGCAGAAACTTGAGTCTCTGACTCTTATGTGTCACGGTCATTTTAAGATGATCACATCATCTTAAAAAGGCTGGACACGGGGCATGAATGTGCGCCCCGTCACCTTGCCCAAAAATATAGCTCACTATGTATAGATGGTTGGTGGCTCTGTTCTATGTCCTAGTCTTGATGCCAAGTCACCATGTTTCAAAACACACTGCTCACAGACTTCTGTCATACACAGTAGGTGTGGATGTAGGGACTTTCATTATGCTGTACGCTGTGGTCAGTCCTTGTGACCCAAACCCATTGAGCAGTCTATGGTAATGAGAATTAAACACAGACAACAAAACATACCCTTTTGCAATGCCCTGGTCACTGCCATTTTACCCACAAACACACCACACATAATTTTCTGATGTGTACAGTGGACACTAGGCACAGGGACGGGCCTTCAATGATGTTCTACAGACAGTCTTAGGCCCCCAAAATCCATTGTGCAGGGCCTTCTAACTTGTGGATTATGCACTAGGTGTAAGATGCGGTCTTCGGCCATGCCTAGTGCCCTGGTCTTATCTCTCTCTCTGATTAGGTGCTAGGGAATGTGACTCATGAGTAGCCACCATCTTGAGATAATCACAGCCACCTAAAATTATCAGCTTGAGGGTCACATTTTATTGCTTAAAAGCCACAATTGTCAGACTGCTGGCAAGGGTTTTATAACAAAAAAACTATTTGGCGTTCTGCTTTTTCAGTTTTGCAGTTATTGTTTTTAACAGCTCTGTGTGGAAGGCCTAGTCAACCACTGAGTTTAAGTTTTAAAATATTTTTCTCATCTAAGGAAGACAAAAGCTCTGAAGATTTTACTTTTCCATTATTTTGTTAGGTGAGTAGTTTAAACATTGTCCTGGAGGTAAAGCAAGCCCCCTGTGTTTATTTTGCTCCTGCATTACCAGTCCACCATGACAGCAATCAGCACCCACAATCGTCATTCTCCTACAGTAATATGAGATAGAGGATTATTACTAATACTGAAGAAAATAGACTATACTTAGAGCTATTCATAATAGACACAACTATTGAGGAAACTGCAAACAGCAAAAGGTGTAATAAATTATCTACTATGCCTCGACTTAATAGGATATGTGGCAGCTGCTAGGTGCCTCAGCCCTCCACCTGCAGAAATTGGTAGGAGAAGGATGACGGTGGTATTAGGTGCAGTAGAAACTGCACTTTGCCTGTTGTTGTTCAGCAAAAGACCTAATATTTGTTCTACAGTACCAGGTAATGATGGGAGATTAACAGCTGTTGACCACCTATTTACTCCTTCTCCTGCCACTTGATGAGGGGAAAAGAGTGAAGGGTAATTAGCCTATTATACATTACATCACTGTTGGAAGCCGGAGTCCCCGTCCCGCACCACTGTCACCAAATGCGAGACCCGGGACTCCTCACTCAACGTTAGGCCAAGTAAGGACACCGTTTGAGATAGCCCTGCTCACCCCCTTAGTAGCTTGGCACGAGCAGCCAGGCCTATCTCCAAGGCACGAGTGTACAGTATGTGCAGCCACACTCACAACAACCCACTGGTGACACCACAAATGGACTCCACACGAGTTATAAACTTTATGTAAAAAGATATACGATCAGACCACACGATACATAAGCCAACATGTAATAAAGGGTAATATTCGTTCCGGCTCGCTGGTAGGTTCAAATCCCAACCACCGCTTTCAAAATGCTATGCTGGTCATAATGCTAGAATCACACACGTTGCAATGGACAAACAATAGTGCACTGCGTAACGATACAATCCTGTACTGGGCAAAGGAGAAATAATACAATGCGTAACGATACACCCCGGTACCTGGCAATGGGAGAAATAATGCAATGCGTACAGCTACAATCATGTACTGCGCAATGAAGGAATAATGCAATCCGTCACACCCCAATCAAGTACTTTGCAATGAAGAAATAAGGCAATGCGCACCGCTACAATCATGTACTTTGCAATGAAGGAATAATGCAATGCGTAGCTACAATCATGTACTTTGCAATGAAGAAATAATGCAATGCGGGCCGCTACAATCCTGTACTTTGCAATGGAGAAATAATGCAATGCGTAGCGCTACAATCGTGTACTTCGTTATGCAGAAATAATGTCAGGCGTCATAAGACAGTCCGGCAGTTCGTTAGCAGCAATATTGGCAATGTGTATTACGACAGTCAGCCTCTTCGATAACAGTTGCCCCCCAAACGTATCAACGATGACATAAAGTACAGCTTCTCACTCTGGCCACAGTACTGCCACTCCTGAACGCAGTACGGGCCCCAATCTGAGCCGAAGCAAAGGCTCACGTCGCCAGAAGGACTGAGAGGCCGAGAGAGTGTCCCTCCGAGCCCGCGCCCTGCCCAGGCAGTGATCCACGTTACCTGGGGTGCGACCCCACTCTCCTCTCCTCCTTCAGCGAACTGGGCCTTCAGTGTAGAACTTTCTCAATGGGGCTCAGCGGCTCGGCCTGGCAGCTCAGCTCCTCCGGGGCTGCCGGTCCGGGTCACAACTGTTAGGATGGTGTCAGGCGGCCGCAGGGCACACGTACCCCGCGCCCCTGAGATTACGTTACTCCGGGTGCACGTTCACCACAGCACCCTCCGGGTCTCCTCTGGCACGAAGCCACACACACAACGCTGATGGGACTTCACGTCGACTCCGAGTGCACGTTCACCAGGCACTCCTTCCTGCGGTCTCAGTTGGCACCAAGACACGCACTCCGCGCTGCAGAGACTCACTTTCTTCCGGTGCACACGATGATCAGCCGATCACATCCACAGTCCCAGGTTGCACTAAAGCATGCACACTGCTTCACTGAGACTTACTCCAACTCTGGTGCCCCGATATCCAGGCGCTCTTCACCAACGCCTTCGGCCGAACCCCGACACGCTCACCGTGTCCGAGCCTCACTTCTCCTCCGGTGCACTCGATGGCCAGGCGCTCTTCACCAGCGCCTCCGGTGCACCCCGACACGCATCCTGCGAGTCCGAGACTCACTCCACTTCCGATGCACACGTTGACCAGGCGCTCCTCACCAATGCCTCCTGTGCACCACGACACGCACCCTGCGCGTCCGAGACTCCCTTCACTTCCGATGCACCCACGGACCAGGCGCTCTTCACCAGCGCCTGCGGTGCACCACGACACGCACCGTGCGCGTCCGAGTCTCACGTCACCTCCGATGCACAAGCTGACCAGGCGCTCTTCACCAATGCCTGCTGTGCACAACGACACGCACCCAGAGCGTCCGAGACTCACTTCACCTTCGATGCACACGTTGACCAGGCGCTCTTCACCAACGCCTGCTGTGCACCACGACACGCACCCAGCGCGTCCGAGCCTCACGTCACCTCTGATGCACACGCTGACCAGGCGCTCTTCACCAACGCCTGCTGTGCACCACAACACGCACCTAGCGTGTCCGAGACTCACTTCACCTTCGATGCACACGTTGACCAGGCGCTCTTCACCAACGCCTCCTGTGCACCAAAACACGCATCCAGCGCATCCGAGTCTCACTTCTCCTCCGTTTGTCCAAGATCACAGGGCACACCTTCCGAGGGTCTCAAGCTGCCACAACACGCGCCCACCACGTCGCTTGAAACTTCTCCGGTAACATTTATGTTCCTGTGTTTCCAAACAGGGAGCCAGATAACCTCGGGCCCTTGGGGTAACAAGACACAGCACAAAGCACAGTCTTCTTAATGCAAGGGGACCCAGCGCACAAAGCACAGTCCCAACAGCCTCTTCCTGGGTTAAAACAGCAAACTGCATACCAGCCCCAGATCACGAAGCAAGGGTTGGTCCTTCCCAGCAGTCTCTTCAGTTGTTCCTTCCTTAGCAGAGGTTCCTCTTGACCACGAAATGGGTCCAAGCCTTTTCAGTCTCAATCCATTTCTATTCCAACGTTCAGGGGTCTCAGCTCTCATAGTTATAACCCTAAATGTCTTTGAAGTTGGTTGTGCTCAGGGGTCCCTGACCCATGCCTAAATCAGTTCTGGGTGTCTCCCTCCCAATGTCACCTTTCTCCCTTTCATACTGGGGGTCTGGATCCTTAATCACTCAGCAGGAGATGGGTCAATTGTTTTATAGCCGCAACCCAGCCCTCTTCACCTCCCGGGCCTTTTCCTCGCCTACTCTCCAGATGCAGGTCAGCCTGGTGCCATCTCAACCCCTCCCTGGGTCAAGACCTCCCCCACCTCCTCTCCCCTCTCAGATCCAGACAGTCAATCCACATTCAGCAGAGACACACAGAAATGCTTAAAGCACAAAACTCAGCCACTTTCTAAAGAGTGGCTTCTGAACACACAGTGACAAAACCACTTTCATAGAAAGATGTGTTATGACGCTGTGAGTTCATACATACTAAACTTCACCTCTCCATTTTAAACTTATGGGAAACTAGGCTAACAAACACAATACCCAGCCTCACCCATTCTGTCCTATGGGCAGGATGGCCTTTCACCAGTGAAAAACGAAATGGAGTGTTTTTCACTGTCAGGACATAACACACACCTCATTATATGTCCTGCCTTTTACTTACACTGCACCCTGCCCAGGGGCTACCCGGGACCTACCACAGGGGTGCCCACTGTGTACACAAAAGGGAAAGTAAGGCCTGACAGGTGGTTGCACTTGTCAGGACAACATGCTTAGCAAACTGCGCGCAGGCCCTACACTGCAGGCCTGAGTTCCCTTCTCCGCGCACCTTTGCATTACTAGCCCTGGCACACACAGTGCACATCACTAGGGACTTCACTAGTAAGGCAACATACCAGTCATGGCCAACCAATTACCATTACACTTTACACAGGGAACACTTGTACTTTGACACTGATCAGCAGTGGCAAAGTACCCATAGCATCTAAATTGGCAACTCTATGTCAGGAAAACGGTCTAGGGGGAAAGCAAAATGTTTAGGGAACTTTAGCCAAAAAGGCCAAGTCCTACAATCACCTATTACCTAAAAACACTGAGCCTCAATTTTAATTTTGCATAGTGGACCCTCAAAGGTCCTCCAGCAATGCTCTGTGTCCCACCACTGTTCCTCTTGAACTCATAATACACATAATACCCACTTCAGAATTGAAGGAGAACAGTGTTTTTATTAGATTCTCATCATAATCAGACATGAAAATCTTTGGCACCCTCTTTAAACATGCAAACCATTTCAAGATGGCAGTCTAACCGCATAGCATGACTTGCATACTTCATGAACCCAAGGTGAAATATTTTGGCATGCCGCCTTTCCCTTGTACCAAGTATGAATCTTTTAATAAGGCTACTTTTTTCAAAACCTCTAAAAGCATACTGTAAACATATCTTGCTATAAGGCCTTTCAACACAATCCCAACAGACTTTTGACCCTAAATATCTGACCACTCAAATACCACTGCAAAGGTAAACATACCAGCATTACATTTCAGATTTGACTTTATGGGATTTTATATCGCAGATAAGTATATCTGGCTCTTATATCGCAGGTAGATTTCTAAGTACTTTACAATTCCTTATTTTACTTCATCTGTATGTATTCTTATAATTATTTTAAGTCATAATATATGTGTATGGGATTATAATATCCAACATGTTTGAAAATGTATTTATATTTAAATCAATCCAGGTCAATCTATACATAACCCAGACACATGTACAGTACCCCACATACTCACCCACACAACCCCACCCACACATGTACACATCACACACACACACACATATGTACAAAACCCAACCACTTTTACACATGCAGACGTGCACATTCTTATACACACATACTCCGTCACACACTCAAACACCTCACTCACACACACACACAGCCCCACAATGATGCACACACTCACACGACCCCATACACACACAGTCAGAAAACCACACATATACATATTCACATAACCCCATACACAGACACATTCACACACACACACAATCCAACAAAATCAAACTCACACACATCCACCCATAGAACCCCATACAAACACACTAACACACATACAGCCCAACACACACACAAACACACACACCAAAATGCATATACCCCAGAGGCGCAACTAGAGCCAAATTTCGGGGGGCTACTAAAAATTTCTGGGGGCTGACTCTTCCAGCAATAAGCTGAGTGGAGATGCAGGGTCTCTAAGAAGGGGTGAAAAACAACAATGCCTCGTTAAACACGTAAATGGTCTTTTAAAGACCTGTGAAGTGCTCGGGTGCGGCTGTGTGTGCCCGGGAAGCCGTCTCATCCCGGGCTGCCACAGACGACGGGGGGGCTGAAGCCCTTTGAGCCCAATGGGCGTTGCGCACCTGATATACACACTCTGACAGCCCCCAGCACTAGTACCCATACATAGTAACACAGCCTCCTAGAAACACAGAGACACATCGACAGAACCCTACCCACACACAGACATAAACACACACACACATGAAGACTGCCTTTAGCATGGGGTTGGCTACCTGTGAGGAATGGGGGTGGGCCAAGGGCCTGGTAGGCTTCACATATGGTAATAAAATATCAATTTACATTTAAAAGAAACCTAGAAATTCCCTGAAAAATCAAAGGGCAAATAATGTTATAGTTAGGTGAAAATTTCAGTGACAATGCAATCTTTTAAACTAAAAAAACACTGAAATTCCCAGCTATCTCAAAATACTATCGCTCATGCCCTAAAGTAACTATAACTTGCTCCCTCATCATGCACTGCCAATTACCCCACATATTACATCACTCGTGACATCTTCTATGACATCATTGATAATATCACTGCAACATTTGAAATGAAATTATTAATGGGAATGCTGGGCATGGATGGGTATGCAAGTTATGATTACCTTAGGGCACGAATTATAGTTACTACACTGTAAAGGCCCATGCGATGTAATATCTTCGATGTAATGATGCCCGAGATAAAATACTGACAAGTAATGACTTACAACCACTGCAATACCTATCGGAGGCCACAATGGAGAGAGATTCTCTCAGAACCACAGCTTAGTTAAAATGCAGCTGCAACTCTACCAGGATTTTGAATCACAACTTTCTATAGACGCAAATGAAGTGATGACTCTAATAGAATTGCATAACATAGGAATGGGCAAAATGGATATGAAACACACATAAATGTGTGGGATATACCTGGTTGTGAACATTGTGCTTTACGTGTGCAGATCACTCCAAAAGCATAACTGAAAAGTGTAAGTGAGCATCCAAAGGACAGATAGTTGGCACTCTTAAATCACCATATTGTGACATTCTAAATGGGAATGTATAGTAAGTATTTTTTATACCAGTAGAAGGTAAGTACTTTATTAAGCAGAGCTCACATGCCATGAGGTTAGCACAGCTGTCAGGAAATATCAGCATTTGAAAACAACTGAATTCCATGAAATGTTCATACTTATATACAAGTAAAAATGGCGTGTTGTGCACTTAAATGTGAAAGAAAGGAAAGGTATATGCATTTACACATAACTATTTTACAAAACACTATAAACCCAATACTACAGATGATAAAGTAGGGGTCAATGTCAGGCAAGGAAAATTCGGCTTAGAGCCTCTGATGAGTAAAATCCGTAAACTCATTTTCTGTTTTATTATCATGAATATTTACACCCGGTATAAAACGGGAAATTAGCTGGAGACTCTGGATGAAATACTTTTGCGCCAATATTTCTTGCGGAGGAAAACTTCATTCATTGTTGAGCATTTTTATAAGTAAAGGAATAAGAAGCAAGTGCGTACGAAACAAGTTGCTCCGTCGGGACTTGTAAGCATGCCTCTTAGTAAAATACTCACATTTTGTTGTAGTTCACTGCCATTTCCATGAGTGTTATGTTTCGTGCAGAATTGCCACATGGTGCAGTCTATCGCCCCATTGCTTCATTTATGGATCGTTACATAGAAACAGTGTATGCCATAATCTTTTCAATGTGAATTCACAATATATTGAAACATATGGTTACAACTGCTACGAAGCACTTTAAGTTGGACTGCAACTCTCTTTTGAAGTAATAGAAAACAATACTGGAGAAAGAAGGCTACCTGTCAAGTGGTCACTGGGTAGCTCGAGAGATTTAATGCTGTCCAGCAAATAAACACTCTGGGGCATATTTACGTTCCCTGGCGCATCCCTGCATATCAGCAGGGATGCGCCAGGGGAAATGCGTCACGCAAGTTTATCCTTGCGCCACGTCCGATGCGGCGCATCGTGGCGCAAGGATAAGCAGATGCGTGACGCATCTGCCGGCGGAAGGTTGGTGCGGTGCTGAAGTTGTGTCGCAAGCGCGACGCAACTCCAGCACTGTTCCAACCTTCCCTATCCCTAACATGGTGCGTCAATCCTTACGCCTGCTTGAAGCAGGCGTAAGGATTTGACGCACTAGCTGCCGAGAAAGTGACTGCGTGAAATCTTGTAGATTTCACTACGTCACTTTTCCGAGGCGTACCTGCGACGGAACGCCCCCCCCTGCGCTGGTACGCCCACGTGAAACCTGACGCAGGTTTCATGTGGCGCAGGGGTTTACTACGTGACGCATCTCCCTAGATGCGTCACGTTGTAAATATAGCGCAACGCGGCGCATGGTTTGCGTCGCCGCTGCGTCACATGCGTGACGCAACAGCGGCGCAAAAGTGGCGCAAGGGGCTTGTAAATATGCCCCTCTGTTTATCGGTCCGTTAAACTTTGTCTTAAGCTTTTTCCAGAAGAGCGATATTCCTTTTCTAAACTCCTGCTTGAACTATTTCTTAAAACAATGGTGGGAAGTAATGTGCTTTTCCTGTGACGTTAATGTTAAACCCCGCGCAGCGCACAGTAAAGCACATTACGTAACTTAATGTATGAGGGCTCGTGAGCGGCTCCATTGTTTCCTTGGTTACTAGCTTCATCGAAGGCATGGCTGCTGGCTGGATAAGCGCGCAGAAGAGTGCGAGACGTTTGGTCTGGTTTTTCAATATCTTTACCAATTAAAGAGCATTACAATTAATGCTAGGGCGTGTTTGCGTTCCAGCAGTGCCTCAAACTGTAAAATAAAACGAGATACGGTGAGCAGGATGTGACATGCGCGTGCAGCAGGCCTGGGGATTAGAGCTGTCAGGGAGATAGGGGGAGGGGAGGAGATCTGCCCATGGATGAGAGCTGACAGCCACAACATGGCAAAGACGCACTTTGAGTGATAGTGTACAGGGCAGCCTGCTAGATCAGCTAACGTGCAGTAATGGAAGAGATGAGGGTGGTACAGAGCCAGCCACCCTTAACACGTACCAGGCAAGTAACGAGTTTAAGTATCCTCCCTATACACGCAAACACATCCTACGAACAGTATGAACACTCAGTTATATTATAGGAATGCGCAATCGGCGCAACCCACGGGAATCACCGTGTGATGCATCTCTTGGAAGCAAGCAGAGAAACGTAATCTGGTTTCAAGAATTGCGTTTCTCTGCCCATCCGCTACGTGCTCCTCGATATTCAAATCAGAAGGCGCAAACTGTTGACAAGCTAGGGTGGTCAACAGTGTTGCATTGTCTCGCAAATAATAAGGCTTTCATTTCAGTAGCACACGTGTGTGCGCAGCGCGTTCTCACCCGTGGCACCCCTCACCCTTCCCATACGGCAGCCTGGTATAGCCAGACGGCCTCTTCTGCCATGCTCCAGGCCGCCCTGTCTATGGACACGTACAGTACCTTGCGTAGCCAAGCTCCACGTCCACAGCCGGGCCAGGTTTCCTCCAGGGGATGGAGATTCCACTGGCTGTGTGCGCCTTGAACTTGACAGGCCACCGGGGCTGCTGCTGCTCGGCTCCCGGGCGCCTACTAGCTGTGGCTGAGAAGGGGCGGGCAGCGCAGGGCTCCTCCCTCCCCTCCTCCTGCTCGGGCTGCCCAGACAGGAGAAGGAAGGGTGCCCCGAGCCAACACATACTGATCTGTGCTGTGGCGGAGTCGCAGTAGATTCAGCCGCCCTGCCGTACATTACTGAACTGTCAAAGACAGCGAGCTGTATACAGTAGCTATCCCAGCAACTAGATCGCTAAACGCAGCTTAATTTCTGAAAAAGAAATGCCCCCTTTCATAATTTACACACGATTACGTTCATGCATACAAAAGGCGCATTTTTGCTTCATCTGATCATGGTACAGTCCATTCCAGCTTTGTGTTTAAGCCCCGGAGTGTGCACTGGTTTACATCAGTGTCTATTCTTTTGTTTGGGATCGAATTCAGAGCTGCACCTTTTCATCATTGCAAAAAATGGACCGCCAACCCCCCTACACCCTTGATCACCGTTGGACGCTCTGCACGTAACCGAGCTGTCTCTCTGCCTGTAGTATAGTGTAAAGGTAATGGAACATTTTGGCTGGAAATGAAGCAACAACGGCCCTGATCACACCCCACTTATCTCACTCTGTCCTTTGCTGCCTCGCATTTCACATCATGCGCAGCAACAATGTGCACTTCTTTGCTGCATTTCGGTATAGCTCTGAGTCTGATTAGTACATAGCAAGCTATGCCAGCGCATGCCCCCGTTGTCTCTTCCATAACGGCTTTTGCCTTTGTAGTTTCCAGTTTCCTGCAACAATACCTGTTGCAGCTGCAGTAGGCGCAGTAACAACTACTGACCAAAGGGGTCTCGCTCACTTAATGGATAGAATAGTCAACGAGTGGCAGTGGCACAGATCAGATCTGCAGACTTTAGATATATTATTGGACACAGTACATCATAGAATGTAATCCCGGTGGGCATGAGAAATGTTCAGTAACCCCACAGGTAATTTACTTCGAAAATTGCCCCAAAAAAAGAAAAAACACTCCTGACTTGCAGATCTAGTCGATTTTTTGGCACAACTCGAGAAACGAAATTTAAAGTAGGCAGGGGCGTAAGTATAAATAGTGCAGCAGGTGCTGTTGCACAGGGTGTGAGTGTCTCTCTACTCCAAATATGGTTGCATGTTACTATTAAACTGGTGGAATAGGGACCCATTTTTCCCAATTGCATTACAGCCAACGGAACCCTTGCCACTCCACTGGCATCATTAAGAATAACAAAGGCTGTTTTGGTATTTTCTGGCCCAGGTTTCATTACAAAGGATTTACTGAGGTTCGTTTTAAGATCTAAGTCATTCAAAAAGAAAATAAAGGCATCCAGGAGTATTTGAAGGCTGTTACCGGTTCTAGCGATCAGGACCACATCGTCCACATATAGCAGGACCAGGAGTTTCCCAACTACAGCAAATATCTCCTGTTGGAAAGTGGATTATCAGTAGTGGTAAATATGCATCTACCACTAACACAATAGAGGGCTCAGAATTGGTTTTAGAAAATTAATCCCATGCTCAACCCTTGGTAGCTTGGCTGCGAGCAGGCAGGCTTAACTTCAAAGACAAGTATGTAAAGCATTTAAAAACACCAATTCACTAAATAATTAAGAAACAACTCACAATAAAAATCCAACACCAATTTATAAAAATAGGAAATATTTGTATCTTTAAAATGACCCCAAAACGAAAAAAATCCAATGTAGAGAACCGGGGATATGAATTTTTTAAAGGTTGAGCGCTATATAGTCTTTAACACAAAAGAGGAGGGGTGAGGGTAACGGAGCACCCTACTCCGGACCCCCAAAAAACACTTTAATACACCAAAAAGAGTAGGGAGTGGTAAAATATATCTATGTGTGGTGGCACGTGTGTCCTAATACTGCCCTCACTCACACAGTTGTGTGACATGCTTCATCATAGGGCTGTTTCAAAACACCCTTTTGGTGTATTAATGAGCACTATATAGCACATATAATCTTATAGCGCCTATTGGGCCATCTGGTCACACTAAACCAGGACAAAGTCAAAGTTTCAGGCCAATCGCGATGGAGCAGCTACCCCTCGCGGTAGGTCTCAGTCAAAGTTTTTACCCTCTGACTTAGAAACTTTTCTGGAGTTTTCCTTTCCGGGGTCCCTCAAAGCTCTCAGCCAGTCCGGGTTCGTTATGGGTTTGCTGGCTTGCCTTGTGACCAGCTCCCAGTCAAACTTATGGAGGTCGAACCTCCAGAGATCTCCAGCAGGATGAACCAGAGATCCAGGCTGGCTCGCGGTTGAAGGTGGGTGACTTTACTCTTGCGGTTGGTCCTGGTCACTTTTTCTACGTTCGGACTTAGAAACGTTTACAGAGCTTTTTCTCCCAAGTTCCCTCAATAGTCTTCACCAGGCCGGATTTGATGAGGGTTTGCCGGCTTGGGTTTCGACCAGCTCCAGGTCAAACTCTGGAAGTCGGACTTCCAGAGCTTTTCACCGGGAAGAACCTGAAGGGCAGGCCAGCTCGCGGTTGAGGGTCGCCGGCTTGGCTAGCCAGATCAAGTCGGTCCACTTATGGAGCTTTTTTCCAAAGTTGCTCCAAACTTCTTCAAACTTCTGGAACTTCTTCCTGAAGTTCCTGTGAGGGTCCCAAAGTGTCCAAAACTTACTCCAAGGGTCTGGAAGCTCCAAGATGGTCCTTGAAAGTTTGGGTCTTCAGTTCCCACAATCCACTTGGACAAATCCCTTACAAATCCACTGGTAGTACTCCAGGCTGGGGATTCATGGTGGTGATGGTCCAGGTGAGCTCTGTTAAACTGTAGCTTGCAGGGAGTCCACTCTTTCATCCTTTCGAAGCAGGTTTGATCCACAGGGCTGTAGTTCCAGATTGTGCAGAAGGCACAGTCAGTCAGAGTGCAGGGCCTGGTTGGTGCAAATCAAATTTCCAGCATGGACCCTTCTTCTTCTGTAGTTTCAAGCAGCAGATTTGAGAGGCACTGCCCCCTCTGATACTTATTCAGTGTTCTCTGGGGTCACACTTGGAGGGCACTCCTGTCCAATGAGGTGCAGGACAACACCCCAGAGCATGACCATTTCCTCCAAAGTGTGGCACATTGGTCTCCTAGAAAGCCCTATTTCCACAAAATTCAATATGGCTGAAGTCCCAGTAGAGAGGCAAGAGCTGACTAAACCAACTTCCAGAAAGGCTCAACTCCATATTCTCCCTCCCCCTGGCATCTGCACATTCCCTCCTTAAGCCTGCCATCTAGCTGGGTTCAAAGAGTAGGGGTGTAAATGAAACTGGCCTCTCCTGCCTGTCTCCTCCTTCTATTGAAGATTATTGTTTATGACCTCCTCTTCCTGGCTCTGGCATTCCTATGTAGCAAAACCCTCTCCTCCCAGAATGGCTCCTTCATTCCAGGGCTACCTATCACCTCATCAAAGCAGCCTGGATTAACTTAACTCTGACCAATCAGGACAGAGCACTGGAAGACTGAATTTTGGCTTACAGACAAGTAAGTCTTATAACTTCTTGTCTGTACATTTAGGATAAATTCAACAATAGCATATTGTTGGATTTATCAACACCATTCTAGTAAGTCCGTGAATTATATATTTATGGTTCTCCTGGTGAGAATATTAGCTAATAACTTCTTGCCATGTAAACCTGTGCGTCTGGGGATCTGCAATGGGGAAAATGAACTGGGCAATTTCTCCAACACCAGGGCTTAGAAAACATCTTTTATAAGGACTCTGCCTATATCTACAGGACCCCTCAGCCCTGGAAAACCTAGGGGAGACTTTTTGGGTTCTGAATATGTCAAAATATTGCAGATCCTCACTCCACAGTGCTCCTAGCCCAAAAGTCGAATTTGGAAAGCACTTTACTACAATGATGAAAGTGAAATGTGCAATTTAACTAAACCCAAGGCATATAAATCTTATTTTATAAGGGTCCTCCTTATAAATACTTGACCCCCCCCACCACTGGGACACCTAGGGGAGACCCAGGGGGTACCTAATATGTCAAAACATTGTAGTTTATTAATTTTTAAGTGAACCAAACACCAACATCGAGAAGGGCACAATTTACATGCTAAAAGCAGTCCTGCAACACAGGGCTGATTTTAAATTGACCTCAGGCCTCGGGAGTGCACACTTTCAAGTGCAGAAAGGGCTGCTGGCCTCTAAACTGCCATGCCCTATTATATACTATGGACTTAAAGGTAGTTTTGATCCCCCTGCCCTATTATGTACTAGGGCCTTATAGGGGAGGTCATGCCAATCATAGGGGTACCCTAACCCATAGTGTAACCTAGTGTATGCAGGTGTTTTCACTGTATTCTAAGTGTGTTCTCAGCACAGCATTGGGCCTGGTTAGACAGAGCCCAGGGGCAGTCAGAGTCAGTTACCACAGGTACCAGTCAGCAAACAAGCATTTGCAATGCAATCGGTCTCACCTTTGGGACCTTATATGTATTTAGCTATGCAGCACATTAGCCTGGGTGATGAAACAGCTACTGTTCTTTAACATGGAGGGAAAGTAAGCACCAAACTGCGTGACACGCCAGGTATGGGAACACATGGAGAGAAATATTGCCTTTCAGCTGGAAATAGTATAGTCCAAAGCTCTGTTTTTAATATAAAATCAGGGCCTTCGGTGGTCAAATCACTGAAAATACAAGATTTGAAAAAAACATTGTCTACGGGTGCTCATGGAAAACAATTTCTATGGACTGGAATCTAGAGGATTCTAAAGTGATTCTGGTATTTTACTGACCTCTGCTGGTCGTTTTCTATCAAGAAAGTTAAATAGAGGCAGTTGCCAGAAAAAAAAAAAAGAAAGTCCCTCAGCAGAAAGCAATTCTGGTATTTTAATGACCTCTACTGGGCGTTTTCTATCAAGACAGTTAAATTGAGGCAGTTGAACAAGCAGAAAGCAATTCTGGTATTTTACTAACCTCTACTGGTTGTTTTCTATTAAGACAGTTAAATAGAGGCAGTTGAACAGAAAAAAAAAGTCCCTAAGCGGAAGCAGACAAGTCCTAGGGCTGATCTCCAGAGCCCACAAAGTACATACACATATAAGTATATACTAAAGTATATACAAGAGGTCTCGAATGCTCGACCTAAAAATGGGGGGTGCCTGGGCACAAAGATAACTTACACAACATCTCCCTACCAGACATTGATGGTTTTCCAGACCATTTATATAAATTAAAAAAGCAGAAGGGGGAACATCACACAATCTGTGGAAAAACAGAAGATGGGACCTGCTCTGGCTTGAACCAAGGAGTGAGAAATAGACTCCATGGGTCAGTTGGTTGACCTTCTGAGTGGCTACAGGGGCACAACAAGCTGCAGGACATTTATTTCTGGAGTGACCAGCCTACAAGTAATAACTGAACCTGGACTGGACACTGCTATTGGCCTCATATAGAGAGATACCTGGCCTGTAGGTGCCCTCCCTGAGGTTCTGGGAACCTTAGAAGAAATCCAGAAAAACCGCTCCCGAAAGTCTGAAATGTTGGGACTTAGAAAATATTTAGACCTCTAAGACCTAAGTGTAAGCTGGATCTTGCGGCAAAGGTGTCCAATTTCGAGAGGACTTCATCAGATACAGACTTGCCCAGCTGGAGGATTCTGATCTTGAAAAAAGATACTATGTCCAGACGTGGAAATCTTGACCTGGTAAAGGCAAGAAAAGTATCCATTTGAGAAGAGGACTTCAGTGAGCACAAAATTAAAATGTTCCCGCTTGGAGATTTTCCAACCAAAATCAACAGCTTTGGTTTGACCTCATCCAACTCCTACCCAACCTTGAGAGGTCTTCACAGGATAAAGCTTGCAACCATGCCCTGCTGGAGGATTTCAACCTTGATTTAAAAGGCTAAGGGCATGATTCTGAGATTGGCAGTCTGCCCGTTGGACTGCCACTGCGGCGGTATCCTGAAAGCCGAATTCTGAGTACACTGTCGGGCTGGCAGTGTTGTGTCGGTGGTGCCATGGAGGTGGCATGCTTCGGCTCATAGAGAGCCTCAAGCATATGCTGCCACTGTGGCAGCGTCGCTTGCAAGTCGATGCACTGTCTACCATCCACCATGTTGTGAATGGCACACAGTGCATGCACGACAGGGCAAGCAGAGGGGAATATAACATGTGCCCCCATGCACCTTGCCCTGGGGCCCTCTTCCCTGTCTTTCCGTCAACATTTTCATGGCGGGGTCCCGCCATGAAAAGGTCAGCAGTAATGCAGGTCGTCATCTGCACGGCAGTGTCAGCATCGGCACCACCACCAGAGATCACCGCTTTCCCCACCGCTGCCCCATTGGGATCCAGGATCCTGGCAGTCCAACTGCCCTTCTTGTAATTGGGCAGTCGGACCATCACCGATGGGACAGCAGTCTCAAGAACGCCTTATTCGGAATCAGGCCCTAAGTGAGAATATTAAATACTTGACCAGGATGGCCTGCATGGTGTATTGACCTTTGCTCCATCATGGTCTGCATGAAATTGTGCCTAGGTCCGGACCATCCACAAACAGTGACTTCTGATTGGTGCTTTACATTTTCTTGGTGCTTTTTGCCCTAAAATGTAAAAATTCATATCTTTGGTTCCTCTTATTGGATATTCATCGTTTTGTTGTATTCCTTTTAATACATTTTTCTGTAGTTTTAGAAATTGGTTGAGGTATTGTTATTGTGTTGAATTTTGACTTTTTCCATTGGTTTGGTACTGCTAAGTACTTTACACAAGTTAAACTTTTCTACTATTATTGAAATTCGGACTTCAATATTTAGTATGCACACCTTGGCAGCGGTTGCACGTATTCAGCAGTTGCAGCCTCTACATGCTTAGAAAAGTCCTCCATAATGGGAGTGTTGATCCTTGCAGGTCAAAGAGCATGTCAAGGCAGCAGCAAAACAAGTCCCTCAGGTCAAGCTGTAAGGATGCCAGCTAGCATAATGGTGCTTGAGGTAATCAGTGCTTGTTGGGTTTAAAACGTCCCTCGCATGGAAATAGACATGCTGCAACTGTAATCATTTTACGATCCCTGATGGTGATTTTTGTGACGCAGGTGAACACGAATCATGCATGTGTGCCCTGACATAATCCGGTGTCATGGATTGGAGTCTTTTTGGACTAAAAGGGGCTCCCAAAGTGCTACCCTCATGGTGGTTAAAGGTTACTGCCTTTTGTCGGAAGTTAAGCAGCACAGGTGCAGTGATGGCAGCATACCGTGTAGTGATTAGTGGGAGTTAAGAGACCCTTTTACCTATGTCATTGGAGTGAGGCCTCCCAGCTCACTCATTTAAAGTTTCACTGCTGTGTGCTTAACTCACCCTTGTAATACATCACTTTGGTGTGTGGTGCTGTGCAGTGCATGTGGGTTATACATGTGCTGGGTGTATATGCGCCTGTGAATGGTATAATACATTGGAGATGTAGTGCTCTGCAGTGTCGATGTGTTATATGCATGTGCTGGGTACATTTGTGCTTGTGAATGGTACAATACATGGTAGACTCTAGGTTCCATTTAGGAGACCAAGGGCTTACTGGGGGAATATGAAGAAGTAGAGCAGAGGTCTTCAAATTGGGGGATGGGCCCCCTGAGTCGGCCTTATTTGATCCCGGGGGGCAATCTTTAATTTTATTAGAGGAGCAGACAAAGTTAGTTGTTGAAATTGCCTGCAATTGTTTTGTGCATCAATTGCTGAGAAAACGCACTCATGAAAATTGTAAAGGAGGGTGAGCACCCCTACAGACCACGCACGAAACCTCGGCGTTATCCTCAACTCCTCCCTCTCCATGAACCGCCAGATCAACGCCGTCGCCTCCACCAGTTTCAACTGCCTGCGCATCCTCCGCAAGACCTTCAAATGGATCCCCACCGATTGCAGAAGGACCGTCACCCACGCGCTCATAACCAGCAGACTGGATTATGGCAACGCCCTTTACGCCGGAATCAAGAGAACTCTTCTACACAAACTCCAAACCATCCAGAACGCCACAGCCAAACTCGTCCTCGGGACACCGCGTCACGGACACATGACCCAACACCTACGAGACCTTCACTGGCTCCCCGTCGAGAAGAGGATCACCTTCAAACTCCTCACCAACACCTACGAATCCCTCTACAACATCGGACCCAAATACCTCAACGAGAGAGTCTCCTTCCATGTACCCAAGAGGAACCTCCGCTCCGCCGACCTCGCTCTGGCAGAAGTCCCCCGCATCCGCAGAAACAGAGCAAGCGGAAGAGCTTTCTCCCACATCGCAGCCAAGACCTGGAACGAGCTCCCGGTGAACATCAGACACTCCCCCACCCTGCACATGTTCAGGAAGGACCTCAAGACCTGGCTCTTCGACTGATCCGAAGCTGCTCGCCCCCTCCCCCTAGCGCCTTGAGACCCTCACGGGTGAGTAGTGCCCTATATAAAACCCCTGATTGATTGATTGATTGAGCTGCTGCAAGGAGTGAGATTGATATCACAGTGTGCTCTGCTGGCATTGGTCGGTTGGTGTAGAGCCGAGCTGGTATTGGTTGAATACGTCATAGAGAGCCACAATGGTACTGGTTGTGA
Source organism: Calotriton arnoldi (assembly GCA_963921515.1). Lineage (NCBI taxonomy): Eukaryota > Metazoa > Chordata > Amphibia > Caudata > Salamandridae > Calotriton > Calotriton arnoldi. The sequence continues at coordinate 756,250 of CAWUFW010004508.1, read as the reverse complement.
TCGTCGAACAGAGAATTGTGGGAGAAAAATCATTTCCTAGATTAAACACAAAGTCATTTGTTAATTTTGCATTTTTGATCGAAAAATGAAATTCTTTAAAGCACTACAAGGTTTAATGAGGGGACATGTGATTGTACATGTTAGAAAGAGGAAGAGGCACCACCCGAAGGTACGCCAGGACATAGTATGGCAATAGACGTGGGTCTTCACATATGTATTTGGCTCACACAATGGCATAAGATCACCGAGAAAGATGGTCCTTTGACATTTCCTCGTTATGGCACATTTCATTTGAGAATTATTGAGAATTTAAAGAGGACGTTATATGACATGAAACAACCTCCTAGACCTACGCAATATGAGGCACCAAATGCCTGGGAAAAATACAGCTCATCTTAGGCAGAGAGAGAGATTTCAATGAAGGGTCAAGAAAGTCATATAGACTTGGGTGGATGCTAGATGGGATGCAGAATAGAAAACATGGGGAAGTGACATGATTGAGAGATCTATATTATACCCTTCATTAGCGAGTGAGGAAGAGGGGAAAGGAAAACGCAAGGATAATAAAAAGAAAAAAAAGACCAATGAGACAGAAAACATAGCTGAAGACAGTAATAGCGATTGAATTGAGGAATTTATCATTGAATAATTGCTAAACTGTCCACCCCATGCAATGTGACCCAAAGCGAAGGAGTGAGTAATGTACCTTTTGGTAAGACTCTTGATGTGTCTACGGCGCCAGTAAATATAAATTCTAAATAAATGGGAGAGAATTCATGAATCAAACACAAGGAGATGATGGACGGAGCGCTGAAACTTTTCAGACATTCACCCCCAGTCAGAGATCTGGGTTGAATCCATCATCATTCTTTAGCTCACTTCGCCACCTCAGTTCAGACCCAGCTATATGCAAATCAGTCTTGATCCTGTGCCTCATGGGAACAGTCCAGCCGGAACTGCCAAGCCAGGTCTTCCCCGAACCGGAAACAAGCATCCTGGGACCGGTTTCTGGGTAACACCCTTCATCAGCCAGGCTAGCTTGAATCCAGTGGGAAAGTGAGCAAGGGACCTACGTCTGGGCATACCCTGCCAACTTAGGGCGAACAAAGCAAACACAAGGAGATGATGGACGGAGCGCTGAAACTTTTCAGACACTCATCCCCAGTCACAGATCTGGGTTGAATCCATCATCATTCTTTAGCTCACTTCGCCACCTCAGTTCAGACCCAGCTATATGCAAATCAGTCTTGACCCTGTGCCTCATGGGAACAGTCCAGTTCGAACTGCCATGCCAGGTCTTCCCTGAACCGGAAACAAGCATCCTGGGACCGGTTTCTGGGTAACACCCTTCATCAGCCAGGCTAGCTTGAATCCAGTGGCAAAGTGAGCAAGGGACCCACATCTGGACATACCCTGCCAACTTAGGGCGAACAAAGCAAACACAAGGAGATGATGGACGGAGCGCTGAAACTTTTCAGACACTCACCCCCAGTCACAGATCTAGGTTGAATCCATCATCATTCTTTAGCTCACTTCACCACCTCAGTTCAGACCCAGCTATATGCAAATCAGTCTTGACCCTGTACCTCATGGGAACAGTCCAGCCCGAACTGCCAAGCCAGGTCTTCCCCGAACGGGAAACAAGCATCCTGGGACCGGTTTCTGGGTAACACCCTTCATCAGCCAGGCTAACTTGAATTCAGTGGCAAAGTGAGCAAGTAACCCATATCTGGGCATACCCTGCCAATTTATGGCGAACAAAGCAAACACAAGGAAATGATGGACGGAGCGCTGAAACTTTTCAGACACTCACCCCCAGTCGCAGATCTGGGTTGAATCCATCATCATTCTTTAGCACACTTCGCCACCTCAGTTCAGATCCAGCTATATGCAAATCAGTCTTGACCCTGTGCCTCATGGGAACAGTCCAGCCCGAACAGCCAGGCCAGGTCTTCCCCGAACTGGAAACAAGCATCCTGGGACCTGTTTCTGGGTAACACCCTTCATCAGCCAGGCTAGCTTGAATCCAGTGGCAAAGTAAGCAAGGGACCCATGTCTGGGCATACCCTGCCAACTTAGGGCAAACAAAGCAAACACAAGAAGATGATGGACGGAGTGCTGAAACTTTTCAGACACTCATCCCCAGTCACAGATCTGGGTTAAATCCATCATCATTCTTTAGCTCACTTCGCCACCTCAGTTCAGACCCAGCTATATGCAAATCAGTCTTGACCCTGTGCCTTATGGGAACAGTCCAGCCTGAACTGCTAAGCCAGGTCTTCCCCGAACCGGAAACAAGCATCCTGGGACCAGTTTCTGGGTAACACCCTTCATCATCGAGGCTAGCTTGAATCCAGTGGCAAAGTGAGCAAGGGACTCACGTCTGGGCATACCCTGCCAACTTAGGGCGAACAAAGCAAACACAAGTAGATGATGGACGGAGCGCTGAAACTTTTCAGACACTCACCCCCAGTCACAGATCTGGGTTGAATCCATCATCATTCTTTAGCTCACTTCACCACCTCAGTTCAGAACCAGATATAAGCAAATCAGTCTTGACCCTGTGCCTCATGGGAAAAGTCCAGCCCGAACTGCCAAGCCAGGTCTTCCCCGATCCGGAAACAAGCATCCTGGGACCTGTTTCTGGGTAACACCCTTCATCAGCCAGGCTAGCTTGAATCCAGTGTCAAAGTGAGCAAGGGACCCACAAATGGGCATACCCTGCCAACTTAGGGCGAACAAAGCAAACACAAGGAGATGATGGACGGAACGCTGAAACTTTTCAGACACTCACCCCCAGTCACAGATCTGGGTGGAATCCATCATCATTCTTTAGCTCACTTTGCCACCTCAGTTCAGACACAGCTATATGCAAATCAGTCTTGACCCTGTGCCTCATGGGAACAGTCCAGCCCGAACTGCCATGCCAGGTCTTCCCCGAACCGGAAACAAGCATCCTGGGACCGGTTTCTGGGTAACACCCTTCATTAGCCAGGCTAGCTTGAATCCAGTGGCAAAGTAAGCAAGGGACCCACGTCTGGGCATGTTGGGGTTTGTAGAGCGCAACCGTCATGATTGCCCTCCAGTGTTAAGTTGTAAAGATTTGTATGACCTTGTTAAACACAGCAAGGTAAGCTTGACCAAGCTGTGTTTGACTGGTCAGGTTTACTCTGTGGTAACACCATCCTTATGCTCAGCATTGCTTTGTATCTGGTCATGATGCCCTTCTTGTAAGCCCATGGTAAAATGTTTACGTTTTCGAATTTTGCTGCTATTTGTATTTGTATTTGCCTGTGCGTTATTATTGTTCCCGTGAGACTGTCACTGACTCAAACAACCAGGAACAGGCGCGCTGCCTTGTGAGCACGTTGCTTTCCTTTTACGCTGCTAGACGCGTGTCTGGCAACGTGCAGAGAAACCCCACCCTTCTGCAGCTATAAAAGACTGCCACCCCGCTTACGCATGCTTGTGTTCGTTTACCGCTATCCAGCATCTCCACTTACCTGGAATCTCCCGACGACGCTTCACGCCTCCAGGCTCCTCTCCAACTTCCGGTTCTTCTTCCGGCTTGCGTTGCTCCCCTCCACCTTGGCGAAGTCAGATCCTGGTCCGTCCCCCGTCAATCTTCCGGCGCTCGCTTCCTGTTCCCGATTCTTCACCCGACCTGCAAAAAGAGACAAAGAAAGAAGAAACAGAATCAACAAACAAAGTAAGAACGTTCCGCTTGCGGAGCGCGCTCGCATGCATGCATAAAGACAAATGAAACGTAATCAGAGAAAGGAGATACTTATCTCAAAAACAGTTTGGCTGAAGTAAGCCTTCTTGCCGCGATCTTCCCGTTAAGACCTAAGACACACAAAAGAGAAAAGACAACGCAAGGGTTACAACAGAGTTACCGAAAGAAGGCTCTGTGACTCAATCATTGCGATAACAATTACGCTCATTTTATGTTTTATTTGGGGCAATTGTAAAGCGTCAAAAGACACCTGATGTTGTAAGTGATTCAAATGACTAGGTGTACATTAAGTAAGATGTGATGTGAAACGTGAGAACTGATGTGTTTATATTTATTGCAGAAAAGAGACAGAGAAAGAGACAAGCATTTTAACTTCATCTCTGAATAATAAGGATAATGCTAAGGTATTAACAGAGCAAAGAATAGTGTCAATGTTAGATACATGTGAAGGACAGCCTTAGGAGTGAATAGTGTGGCACTCATCATTGTTTATTGTTTTATAGGCTTTGGACCGCGACAGAGTTAGCCGTCGGATGTGTCCTTACTGACGTGAAGAGAGTGGCGAGAGTGTCCTTTTATTTATCGTTTTTGGTTCTTTTGTCCCTTTTTTCCCCTTCCCCGAGGACCTAAGAATCCAGGCTGTTAATAGACAAAGGCTTAGGAGGATCTAGGTCTTAGGGGGCATAGGAAAATATCTTCTCATCTCTCATCTGGAACGCCTGGATTTCAGGTGAGTGAAGGTTAACAGAAACACAAGCCTTCACAACATTTAAGTTCTAGTTGAGAGATGGACCCAAACAGAGATCATATAGATGCCCGAGACATGGCGCAAGCCTTATTTGAGGATACCGAAACTGATAGAAATGTTGCAGGATTGTTACAGTCTATGCAGTTAGAAATGCAGAAGCTAAAGCAAGAAAACTTAGAATTGCGACAAGAAGTCATACGTTATAAACCCAGGGATTTGACTTGGTCAAATATGACAGTTCCCCCTTTACTTCATCCTTTGAGACAGGAACCAAACCTAAAACGACAAGTTCCTTTAGGAACACCGAAGAGAGCACGACACCAATACAGGTCACAGTTGCAGTTCCACCTACGGTGCCTTTATCAGCCCCGGAACGGTTTTTGGGTGACAGCGCAAAGTTTAGTATCTTCATTAGCCAATGTCAATTACATTTTATGTGTAAACCTCAGGCTTTTGTGTCGGACGCAGCTAAAGTGGCCTTTGTACTTTCATACCTGGGAGGCACTGCTGCAAACTGGTCAATCCCTTATATAGACAGAAATGATCAGGTGCTATATAATTGGCCGTTGTTTAAACAAACCATGACTAAATTGTTTGCTAAACATACATATGTACAAGCTAGTGACAACGAGCTGTTGAACTTGAAACAATCTGGTAAAGACCTTTTGACGTATTTAACTCATTTCAATCGTCTATTAACAGAGACTCAATGGCCAGAAGAGAAGCGCATATCTCTGTTTTATCGTGGATTACGCGATGAGTTAAAAGACGCCTTAGCCCACATAGTGGACCTTCCAGATGAATATTCCGAGTTTGTTGATTTGGTGGTTAAATTAGACCACAGGCTGAATGAAAGAAAAGGTGACAAGATCAGAGTTGAACATAGGTTAACATGGCTAAAGTCAGAAAAGAAAGAGACCGAAGTAAAACAAACCGAGTCAGAACCCATGCAGATAGGTACTATTAAGGGGCCACTTACTCCAGAAGAAAAAGAACGTCGTAGAAAATTAAACCTGTGCCTCTATTGTGGACGGTCCGGTCACTTTGCAAAGGAATGTCCTACTAAACCAAAAGCTCCTAAAAAGGTTAGCATAGTAGCAAAGAACCCTTCGGAGCAGGAAAACTAGGTAACTCGTCAAGGAAGGAGATCACTTGTACGAGGCAGCATCAGACTAAGATCTCCCAATCTCGACTCAAGTTTGTACCCAGAATACCAAAACATTTTATAATTCAAGTCATTTTAATACTCAATGCCCAAGTCAGACATACTGTGTCAGTCTTATTGGATTCAGGAGCAACCGGAAATTTTGTGGATAATCAACTAGCTCAGAAGCTTCAGATGCCCGTTAGACTGAAACAACAACCAGAACCGGTTTGTGCTGTAGATGGCACTGCCCTGTCTTCAGGAGAAATAACCCATCAAACAGAGCCTATGGTCATGGTTTGTCAAAACGGACATACGGAGTCCATTAGTTTTGATTTGATTGATACCCCTGCTTTTGGGGTTATATTAGGAGTTCCTTGGCTTATCACACATAATCCATTCATAAATTGGGAGACTAGGACAGTAACCCTAAATTCTCTATTTTGCAAGGCCCAATGCTACCAAGTAGCCCATCAAGAATTCGAAACAATTGTTCATTGTGCGAATTCGTTAGTCACCACAAATCTCATTCCACCCGAGTATCAGGAATTTGCAGATGTATTTGACCCTATCAAGGCCACTGCTCTGCCCCCTCACAGACCATATGATTGTCGCATAGACTTGATACCAGGAGCGCCCCTACCCAACAGCAGAGTGTATGCGCTTTCTGAGGAAGAAACAAAATACCTAAGATCTTATTTGGATGAACTTCTGGATTTAGGTTTCATCCGTCATTCTACGTCCCCGGTCTCGTCGCCTTTATTTTTTATCCCGAAGCGAGATGGTGGCTTGAGAGCTTGTCTCGATTATCGCGGATTGAATAAGATCACTATAAAGAATAAATATCCTTTACCGTTAATACCTGTATTGTTAGATCAGTTGAGAGATTCAACAATCTATACCAAGTTGGACTTGCGAGGGGCATATCATCTTGTACGAGTAAAGGAGCATGACGAGTGGAAGACGGCATTCAGAACTAAATTTGGATTGTATGAGTACACCGTCATGCCCTTTGGCCTGTGCAATGCCCCCGCGGCATTTCAGTTTTTTATTAACGAAGTGCTAAACGAATTTCTGGACATAAGCGTGATCGTATATATTGACGACATCTTAATTTATTCTAAGAATGAAGCAGAACATACACAGCAAGTTAAGGCCGTATTAGCTAAATTACAAGACAACCACCTTTTTGTAAAACTTGAGAAATGTGTTTTTAACACAAGACAGGTGGAATTCCTTGGTTATTGTCTCTCGCCTGCTGGTATTATGATGGACAAAAGAAAGGTGAGTGCTATTCTGGACTGGCCAGAACCCTCTTCTGTGAAAGAGGTTCAAAGAGTTTTGGGTTTTGCCAATTTCTATAGACGCTTCATCCCTCAATTTGCGGAAACAGTGGTTCCCATCACAAGACTGTTAAAGAAAGGACAGTCATTCGACTGGTCTAAAGAGGCCTCCCAGGCCTTTCAAACCTTAAAAGAAAAATTTACGTCAGCACCGGTGCTCCGACATCCTAATCCAGATTTGCCATTCTTTGTTGAAGCTGACGCTTCACAGGTAGCTGTGGGGGGTTCTCTCCCAAAGAGACGAACAGGATGGTCAGTTGCATCCTGTGGCCTTTTATTCAAAGAAGATGCTTCCAGCAGAGCAAAATTACACAGTCATGGAAAGAGAATTGTTGGCAATCAAGTTAGTGTTTACTGAATGGCGTCATCATTTGATGGGAGCCAAATTCCCGGTGACAATTTTTAGCGATCATAAGAACTTGCAATTTTTCAGTTCAGTAAAAGCTCTCACTCCCCGACAGATGCGTTGGTTGAATTTCTTTAGCTCCTTTGATTTTGTAATCACATTCAGACCAGGTACCAAACAAGTATTATCGGATCTGTTGTCTAGGTATGGGCACACAATTGAGTCTAGAAAGGAAGCAGATAATCCCTCCATTATTCCACCACAAAAGATTGTAGCACCCTTGAGTTCCCCTGATTTTATGACTCAACTTAGACAATTACATTTAAAAGAACAGGTGAAAGAATGGTTGCACGACTCGAAGAATTCCCTCCAAGAGGGTCTGCTTTACCATGAAGATTTGTTATATGTACCTAGTTCAGACTTGCAACTAAAGGTTTTGCAGTGGAATCATGAGTCACCTCTTGCTGGTCATCCTGGAGCTCAGAAAACTTTGGACAATTGTCGAAAACACTTTTGGTGGCCTACTCTAGTAAAAGATGTTAAAGAATTTGTTGCAACCTGTCCCATTTGTGCCAGTAATAAATCCTCCCACACCGCTCCTGCTGGTTTACTCCAACCCTTACCTGTTCCCCCCAACCCTGGCACACGATAAGTGTGGATTTTATCACGGGACTTCCGCTGTCAAATGGTCACAACACAATTTTGGTGGTGGTGGATTATTTGTCCAAAATGGCCCATTTTGTTCCCTTATCAAAACTCCCCTCTGCAATGGAGTTTAGTCACATCTTTCTATCGCAAATTGTGAGATTACATGGCTTGCCAAATAAGATTGTTTCGGACAGAGGTAGTCAATTCGTGTCCAAATTCTGGAAACACTTTTGTGAGTTATTAAAGGTAAAGGTAGCTCTGTCCACAGCTTATCATCCAGAAACTGATGGTCAGACGGAAAGGGCGAACCAGACCTTATTACAAACCCTACGTTGCCTAATGGCGGAATTCACTAGTCACTGGGACAAAGCTTTAGCTTTAGCTGAATTCTGTTACAACAATAGTGTTCATGTGTCTACTCAATGTTCCCCATTCTACTTTTTACAAGGTTTTCATCCCAAATCACTACCTCTGTCTGTAGAACGGTCTTGTTTACCAGCCGTTACGGATCGATTACACGATTTATTAGACATACAGGCGAGAGCAGTGAAACATTTAACCAAGTACAAGGAACGAATGAAAGCTCAAGCTGATAAACATAGAGTTCCAGCCCCTAATTTTAAGGTTGGAGACAAGGTGTGGTTGTCCACCAGGAATCTACTATTGGCAGGACCTAGGAAACTGCAGCCAAAGTATATTGGGCCTTTTAGCATCATTCAGGTATTGACCCCCGTATCGGTAAAACTACTCTTACCCCCCGAGTATTCGGTGCACCCTACCTTTCATGTTTCATTATTAAAACCTTATAATCCGCTCACTAGACAAGACCCCCTCCTCCTCCTGTAGTTATCGATGGGCATTTGGAGTATGAAGTTCAAAAGATACTAGATGCAAAACGACTGCAAGGGAAGTTACATTACTTGGTTGCTTGGAAGGGTTATCCAGTAGAGGAAAACTCTTGGGAACCAGCTTCGGCAGTGCACGCTTCTCGGTTGATTAGAGCCTTTTACCTCAGAAACCCACATAAACCACGACCAGTGGGGAGGCCTTTGAGGGGAGCGACTGTTGGGGTTTGTAGAGCGCAACCGTCATGATTGCCCTCCAGTGTTAAGTTGTAAAGATTTGTATGACCTTGTTAAACACAGCAAGGTAAGCTTGACCAAGCTGTGTTTGACTGGTCAGGTTTACTCTGTGGTAACACCATCCTTATGCTCAGCATTGCTTTGTATCTGGTCATGATGCCCTTCTTGTAAGCCCATGGTAAAATGTTTACGTTTTCGAATTTTGCTGCTATTTGTATTTGTATTTGCCTGTGCGTTATTATTGTTCCCGTGAGACTGTCACTGACTCAAACAACCAGGAACAGGCGCGCTGCCTTGTGAGCACGTTGCTTTCCTTTTACGCTGCTAGACGCGTGTCTGGCAACGTGCAGAGAAACCCCACCCTTCTGCAGCTATAAAAGACTGCCACCCCCGCTTACGCATGCTTGTGTTCGTTTACCGCTATCCAGCATCTCCACTTACCTGGAATCTCCCGACGACGCTTCACGCTCCAGGCTCCTCTCCAACTTCCGGTTCTTCTTCCGGCTTGCGTTGCTCCCCTCCACCTTGGCGAAGTCAGATCCTGGTCCGTCCCCCGTCAATCTTCCGGCGCTCGCTTCCTGTTCCCGATTCTTCACCCGACCTGCAAAAAGAGACAAAGAAAGAAGAAACAGAATCAACAAACAAAGTAAGAACGTTCCGCTTGCGGAGCGCGCTCGCATGCATGCATAAAGACAAATGAAACGTAATCAGAGAAAGGAGATACTTATCTCAAAAACAGTTTGGCTGAAGTAAGCCTTCTTGCCGCGATCTTCCCGTTAAGACCTAAGACACACAAAAGAGAAAAGACAACGCAAGGGTTACAACAGAGTTACCGAAAGAAGGCTCTGTGAATCAATCATTGCGATAACAATTACGCTCATTTTATGTTTTATTTGGGGCAATTGTAAAGCGTCAAAAGACACCTGATGTTGTAAGTGATTCAAATGACTAGGTGTACATTAAGTAAGATGTGATGTGAAACGTGAGAACTGATGTGTTTATATTTATTGCAGAAAAGAGACAGAGAAAGAGACAAGCATTTTAACTTCATCTCTGAATAATAAGGATAATGCTAAGGTATTAACAGAGCAAAGAATAGTGTCAATGTTAGATACATGTGAAGGACAGCCTTAGGAGTGAATAGTGTGGCACTCATCATTGTTTATTGTTTTATAGGCTTTGGACCGCGACAGAGTTAGCCGTCGGATGTGTCCTTACTGACGTGAAGAGAGTGGCGAGAGTGTCCTTTTATTTATCGTTTTGGTTCTTTTGTCCCTTTTTTTCCCTTCCCCCGAGGACCTAAGAATCCAGGCTGTTAATAGACAAAGGCTTAGGAGGATCTAGGTCTTTGGGGGCATAGGAAAATATCTTCTCATCTCTCATCTGGAACGCCTGGATTTCAGGTGAGTGAAGGTTAACAGGGCATACCCTGCCAACTTAGGGCGAACAAAGCAAACACAAGGAGATGATGGACTGAGCGCTGAAACTTTTCAGACACTCACCACCAGTCGCAGATCGGGTTGAACCCATCATCATTCTTTAGCTCACTTCGCCACCTCAGTTCAGACCCAGCTATATGCAAATCAGTCTTGACCCTGTGCCTCATGGCCCTCATCAGCCTGGCTGATGAGGGCTGTTAGCCCGAAACCGGTCCCAGGATGCTTGTTTCCGGTCCAGGGAAGACATGGCTTGGCAGTTCGTGCTGGACTGTTCCCATGAGGCACAGGGTCAAGACTGATTTGCATATAGCTGTGTCTGAACTGGGGTGGCGAAGTGAGCTAAAGAACAATGATGGATTCAACCCAGATCTTTGACTGGGGGTGAGTGTCTGAAAAGTGTCAGAACTCCGTCCATCATCTCCTTGTGTTTGCCAGAGAATTCATGAATGACAGCCCCTTCAAATTCACTTGCTCTCAATGCTCCAGATGGATTGACTGTTTCTGTTACAATTGGTCCCATAGTTCCCTTGTACATACCTGGATTGACAGGAAATTCTACACATACTTTGGCTGTTCTTCCCGGTACAAGGACTTCAGCTAGTGATCCCGTGGGCTCGACAATGAAACCAATTTCTCAAATTTCTATGGTTCCAACAAAAGAAAATACCCCAAGTGCTGTGAGTGCAGATACTACATTAAATCAAACAGGGTTTTTTGCAACTAGGAGGTTTTCCCAAAGATCGCCACCCTTTTTCATGCCAAACACGAAGATGCTTCCAAATGTTAATTATAGAACTCCCAGGACAGAAATTCCTATGGGTACACCAAATTCTGCCATGTCTCTTTTGAACTCACCACCTAATACAAATAGTGGTCCCTTTAACAGAGAGATAATTAAAGCACCAGCAGAACAACTTGATTTTAGTGCCCGAGAATTTGATGATTGGTTCAAGGGTATTAGACACCCAACTGGTAGTGGGAATCCTGGAACGAGTGGAAGGATTACTCAGGTCCCTGAGAGGAAAAAGACAATAGATGTGGCTAAACTGAAAACACAATTAGAAGAAATTATATTTGTAATTCTTGACTTGTCCCAATTAAATGCTTACAGAGATGATAAGCTATTGTTCATGTGTAAAGCTATTACTAGACAAGCAGGACAGGCTCATGAAAGATTACCTGAATGGCTCACAGATATGAAATTGATGTGCAGAAATCTAAAGCCTTACAAAGAAGTTACCGTTTAGGCTTTAATGACAGGTATCTCGCAAACATGAGACCTACAGGAATGAAATTACAGAGCAAGGAATTAATTGCCGGATACATGGGAAGGTAGATGGGCAAAGAAAAAAGAACAGAAGAAAGTTAGGTTAGAACTACCTCTGTCTGGAACATAGAAGGAGGAGGAGGACATACACATGCTTCACATGAGAGAAGTGCCTAGTGGAGGTTATGTCCACATACCTTGGAGCAGGACTGATCATGCATCATTCACAAATGATTTTCCGAAATTGACAGAGAACCCAGTGGAATGGTACAGACAGGTTGATCAGTTTGTGAAAATATCAAAGGTTGTGTGGAATGATTTGAATACCTTATTTGAAATTGTGGGTCCAGTTGACTTGTGGGTTGAATGCACTGTTGCTGTGGATTGGTCCGAGAAGGAGACGATGAGGCATGCTATATCACACGCTCCTTCCCTTAGTGGTATTGAAAAAGTATAATCAGGTGATTAAATTTTTAAAATTGAAAATATCTGATATATTGATTGGGCAAAGAATCAATATATGCTTATTATGAGAGATTACTATAGGCATTTAAGCAGTTTAGAGGACAGAGACTATTGACGCAAAAGACATGGGACATTTTGTGTACAGATTTTTGGATGGATTGAAGCCTGAGGTTAGTTCCATGATTTAACAGCATTGAATGTGCTGACAGAGCAAGCCCATTAATGAAATATTGAGATATTCTAAATACTGCAGCAACGATTTGGAAATGAAACACAAGAAATTGAAGGAAAAATAAATGGTAGCACAACTAAAGGCTGCACAGTAAGGTCAGAATCAGCAGTTTGTTGGGAATGTCCGTCCCATGCAGAGAGTGTATCGACAGGAAGTTCCTATGATGCAAGGTGGAAATTGGATTTCAACGGCAAGGTAGAGATCGTGGTGTCATGATTGATCCGAGTACAGGGATTGATGTGGTGACTTTGAAAACTTAGAATCCCTGCAATGTTTGCGGCAAGTTGGGGCACTGGAAGCGGGAATGTTAATTTAATACTGGTAACATGGCAAATGGGAATCAGGTTCAGAATGGTGGATTTGTGCAATGTCAAAGTAATAATGTGACTCAGACACAGCAAGTACAGAGGGTTCAGAATTACAACGTGCCCCAAGCTCAAGTAATGCAGGTTACACAAGCCCCAATGCCACAACAAAATTCAAATGTTTAAAAATATAACCTGAATCAGGTTTCCAATGTAAAAAGCAATCCTTTTATCAATCAGTGCACGTCTCAACAGCACTCTATGATACAGACAGATGAGGATTACAGCTCGGACCTGTCGCAATGATGAGGCCTGAGAAGGAAGGAGGATTGCGTACTTGGCGCAACCATAGAGGGAGACCAGAGTGGTCCATTCATGGATGGTGAGGCAAATGCTTACCCCATATCATTCCAGATCGACACTGGTGCTACCCGCTCTACTGTGAGAACAGCAGAGGTTCCCAATCTACCTCTTTCGGGAAAAGGAATCTGTTAGACCTGGCATCCTTGGCGTGGGCCTCCCTTCCAATTTTTCGCTATGCCTCCACTGTTGTTGACATGTTTTTGCTGGTTTAGATGCTTTGGGCACTTTGCCACTGCTATTCAGTGCCAAAGTGCAAGTGCTCCCTATGGTAAATTGATGTATGGATTAGTGACTCCATGTTTGGCCTATTTGATTCACTGTCAGACCCTAGTGCAGTGCACTGTTTGTGCCCAGGGCCTGTGAGTCAAATGTTGCTGGTGGGCTTGCAGCACTGGTTGTGCCACCCACAGGAGCAGTTTGTAAAGTGTGTCTCAGGCCTGCCATTGCAGAGCCTGTGTGCAGTCTGGTACTGCCATGTCGACTTGGTAAGTGCACCCACTTACCAGTCCCCAAACCTTCCCTTTTCTGCATGTTAGTCACCCCTAAGGTAGGCCTGCGGGCAGGGTGCATTGTATGTAAGAGGTAGGACATGCCCTGGTGTGTGTGGCATGTCCTGATAGTGAATTACAGCCAATTTCGTTTTTCACTATTGCAAGGCTACCTGTCCCCATAGGCCAGAATGGGCAGTTTGATTATAACATCTTATAATCCTAACTGATCCAGGGAACATGGTAGAAAAACGAATTTAGCATGCCTGACCTCAGAATGATAAAATACATCTTTTAGTGAAGATGGTTTTAACATTCTGTGTTTGAAAATACCACTTTTAGAAAGTAGGTATTTTCTTGCCTAACCAGCCAGCCTGCCTCTGCTAGCTTGTGTATTGTATGTCTGGGTTTGTGAGTGACAGGGGCTGGGGGACTCCAGGAGACAGGGTGAGTCAGCACAGGGCTGAATAGACCTATCTGCATGTAGAGTGGTGGAAGGAGTAGCACCTGGGCCTGATAAGGGCTGTGCCCGCCTTCCACAATGCTGGCTCCACCTCCTGTGGTGCGTCTGATGTCCCTGGCCCACACTGACAAAGGAAGAAGGTGTGCACTGGCAGAATGCACCCAGAACTGGTTTGGACTAGGTACAGGACCCTCTGCCTTCAGAGGACAAATGATTTGCTAGTATAAATATTGGGACCCAGACCTCAAGATTTTAGATCACTTCTGGGAATCAAGAAGAACCTTTGCTGAGGAGAGGAACCAGAGAAACTGAAGGAGGAGACTATCCCTATGCTGTGTGCTGTTTGAGGGATTGGCCTGCAGTGGTTGCCTGATTGCCAAAGAAAGGAGAAAGGAACTTTGTGCCTACTTTCATCATCTTGCAGAAAATCTCCAAGGGCTTGAAGATTGAGCTTGCCTCCTGCTGAAGTCTCAGGGATACAAGACTTCACCAACCAGCTCCCCTGAATTTCCTTGCTGAGAATTTGAAGTGCCTACTGTTGTGTTGGGCCTTCTGAGAGACTGTGTGTCGCTGGGAGCTGGAAGCGCGACTCACGAAGAAGAAGCGTGTCGCCGCAGCAGTAGTTGTCGTCGCATCGCCGAGAAAGTGTGCCGCCGCTGCCGCCAACGCATCACCGAGTCGCAGCACGGCCGTCAGGCATGCACGCATCGCCCCCTTCGTTGTCGCATCAAGAAGAAGATGCCATTTTGTTTCATTGCACCGGGTCGTCATCGCATCAAGGCGCTGCTGGTCGCATCGCCACAGAAGCGCAGTAAGAAACCGACGCATCACCTCCCCACGCGGTGAAGAACCGACGCATCACCTCTTCTCCGGTAAGGAACCGACGCATCACCGTCCCCTACGCAGCAGTAGGGAACCGACGCATCACCTCCCCCAGAGCAAGGAACCGACGCATCACCATTCTTGCGTGTAAGGAACCGACGCATCACCTTCCCTGCAACTCTTTTGTTTGTATCGCATTACGCATCCAAAGGTACATTGAACGTAGAGTGTTGCATTTATCACCTGCATTTGAACTGAACTATTTTCTACCATTGACAGTCATATTTTCCATAGTGTATTGTGGATTTTTGTCGTTTTGGGTCTTGTGTTAAGTCTATATAAAAATACTTATTTTTATAATACAACCTGTGTGGTGTCCATCTGTAGTGTTGTCACTATGTTACTGTATGTGTTCACAAATGCTTTACACACTGCCTCCGAGATAAGCCTACCTGCTCGTGCCAAGCTACCAAGGGGGTGAGCAGGGGTTATTTTAGTAGTGTATCCCCCTTACTCTGACTAGAAGCAGGGGTCCCTATTTGGACAAAGGTCTCTACCTCTGCCAACTAGAGACCCCCAGTTCTAACATTGGTGGTCAGCGGTGGGATTCTGGACTTGCATTTGTGACTCATATACAGTGATTGGTGTACACTACTAGTGAGTGCAGACCAAACGCAACCACTTACATTTTGGTAGATTGTTTTTTCCTGGGATTTCAATTTTTGCCAAGAACTGCCAAGTTTAGTCACCATGAGCAAAACAGCGTCCATGTCATGATAATGCGCATGATAATGCTGAACAAGCAACCGCCCACAACCCCAGCACGTCACATACGGTTTGGCAGTTGAACACCGGGCCATGATTCCCACAATGAAACCCACCCCTGTCCCGTGCAACCAGCACGCCATGGATGTATGTGAATCATGTCAGGTATTATCTGTATCTGTAATGTGCAATGTTATTTTTGTATTTGTATTGTGCAAGGTATTATTTCTGTGTTGTGTTATTTGTTAAACGAATATTGCCATCTGGTTACATTGTATTATTATATACGTTCGGCTTCAAGTAGTATCATTGTGGTGTTATTCACAAGACATTAGGACTGAGCGCTCGTTGCATTCAACATAAAAAAAAGCAACGCATCTTTATTCCCGGTTGCCGGCTAAAAAAAGAATTACGCTGCGCGTTCATTGCGCATGACGTAAAAAAGTCATCTCGGGTGTGGCCATGCTATAAATAGCCACACCCGAAGTCTAGAAGGTGCTTAGCCTTCCATTACAGTTGAGGCAACATCAGCTGAAGAACGCTTACCTGCTCCGACGCGACATCAGAAGGAATCCGGCATCCGATGACATCCGACATCTGTTCAGAACCTCCTCGACTCCGGTACTTCGTTTTGGGAATCCTAGAAAGAAAAAAGAAACATCAACAAGAAGCTAAGTGAAAACAATTTCTTACAATCAGGCGCCCATCGCAAGAAAGATAAGAACATTGCGGAGCGCATTTAAATTTAAAGACACTTTTGGAACATAGTTTAAACAAGAAAGACATTTGAATTCTTGGCATGTTAGCACAAGCGTGCTTATTATAGGATAGTAGAGTGTAGACATTTGTTGCTGTTGTTGTGTACCATTAAATATTTTCAGAAGTGCGTGATGGAAACAAGTAATTGGGGATACTACAAGTAGGTGAAAATTGTACAACGCTGTATAGTGTGATATTCGTGTAATAAGAGTATCAGGCGTTTAAAGGAAATTAAGTAACTTATTATTTGTGTTGTTGACTCGCAGAAGGACTATAGACTACAGAACAACCTACACCACACCTACCAACACCCCAAAAAGAACTGATTGACGCCATCACCAGACTACACGGACGCTACGCCCTTTCCTCAAGATCGCAGGTAGGACCTTTACGTGTAGTATATCCTTATAACCAGTTGCACTTTAGGGAGAGAGGCTTGAGTGTTGTAAAACGTCCCTTAGTGCTCTCATCTTGTTGCCTCGCAGGTCAATAACGAGAAGACGTCAGCATCCAGAATCTGGCCCTCCTCCCTAAACTTTATTGTATAGCCTTAGTGGCAATAACGCATACACAGGTTATAAGGTAGTGTATTGGGAAGTTGGCTCATAGCGTCTCTGCGAAACTTCAAAAAAGCACCACACAGGTAAGAGTGCTTTGTTGCTCTGACAGAAGGCTAAGCCCACGTTTCGCCCAGGCGCTATGAATCAAAGTTCACAGATTTCGTTGCAGGATATAGCCGCAATTTTAGCAGACATTCAATCAGACAATGCCGCACTTCGTAGAGATATCTCAGCTCTGCAAACCTCTATGCAAACTTCTAGTGCTCCTCAATCTACCACTTGGAGTTTCCCGGCTACCCAGAAACCCGTTTTAAGACCACCTACATTTCAGCCTGCTCTGCAGACACTACATAGCAGTTCTCCTGCTTCATCGTCTATGCAGATACAGGTGGTAACACCAGTACCAATCCCTTTAGCGCCCCCAGAAAGATTTTATGGCGATAGTAATAAATATACAATTTTTTTTAATCAATGCCATTTGCATTTCATTGCAAAACTAATGGCTTTTCCGGATGATTCCTCCAAAATCGCTTTTATTTTGTCATATTTAGGAGGGGATGCAGCTTTGTGGTCAGTGTCATTTGTGGAAAGAGACGATCCAATTTTATATGATTTAAGGAGATTTAAACACGCTATGAAAAAGCTTTTTGCTAAACATGTTTTCGTGCAATCAGCAGACCACGAATTGCTGCATTTAAAACAGGGCTCTTCAGATTTATTGCATTACATCTCACAATTCAATAGATTAGTGACAGAAGCTGAGTGGCCAGAAAAGAAGCGTGTTTCTCTTTTTTATAAGGGTCTCAGAGAAGAATTAAAGGACATGGTAACTCAAATTTTGGACCCCCCAGAGGATATAGAAGGCTTAATTGATTTAGTAGTCAAATTGAATCATTGGTTATTAGAGCGTAGAGGTGAGAAAGGTCAAACAGAGCATAAAATGTTTATGTTTAGAGAAAAAACAAATCAAAAAAGTGAACCTGCATCCAAGCTAGACATGGGGGAACCCATGCAAATCGGAACAATCAGAGGGCCTCTTACCAAGGAGGAGAAAGACAAACGTAGGAAATTAAATCAATGTTTGTACTGTGGGAAAACAGGACATTTTGTAAAGGAATGTCCTAATCATCCTAATAAAGATAAAGTTAAACCAGAGAGGTAGCTATAACCCAACCTTCAGAAAACGAATCAACTCGACGAATAAGGAGGTCAGTTTGTCGAGGGAACATACTAGTTTGGCCTCCACAGCCCCTGAAACCTCATATCATCATCTTAGCATCAGGGTAATTTTACAGTCCCTGGAAGATAAGGAGCGGTCATGGTCTGTGGACGCTCTCATTGATTCTGGAGCTACAGGCAATTTTATAGACACCCAAATATTACAAGATTTAGGACTAAAAAAGGTATCGAAGAGTAGACCTGAAATAGTAAGAGCTGTTGACGGTAAGGAATTGACGTCAGGGTTAATACAGCATCATACCAAAATTCTCAACATGACATGTTCCACTAAGCACAGTGAACACATCACCTTTGACATTATTGATGCACCGCAATTCCGCCTTATTTTAGGGGTTCCTTGGTTAGTACAACACAACCCGAAATAGGCTGGACACAAAAAACAATATTGTTTGACTCAACATATTGCCATACAACCTGCCTTCAACATCAGATGTTAGAACATCTCATACAAGGTCATGATTTTCCAAAAGACTCTAAAAGCATATTACTGTTGGAAGGTGTACCCACAGAATATTCTGATTAAGTAGATGTTTTTGATGCAAAGAAAGCAAATACTTTACCACCACACAGGGATTTCGATTGCCGCATTGATTTGGTACCTGGGGCAACCTTGCCATGTATCAGGATTTATGCCCTCACTGAAAAAGAGAATGAACATTTGCGAGAGTACTTAGATGAATATCTTGCCAACGGGTTCATTCGACATTCTAAGTCACCAGTCTCTTCGCCTCTTTTTTTTATACCGAAAAAAGGGGGCGAATTGCGCGCGTGTATTGACTACCGCGCAATAAATAATGTCACGGTGAAGAATAGATACCCTCTCCCATTAATACCTACACTTTTGGATCAAATTAAAGATGCTACCATTTATATGAAACTGGATTTGCGTGGAGCATACCATCTTGTAAGAGTTCGCGAGGGCGATGAATGGAAAACGGCATTTCGTACCAAATTCGGCCTTTATGAGTATCAAGTCATGCCCTTCGGACTCTGCAACGCTCCAGCAGCATTCCGGTTCTTTATAAATGAGGTTTTAAGGGATTTTTTAGATATCTGTTGTGTTGTGTACATCGACGACATACTCATTTATTCTAAAACTACAGCAGATCATGTACAACAAGTACGAGCCATTCTTCACCAGCTTTTAAAAAATTCCTTATACGTGAAATTAGAAAAAAGTATGTTTCATACTACCAAAGTAGAATTCTTAGGTTATGTAATCAGTCCTTCAGGTATTGAAATGGACCCTAAGAAGATTCAAGCTGTACTTACTTGGCCAAGTCCCTCTTCAGTGAAACAAGTCCACAGTTTCTTAGGGTTCGCCAATTTTTATAGGCGATTCATTCATAATTTCTCGCAGATTATAACACCAATTACAAGATTGTTATGCAAGAACACTAAATTTGAATGGAATGACTCAGCTGAGCTAGCATTTAGAGAGTTAAAGCACCAATTTACTTCAGCCCCGATTTTGATGCATCCTGATCCATCTTATCCGTTTATAGTAGAAGCAGATGCCTCACAATTCGCCATAGGAGGTATCTTGTCACAAAGACACAGGGATACGGGTCAGATGCATCCCATAGCATATTATTCAAGAAAGCTATCACCTACAGAACAGAATTACGCCATAGCTGACAGAGAATTATTGGCTATAAAAGCTGTGTTCGAAGAATGGCGACACTACTTGTTAGGTGCTCGGCATCCTGTTACAATTTATACTGATCATCGCAATTTACAAACCTTGCGATCAATAAAAGCCCTTTCTGCTCGCCAACTTCGATGGACTCTCTTTTTTAATGATTATAATTTTATCATCACGTATCGCCCAGGAAAGGAGAATAATAAGGCAGATGCTTTATCCCGCATAGGACTTTATGATGATGAGAACATTACCCAAGAGCCATCACAAACAATTTTGCCATCGCAATGTTTTCAAGTGGGAGCTACCCATAAAGATGTAATAGTAGACATTCAGAAAGAACTACAAACCAAAACGTTGCAAGAATGGCAAGATCAATACCCTTTGCTTCAGTGGAAAGAGGATGTATTGTATATGAATGACCAAATGTTTGTACCATCTACCACGTTGTAAACGCAAGTTATACAATTACATCTTGACACACCTATGTCCGCTCACCCTGGAGTTACCAAAACCTACCAACTAATTAAACGATGTTTCTGGTGGCCTTCCATGTTTAATGATATACAAAATCATGTAGAAACCTGCACAATATGTATTCAGAATAAACCACTACATCAAGCCCCTAGTGGTTTACTGCGTCATTTACCAATACCTCTGCAACCATGGCATACTATAGCTCTTGACTTTATAGTAGAACTACCTAGTACAAAAGACGGTTTCAATACCATTTTAACTGTAGTTGATCACTTCACACGCATGGCACACTTTATACCTCTAACAAAATTACCGACAGCTAAGGAATTGACTCAAATCTATTCAAAAGAAATCATACGACTACATGGGATTCCATCTGTAGTTATTTCGGATAGAGGTTCCCAGTTCATTTCCCATTTTTGGCAACATTTAGGTAAATCACTAAACATGGAAGTTCGTACCTCTTCTAGTTATCATCCTCAGACGGATGGTTTAACGGAACGCACTAATCAGACTATAGAACAATATTTGCGTTGCATGTTATCTGATTGTAATCAAGAATGGTCGGATGTTTTGTGGGTTTTGGAATTTGCGTACAATAACTTAGATCATTGCTCTCTAGATATGTCCCCATTTATCTGTGCACATGGTTATCATCCAAAAAACATTCCTGGGCCAATTAGTGCATCTAAAGTAATACCTTCTGTATGTGATCATATAAACAACTTGGTTTCCATTCAAAGACAAGCTCAATTTCACTTGGCTAAAGCAAAAGAGAGTCAGAAACGACTAACTGATGTACATAGAACCTTGCAACCCCCATATGTTGTAGGAGATAGAGCATGGTTGTCCACGAGACATTTACGTACTAAGAGTAATAAAAAATGTTGTCCCCGGTTTATTGATCCATTTACAGTGGAAAAGATCATAAACCCAGTAAGTGTAAGGCTAACGCTTCCTTCCTGGTACCGTTTTCATCCTGTCTTCCACGTCTCTTTGTTAAAGCCTTTTAATCCCAGACCCCGTATCACATCAGCTCCACCTACAATTGAAATCGATGGTGCATCAGAATTCGAAGTAAAGGCTGTCCTTGATTCCAAACGCACACGAGGCAAGTTGTATTATTTAGTAGATTGGAAGGGATACGGTCCTAAAGAACGATCATGGGAACCTCTTGCTAATCTACAAAATGCCCCGCGTGTGATAAAGAACTTTCATTCCCGTTATCCTGATAAACCAAAACCTATTCCTGTGGTCTTAGGGGGGATTTTGCGAGGAGGGTACTGTCATGATAATGCGCATGATAATGCTGAACAAGCAACTGCCCACAACCCCAGCACGTCACATACGGTTTGGCAGTTGAACACCGGGCCATGATTCCCACAATGAAACCCACCCCTGTCCCGTGCAACCAGCACGCCATGGATGTATGTGAATCATGTCAGGTATTATCTGTATCTGTAATGTGCAATGTTATTTTTGTATTTGTATTGTGCAAGGTATTATTTCTGTGTTGTGTTATTTGTTAAACGAATATTGCCATCTGGTTACATTGTATTATTATATACTTTCGGCTTCAAGTAGTATCATTGTGGTGTTATTCACAAGACATTAGGACTGAGCGCTCGTTGCATTCAACATAAAAAAAAGTAACGCATCTTTATTCCCGGTTGCCGGCTAAAAAAAGAATTACGCTGCGCGTTCATTGCGCATGACGTAAAACAGTCATCTCGGGTGTGGCCATGCTATAAATAGCCACACCCGAAGTCTAGAAGGTGCTTAGCCTTCCATTACAGTTGAGGCAACATCCGCTGAAGAACGCTTACCTGCTCCGACGCGACATCAGAAGGAATCCGGCATCCGATGACATCCGACATCTGTTCAGAACCTCCTCGACTCCGGTACTTCGTTTTGGGAATCCTAGAAAGAAAAAAGAAACATCAACAAGAAGCTAAGTGAAAACAATTTCTTACAATCAGGCGCCTATCGCAAGAAAGATAAGAACATTGCGGAGCGCATTTAAATTTAAAGACACTTTTGGAACATAGTTTAAACAAGAAAGACATTTGAATTCTTGGCATGTTAGCACAAGTATGCTTATTATAGGATAGTAGAGTGTAGACATTATTATAGGATAGTAGAGTGTAGACATTTGTTGCTGTGTACCATTATATATTTTCAGAAGTGCGTGATGGAAACAAGTAATTGGGGATATTACAAGTAAGTGAAAAATGTACAACGCTGAATAGTGTGATATTCGTGTAATAAGAGTATCAGGCGTTTAAAGGAAATTAAGTAACTTATTCTTTGTGTTGTTGACTCGCAGAAGGACTATAGACTACAGAACAACCTACACCACACCTACCAACACCCCAAAAAGAACTGATTGATGCCATCACCAGACTACACGGACGCTACGCCCTTTCCTCAAGATCGCAGGTAGGACCTTTGCGTGTAGTATATCCTTATAACCAGTTGCACTTTAGGGAGAGAGGCTTGAGTGTTGTAAAACGTCCCAATTAGATATCTTAGTGCTCTCATCTTGTTGCCTCGCAGGTCAACAACGAGAAGACGTCAGCGCCCAGAATCCGGCCCTCCTCCCTAAACTTTATCATATAGCCTTAGTGGCAATAACGCAACCACCGGTTATAAGGTAGGGTATTGGGAAGTTGGCTCATAGCGTCTCTGCGAAACTTCAAACAAGCACCACACAGGTAAGAGTGCTTTGTTGCTCTGACAGTCCATCGCATCTGTGGATTTAGATTTTGAAGAAGAGAGGCTGGAAAGTTACACTGTGAAACAGCTGAAACACTTCTGCAGGAAATTTAAAATTGCTATGACCGGTCTCTCCAAGAAGGATGAGTTCCAAAAGGCGCTGAGGGCCTGGGTGGAAGCAAGGAGTACCCCTGAGCATGTGGAAGAGCATGAGGAGGGGGCTGAGGATACAGGAGGGCAGCTAGATGGGCTATTGGGTCCAGGGGGGAGGAAAGCACCTTCCCCATCAGGTAGCAGTGTTTCTTCCAAGGGCCTGTCCCCAGGAGAGCTGGAAGACAGGGAGAGAAGTAGGGTGCATGAAATGGAGCTGACCAAGCTTAAGATCGGTGGGCAGTTAGAGTTGGAGATTAAGAAATTAGCCCTAGAGGAAAAGAGGATGCAAATGGAGCATGAGAGAAGTTTGAGGGAGTTGGAGTTGAAAGCTAGGAGCTTAGAGATTACTCCCTCTGGTGGCAGCACACTATCCATGCCTGTTGAAGCAAGGGTGTATATACCTAAAGATGTGGTGAAAGAGTTTTATAAAAATGATGACATTGGGCAATGGTTTAAAGCCTATGAGGTAGCTATGACCTCACACTGGGTCCCTGAGAAGAATTGGGGAGCGGGGTTGTGGGGGCGGTTCCTTAGTGAGGGGCGGGATACCTTATTAGACTTGCCCTCTGAAGTCCACAATTCTTATGGTCATATGAAAGAAGCATTGATGTCCAGGTATGGGTTGACTCCTGAAATGTATAGGCAGAGGTTCAGGAATTTCAAAAAGTTGGAGGGCAGTACCTGGGTAGAATATGTGACTTTTCTTTGCAGAGCATTGGATGGTTGGGTGAAGGGTAGCAAAGTGAATGATTTTGAAGCGCTCTTTGATTTGATTGCATGGGAGCACTTGTCAGGAAATTGTTTTCCAGAGCTAAGCCAGCACCTTATTGATAGTAGGCTGACTAACCCTAGGAAGCTTGCTGAGGAGGCGGACCGCTGGGTGAGCACCCGGGTCCACAAGGGTCACGTGGGAGACTCCACCAAAGGTGGGCAGGGTCCCCAGCAGAGGAGTGGGGGGGACAAGGGTAAACAAGGGAGAGTTCCAAAAAGGGCCCCAAAGTAATCTCCAGGGGTACCAAGGGAAGGGTTCCCAGCCTCCCCCTGAAAAGAAGCCAGGGGCCCGACAGATAAGCCTGTTCACAGTTGGCCCAAGACTTGCTTTAAGTGTGGTCAAGTGGGCCACTGCTCCAGGGAGACTAGCTGTCCCTTGCATGGAAAATCATCACCCACTGGTGCACCACCCCGGCAGGTAGCTAGTGTAGCCCTGGGGGGGGATGGGTGCCCAAGGTGGGTGGGGTCCCGTAGCAATGTCCTTGGTCTCTTTAGGAGACAGTGAGATGGTCCCCAGGGCCCAACTGCCTGATAACACTAAGAAATACAGGCAGTGGGTGACCATCAATGGCCAAAGGGTGGAGGCTCCGGAGCCAGTGTGACAGCTGTCGGCTGGTGTCTGAAGAGCAGGTGATCCCCAATGTATTCTGCCCAGTACTTGCCGCGGACAACTCGGAGAGCCACTGCAGAGTGGCTCAGGTTCCCTTTGAGTGGGGGGGTCTCAGGTACCTTTCAAGTAGCTGTGAGGCCAGCCATGCCTGTAGATTGTCTGTTGGGCAACGATTTGGAGAGTTCACCTTGGGCAGAGGTGGAGAGAAGGTCTCATCTAGAGATGTTGGGTCTGCCTCAGTGGGCGTGTGCGACCCCTCGGTCTATGGCAGCCAGTAGAGGTGCTCAAGAGGACCTGGAGCCTGAGAGGGTGGCCCAGGTGCCTGCCTTGAAGAGAAGAGGCAGGGGGCGTGGGAAACCGGCCCCCGTAGTTCCCACGGTCCAGGAGGAAGCAGAACCTGAGGGGGATGCTCTGGAACCTACAGGGGAGCAAGTGGCCGAACTGGGGGACCTGCCTTAGCTGACCCATTGGCAGCAAGAAGGAGGACCCTCCAGGGAGGAGTTCTGTGAGGAGCAGAACAAGTGCCCTTCTCTTGTGGGTTTGCGGCAACAGGCCACAAACCAGGCAGCAGGTGATCAGTCTGGATCACATTGGATCTACTGGGAGAATGGTCTCCTGTATATAATTTTTTCATTTATCCCTTGCCTTTTTCTTCCTATTTACGTCTATGTTCTCACAGTTGGTCATCCACGTAGCCAAAACTTTCTTATATGCTTATTTTCTCTATTTTTTGGTTTATTTCTTCAATTTTTTGTCATTTTTCTGATACTGTCTTTAGTATTTTCATTCATTTGTTGGTCTCCTTTATTTGTGTTTTCCTGTTCTGTTTCTTCATATAGATGCATTCATCATGTTACCCCGCCTTAATTGGACAATTGTGTTTTTTGTTCTAAACCCGATTCCCTATACATTTACTAATGTATATGTTTTTTTGACAGGTCCCACTGCCTTCTGTTTGTAATTTTAATCCTTTTTCTACGCCCTGAAGAAGGTGATACCCAAAGAAAGGAATAAGGGTTCCACCGAAACGCGCGTCGGCGCTTTAGAAATAGTCCCTACCATTTCTTTCACTGTATATTTGCTAAACATTTGATGTTATATTGATATCTCTGAATTTCTGTTAAAACATTAATGATTTTCGGTGAGGTGGACTTGATCGCACAATATGTTTTATTTTAGATACATTTGCGATGTATGTGACCTGTGATGATGTTTGAGTTTGTCTGAGTACTAGAATGAATGTAGTTGATAGAGTGCTAGGTGTGCAATGGGACCTAAAAGTCTTTATAGTATTGTTATTATTTACTATTTATATGTTTATGTGAAGAATTTTGATGTATATAAAAAAAACTTTGATATATAAATGCAATAAATTTTGTTATGATCATACTATTCTGATTGATATCTATATTTCACAATGGTTCAATGAGTAGCGGGTGTTGTAAAACTATGACGTACAGCATAATTGAAAACATATAGGTAGAGGGATTTTTTTGTTATATTCCTGCTTTTTCTCCCATGTTTTCCCTACCTACATCAATTCCAGGGGTCCCCTTATTTAGTGGCCTCCTGTATAGCGAGCCCAAGGTTGCTGAGCCTGGGTCAGCCTGTGTGCTGGTGGTACCCCAGCGCTTCAGAGCCTTCCTACTGGGTTTGGCTCATGATGTGCCTTTAGCAGGACATCTGGGCCAGGGCAAGACCTTTGAAAGGCTTGTCACCCACTTTTATTGGCCCCAGATGCGCAAGAGTTCAGACACTCATTGCAGAACATGTCAGACTTGCCAGGCAAGTGGAAAAAGTGGGAGGAAGCACAAGGCTCCCCTCCAGCCATTCCCTGTGGGTATTGACATTGTGGGGCCACTGGACCCCAAGACAGCCATGGGAAACAGGTTCATCCTGGTCTTGGTGGACCATGCCACCCGGTACCCGGAAGCCATCCCTCTTTGGACAGTGACAGCCCCCGTGGTGGGACGTGCACTGATGGGGATTTTCTCCCTTGTGAGGTTCCCCAAGGAGGTGGTGAGTGACCATGGTACAAACTTCATATCCAAGTATATGAAGTCCCTGTGGCAGGAGTGCGGTGTTACCTATAAGTTCACCACTCCTTACTACCCCCAAGGAAATGGGCTGGTTGAGAGATTCAACCGGACCCTGAAGGGCATGATTATGGGTCTGGAAGAACCCATGAGGCGTAAGTGGGACGTCCTCTTGCCATGCCTTCTCTTTGCTTACCGTGAGGTGCCACAGAAGTCATTAGGGTTCAGTCCCTTTGAACTGCTCTATGGTCACCCGGTAAGAGGACCTCTGAGTTTGGTGAAAGAAGGCTGGGAGAAAGCTCCCAGTAAGCCTCCCCAGGATGTATTTAGCTACATGCTGGCCTTTAGAAACCAAACTAGGCGATTCAGACAACTCGCTGAGGCGAATCTGGAAGCCAGCCAGGAGGAGATGAAACGATGGTATGATCAGAATGCCACTCTGATCGAGTTTCAGCCTGGACAGAAAGTGTGTGTCATGGCCCCCGTGGAGCCTTGCGTGCTCCAGGATAAGTGGACCGGACCATTTGAGGTGGTGGAGCGCAAGAGTGAGGTCACCTACCTGGTGGACTTGCGATCTCCCAGGAACCCTTTGCGGGTCCTACATGTGAACCGCCTAAAGCCCCATTTTGAGAGGTCTGAAGTGGGCATGCTCCTAGCAACAGATGATGGAATGGAAGAGGAGACAGAACCTCTTCCTGACCTCCTGTCTGCAAAAGAGCAAGATGGGTCAGTGGAGGGTGTGAACCTCTCTAACTCCCTGACACCTGAGCAGCAGGAAGACTGTCGCCAACTGTTGGGACAGTTTCCTGACCTGTTTTCCCTGACTCCTAGTGTCACTGATTGGTGTGTCCATGATGTGGACACTGGGGACAGTCCTCCTGTCAAGCACAAGGCTTACAGAGTGACTGACAAGGTCAGAGCTTGCATCAAGGAGGAGGTCTCCAAGATGTTTGCATTGGGGTGATTGAGTCCTCTCACAGCTGTTGGGCCAGCCCAGTGGTCTTGGTCCCAAAGGCTTCCGCGCCTGGTGCCACGCCCGAACTCCGGTTCTGTGTGGACTACCGAAGACTCAATTCAGTCACCAGGACTGACGCAAACCCCATCCCCAGAGTTGATGAGCTCATTGATCGGTTAGGGGCTGCCCGGTACCTCAGCACGTTTGACTTAACGTCTGGGTACTGGCAGATCGCCTTGACTGATGGGGCCAAAGAGAGGTCAGCATTCTCCACACCAGATGGGCACTACCAATACCGGGTTATGCCCTTTGGGATGAAGAATGCCCCTGCCACCTTTCAGAAGTTGGTCAACCAGGTGTTGGTTGGACTGGAAGATTTCAGTGCCGCCTACCTGGATGACATTGCAGTGTTCAGCCCCAGTTGGGAAGAACATCTGCGCCACCTCTGGGAAGTGTTGATGGTGCTGCGGAGGGCAGGACTCACGATCAAGGCGAGTAAGTGCCAGATCGGGCAGGGTTCCGTGGTGTACTTGGGACACCAGGTTGGGAGTGGCCAGGTGGCGCCCCTACAGCCCAAGATTGATACCATTCTGGCTTGGGAGCCCCCCAAGACCCAGACAGAGGTGAGAGCCTTTTTAGGACTCACCGGGTATTACAGGAGATTTGTCAAGGGTTATGGCAGCATCGTTGCACCCTTGACAGAGCTAACTTCCATGAATCAGCCCAAGAGAGTGATTTGGACTGACACGTGTCAGAGAGCTTTTGACGCCTTGAAGACTGCCATGTGCACGGCCCCCGTGCTTCAGGCGCCCAACTTCTCAAAAGAATTAGTTGTTCAAACAGACGCTTCAGAGCAGGGTGTAGGGGCTGTTCTGGCACAGTTAAATGAGGAGGGCCTAGACCAACCTGTAGCCTTCATCAGTAGGAGGTTAATTCCACAGGAACAGAGGTGGAGTGTGATTGAGCGTGAGGCATTTGCTGTGGTCTGGGCACTGAAGAAGTTGAGACCATACCTGTTTGGGACTCACTTACGGGTTCAGACAGACCACAGGCCCCTCAGATGGTTGATGCAGATGAGGGGTGAGAATCCAAAGCTGTTGAGGTGGTCCATTTCACTACAGGGGATGGACTTCACGGTGGAACACCGCCCTGGTA
Source organism: Calotriton arnoldi (assembly GCA_963921515.1). NCBI lineage: Eukaryota > Metazoa > Chordata > Amphibia > Caudata > Salamandridae > Calotriton > Calotriton arnoldi. The sequence continues at coordinate 727,522 of CAWUFW010004508.1, read as the reverse complement.
CAGAACACGCCAATGCTGATGGTCTGTCCAGATTCTACCGCCTTAGTGATGAGAACTCCCTAGAGGTAGGATAGTTCTCCCCACATTTCAGCTGGAGGGGACACATGTTAGACCTGGCATCCTTGGCGTGGGTCTCCCTTCCATTTTTCGCTATGCCTCCACTGTTGTTGACATGTTTTTGCTGGTTTAGATGCTTTGGGCACTTTGCCACTGCTATTCAGTGCCAAAGTGCAAGTGCTCCCTATGGTAAATTGATGTATGGATTAGTGACTCCATGTTTGGCCTATTTGATTCACTGTCAGACCCTAGTACAGTGCACTGTTTGTGCCCAGGGCCTGTGAGTCAAATGCTGCTGGTGGGCTTGCAGCACTGGTTGTGCCACCCACAGGAGCAGCTTGTAAAGTGTGTCTCAGGCCTGCCATTGCAGATCCTGTGTGCAGTCTGGTACTGCCATGTCGACTTGGTAAGTGCACCCACTTACCAGTCCCCAAACCTTCCCTTTTCTGCATGTTAGTCACCCCTAAGGTAGGCCTGCGGGCAGGGTGCATTGTATGTAAGAGGTAGGACATGCCCTGGTGTGTGTGGCATGTCCTAATAGTGAATTACAGCCAATTTCGTTTTTCACTATTGCAAGGCTACCTGTCCCCATAGGCCAGAATGGGCAGTTTGATTATAACATCTTATAATCCTAACGGACCCAGGGAACATGGTAGAAAAACGAATTTAGTATGCCTGACCTCAGAATGATAAAATACATCTTTTAGTGAAGTTGGTTTTAACATTCTGTGTTTGAAAATACAACTTTTAAAAAGTAGGTATTTTCTTGCCTAACCATCCAGCCTGCCTCTGCTAGCTTGTGTATTGTATGTCTGGGTTTGTGAGTGACAGGGGCTGGGGGATTCCAGGAGACAGGGTGAGTCAGCACAGGGCTGAATAGACCTACCTGCATGTAGAGTAGTGGGAGGAGTAGCCCCTGGGCCTGATTAGGGCTGTGCCTGCCTTCCACAATGCTGGCTCCACCTCCTGTGGTGCGTCTGATGTCCCTGGCCCACACTGACAAAGGAAGAAGATGTGCACTGGCAGAATGCACCCAGAACTGGTTTGGACTAGGTACAGGACCCTCTGCCTGCAGAGGACAAAGGATTTGCTAGTATAAATATTGGGACCCAGACCCCAAGATTTTAGATCACTTCTGGGAAACAAGAAGAACCTTTACTGAGGAGAGGAACCAGAGAAACTGAAGGAGGAGACTATCCCTATGTTGTGTGCTGTTTGAGGGATTGGCCTGCAGTGGTTGCCTGATTGCCAAAAAAAGGAGAAAGGAACTTTGCGCCTACTTTCATCATCTTGCAGAAAATCTCCAAGGGCTTGAAGATTGAGCTTGCCTCCTGCTGAAGTCTCAGGGATACAAGACTTCACCAAACAGCTCCCCTGAATTCCCTTGCTGGGAATTTGAAGTGCCTACTTTTGTGTTGGGCCTTCTGGGAGACTGCGTGTCGCTGGGAGCTGGAAGCGCGACTCACGAAGAAGAAGCGTGTCGCCGCCGCAGCAGTTGTCATCGCATCGCCGAGAAAGCGTGCCGCCGCTGCCGCTATCGCTTCACCGAAGTGCCTCGCATCCCCGGAGAAGAGTGTCGCCGTCGCAGCAGACGCCATTGCATCATCGGAGAAGCATGTTGCAGGGCCTGTCGTGGCTCAGAAGATTCACTGAGTCGCCGCACGGCCGTCGGGCGTGCACGCATCGCTCCCTTCGTTGTCGCATCGAGAAGAAGACGCCATTTTGTTTCATTGCACCGGGTCGTCATCGCATTGAGGCGCTGCTGGTCGCATCGCCACAGAAGCGCAGTAAGAAACCGACGCATCACCTCCCCACGTGGTGAAGAACCGTCGCATCACCGTCCCCTACGCAGCAGTAGGGACCCGACGCATCACCTCCCCCGGAGCAAAGAACCGACGCATCACCGTTCTTGCGTGTAAGGAACCGACGCATCACCTTCCCTGCAACTCTTTTGTTTGTATCGCGTTACGCATCCAAAGGTACATTGAACGTAGAGTGTCGCATTTATCACCTGCATTTGAACTGAACTATTTTCTACCATTGAAGTCATATTTTTCATAGTGTATTGTGGATTTTTGTCGTTTTGGGTCTTGTGTTAAGTCTATATAAAAATACTTATTTTTATAATACAACCTGTGTGGTGTCCGTCTGTAGTGTTGTCACTGTGTTACTGTATGTGTTCACAAATGCTTTACACACTGCCTCTGAGATAAGCCTGCCTGCTCGTGCCAAGCTACCAAGGGGGTGAGAAGGGTTATTTTAGTAGTGTATCCCCCTTACTCTGACTAGAAGCAAGGGTCCCTATTTGGACAAAGGTACCTACCTCTGCCAACTAGAGACCCCCAGTTCTAACAGAATCCAAGTTGTAGGAGTTGCGAATTACCAAATGACTATCCCAGTTTCAGAAGTGGCACCTGTCAAAATAGGGTCCTTTGAGAGGAGTCACAGATTTGTGGTGTGTGACTCGAGTCCTGTAAATCTGCTTGGACAAGATCTGTTTTGCAAGCTGAGTTCCATTTACTGTACCCAATATGGAATTGATTTCAAGACTCATGATGAAGACATTGCCTTCAAACTTGTCAGTCAGAGTTCAGAAATCAGATTGTACCCCATGTTAACAAAAGATGATTTGCCCCCAGAGCTGAGCGACATAGTGTCATCTGAAGTCTGGGACTTTTCAGGGAAAGACATAGGTCTCATCAAAGGTGTTGAACCAGTCAGCATAACAGTATCACAATAGAGTCTAACCCCTGAAACCATTGCTGGGATTACTTCGGTGATTGACTCATTGATTGAGCAAGGCATTCTGAAAGAGATTGTGGGGAGTCCATGTAACTCTCCCATCATGGGTTTACAGAAACCCAATGGCAAGCATTGTTCATGACCTGCGAAAGGTCAACTCCATTGTTTTTTCTTGTTGTCCTGTGGTACCGGACACAGCTGTGGTTTTGTTTCAGATTCCATGTGAGGCTGAGTGGTTTTCTGTCATTGACTTGTGCCAAGCCTTCCTCTCTATACCATTGCATGAGGATAGCCAACTCCTTTTCGCTTTCCTGATCAGCAGCTGTGTTTTGGCATGGTGCCGAGTCCCACAAGGGTATACAGAGAGCCCATCCATCTTTAACTAGATACTTAAAAAGAATCTAGAGTCTCTGGTGATGCCCTATCAATCATTCCTAGTCCAATACATTGACCACCTATTGGTGGCATCAAATACGCAAGAGGCTTGCAAACAAGACACAATTTCTCTGTTGAACCACTTAGCTGAGAATGGACATAAAGTATCCTGACCAAATTGTGTACTGTAAGAAAGTTTTCCTGTACCTAGGACATCACATTGAGGAAGGATCAAGGAAGTTGTCACAAGAGAGAATCTTGGCGATTCTGAAAATGAATCTGCCAACTACCCAGAAAGAATTCAAGATGTTCTTGCGAATGATGGGCCACTGTCGACAGTGAATTCCTAACTTTTCCCTATTGGCCAAGCCTTTTCAGAGGCTGACATACAAAGACATGTCAGATCCGGTACCATGGGTTGACAGCTGCATATGTGCCTTCTTAGACTTGAGAGAATGTCTCTGCTATACCCCAGCACTGGGAATGCCTGATTACAATAAATGTTTTGCTTTGCTTTGCAGTGAGAGAGAGGGCTGCGCTGTCCCAGTGCTAACTCAAATGCACAGGAAAGCTCGCAATCACGCTGCATATTTTTCAGCTACCCTTGATCCTGTAGCTGCTGCTTTGCCCGGATGCCTTAAATACAGCATCCACAGGTGTCAGCATTGAGCAGTGCGAAGCATTGCCATGGGTCATTCATTACCGGTTTTTGTTCCTCACTCTGTAGAGGTCCTATTAACTTGCACTAGAACTCAATACTTTACCAACAGTTGTCTCACTAAGTATGAGCAGGTCATACTTGCTGCGGAGAACGTCACCCTTAGAAGATGTACTACACTTAACCCTGCCACTCTTTTTCCAGTACCAGGAAAGGATTTTACTGAAGGTGAAGTTGAGCAGGACTGTCTTGATGTTACTGATCTATGCACCAAGCCGAAACCTGACATACAAGATGAGCCACTAACTGAATCAGATTATGTGATGTTTGTTGATGGCTTCTGCTTACGAGACCATGAAGGAATCCTGAGAGCTGCCTACCCAGTCTGTACTGTCTTAGGTGTGGTCGAAGCATCCTGGCTTCAAGGAGTATTTTCTGCACAAGTGGCCAAATTGATTGCTCTTACTAGGGCATGTTGCGTTTCAGACCAGCTGAGAGTGTCAGTTTTCACTGACAGTCAGTATGGCTTTGGTGTTGTTCATGGCTTTGGACAGTTATGGTCACAACGGGGATTGGTGTCCTCTTCAGGGTCCCCAATAAGAAATGGTGCAAGTGTCCACAATTTGTTGAAAGCATTACAATTTACCTGCCCGGATTGCGGTTGAGAAGTGTGCTGCACTCCGCAATGGAACCAACTATGTGACAGTGGGCACAAGATATGCGGACAAGTCCGCAAGATATTGTGCTCTGAATGCTTGTACCTTTAATAGGGTATATCACGATAAAAAATCAGATGTAACAAATTACAATCTGTTGTTAACCACAGTTGAAATTTGGGAGGAAGTTAAGCGGTTACAAGAGGAAGTGTTAGAAGCAGAACAGGAAGGTTGGATTGGAGCTGGTTTTGTCAAAAGACATGAGGATGGCATTTGGGTTTCAGGAGCTGGAAGAGCTGTGTTGCCAGATACCTTGTTACCTCCAGTGGCGAGCCAATATCATGGAGCTGCCCATGTAGGGAGAGTTGCCATGGTGCGCTTGTTCAGGAAAACATTGTTAACCCCAGGTTCAGACTGATGGTTGAAGGATTGTGTCACAGATGTGTTGTGTGCCAGCAGCAGAATGTAGGCAGAAGAGCAGCAGTAACACTGAGTCACGTAGGGATATCAGGAGGCCCCTTCAACAGGATGCAACTGGCTTTTATCAAGATTCCTGTGTGCAACGGGATGCCATATGTCCTAGTGATTGTGTGCACCTTCCCACATTGGATTGAGGTTTAAGCAACCAGGAGAAATGATAGTCTCACAGCGGCTAAGTTGTTAAGGAAGTTAATACCACGTTTTGGCTTCTCGACTTTACTGGTGTCAGACTGAGGACCTCATTTTAATAATGAGGTCCTGAGGATGTTGTGAGCAGCATTACAAGTCGAACAGAGGCTACATTGCAGTTGCCGACCGGAGGCTTCTGAAATTGTGAAGCAGGTGAATGGCACTTTGAAATCCAGATTGGCTAAAGTGTGTGCTTCAACATCTGTTAAATGGCCTGGTGGTTTGCCTCTTGTGTTGATGAGCCTACACAGTACTCCCAATAGGAGGACAGGATTGTCACACTTTTTTCCAAAATGATACTGACATTAGTAAAGTTTAATTTATTTGCATAGTTAGATAAAACCATTGCAATACAAATAATTCATGATTCGATAAAATTCATCACGTTCAACGTTAAAACTTCTACAGTCTTCCATTTGTTCATTATTAGAACAAGCATTAAAACAGTGGGTGAGTTTCCAATTAAAAATTCAGTTCTTATAATACAAAATTCAGAATGCTTAGCTTGCCCATATACACAGAATAAGAGCCAAATAGAACCAACAATTTATAACAAGCCTTCCTGACCATTCAACAAGGCCTAACTGCTGAGATATAAGGGAGTGTGTGGCTAGTGACTACACAGACTGTGTGAGTTAGTTCTTGTAGTGAAGGGTCCTAAAAGACTCTGCCTTTGAGGGAGCCATGCTATGGGAGAGGGATTGACTAAAGTGCATTAGTGCCACTGACCATTTCCCAAAGAGTGTCATGTCTCCTTGAGATCATTAAGAAGAAGAAGTACGGAAATGTACCAAAGCTGTTGTAATGTCTCTGCGTGTCTCCCCCTTAGTCATACTATTTGGCCCCGGTGGTTACACCACATCCTACTTGCTTGGCCTCCTTACTTCATCACAATTCTACCACCACAGTGTGAAAGTGAAAGATGTGCCAGAGCTCTATAGAAACCCCACGTCTCCTCTAACGGCAATCCAGTAAGGCCCCAATAGCTATGCTGTATCTTGCTAGCTAGACCTGGTATGCTCCTTTGCATTCTATGGCCATTACCCTTTTCTCCACATTCCTGAGAAATGTAACCAGCGCACAGTTAAGTCTGAGGTTTGTAGGACTGAAGCATGCCACAGCAGCCTCTCTACCTGATTTTATCCCTTTCTTGATTAACTCTTTGTGTAGGATTTTCTGGCGTTCATCTAGGGTGGCTTTGCAGAAACACAGCACATGAATGATGTCCTTAAGCACTTCATCACAGAGCCTGCACTGTTCCCCGTATTCCTTTCTTTGCCAAGGCAGGTAATGTACTGATACCGGTATTATCCCCAGTCTGTATTTTAGAAACTGCACCTTTGTGTAGATGCTGTGAGGTGTCGCTAGATAACCTTGAGGGGATAGCTCCATGTAATTGCAGAGAGTCCACCTTGCCAGCAGTACTTTGGTATTTAATTTTATTATTCTTTTCAGCTCTTTGCGGTTCAGATTTAGGGCCCAGTTGGATGAGAGGTCCAGGGTGGTAAGTTAAGTTTGTAGGAAAGCTCTCATGGGTGATCTATCCCCCTTGTCTTTGCAGCCAGAGATAATGGCCGAAGGAGCCCTCCGTAGCAAGCTTGAGGCTTTGACAGCAGCTCACAAAAGCCGCCTGTCTGTCCAAGGTTTGTTTTACCAGGCCGAACTCCAACCTGATTTGTGCAGGGGACGTATACGCCGGCAGATTGAAAATAGTCTTGAAGATTTTGGAAACTATGCATTCCAGCGCAGTGTGACCCGGTCCCTCAGGGCCTCACTCGCATAGGCTAAGGTAAGGAGGATTTTGGCTTGTGCCACCTGCAGGATTGGACAGAATGAAGAGCCCTCCATTTTCCTAAGCAGCAAGCCCAGGTCAGCTCCAAATGCTTTGCCTTTCTTTTTGATTTCATCCATTTGGGCTGTAAACCTCCCATTAGGATTAAAGAGAACTCCAAGATATTTGTACACATTAGTTAATTCCACCTTTTCACTGCCCAGGTACCATTTGTGATTTTTCAACTTTTTTCTTTGACATGTAAGTGTTTGGGTCTTTTTCATATTAATAGACAACGCATTATTGTTGGAGTATTCCAAGGTTCTGTGAAGGAGATGTTGCAGCCCCACTTTTGACCTGCTGGCCAGAACTAAGTAATCTGCGTACAGCAGATTTTCATCATGAGTCTTCCCAATTTTGGCGCATGGCTGTTAACTTTGTTAAATAAGGGTGGGAGATCAGAAAGGAACAAATTACAAAGAGTCGGGGCCAACACACAGCACTCTTTTAATTCTTCAGTTGTTGGTATACACCTTGACAAATGGGAGCCATCACCCCAGAAGATACTGAAGGATCTGGCCTTATTGACAGTGATGAGGACGGGCCAACAGTAAGGAGATCAAAGAGAGCTAGAGTACCCTGTTGGAGGTACTCCACACCTGAATGAACATACCTAACTATCAATGACTGGGAGAGAGCATTTTGGACATTTTTCTATAACAATTTGCATTCAATTGAGCCTCCTTGAACTGAAATTTGTGGTTAAACTGTGGTTTGAAATTGCATTGCCACTAAACAGACTGAATCAATTCATACTGGATGTGATCATTAGTGAGTTTGAATTGATCATTTATTAGAAAGAACTAACTCTAATACTGGTAATTGTAGAGGCTTGTGGAGGAGTGTTTGTTGTTTGACATTAGTATAAATTGCTTTGCTTGTAATGTTGAGTTTACCTCACCCTTCCCAGATAGAGGAGGTTAGGTCTACAAGTGCCCCTCAAACGCCACTTCCTATTGCCTGTAGTTTACCTGCAATAGATGAGAAAGACTTGCATGTAGATGCAACTGGAGTAGACTATTTATTGAAAGTTTATTGCAAAATGCTGTATGAATATGTTGACACAATGGATGCTAGGGATTGCTATGTCTACATGCAATTACCTGCATCAGTTGCTGAGGGGATACCATCACCTCCCCTTACATATGGAGTTACCTGTAGTTGATTGCTGAGCTTATTCTGTGGAAAGGGTCATCTTCAATATTATTACTCAAATCATGACTTGTTTTTATTCAGAAAATCCTGTGTTTAAACATTTAAATTGTCAGCCTGATGCTAAATATGTAGAGATAGTGGGACATTTCTTTAGACCCACTATGACATTAGACACTGCTTATGCGCATAGACATTTATTTATTTTATTATTTATTTTGGAGTTTTCTATAGAGCTGGGATAGACCTGAGGGTATCAGAGCACTTTACATGCTATGAGAATAAGTTTCCATGAGTTATATGCGAGGATTCTTAAGGTCAAGAAAACCCGACAACAAAGGAGTATAAAATAATACAGTATTAGGGAAGTCAAAAACAGTTGTAAATGTTTATAATATAATAGCATTAGGGCAACAGCGTTAGAGACAGATTAGAGACTGAGTGAGTGAGGTGGCCACATTATTGGATCAGTCAGAGAGATTGTCGAAGTAGTTGTTAAGCAGTAAATATTTGAGGTCCTGTTTGAAGCAAGAGAAGGAGGGGTTGCAGCGGAGATCCTTGGGTAGTGAGTTCCAAATCTGAGGAGCATTTCCTGAGAAAGAGTGCGCCTTCGATGATTTCTTCTTCTTCTTTGGAGGTGTGAGAAGAAGTGAGTTAGCGCTTCTCAGTGTACGGCCTCTTACTGCTTTCGATAATACAGGTGTTGTGAAGAAATTCATAGATTCAGTAGAAGACAGATGAAGAGACATATTGGCTAAAGCAGTAAATCATTCAAAATTATCCCAATGGGCCAAAGAGGAATGTGAGCATAGGTTAGTGGGATATTTAGCAGCATTAGCTCTAGATTGGCAACACAAAGGGAAATTATACATATTCATTAAAAAATCCACAACAGACACAAATTATGTGGGAAATAGTGAATATGATCATATTTTTGAAGTTTGTGGAAATTGGGGATTATACTTGTATGGAGCAGAACCTGTTTTCCCTGGAGTTTATTACATTTGTGGGAAAATGCAGTTTACAGGTTACCCAAGAGGTGGTATGGAACATGTTACATTGGGATTGCTTTTCCAAAAATCTATCCTGTGGGACAACTTGATGACCCCACAGGGGAACAGCATTTGAGAACAAGAGTGGTGCCAGTGCTAGTGTAATTGTAAGAGATATCTTTGGTGCTCTAATACCATCTGTAGAAGTGATACTGAATTCGCAAAAGATTAGAAAGCTGTCTACTGTAGTTAAGTTGTCCACTAGTACAGCTGGAGGATTTTTAGTTATAGATAGTGAAATGGTTATAATCAGATACATGGTTTTGCAGAATAGACTTGTATTAGATGTCCTTTTCGCAAAGGAGGGCCGAGTCTGTCGGATGTTAAAAGTTCAACAATATTGTACTTACATTCCAGACAAAAGTAAGGACTTGAAGAAATACATTAAGAACATTCCTGACTTAAAGAGGGGTTTGAAAGGGTTAGAAGCAGCAGGTGCTTGGGAAGCAACAAGGAATTGATTTTCTGCTGTAAGCAGATGGTTTGGAAACTTAGGGCGTGGAATTGTTGGAAGCATTTTGAAACCTTAGTGATAATTGCTCTTTGTGGGTTATTCTTGTTTTTAGTCTATAAGGGATACAAACATGCATGAGTGAAAAAGGGACTGAAGAGAAAGAGAGCAGACATGGAACTGGAGGATAGACAGAGTAAATACTATGATGACATGACGTTTCTGGAGAAATCCAGAAGAAAAATGATGAAAACAACCAGATTGTGATTTGTCCATCTGATACAAGATTTTGATCTTAATGTGAAGATTCGCCATCAGAGGGGGGTATTGGAGCAGCGTAAATTTGGCTTCACCCTTACAACTCACAAATATTTAACATAAACATGCACTTAGCACATGTTTCTTATGTGGTTTAACAACTAATGTAAAGTGTTGCCCATGACATCATTATTAAAGTGCATTCACTGTAGAATTAGAGAATTCATATACACTGTGTGACAACCATATTAAATGATATATTCTTTGGAAACGTAGTGAATAAACCATTGTTACTTATTTAGAATGTGTTTACTTTAGAAACGACAATGATTTATGTAAAGATTGAGTTAATGTTGGGAGAGGATGTAGCCTTACGGCTAGAGTGGTCGACGTCGACGCTGGGGAACCGGGTTCGAGTCTCGGCAACGACGCTCAACATCCTGTGATTCTGGGCAAATCACTTAATCTCCCCGTGCCTAACAAAAATGAATGTGTCCTTGTGTAACGAAACTGGTGCTATGTAAAGCGCTCTGATACCCGATATCTTCGGGTGTAGTTCGCGCTATATAAGACTCTATAAAAAAAAAAAAAAATTTCATATATTTTGATCAAATGTAGTTCTTAGACATACTTACATATGCATATTCAAGATCTTACTGTATTCTATATGTAACATGAATCTAATGTACTGACATTTTATATTCATTTGTATTTAAAAGTGCACACCCATATTACATGAGCACCATTGATTTAATACTTCAAAATTTTTCTGACTAGGCCTTTATTCCATTCTGCATTAAATATTGTTTTCCATTTTCTACTTACATGATTTTTTCCTTGCAGGTGCGTTCACAAGGATTGTTAGATTGAGAATACATACATCACTGTATTAACGATAAAGAGAGAGCCTGAGAAGAAGACCTTGACAAAAAACATGGGGAGCCAGAGCATTAACTAAGGAGTTCTATTCCGCATTATTGCAACATGGCTTGAGTGAACAAGGAAGATGTTGTTCCCATGTTCAGTGTTAGACATTTCATAAATGTTGCAGCTTACAACATGAGAATGGAAAAGGACAACGGAACCCCAGATGATGTGTACAGAGGGGTGTTGCTCAAGAGACTCTTGTGTTAAAATCTATTGTTCATACTGTTGAGGTTAAGATCTCTTTCAGAACCTTTCCAGTACCCTTACCCCACTTTCCCTTGGACTTTGAAAGGTTTTGACCCTCTTGCTTATTCCCTTTGATTCTTTGCAGAGTGTGGCTTAGGCAAACATTCAATTCCCCTGACTTAAGAGGACTCCAGTGATCGAGCTTCTGAGATGCTGACACCTTCCCATACTTTTCACACTTTCCTACATTATCCTATTTTTTTTGCATTTCCCTGATTTTTTAGATTCTTTAGGTTTCAAAACCATCCTCTTTAGTTAGATTTATCTTTGACGATTTTAGTTTTCACTCATTTACAGACTATGGAATCAGAAACTCTTCTCTGATCACTAAATCTTATTATTGATCTTTTGTATTGCTGTGACTGAATTGCTTGTTTGTCAAATACTGGTACTCCTAAACTTCTTCTGGTGGTTATGTTTCCCAGTTGTTATTCTGTACAGTTACAGCATGTGAGATAAGTGTACCTTCGTTTGGCTTCTAATATAAAATAAACCATCTTAAATATAGTCACTGATTCCTGGTCATTATTGTGTAGCTAAATGGGTTACACTGTTAATTGAAATTGATTGAGTAATGTTAACTCCCATCACCTCTTAGGCCGTAAGGAAATATTCATTGTGGGACAAATGGTAAAAGGGTTGGCCCAGAGCACTGTATCACAACCTTCAAAACATAGAACACTGATTGGTATTGTAATAAACCTACGTACCAGCCACAGTTATACTTAGTTTTTCATAAGTAGTAAATTATGTTTTAAAACTCCTGTACAGACACTAAATTATAAGTCACATCGCATTAACTTAGCATTCTCTGACGCCCATTTAATTCATAAGGTTGAAACATCATAGAGTTATTAACAGGGTTTCAAGGCAATCTGTGTGATTTTAACTCCTTCAGCATTCTAAGATCACCATCTATTACTTTGAATATTCCTCAAATGTTCTCAATGCTTATTTCTCAAATTTTTGTAGCTGGTACACTTGCAGAATTAGCTAGTTTTTGCAGAAGAGCCAAAGAAATCTATGCTATCAGATCCTATTTTGACTTACTCTGTTGTCTTCAACCTTCAAAAAAAATATTGACAAACAATTTATGGAACTTTTCTATACTTTGAGTGATGGTGTTTAATGGATGATCATTAACCAAATGTTGGCATAATTTGCCAATATTCTAGGTGTTAATATGGAACCAACATATTAGCAAGTGGTCCTGCGACTCCTTAGACAACTCTTTAATGACATCAATTTCTCTGTAAATTCCAAACACATGTCTCTTTCGATTCAGAAGTTACTTTCTTAAATGTGCCATTATCTGGCAATGCATGCATTTCATCACTGTGTAAGCTTTTTCCCATCTCCGCTTCGAAAAGTGTGAATAATCTCATCTAGACATCAAAGGAATTAATAAGTGAATAAACAATTTTATGTAGAAAAAGAAACACATGAGTCAGGTTTGTGTAATTTTGGTTATAGAACTAAACATCAGTGTCAAAACTATACCTGGAACAAGTTCCAAGATATGGGAATTTGGCAACAAATTTAGTCTTGCTCGCCCACATTGGCACAACACATTGTTCTCACTGACAAGACAAGTTTACCGTCCTTCTGTCATTAGATATATGCAAAATACAATCAACATAATAATTATAGCCAGTGGCAGCTCCTCCACAATTGCTGAGGAGCTTCGCCCCATTGGTTCAGAGCCAGCAGGTGAAAAATAAAACAATGATCTACCATTGTTTTATTTTTCACTTGCTGGCTGAGCCAGCATGAGTAGGGCGGGGCAGGGCTGGGGCCATGGGAAGGGACTGGTTGGTGCACTTTTTAAGTGCGCATATGTGTTTGGCCAGCCGTCTTAGGCTGGCCAAACACACAAGCTAACTTAGGTTTCCCCAACCCAGCTGTATTGAACAGCCATGTTGGAGAAACAGCACAGGATCCCTGTCCTGAGCGGAGCATCAAAGCAGCCTGCTTAGGCCAATCTCTGCACTGTTCTCGTAGCATTGCATGAGAGCAGTGTGGGGATTGCACAGGGAGTCTGTCCCAGTGTCTGCTGGGATCAGGAAGAACATGGGGGCACGATGCGACGCGGGAGGCAGCCGGCAGCTTAAGGTAAGTTCCTTTTTTTTATTATTAAACATCCCCCTCCCCCTGCACTCCACCTCCCGTGCTCCCCCTCCTGTGCTCCCTCCACCCGCCCACCACTTTTTGTTTGTGGCGGCCGCCACTGATTGTAGCAATACAAATGTTTGCAGTTGTGCACTATGAGGATCTGCATCGCACATGGAAACATGGGACTGTAGTTCTGCAAGTGAGTTCTTTATAATGTTCGTATCCCAGTCACTGGTGAAAAGCCCTGGAGGTAAGATGATACCTAGGTTCACATGGAAGTTGTGTTGCACTTAGAAAGTCTCTGCTGGACCAAGGATTTGATGGTCTAAGTCCTCCCAAAAGACACCGTCTTGCAGCTGGGTGGCTATCAGGTTACCTTGAGACTCATTCAACACAAACTCCTAATGACTCTCTACTATCTTTCCAGCTTGCTCAGTTTCCTAGCTGCTAGATCAGGATTTTCAATTTCTGTAACATACTTACCTTGCACCTTCTTAACTGAGAACACCACCACCGTTAGCCAAATTAGATGAGATCCTCATAGACGCTATTGAGATATAGGCCCGGGGGCTTTGCAGAAATCTCCATAGTCCATCTTCTTATTTTTGCATTTTCTGGAACTGTTATATCAAACCTTTAAATTAGATCTTTTGTAGCTAAGTAATTGATAGCAAATGTCTCATTTTCTGACAGTTCGTAATTAGAATCTTGTGACCCTCTTATACTTGGATTTAGTAAATTTTCCATAAGAGCTAAATTCTGTGTCAGTGGTCATTCTGATGGTGCCTCTACTGCATTTTCAGTCATTTCACTGCTTACAGTTTGGACCTGGTTGCAGTTCTTTTAAACTGAGACACATTTTCGTACGTTGATGTCAATTGCGTAGTTTATGGGAGCTTTAATGGCAGCACTGGTGAGCTGCACAGGATAGGCTACGTAATATGGTTTGACTAAATCATTTGGACAACTGTTGCATCTTTCTTTTACTGGGTAATGGTGGTAAGATCACTGTCAGTGTTTCATTCATTGCTAGCACAGGCGACCTTTTTTCCCAATACATCTGCCAGAAGTTCTCCAACCTTCACAAATGAGCCAGTCATGGCAGATGGCGATGGGGCTCTGGCACCCTTGTTTAGGCCGTACCACATACACTGCAAATCCTGTACCTTACCAGGAAATGACTCATTATCTGGATCCTCCTCTTCTGGAAGATCCAGCACATAGATTTTGACCTGAACAATATTTCACAAGCTGTGCAGTTCATGAAAACATGTCTTTGCATGTTAGTTAAAGCTCTCTGTGCACCACATAGCTTATTTAGCCAAGGTGTGCCATTACTTAAAACCCTCATGGCTTACTTAGCCCTCTGGGTGCTATGGATTTGGTGGAAGCGCATGAACTCCTACCTCAGACCTCCCCCCAGATGCCCTACCTGAGATGGTAGCAGAAGCACTTCCACTGCCACCCTCGATCCCTCCATTGACGAGACCATGACATCAGCATGTGCATGGCGCACTAACATGATGATACTGCTCAGGGACCTGCTGGAAGCCATTTGCAGGGACCCAAGTTAGGTAAATCCGTTCAGGGGGGGAGAAATCAGGCTGGAAGAAGCTGACCGGGGGAAAGGAAAGAGTTTCTTCTCCCCCACGTGTCTCTCTTTTGTGCATTCCTGCTACGGAATCGCAGGTGCGACTAATGTCAAGTAGCAGGATGGACCACTAGGCTACCAGGGACTGTTGCTGTTGGGGTGAGCATCCACCACAATAAGGGTCGCTCCCCCAATGGGGGCACATACATTTCCTTTGTTTCCTGCCCCTGGGGGCAGATCGGGCATTTTTTTGCAGATCCGCCCCGGGGAGGGGCAAAACCCACTAGACAGCAGGGATAATAAGCATATATGTGTGGGCACCAGCCCCCTGGGTTACTCGACCAAGGGGATATTTGTTGTATTGTATTGTATGTAATGCTTATATAGCGCAAACTGTCACCCTACGGCTATCCTGGCGCTGTAACTTAGCAGATGACATCAACAAGCAACAGGCCTGATTAACAGTGGAAGGCATTGCTCTCGTTCCTGGGGAATAACCAGGTTTTCAGACTCTTCCTAAAGCATAACAAAGAGTTAGCTTGTCTAATACTCTGGGGTAGGTCGTTCCAGAGGCGTGAGGCCGCTATGCCGAAGGCCCTGCCTCCCATCCTGGATTTCTTAAATCTGGTAGTTGTTACCAGGTTTGCACTAGAGGAGCGAAGATGTCTTACGGGCTTATACCAGGTAAATCTCTCCTGCATAGATAGAGGGCCCGTACCGTGTACCGCTCTGAACACAATACATAAAGATTTGAAACTAACTCTTTCCTTGATGGGCAACCAGTGAAGATCTCTCAGGGCCAATGTAGTGGAGGATCTGCGTTGCCTATTTAATGCCAGCTTTGCTGCTATGCACTGGACTCTCTGCAACCCCTGCAAGATATATTGTGGAGCTCCCAGATACAAGGAGTTGCAGTAGTCCAGTCTGCACAGAATTATGCTCCTCACTACAAGGGGTCTAGCCTCATTCGGCAGCAGTGGAAGAATCTGCCGAAGTGCTTTTAGTAAAGCAAAGCAGACACTGACCGTTTTGTTAGCCTGTGACGCCATTTGGAGGTTGTCATCAATCAGGACGCCCAGGTTGCGTACGGTCTTAACTGGGGCCAATGGGTCATCCCCAGGAGTGAGTTTAAACTCTAGCGGCAGGTGCTGTACCATTTTGGCAGTGGAACAATATACCACCTCTGTTTTCCCCCGTTGAACTGCAAAGAATTTTCTTTGAGCCAACCGGAGGTCTGGCGCATGCACTCCTGGAAAATATCCATGGTCACCGCACGCTTCCCTTCCAAAGAGAACACCAGTTGGGTGTCGTCAGCATAGTTGACCAGGTCAATCCCAAAAGATTTTATAATGGGGATCAACGGGCGCAGATATATATTAAAAAGAATGGGGCTTATTGCCGAACCCTGCGGCACTCCGTAACGTACCGGAGACTTAGAGGAGGCAAACGGTGTCATGGTTACCACCTGTTGTCTCTCTGAAAGGTACGATTGCAGCCATTTCAGTGCTCGACCTTTCACACCCATTCTCTCCAGCCTTCCCATCAACACTGCATGGCTCACTGTGTCGAATGCGGCCGACATATCTAGCAACACTAGCACAGATGAGTTACCATTGTCGGCTCGCATTCGCAAGTTATCCAATACGGTTGCCAAGGCTGTTTCCGTCCCATGTCCTGGGCGAAAACCGAACTGATCCCTATCCAACAGATGGTTCTCTTCAAGGTAGCATGATAAGGACTTGCTGACAACCTTTTCCAAAATTTGTATAGCATAGGGCAAAAGAGATATGAGCCTAAAGTTTGCCGGGTTTGTTGGATCCAGGGAGGGTTTCTTGAGCAGGGGGGTTACCACTGCCTGCTTCCAGGCCTCTGGGACCACGCCTTCTTCTAAAGATTGACAGCAAATCTGTTGCATCCAAGGGAATAATTATTGCCCACATTCCTTCCAGATCTTATAAGGGAGGGGGTCTAGGGGGGACCCAGACGATACACTTTGAGCAAAGCTGTTAAAAAGCTCCTTGGTAAGAGGTTGAAAATACTCCAAAGATGTTTCTGCCCAGGGTTCCTCAGCTAGTATCTGAGGCAATTCATCCTGGCGACTAGCATTGCCTGGGTCAAGCCTTCCAACGATTTTGGCGATCTTTTCATCAAAATAGGTGGCAATCTCATCGCATAGTTCTGCGATAAGATTGCCTCCTTTGCCTCGTTTGTCCCCACCCCTCCGGGAGCTGATAACCTGTTTTTTAAGCTTCTCTGTCCCTGTCTGACTGGACATCTGTTGGACATCATGGGCACTGTGTTTTTCATTTTAGGGAGTGACCTCCCCTGGCCTGGAGTCGCTCCTTCTGGGGAGCATAATGTTTTCCTTTTGTTTTCTACCACAATGGGAGCACATCAGCCATTTTTTAGGCCGATGGACCCCAGGGGTTTGGAAACCTAGTAAACAACAGTGATGATAGATATATATATGTGGGGTTGCGGCACCCTGGAACACGGTCGCCTCCCCAGGAGAAGCATTTTTTCCTCATTGTTTTCCATTCCCCTGGTGACAGAACAGCTGTTTTGTAAGTTGATCTGCTCCCGTGGTGGCAGGAAACCATTAGACACCAGGGTGTTGTGTTTTGTGTATAAGGGAGTGTCCCCCTGACTAAGAGCCACTCCCACTGAAGGCTAGTTTTTTCTCTTTGGTTTCTACCCCCACTTAGAGTTGCCTGTCCATTTCTTAGGCCAACCTGCCCCTGGTGGGGGGAGGGGGGTGAGGGGCGGAAAACCACTCAACACCTGGCATTATTTAAATGTATATGGAAGGAGCGCCCCTGGGAAAGGGTCATTCCCCCAAAGGAGGGGGCATTATTTTTTCCCTTTTGTTCCAACCCCTGGGGGTGCATTAGCCTTTTTGGATTCCGCTAGACCCCCTGGGGGTCGGAACACCACTAGATATCAGGAATAACAAATATATATGGGAGGAGCGGCCCCTTGGGTAAGGCTTGCTCCCCTCCATTATTTGCCTTTTGTTTCAGCCTGCCCTGAGAAAAAATCAGTCTTTTTTTAGGCTGAACTGCCCCTGGGACACTAAGGATAAGTTTCTACATGTGGAGGCAGTGCCCCCATATGTAAAGGTTGATCCTCTCTCTTGGGTGCCCCTTGGGGGCATATATGGCCTTTTTGATGCTGATCTTCCCCCCAGTTGGGGAGCAAAACCACTAGACACCACAAACGTAGTTGTTTGTGTGTGAGGAGCAGCCACCCTGGCCAAGGGCAGCTTGCCCCAAGGGGGTAACTATTTCTTTTTGGTTTCCACCCCCAAGGAGCAGATTGACTGGTGCGTGAGGCCAATCTATCCCTGGCGGTGGAAGCCCCACTAAACCACCAGATATGTTTTAGTGGATAGGGGGAGCAGTATTTGGCATGGATTTCTGCCCATGCAAATAACATTTAGGCACATGGTTTCCAGGTTGGAACACACTTTAGATCAGCAAAGAGGTATGGCTAATGCTAGTAATTCATTATGGATTGTCATGTGCTGTGTGTTTCTGCAGCCTGTTTCGTAGTTCTTGATTTGTTTCATTGTCTGTATGCTTCTGAAATGCAGTATTTTTAACCGGGACCCTAGATCTACAATTCCCAGAATGCAAAGGGAATAATGTAGTGTAGATGGGGCACCTTTGACCAGGGACAAAGGTTGGAGGCAGGAAATCTGTACGCCAGGCTTCGACAATCAAAGCCGCACTGTTGTTTTCCAAAAAGTGGGAAGAAGTATTTGGTATCCTTTCAGTCTCCTGATTCATTTTCAACTGGCTTTCAGTTGTGAGAGGTACTTTCTTCTTTCTCTGGTTAGTTGTGGGGAATAATTATTTTTTGTTTGTTTAGTATTATGGGTTTTGTTATGGTGGAATTGTGCCAAAAGTAGTGTTGATATGCTGTGAATTTGCTTTTTTACTCTGATGCTTTTGTGGAGTTACATATTGTGTTTGCTTGTCAAGCAGGCCTTGTGTTTGGGTGACCTGCAAATGAGTCGAGTGCTTTGTATTTTGAAACATGTTTTGCTTGGATTTAACATTTAGCTATATGTTGTCTATTTTCACGTTCCATCCATGGGAATCTGCATACCCTGTGTACCTTTAGAATACCCAGAATGTTGGAAAAAAATATGCAAATCTGGTGTGTGTAACTTCAGTGGAAAAACAGTTATGTAGGTGTAAGCACAAGTACCCCAAATAGCTGAAAATGGCTTAACATCAAGGAGGGAAAGGCATAGCAGCCTAGTGTTTACACACATTCTAGGGTCCCGCTATGACTCCATTTGAACTGATTTGCATATAGCTGGGTCTGAACTGAGGTGGCGAAGTGAGCTAAAGAACGATGATGGATTCAACCCAGATCTGTGGCTGGGGGTGAGTGTCTGAAAAGTTTCAGCGCTCCGTCCATCATCTCCTTGTGTTTGCTCCATTTGAACTAGGCCTAATTGGGTGACAGCTTACTCTAATACTTGGAGGTAAAAGCTGGCTTTTGATCTAAATGAAAGGTAAGAACTTGCTACTAAAACCAGCAAGTCTTTTGCAACTGCAAGAGTTGTAATCTGGAGCACCTGCAAGTTTCACAGTGTAGCTGGAACTCCTGCAAGCGTTGAGTCTGTCCCTTCATGGGCTGCTTTAACCAGGCTGTGCCAGTGGGATTAACTGGGTATTTCTCAATCACAGACGGAGTAGTGACTTTAGGGAGAAGATATTGCCCCAGGTAGTATTTGGACGTCTCCGGGAAGCCAGAAGACAGGGCTTCTTTTTTGTATGATGATTCGACTGATGAGAGGATTTCCGGGTCTGTCTTAGCTTGAATCGGGTTATGGCTTCTACTTTCCATATCTGTGCCTGTAAAGCAGATTTTGCAGCTCTATCAGCCTTTACAGTTGATTCCTTCACTCTAGTGGACCAGTGTGGGCGTTACATCCACCAAAGGAAGCTGCCTTTTGAAGCCAAATATCTGCGCCCTGAGCTGTTTATCTCTTATGTCTTCCTGCATAAGGGACTGTAACCATTGAATTAACAAATTTTAAATCTACATTTTACCCTGGATCAAAAAATGAAGACTCAGATACTATTAGTGTCGAAACTGAAGCATTAGCTTCAGAATGCCTAATTGGAGAACAATGGAGAACTATCAATAATAGTTTGTTCTGTGTATTAGGGTAATTTTTAGATTTGTGACTGTTGAGATCAACAAAAATTGTTTTAATAAAATAACAGATTAATGTATTAGTGAGACATTATAGTGATGTATTATTGCACAAATCGTGAACAATGTTTTTATATAACTGCTATTAATGAAACAACATTGTACTATATGAAGACAATATTGAATATAGTATTTCTAAGTGTTGGTGGTTTATGATATGGAATAAAAAAGACATGTTTACACTAAACAGGGTTCAGTGCTTAGATAGTTTGAGTGGACGGTAATGAATGTGGGGTTCACCTGAAAAAATAATTGGGCAGGTGTGATAATACAAGTGTGAATCACAAGAGGGATCTTTTGTTGTTTGGATTTTTAACCCTGTCCCTCTTGTTAGAAGGGTATCTCTCCCATACTTGTGGTATTTAAAAGAACACCCTGGCAAGTGCCATTCCGCATATCTTAAATCAGAGCTTATGGTTAAACAATTATGATTAATTCATTCAACAGTTCCAGGCAGTGTTGGGTAAAACTCACCCATATCGGACTACTAACGCTTCAACATTGTAATCATGATTTTGTCACCTTTACTAGCAATTGTCAACAACCCCAAGTTAAATCCCTGTAGACAAATAAAGCAAAGGCAGCTGCCTTGTATCAGGGTTTAACATTAGAAATGAAAGATCCCTTATTCCTAATTGTTGACCATGCTTTCGCCAGAGCAGTTTTAAATGATTTGACCCTTCAAATCGACACTCAACAAGGTAAGAACAAATGAGAAAAACAACAAGGCCCTCTGAATTTAGGCTGGAATACCTTCATGAAAGGTTCAGACAACTCTATGAGTGAAGTATAGCCTATGCAATTAGGGGCATGAAAATAACTTTTTCAGTACAATTGAAAAAGCTGCAACAGAAAGAAAGAGCTGTCTGTATTGTGATCAATCAGGACATTTTTTTAAAGAAATGTCCTTTGCTATCCAGAATCAGGAAAGTTTATCCATATTAGACAGATGGAGGTCGAGTATGAAGATTGCAAATACGTCTGTCATCACGAAGGCAAACCTCTCCATAGATCTGATTCTCTTGACCTTAAAACAACCTTTACAGATGTGCTCTGGGATAGAGTTTGGGGCTTCAGGATACCCAGTTTTAAAAAATGAAAGATATTTTGATGCAAGATAAAGCCAACCCTGAGCTGGTACAAATAATATTTGGAACAGCTCTTACATCAGAGGCTATTTGCAAAGAAACAAATATGATGTTCAAGTTTAATCAATCAATCCATGTAGAAACTATTGTTTTTGACATCAATGATTTAATGATGCAACTACAGCTTTCTCAGTTTTTCTGGGAACGTCATGGTTTAGGCAGCATATCCCAAGGACTAAATGGGAACTCCCAGATATTAATTTTTGTTCTGAGTATTATAGGTACAACTGTGCTCTTCTCAGAATCTCAAATGTATAATCATACGAAAGGCAATCCAGCTACAAGTGAGAGAATCAAAGAAGAAACAATTCCTGGGAACTATAAGGAATTCAGAGATATATAAAGTTGCAAAAAGAGCTGAAACTCTACACCTTATCATCCATATGTTTGTGCTATGGATTTAATAGCAGACAAACCAATTAGTCATGGGAGATATAGCCATCAACAATAAAAGAAGACAAAGTATTGAACATTGTATTGCACACTTTTATTAACAAGGGGTACGAGAGCTGGTTTAAAGCTCTGGAAACTGCCAAATATTTTTTAAAAACGATTTGTCTTTGCAAAATATTTTACAAAACGTACTTACTTTGACTGCTGCTCACTTTGTAATTTGCACATTTGGTCGGTTCCTGAACGTTAGAGCGCGGACCGCCATTTTGGTTGCAGCTCTAGTCTTTTTGAGAAAGAGCATAAATGAACACGCTGAAGCGCAGCGCTGTTATTAACGAGGGGTACCAGAGCTGGGTTAAAGCTCTGGAAACTGCCAAATATTTTAAAAAAATTATTGTCTTTGCTAAATATTTTACAAAACGTACTTGCTTTGAATGCTGCTCACTTTGTAATCTGCACATTTTGTCGGGTTCCCATATGTTAGAGGGGGACCGCCATTTTGGTTGCCGCTCTAGTGTCTTTGAGAAAGGCAAGCCCGTCTGCGCCCGTCTGTGGCCGGAATGCACCATGCACCAGGACCCCTGCCCATTTTCCTACCCAGGCTTTCACGAGAGATGAGATGCTGTGTATTGGCTACACAAGTAAGCAAAGTTGTTGTGCACCTCTCGATTTGAATGTGATTGCTAACCAAAGGTGCTGTCCCACGTGTAAATTTGTCTGTAGCACAAAAAAAATCAAGACTCCTAGTCACAGGGCTATCTTTACACTCATTCAACCCACACATAAACTAGAACATTTGAATCAGGCACTTATCTGCGTGCTGCTAAATACCAGGTCCCTCACTAAACATAAATACGAGTTTGCAGATTTTTTGGCACAGGATATCCCATATCTGATATTTCTTACCAAAACTTGGACTGACAGTTCATCAGATCCCGATTTGAAGATTTCCATCCCGGAGGGTTATGAGATGTTTCGACTAGAAAGAGATGGGCAACGGGGAGGAGGGTTTGCGATTGTCGGAACCATATTAAAGCTGCATTTACCACTATCCCTCATTTAGAGGGAGAAGCCCTGATGTTTCTTTTTAAATTTAATAACAATGTGGCATTTAATAGTGTCTTAATCTATTGACCACCAGGTCCTAGGAATAGCTTCATGAGGTATGTGCAGACAGTTATGGAGTCTTGCATGAAGTTTTCTAGTTTCACCCTATTGGGTGATTTTAATTTTCACTTAGATTCAAAGGAAGCAAGGAAACTATGCACTTGGTCGATTACCTTGGATATTTTGATCTAAGACAGATTGTTACTGAGTCGACTCATAGGGCTAGCCATAACCTTGATGGGATTTTTACTAATAATTCAGATATTAGTTTTAACAAAGTTCTACCTCTGGTTTGGATGGACCATAGCGCAGTTTTCTTTAAGCTAGCTGTTCCAGGGGAGGCACCACGTGCCATAAACTCAATAAATTCCATCAAAACGTGCCCTTGGCGGAAGATCAATAAATTGGAGCTTGATCAGGCTTTACACAGTCATATTCCACATTTAGATATGAATATTGATTCTGTGGCCCTAAACTTCACAAGCTGGATTGATTCTGCGGTCACCCAGCTTTCCCCAGAAAAACATAGATTTAGCCATGGGAAAAATCCATCTGCTCCATGGTACACGTTTGAGCTAAAACAAAATTCAAATGAAATGTAGGACACAAGAGCGAAGATGGAGGAAAAACTATTGTTTGGAAGAGAAAAATAATTATAAAATAGTTATTGAAGATTATAAAGCGGCTATTGTTTCAACAAAAACAAAATTCTTTACTGAAAAAATTGGTTTAGCCAGGAACTCAATCAGAGAAATCTTCAAAACTGTTACTGCACTTTCGGACTTTGATCAGAGTAAACCGTTTACCCCAGTTCGAGATCTCTGCAACAAACTTTCTGAATTTTTTCACAGGAAAGTAAATGTTGTCTATGAGGAGTTTTCTGCTAATCAGCATGCAAGTCACTTGGCCTAGTCAACCTGCCCCGCTCATGTAAAGCAGGATGATAACCTTAAGGACACACAGGAAGGTTTTGACAATTTTCCTCCTTTGACGTTGGAAAAAGTGATAAGATTTCTGGAAACCGCTAAATCAGGATCCCCTATAGACCTGTATCTGTCTTATGTATTACAATTGGTTCCTCACACGATTGCAACCCACCTTGTCCCACTACTAATTAATGTACTTAGTTCAGGGCCCTTTCCAATGTCCTCGACAAATCTCTGGTTTGCCCTATCTTGAAAAAACCATCACAAGATCCTACAGAGGTCAAAAACTATCGGCCTATTTCTTGCCTCCCACTCCCCTCTAAGATCTTAGAAAAAAGCTTTAAATGAAGACCTGATGGCCTTCTTGGATGCAAATGATCAGCTGGATCCATCACAACATGTTTTTAGGCCACATCATTGCACAGAATCAGCGTTAATTGCAGCCATGGAAGAGATGCGAATGCAGGTAGACAGAGGAGGCGGCACTTATTCTGCTGAACCTCTCAGCCGTGTTTGACATGGTTAACCATCAAGTACTTGTCAACCGACCACAGAATCTGGGGATTAATGGTATGGCGCTGAGCCTACTCAGTTATTTTCTGTCAAACAGAGAGCAGACTGTGGTGTTGGGAGGGCATGCATAAAACTCTTTTGCTCTCCCCTGTGGTGTGCCTCAGGGATCATCATTATCCCCAACTCTATTCAACATCTACGTCACCCCATTGTCACAACTCATTCGATCTCATGGTTTCTCTGCAATCTCTTACACGGATGATACACAGATAGTGGTATCATTTTCATCTGAGTCGGACGGTGTGGCCAAAGAATTCCACACCTGTATGGCACACTTCACTAGATGGATGCAGGAAAATTGTCTCAAGCTGAATACTGAGAAAATAGAGGTTTTACTTTTTGAAAACAACACCTCTTTCTGGAACAATTCATGGTGGCCGGTCATCTCTGGGCCGTGCCCATCCCCAGTTCGAAAAGTAAAAAATCTGGGAGTTATGTTTGATGACCAATTGTGTTTCTCAGAACAGATCAATCATA
The DNA here is from genome assembly GCA_963921515.1 of Calotriton arnoldi. NCBI lineage: Eukaryota > Metazoa > Chordata > Amphibia > Caudata > Salamandridae > Calotriton > Calotriton arnoldi. Next base: position 702,889 of record CAWUFW010004508.1, on the reverse strand, counting down.
TTACATCTTCTTGTTTTTACATCTTGAAGATTTTAAAAAAGATCTTTCCATTTATCCCATTAGACTTACAAAAAACGGTAATAGTTGCCTTGGTTCTATCGAAGATAGACTACTGTAATGCTCTCTATCTGGGAGCACAAAAGCGTTTGCAGTCGAAGCTCTAGTCTTTTCAGAATGCGGCAACCCACTTACTTTTAAAAATTCCCAAATTTAGTCCCATATCAAAGAACATTAGGGACCTACACTGGCTGCCTGTCCAGGCTATGGTAAAATTTAAGGCCTTATGTATCGTACACAAGGCCCTGCATGGTGCGGGCCCTTCCAGCTTTCAGAAGTCACTTAGGTAGCATGTCCCTCCACTTGACCTAAGATCATCCACCGCCCGACTGGTGGTCCTCCCCAAGGATAAGAAGGCAAATTGGGGGGGCAGAAGTTTTTCCACTTGACCTGTAATCTGTGGAACACCAATCCATTTGCACTGAGATCTCAAAGAAGCAGGCTGGTCTTTAGAAAATTCTTGAAGACTTGCCTCTTTATTTCCAGGGTTTAAAGTATGTCTCCCAGTCTCTTGATTAGTGATAGCACTCATTACCGCTAAGACACCTTGACATTCACGCGCTTTTGAAAATTATTACTTACTATTACGTACTAACAATATATGGAAGAAAATGTGTAAAAGGGATTTATTCACTATTCCTCCTCACCTAGGGACACAGTCATTTTTATACCATACTCTAGTGACACACTCACAAGGAAACTGGGAGTATAACGCAGAGACGTTTATTAGTACTGCATAGCACAGCACATGGAGGCAACTGCCAACCTGGAGAAGAACATTCCAAGAGCCGAACATGGAACACAGAACATCATGTCTTCCACCACTGGCTCACAACACTTAGCAGATTACCACAACATCTCCCTTTTTTCCCCAAACACAACAAAAGAGGAAACATAGTTGAACATCAAAATATGACTTATTAAAGAAAATGAACAATAGAAAATAGATATGACATATGTTGCAAAATGAAATAAACACAGTGCAATTTTCATCCGCTTGTAAATAACACAACAAATCTTAAGAAGCACAGCAGGCTTATCAGTATCTTAATCGTTTTCTGATGACACGCTTTTGGTGCATGCCATTTTCCGAGGCTACCATATCCCTCCGAAACAACACACTCTCTCCACATCCCTCAATCTCATCTCTGTGTTCGACCTTCATAACCCTTGAACTATCCACCACTGAATTCCCTTCACCTTGATGGAATGCCCGCTCAGAGCTTTAACTTGTACCAGCTCCCTGAATCTAGATTTGCCTTTGGTGACATGAGAAGGTTCTTTTATGCAACCCAATCTTCCTTCATGATGGCATTACCATGCTTGCTCCTACCATGTTTATCATCAAAATTTTGTTTTGCCTTACTTTGTGCCATCTCCACCAAAGGACGAATTCACTTGTCTATATCACATTCATGAGCAGAACCAGATCTGTTTTCTTTCAGCCATGCAGGGAAAAAACACTGGCATGCACTCAACCTCTCATAATCTCAAATGGTGTCTTGTTCGAAATAGCATTGGGACTGGTACGATGGGCAAAAAGCATTTCTTCTACTGCATTGGGCACATCAACACCATTCTTGACTGCCCATTGGATGCATTCTACCAAAGTTCTATTCATTTTCTCCATCAAACCATTGACTTGTGGATGATACAACACCACCCTTTTGTGTGTCATAGCAGCTTTTGACAGAAACTCCTTCATCTCCCTAGGCAGGAATTACACCCCATTGTCAGAGACCAGCTCTTTAGGTAAGTCTTCTCTCCGAAAAATGTTGTTGAAAAAAGAAATAACATTAGTGTTCGGTTCTCTGACAAATTCTACCTCCCACCACTTGCTGTAGTAGTCCACCAGAACTATAGCATGTTTGCATTTAGTTGGCAGAACACCGAAAAGTCCAATGAAATCCACAGCAAGTTTAGACCAAGTTCTTTCTGGGAACTCTGCCGGATGTAAAGGAGGAATTACAGTTTTAAGTGTCTTGTGGCTAGTTGCACAGATGACACAATCTCTGACCATCTCCACAATTTCTCTGTCCATGCTGGGCCACCAATACAAAGAACAAATCCTTCTCTTACTGACCGTTTGCCCCAAATGACCTTCATGACCTGCTTGTATAATACATCATTTAAGAGAAACCAGTGGAATAAACGTATAGCCCTTCATGATGAGATCATTATCTTCTAATGTTAACTCTTCTGAAACCTTGAAAAAAGGTTGGACACTGGGATGAAGAGTAGATTCCTTCGGCCATCCGCACACAACAGACTCACGCATCTTTCTCAAAACTTCGTCTTTGACCATACCCTCCATCCATTCACCTCTATCAAACGCACTCTCCAAACAAACATCCACTACTGCTATAAGGCACTCTTGATCTTCCTCTTCAGGTTGTACCTCGGGCACACTTAGAGGAGACCTTGACAAATAGGCTGCCCTGATGTTCCTACCACCAGGCATGTGTGTTAAAACCTCAAAATTGTATTGAAGAAGTTTCACACTGAGCTCCGCAATCCTTGGAGTTAAATCTCTAATGACATCCCCACTCAGAATGCCAAGTAGAGGTTTGTCAAAATCTTAAATTTTCTTCCCCACACAAAACATTTGAAATGCTCCACTACCCAACAACAAGCAAGCAACTCTTTTTCTATAACAGAACTTTTTTTCTCATTTTCTCGCAGAGCTATGGAAGCAAATCCAATAGTGTGCTACCACAAATCCACATTTTGTGACAGAGTAGCTCCTAGACCATTATTACTCGCATCCACAGTGAGAATGCATATAATTTCAGGATCATAGGGTGCCAGAATCTTCTCAGACCCCATATCTGCCTTCAATTTCTCAAACTCTTCTTGACACATTTCGGTACACTTGAAACATTTATTTTTTTGAGTAGGTTCCGCAAATTTTCTGTGTTGCTTGCAAAATTCTTAATGAACTTTGCATAGAATTCTCAAACCTCCAAAAATGATGATACTTGTTTTTTACTACTGGGTTCCGGGGCTCCAACAATGGCCTCCACTAAACCAGGACGAGGCTCTACACCCTTTGAAGAAAACACTGGACCCAAATATTCTTTTCGTGATTTTGCAAACTTGCATTTCTAAATGGGGATTATAAACCATGTACAGATTATCAAGAGTTGAATGTGTTCACCACCAGAAATCCCTAACCATTCTCTATTATAGTGATACGGTTGGATCAATTAAAGAGACTAAGATTTTTTCCAAGCTGGGTCTCCGAGGAGTTTACCATTTAATCAGAATCTGTAAAGGGAATGAGAGGAAAACAGTGTTCAGTACTCATCATGGAGAGTATTTGGTGATGCCATTTGTTTAAGTGATGTCCTTGCAGTGTTGCAGCATTTTGTAAAGTACATGTTTAGAGATGATTTAGATACTTTAGGATTGTTTGCTCGAACAACATATTGATTTACTCCAAAGATATCCAAAAGCATTGAACCAATGTTTGAGAATTACTGTCTCAGTTAAGGAACTCTTGATTGTATCCTAAAGCAGAAAAATGTGCATTTGAAACTGATCAGATTGCCTTTGTGGGCTTTTAGCTGTGCGAGATGTCATACAAGTCAGAGCTATTGTAGATTGGTCAGCCCACACTACGGTCAGGGAAATAAAAAGATTCTTGAGCTTTGCAAGTTTCTACATACCTTTTTTTATTATTTAATTTAAAGTTTTTATTTTGGGAGTTCTTTTAATATGATTAATTTAATTGGATTTTTGCATTTTTGATGTCCATAAACATCTTCAAATTAAATAAATTAAAAATAAATATAGTTATTAAAATGCTGAGAATCGTTAGCACCTACGCTTTGCTTTTTTGTTGGATATTTGCATATGTGTGTTGCCTTGAGGGTTTTTAGCACTCAGCGTGTTGGAAATATGGCCAGTAGCAGTTTTTTTCATTTAGTGGTAACATTTACACATTGCTCTAAACATCAATTATTAGATTATGTACCTTAGAACTACTGGCTTTATATTTTTATACATACAATTTATGAAAAGAAAAGAAGCACTTCACATCAAAGTGAAAAATATTTCCATTCAAAATAAAATGTATATATAGTACCATACATTTTCCGCTAGTACTAATAAAAACTTTAAAAAGTCTCTGCTGCATTTTCAAGCCTGGCAGGACTGATCGCCATTGCCATTGTTGTTTTAATTCATTTTATTGATACATGTATTTTCAATATTTTTGTCTTGTTCCATTGAGTTGTTTGGAAAACTATAATTTTATTTCAATTTTTTTGTATTTATATTACTGTTTTAATTATATTTTAAGGCCAAAATTTCAGTATTATGGTATGTTACATAGTATGAGCCTCTACGCATCACTTGGTGATTGGCCACAGTTATTTTACCTATCTCAAAGAGCTTTAGCTACATTTACCACTTCTTCCAAATTGGCCTGGGTGACCACTCTTCTCAAACCACTCTTTTCTGAACTGGTCTAAATAGATTTCACTTACCTTTCTTTCTGGCCCTGACATATTGTACTAGTGTCAAATCACATTGAAAAAAGTGCAACTGCCAGTGGCTCCTGGACCGCACGTTTCACAGCAAGTGCCCATTTCTAGTGTTGCTGCATTGCTTGACCTGACTGAGGTTCTTGCATCTGGTAGTAATTATAGGAAAAAGCCAAGGAGAAAGTTAACATCAGGTAGAATTAAATATGATATTTTGTCTAGCAAATATTGCCTATTTCCTTACTGATCAACCACATTGTTACGGATGCCAGAGCTGCATTACTGACTAAAGAAACTCATACCCTTCATACCATCAAATCATTTTTACCTAGAGGTCCAAACGGTAATAAAATGTTCTATAGTTTATGAAAATACAAACCTTGTGGGAGTCTTCAGGTTCATACTTTCACCACTATCTTGCATTCAGTAGCTTGATTGGGTTTTTTTGCCAAGAAATCTGATTGAATCACTTCAGTCCTGAAATGACTGCTTTTAATTTTCTTGACCCAGAACTAACTATAACCTTAGCTGCATAAATATCAAAGATAAATATCAAAGATATTTACTGTCCTCAACGTGATAATTTATGGTCCATCATAAAACTGGAGAGAAAAATGCTGAAGGAGACTTCACCAGAAAACTACTCAAAACACATCCCAATGCTGCTCAGAGCAACCCCATCTCTGAGGAACTCTCTCCCAACTGAAATGAGATGTCATGAATATATACTTACATTATATAAAAAACTGAATTAATCACAATTTCAATTATAAACCAACCAGGTCTCTGACCATCCATATTGTTTCTTCCTACTTATTTCTCAATATCCTTGCATTTTCTCCTCTTCTTGGCCCTTTCACCCTTCCATGATCCTTCCTTTTTGCCCTGCAGCGTGTCCCCAGAGCTCACAGGGTGCTCGGTGTACCTCGCAGCCCATGCGGCCGCCATCACGCTGGCCGTGCTGCGAGCGTGCCAGGCTCAAGGACAGTTCAGCCTCCGATTCAGACTCGGAGCCTCAGCGCAGATAAACAGCGTGTCTTCTCCGGCGATCCTCAGCTTACGCCGGGACAGCCGATGTGCACGCTCACGGCGTCTCGTGCGCTCCCACCGCGCTTTCAGTTTCGCGCGCTGAGACAGTGCCCAGTGTGTGGTACAGAAGTCTGAATGACGGTACAACTGAATGTTACGAGGCATTCAGGGATGTTCGTCACACATGGCTGGCTTATATAGAGCAGTAACCATTAGTGTGTGTCAAGTGGAGAAGTCTGTCTGTGGGTGAGTAGCTGTCTGGAAGTTTGCCAGTGTGGTGTCCCAACAATTAGTCAAGGGGTATTTATGAAATCCTAGTGTGCCCTCCTTGTGGAAGGGGACACTTTCCGCCTGAACCCAAGCAATCACAGAGCTCTTCCAAGCAGTAAGTAGAAAGGGAATGGGAGATTTCCATTTACATGTGATTAGACGCTTAGCTAACAAGCATTTGCAATGCAATAGGTCTCGCATTTGCAAATAAATTGCAACTCGCTAATTAGGAATTGTACATGGCCCTGTAACATTTTGCATGCGCAAACAGGTCGCAAACCCGTTTGTGCATGCAATTTAGTGTCGTACATCTGGCCCTTTGAGACCTTCCCCTACAATAAAATAATTAGGTGTAAGAAATTGGATGATTAGTTATGCATGATGTGAGGCCTGCACAGGTAATAGGTTCACAATTTCCCCATACTGGGAACCAAGTACCCCATTATAGCGCTTGGGTCTCGCAGGAGTGCACTCAGAACAGTCCAAGGCCTACTCAGGGGCAGTGGTGTAGGCTAGAAATCACCATTTAATGGCACAGAATCGTAACACTCAATAAATTATTGTCTAGTCAGTGCTTTTTCTTTGAAAAGGGAAAAGTTCTATTATTACACATACTACTACATACTATGCATTAATTTACAAATATATCAGTCTGAAAAGAGAAAAGTACATTTATTACACACACTACTACTACATACTATGCATCAATTTACAAATATATCAAGCTAATAGAAATACCTTAGGTGACATTCTGAAATTACATTTGACCCCTACTGGCTCATGACCCCTAACATCACAGTACCCGACATCAATACCAGAACATTAGAATATGGGGGATATCACTTTTAAGTGAAACAGGCCCATTGGCTTTGTCGAGGAGTTATAAGAATATAACGCAAGATTATGGGTTTAGTCAAAGTTCACCACATCAATGTAAAAGACAAGCCTACTGGCTTTATCAAGGGTCAGTACATTAAAAGACTAATAATTCACATGATAAAAGTAAACATTATATCACTGAACTCCAAAACATGTTAAAAAGTGGTCATTATCATCAATAAAGCATTGCAATGTTAGTCAAAAATAACTTGCAACAACATATTGTCAAGAAAGCTTTAAAATTCAACATATGTGTCTGAGTTTTTCTTCAACACCTTTAGGCTACATAAAATGCAGCCATAAAACCAACCACTAGAGATTGCTGTACCCCCAGGCTGTAGAACAAATGTTCCAACCTTACGAGATTTTTGAACTAAGATGATGAAAAGTCTGCTGGTCATGCATTCCATGATCCCAGGAACTCAGGGTTACTTTTAAATTGCTTTTGGGGGCTGCTGCACTCCCTGCAGGCCTCCCCCCCAGTACTTTAACTTGACGATTGTGGTGCCCCTGCCACCTGGGACACCACAAGCAAAAAAAAATGCAAATAGTGGCCCCACAGGGCATTTTGGGGCACTTCCTTGTGGATCACTGTATATTTAATTAACGGCTCTCCCACTGCATTTGGAAGAGCTGCCGCTTAGATAAGTGCCTTGCACCACATTTCTTTCTTTGTCCATTTTTGTTTTGGGGTGTGCAGTCTTACTCGAGACATCACCATGTGATTTATGTTGGGCAGCGCAAGGAGCCAAGCCCGCGCTACCTGGGCAACTCTCTGCCCTGCCGGCTCTGTGGTCCTGCTTATGTGGGAGCCGACACTTGTATCCTCCCTGCCTGCTCTGTGCGGGCAAGTGCTGGATTTCTGGTGGCCAGCCTACTCCTCCCAGACATTGACACGGGGAGTGGATGGTGAGTCCGCCACCAATGTGGGGGAGCACGATGGTGCCCCTCCTTCCTTTTTCCTCATCGGGCCCAGGGATGTGGTTCCAAACCCCATTTCTTCATATATTGTCCCTGGCCATGAAGAGTTCTGGGGAGACTGGGCCCCCTCCCTGGATTCTTAATTATTATTGAAGCTTGTGCCAACCCGAAGGGCATGGCCCACCCCAGGGGCAATTTTATGGACCAGCTGCGGAGCCCCACATGCTCTGCTTTCAGGGGGATCAAAGGTCACAGACTTTAAAGATGGTTATCTCTTTCCCCAGGCTCTAGCCACCATGTGCAGTTTCAACAGGCTTCCTGGACTCTAAAGGGGCACATTCTCTGGAAAGCTGGTTTCATAGAATCCCTGCACCAGCATTCTCTTCTGCTGTGCCCTCCACGGACCCCAATACCTTCTGGCCATCTTGCAGGGCATCTGGAGGGTAGTGGAGTCCAAGTCTTCCCCTAGCTGGTCCTCAGAGGGGGTGGAAAGGGGCCATTGAAGATCCCCACCGGTCCTGGGGTTAGCTGTAGAAAGAGTCCTCAGTCGATTAGGGCATTAAGGGGCTTGTCCTTCCAGCTGTCCAAGGCGTTGCAGCTGTTACAGACTGGATCCAGGGTCAAGTTCCTGGGGACCAGTTTTATGCCCAGTGCAGCTTGTGGTTGGGGGATTCCGCCTTTGTCTAACCTTCCCCCTTCCATGAGTTTGGCTCTGGCCTGGCTGGTGACACAAAAGGCTGGTTTCAGGTCCTGTTGTGTGTCCTGGGGAAAGACTCTTTGAAGTTTAATCAGGGCAGGGCTTAATTCTTCCCCCAGCCATCCTGACAAGAAGACCCACACCGTCTACACTCAGGCCCCTTTGTGCACTATCTGGCCCCAATACTCATTTCCCACTGGGAGAGCCATCACCAGCACAGGCAGCTGGAAACTCCCAGACCCTTTAAGCAGGAAAATGTCAACTATCTAAAAGTGGCATTTCTAAAATAATAATCTAAAATCCAATGTCATGATTTAAAAGAGTGTAAGAATTGTTTTTCTAGAAGCTACCAATCTCTATTTAGCATTTAATAAATGTAACCATGTAGCCAAATGATTCCTTTACGGCAGCAGCCTACCTTGCTATAGTGAAATTATTTTTTGGGAATAGATCACTGGAAAGGACATGTTCAACAATAAATTCTACATGCCCTACTTTTAAATATCTGAACCCTGCCTTTATGGGCATTAGGGCCTACATAGGGTGACTTATTAATATTTAAAAGACAGGTTTAGGCTTGTCAAAAGTGGTATTTATATAGATCAAACGTGCAGACCAAAACTGGCAAAGGCAGGTAACCTGTGTGCAGCTACTAGGCTGCACACAACTGTAGTCTCTCACGTGCAGCCTATAATCATGCGCACCCTCATGTGCACACATTCAAAACATGAGAGTGGAAAAACTGAGAGCTAGCCCTGTGCTAATCTCACCCACAAATGTCAGTTCATCCAGCTGACATAAACATGAGCGGTAGATCGCGGGGTGTATAGAAACAACATACGAAGTGAACTTTACAATATCAGATCAATTAATTTGTTGACAAAACAAAGACACCAACACATTAATCGATCTGATATTGTAAAGTTTACTTACTTCTACAAATGAACATCATTTTCATAGAAGGTTTACAGTAAAGCAAATTATATGCCTCAATTGTCATACTATATCAATACACATATTCTCAAAAACTGACATATGATGTTGTATTGGAAATTGATATAGTCTGACAATTGAGGCAGAGCGTGTACACACATGATCATGTGTAGCCTGACCAATGGCCATTACTCTATATGCATCACAGCAACCTCACTTTAAAAAGAGGATACTGGTTGTAAACATGCGCAGTCCAATTTACCATGAAATTACAGGGAGTGAAACTCGGGTCGGGAGATCTCCGGGAGATCAAAAATCAAAATATCTGGGCGTACTAAATGGGCTGAACCCATTTGCAACAGTAGGGTACTTACAGTCAGCCCATTGAAGAACACTCAAATACTAACAGACATGTCATATATTTATTTGGAACTATATCTACTAAAGGATAATTATCACAGCATTTGAAAACGGTGTACTCCCATAAGCAAACTTCCCCAAAGAAGATTCTAAAATTGTAACAGGGACAGAAGCCTGTCAAATGCCTTTCTAGTTTTTCAAAGATGGTCCATGTGCACTCTACACTGCATATTCCAGATCTCAGCAGAAAGATTACCATTTAGAAGAGCACATCTGACTTTGCAATTACTATCGAAATTGGAACAGAGGTTGGGAAGTAGTCTAGGAGAAAAAAAAACTTTTGAAGCAAACACAAGGAGATGATGGACGGAGCGCTGAAACTTTTCAGACACTCACCCCCAGTCACAGATCTGGGTTGAATCCATCATCGTTCTTTAGCTCACTTTGCCACCTCAGTTCAGACCCAGCCATATGCAAATCAGTCTTGACCCTGTGCCTCATGGGAACAGTCCAGCCCGAACTGCCAAGCCAGGTCTTTCCTGAACCGGAAACAAGCATCCTGGGACCAGTTTCGGGCTAACAGCCCTCATCAGCCAGGCTAGCTTGAATCCAGTGGCAAAGTGAGCAAGGGACCCACGTCTGGGCATACCCTGCCAACTTAGGGCGAACAAAGCAAACACAAGGAGATGATGGACGGAGCGCTGAAACTTTTCAGACACTCACCCCCAGTCACAGATCTGGGTTGAATCCATCATCGTTCTTTAGCTCACTTTGCCACCTCAGTTCAGACCCAGCTGTAATGATCTTGCCTCTTTCAATGACCTGCGTGTCATTAGGTTCTGTATTCTAGAAGCTGAGGGTGACGGAGTTCTTGTGAGTGGCGGTTGCTGTAGGCTGAATGTGGATAGGACGTCTTACTTTACCTGCTTGTCTCTACTTCCTAAATAAATCAACTTCCTAATCTCACCACCGGTGTACCTACTTCATTACACTGGTGACGATCTTGAAACGGACCCAGCCGACGTCCTAACACATCGAGCAGCCTCAGGTGGAATTTGAAACTACGAGCGAATTTGAACGTTGTCATCCTTCTCTAAGGTACTGTGCGGCGCTTTGCTGTGTTTTCGATGCATTTGTGGAGCGCAAACACCTCTCCTCTCTGCCCAGCGCGTAAATTGGAGGAGACTCAACTTTCCGGCAAATTTATTTAATTATCCAAGTTGAAGCGCACGCTCGCACTTCCCCTGCCTCTCCCTACGCAAGTAGAACCAACTGCCCAGCGCTCATATTTGAAGTGACTTGACTTTCCGGCATTTCTATAAAATATTAATATTTAATTAATGTTGAAGCGTTCCCTCGCGCTTCCCCTGCCTCGCGCTGTTCCAGTAGAGCCGTCAGACGTTCCTACGTTGGTTACGCATCGTTGCTTGGAAACACTCCTTTGCCCAGCAACTGCTTACGCGTTATCCTTGACGTCTCCCGGATGGTTTGTTGCCCAGCAACGGAAGACGCTTTCGTAGTTAACAAGCTCTGCAGTTTGTATCTCGCATACCTAGCTAATTTGAAGCACTGCAGCATGTCAAACCTTCATCGCTGACACGCACAGCTTCGACTTGTGAGATTATTTGAAGCACTACAGCCTAATCCAAAACCCTGCAGCTTGTCAAGCTTACCTCACTGACACGCACAGCTTGATATTTCGCAAGCTTGTCAAGTTAATTTCGCTGACAAGCACAGCTTTGAAATTTAGATTATTTGAACCGTTACAGCTTAATTCAAGACCCTGCAGCTTGTCAAGCTTTCCTCGCTGACATGCACAGCTTGATATTTCGCAAAATTGGAAAGTTAATTGCGCTGACAGGCACAGCTTTAAAATTACACACTGACAGGCACAGTTTTGAATGGCACAACTTAAAATTATACGCTTGCATACAAAGTTTTAAGTTTGTCCTCGCCTGTCAAATCTTATTTTTCTACGCTGATAGGCTCAGCAGTTACTCTAGAAGCTAGAAAATAATTTATTTCTTCTCACTTTACGCCTGTCAAGCTTAACTACGCTGACAGGCACAGCATCTACAGTCCAGTCATTTTATCCACATACCTGTTCATCATCAGCTCAACTCGCCTTCTTTCTCCTCTGTTTTAAAGATGCAAAATGTCACGCCACCACCTTTTTTCCTTTCCAATCCCAGTGAACCTACTGTACGCTGGTCTAAGTGGAAAAAGGTCTTTATTAACTACGCCAGAGTGTGCGGAGTATCCCTCAGTGCCGAGAGAAAATCAGCTTTGTTATTACACTGTTTAGGCACCGAAGGTCAAGAAGTTTTCGAACATCTACCGGATCTTGATGACTCTGAATCTAATAACCTTAATGAGTTTGAAATTTGCTTGAAGAAACTAGATAAACATTTCTTACCCAAAGTAAGCACAGTTCTAGAGCGCTACCACTTTGGGAAAAGGACTCAACAACCTAAAGAAACTGTTGAAATGTATGTTTCTCAGCTACGCAAACTCGCCTCCACCTGCAAGTTTGAGGGCGCACTCGAAGAGCAGGTGCGTGATCAATTCATGCTTGGTTGTGCAATTGAAAAAGTGAATGATGAATTGTGGCAGAAGGATGACCCCAAACTTGATGAGGTCATCACAATCGCAAAACGTATTGAACACTCTTTAGCTTGTGTTGAAACCATAAAGAAAAAGGAAACTGACTCTACAACTACTTCAGATGGGAGAGTTCAAGCTATCTCTCAAGCTAGTTCGTCAAAAGAGTTGAATCCCATACCATGAAACCAAAACGTTTCGAAACACAATCATCATGGCAAAGGAAGCCTTTCCAAGGAAAATGCTTTCGTTGTGACAATATCGACCATCTAGCTAATGATAAATCTTGCCCAGCCATAAATGCAAAATGCCTCAATTGCGGAAAAGTGGGTCACTGGACTAAAGCTTGCAGACTAAAAAAAAATAAAAGAAACAAACGTGTTAAAGAGGTTTGGATACAAGATGAATCTGAATCCAGTTCTGATGATCTACATTGTGGTGAGATCTTGACTTATGTCGATCAAGTTAAGTGCTCAAGCCCTGTCGAAAGTGTCCTTATAAATGGTCATCCCGTTAAAATGCTTTTTGACTCAGGAGCAAAGATCACTTTAATCCCGAAGTCCTTCTACGACGTGTTTCTTATGGGAAAAGTGAAAGTCTGGAAACCTGACATAAGGCCTCTTGCATACGGGGGGCAACCTATCAAACTGTTTGGTTACTTTGAAGGAGACATTGAGTTCAAGAATAGATTTACGGCTGGAAAAATATACGTATCCACGAAAGGGGATAGCATAGTGAGTTGGGTTCACCAAGCTGATATGGGTGTCATGTTAATTCCAGGTGGCAATCCTTGCATTGTCTTGAGAGAAAAAACTAAGGACCCCCCCCAGACAAACACCTTCCACTACACCTGAACTCTTTAAAGTGGACCAGGTAGACAATCTATGCTCAGAATTCAAAGAAGTTTTTAGTGAGCGCTTAGGTTGTCTATCCAACTACACTCACAAGATCATCTTGAAACCTGACGCCATCCCGGTAACTTGCAAGGTGAGGAATGTGCCTTTAGCTCTGAGAGATTCCATGGAGAATGAATTAAAAAAATTACTCAAGGAAGGCATCATCGTTAAAACTGAGGCTAGTGATTGGTTGGCCCCAGTGGTTCTTGCCCGAAAGGCCTCAGGTGAGGTTAGGCTTTGTGTGGACCTACGCTCCCTTAATCGCGCAGTCGTACCTGATAGGTATCCTCTCCCCAACATCGCAGAGATGCTGACTCAACTGGCTGGAGCTGAAGTATTTTCTACACTTGACCTCAGGGCCGCGTATCACCAAATTAAGATCGACCTTGAATCACAAAATCTCACTGCCTTTATAACGACGTTTGGCACTTATAAGTTTACTAGGCTTCCCTTTGGTCTTAATTCAGCAGCATCTGTGTTTCAGAGAGCCATGGAAGACGTTTTGCAGGGGCTGCCCGGAGTAAACATATACCAAGACGATGTGTTAGTTCACGGCCGTTCCCAAAGTACTCACGATGAAAGGCTCAGAGCAGTACTGGATCGTTTCGAATCACGTGGTTTAACACTACGTGAGAGTAAGTGTAAATTCTATCTTCATGAAATTGACTATTTAGGCCACAAGCTGTCTGCTAAAGGGGTCAAACCTAAAGACAAGTTAGTGAGGACTATTGCCGATCTCCCTGTACCTCAAAGCAGAGACGAACTTGTCACCTTTTTAGGGATGGCAGAATATTATAATAAATTTGTTCCCCGATTTGCCTCTCGTACCTACACTCTCAGAACTCTTCTTAAAAAGGAGCAAGATTTAGTTGGTCAGAGAAATGTCAAGAAGAATTCAATGATGTGAAGAGGGCCTTGAGTGAAGCTCCTTCACTTCACAGCTTTGATACCTCTGCTTCTTCCATACTCGTTACTGATGCTAGCTCTAAAGGACTTGGGGCTGTTCTTAAGCAAGTTAAAAATGGTCATGAAATGACTATTATGTTCCTATCAAGAGCCCTCATAGGTCCTGAGTTACAATATTCCGTAATTGAAAAAGAAACACTCTGCATATTCTGGGCGATTAAGAAACTTAAAAAGTTCTATGGGGAAGCTCCTTTACGGTACAGTCTGACCACAAACCCCTGAAAGACTTATTTACAAAAAGAGTCTGGATGCCGTGTCCTCAAGAATCACCAAGTGGATTGTAGCTTTACAGGACTATGATTTCATTGTTTATCACATACCTGGTACACAAAACAAAGTTTCTGATTGTTTGTCCCGCCTTGTAAGGAATGACCCAGGCGTTATGTGTGATAAGTTGGGTGAAGCATGTGAGTTTGATGATTATAAGGTCTGTGAAGTGACTGATGGTGTCCTAAGCGAGGAAGAATGGAAATCTTCCATGACAAATGATCCAGTCATTCTTAAGGTTTGTGAGTTGATAACTGCTGGTTGGGAGGGTATAAAATGTCTAGATGAGGAGACGAGGAAGTTTTGGAACGTACGACATGCGTTGTCCGTCTCCTCAGGCTTACTTCGGAGAGGCACAAGACTAGTTCCACCTGTTTCTCTCAGGGAGAAAATCGCTCAACAGGCTCATCAGGGACACCAGGGGATTTCTAAAACGAAAGAGAGAATTCGTTTGCACTTCTGGTGGCCCAGTATTGACCTGTTAGTTGAACGTATGGTGAGAGATTGTCAGGAGTGCAACTCTTCTGATAAAATATATAAAACTAGAGTACAACCTATGGCTGTACATGAGACTCCCACTCGTTGCTGGCAAGAAGTAGCTCTAGATCTCCTGGGCCCTGTTTCTAGTAACTCCGGTCAGTCATTTGTCTTAGTCTTAATTGATTTATTCTCAAGATGGCCGGAGATTAAGGTCTGCCACAGTATCGAGACTAAGGATGTCATAAAATTTCTTGATGAGGTCTTTTCTCGTGAGGGTTTCCCTGACTGTCTTCTTACTGATAACGGGGTCCAGCTTGTTTCAAGAGAGATGGAGATCTACCTTACGAAGAAAGGGATCAGACACAAACGTTGTGCTCTCTATCATCCAGAAACTAACGGGATGGTAGAGAGGTTCAACTGTGTGCTTAAAGACTCCATTCAGTTGGCTAGATCTCAAAACAAGGATTGGAAAGCTGAAATCCAAGAAAAAGTAATGTTGTATCGCCTTACTCCTCATTCGACAACATCTTTGGTTCCCTTTGAACTCTGTGGTGGTAGAAAACCTAATACTCGTATGTTTCAGTCATGGATGAGAGGGGAGTGTATTGGCTCTTGTTTGAGTGATGAGATGAATTTAGCTCTTAATTCTAGAATAGAGTCTCGAGATGTCAGTACAGCTCCCGATTCAGCTTCTTGGCAAGCCTGTCAAGACTTAAAAATCGCTAAGAGGAAGGCTTACTTTGACTCCAGGCACGCAGTCTCACACACTCGTGTACGTGTGGGTGACAGAGTGAGAGTTCGTCTTCCTCAAAGGTCCTCTGGCCTTTCAAAGTTTTCTTCGCCTTATGTTGTTAAAAAATTGTTTCTAAATGCTGTCAAATTAAGTGATGGTCGCATATGGAATCTTAACAGAATTGCTCCCGCACCTAACATGCTTGTTACTCCTAACAGTTCTCCTGTTGTTTTGCCAAAATTAAGAAAGAGTGTGCGCGTTGGAAAGCTCCCAAAGAAATTCAATGACTTTGTTTTGCATTAACGTTTTGCCTATTGGTTGTTTTAGTTTTATTGTTTTTTTCTTTTCTTCTGAAAGGGGGAAGATGTGTAATGATCTTGCCTCTTTCAATGACCTGCGTGTCATTAGGTTCTGTATTCTAGAAGCTGAGGGTGACGGAGTTCTTGTGAGTGGCGGTTGCTGTAGGCTGAATGTGGATAGGACGTCTTACTTTACCTGCTTGTCTCTACTTCCTAAATAAATCAACTTCCTAATCTCACCACTGGTGTACCTACTTCATTACACCAGCCATAAGCAAATCAGTCAGCCCATTGAAGAACACTCAAATACTAACAGACATGTCATATATTTATTTGGAACTATATCTACTAAAGGATAATTATCACAGCATTTGAAAACGGTGTACTCCCATAAGCAAACTTCCCCAAAGAAGATTCTAAAATTGTAACAGGGACAGGAGCCTGTCAAATA
This sequence comes from Calotriton arnoldi, assembly GCA_963921515.1. Classification (NCBI taxonomy): domain Eukaryota; kingdom Metazoa; phylum Chordata; class Amphibia; order Caudata; family Salamandridae; genus Calotriton; species Calotriton arnoldi. The sequence continues at coordinate 686,563 of CAWUFW010004508.1, read as the reverse complement.
CCTTTCTAGTTTTTCAAAGATGGTCCATGTGCACTCTACACTGCATATTCCAGATCTCAGCAGAATGATTACCATTTAGAAGAGCACATCTGACTTTGCAATTACTATCGAAATTGGAACAGAGAATGGGAAGTAGTCTAGGAGAAAAAAAAACTTTTACCTCACATACATTTCATGTCATACTATTTCCTCATGCACTTTTCCTTGTGTCTGCCATGTCATCATCAACCGCCTGCCTGTTTAAAATTTAATTGTGAGTAATTATCTAATGTATATAAATGTACTTTGAGGAATATATCTAATATACATGTATTAATATATATTTAAAGTAATTTGCTTACCAATTAGTTCAATTACATTATTAAATTGAGAAAGTGTTTATGATATTTTTCACAGTGATGATTTTTAAAATGATTTTTGAAAACAAGGAATTACACAGAAGAGGGAAGTTCCCACCCTTCTCTCATCAATAAAATATGCAATTTCAATAGCAAAAAGTAAATAAAACAAAATAATACATGTTTTTGAAAATCAGTCAGATTATTGAAAATAGAAACACAGAAGGATCAAGATTATTTTAAAAAGAGACATGATATACGTTTACTTTAAAAGAGTGTTTTAAAAACCAATTTCACTAACAATAGTACAAAAGCTAATTAATAAAGTATGTTGCATTTAATAGAACTAATTATTAAAAATACATATTTTGAAAGACAGCCCATGGTATAAGGCATACAGAAGAAAGGTTTAGAGTTAGCAGAAAAGATTGGGGAAGGTGACACAATTTAAGATAGAACTATTGAAAAATAAATTAGTAAAAGATGTAAAGAATGAATCACGAGATAAATGGAAGAATGAGATGAAATGGTTAAATAAATTAAAACATTCCTCTACAAGGAAATAGCAGACAAGAAAATATAGTAATGAGATTACTGGAGGGGAAAGGGTAGGCAAAGAAATGTCATGCATCTGTCTGGGTGTCAGAAATCAGTGGATGCGTGAGTCTCCAACTCCAGGAACACTGACAAACTTCAGAAACCACTGCCATCGGGCACGGAGGCTACGATGTCAGGAAGGAACTACCGCTACCAGAACACCTAGTGGGACGCGGCGACGTCGCAGGAAACCGGAAAGTGTTTAATTACACTTTGGTCTCCTGCGACGCTGCCGATTATTCCGAGTCTTGGCTCCGGTGCGCTTGGAGGTTTCCCAGTTCGTCTCGAACCATTCAAGGCTGGTAAGGGTGCGGTTGCACCACCTTTGATGGATACTCTGGTTAACAGCGAAGACTTTGCATTACATACCCGATGAGTCGGGAACACTTCGCTATTCTCATTTTGGGGGGCAGATGTTCTCTCGAAACTTTAAATGAAGAGGTCTATATCACTTTATTGCGACTGCATATTTTGGTGAACCTATTTTACAACAGAGTTCCTCCCTGTTGGAGTGACACACGTTTGTGGTCAATTTCAGGTAGAAGGGACTGCGTTGATTTCGAAAGTACTTAAATGTATGATATCTTTTCCCGTTGGCAAGTATTGGCTAAACACTCAAGAACACGAAATGACCTCTTGATAAACAATGTACAAGCACCCTAAATGATTATGGGCAACAGCGAAGTACATCGTGCATAACGCTAATTGATTACCATATTTATCATCTGGTGCTTTTACTTTCATGGTGACTCAACCTGGTTTCTTTATTTGTCTATCACCTTTCTAACAGGGAACTGTAGCAGAGAAGTGATAATACCTCTAACAGTCCTTGTGATGCGTTGTTCAGTCTATTCAGGGTAGGTAGAGGTAAAGCTCAACGTTGCTCACTCTAGTATTGATTCTATTGCTGTTTTCGTTGTAGAAAGACATAGCTGGTAGTAACTATGGTATATCTATATGAATTATTGTCATTTCAGGCATAACAGTCCCTAGGTGGCATCTACGAATCGAATAAATCACATCGCTATATTGAAGTGTGGGTTCCTGGTGCGCACCACCATACAGTTATTTTCCTGTACAGGTAATCATGTATGTGTAAGCTATATACATGTATGTAAGAGAGAGAGAAAGGGGAAGAAAGATACATGGTGTACTCATGGTCTGTTTCTTTTGTCAGGTCTCCCTCCCTGCTGTCCCCATCCTTTCCTTCCCTCGCTTGATCGCTTCATTGATCTGTGCCATTATAGCAACTCAGACTTGATACTATCAAGAGGTGGACATATTTGAGCATCGATCCGACCCAGAGTAGGAAGTGAACGCAACACTGGGATAGGGCAGCATTCTCCCAAATGATAGAGGAAGGAAAGGGCACACCAAAGGCTTTCATCAACTGAAAATTGTTCTCTGGATCGGGAGATTGTACAACAATTGAGTGGAACTTACAATGACCTGGGCGCTAAAAAAAAATCTAAAACTTATATTTGTGTATTGTGGGTCACATCTACAGTTCACAACAGGTATTTGCAAATTAGAAAGGTGATGGATTGTATCAAGCTCCTGATTTACATAAGGATGAGGAGGTTCCAGAGCAGTATGTATTAGTGTTAGTTGTTACGTTTTGGAGAATGGATGTGAGAAATAGGATGAAACAGATGCAACGCTTTTTTTCCATGAATTCTTGTTCAAATGCAAAAAGGGGGATTAAAGCCCACACATCTTCATTCCAACTTCTGAAACCAATCTACTAGACAACATTTTCTCCAGTCTTAAACCTACATTTAGCACACATTATTTACAGTGTCATTGAGCAGGTGATAAATAATGGTACCAATAGCATCATCTTTAATAGGTTTGCAGTGCGAAGCAGGGTTTCTTAAATCTTCAAACAGGACTTGTAGAGCATGGCTAATCACCCTTGAGAATATTCAGGCGCTGAGTATTCTATATGCGGAGGCTTAGTTGAACTGCCAGGTCTTGAGTCCTTTCTTGAATTCCAGCAGAGAGGGTGAGGTCCAGAGGTGAAGAGGGAGGTCGATCGAGGACCTGGCCACAAGGTAGGTAAAGGAATGGCCTCTGTTGTAGCTTCGACATATGCAAGGGGTGTGAGCAAGGTGAAGGGAGGCGGAGCGCATGTGTCTCGGAGTTCAGGCGGTGGTTAATGTATGCTGATCCTTGGTTGTGCAGGGCCTTGTATGCGTGGATCAGTATCTTGAAATACCATCACTTCTGAATGGGAAGCCAGTGGAGCTTCCTGAAATGGGGGGTGATGTGGGTCTGTTTGGGGAGATCAAGGATGAGTCTGGCTGCAGAATTCTGTATGATCTGTAGTCTCTTCAAGAAGTGCGAGATGATTCCTATGCACAGTGTGTTGGTATAGTCCAGCCGGCTGGTGACTACAGCCTGGATGATGGTTTGTCTGGTGTTTACCAGGAGCCATTTGAAGATCCAAAAGAGTGAGGAAGCCGGAGGAAGAGACTGCATTGACCTGGTTTTTCATGGTGAGCTTGCTGCCAAGGATAATGCTGAGGTTGCAGGCTTGGTTTGTCGGCATGGGTGAGGGTGCTAGTTCGGAAGGCCACCAGGAGTCGTTCCACGGGTAGGTCAGTACTTCCAATTTGTCTGTGTTGAGTTTCAGGCAGTTGTCTTTCATCCATTCGGCGATGTTTGTCATGCACCTGTGGAAGTTTTCCCTCGTGGTGGAGGGCTCTGACAGTGGAAGCTATTCCAATGGAAACTATTGTGTGTTTTACTACATACTTGTATCTCCATCTGTTCAGGGGTGTTTGCATCCAATAGCATTGTGACTCATAATGGCAGCTAGTGTATGAAGGCACTGTGAAACTGTGAACAGGAGGCAATAAACATCCCTCATCTCCCTTTCTGAAAACACCTGCCTAAGCACTGCCATTTCTACATTTGGGCTACATTTGGGCTTTCTGATCTCCCAGTATAGCTTGGTATAGAAAACTTGGGACAAATCCTACTTGCTGGCATCCTGAAAACAGGCCATTTAATGTGTCCACTATTCTATGACAAGGTTTAGATAGTTTTCATGTCATAAAACAATAAAATACTCACAATTTACTATAGTACTTTCAACTATTCTCTTGACTAAGCAAAGAATCATCAATGTGGACATCTATCAGAAGATTCATCAGGTTTGATGTCTTCTATGTTTTCTATGTTAAATCACAAATGTGGCATTGGCAGTATACCAGTACATTTCTGTCCAGATCAATGAAGATTCCCATGCCATCGTTAAGCTGTACTTTAGAACAGCTGATGCAGGAGATATGTGAGCATATCTTTTTTTCAGTTCAAGCTATTAGTCTAGATTGGTAATGGTAGGCTAAGGTATGAAATATCAAGCAGTGAATATTGAGTCACCACAATATTGTACCACAATATAGACCACCAAAATATTGACAGATATGTATAAGTGTATGTTCACTATACTTATATCACATAAATGTACCTTGACTGTACATCAATGTTGTCATTTAACATGTCATGAGAGATGTAATATGTGAGGGCATAAGCAGTGCATGGTGGGGGTGCAATTTTAATATTTTGTCTTTAAACATTAGGTTTTACGATATCTCAACGCTTAACGATAATCTCCCTTTAAACTTTGTTTTTTTTCAGTAAATATCTGCGGTTTTCTCTTAATGTAAGGTAAGATCCTATTACCATACCTAACTATAGTGTTACTTTGACCTGTGTTTTTTCAGTGAATTTCTAGTTTTTTCTTTAACTTAAAGTAAGATCTTATTACCATACATAAAAATAATGTTACATTAACCTTTGTTTCAGTGAATTTCTGTTTAATTTTTTATCATATTCACCCAACACCACTGCTGAGCCATCTTTTGGCCATGTGCAGCAGGAAGTTCGGCAAAGGGCCTGGCCAAAACCCCTGGGGGAGGCCAACTCCAGTCATGCATGGTCTTTGGGCTTGCACAGCATGGGGTTGGCAGCAGTCCCTGTACACAATCCCCACGGGAGGTCAAACCCCTGCCACACACAACCTTTGGCTGTGCGTGGTGGGGTTTGGCTGCAGGGCCTGTGCCTAAATCCCATGGCTGACAAACCTCCCGCCATGCATGGTCGAACTCCTGTAGAGAGCAAACCCCTGCTGGTGGCCTACCCCACACAAACCCCCACCCCACATTTTGCCATTGATATATTTTTTTTCACTGTACCATGGTTCTCCAGCAGTACCACAAGAAAGCATCACTCCATTATACCATGGGGCCATGCAAGCTTCACCCAGTGATTGATGCATGGTCCATGAGATGACTCCCACAGGAGTACTGCGGTACCTTACAAGAGGGCCACTCTGGGCCCCATGGGAGTTCCACCATACCTCACAGGAGAGCTGTGCTGGATCCCTTGGAAGAACTGCTGTAGCTACAGTGCAACATTTTTTTTCTTTTTTGCCCTTAGGGAATCCCTCTGGGTCACACCTTGAGTGCCAGGGTGTCCCTATCCTGCCTTCTTATATCTTTTTTTTTTAACGTATTCAAGACAAGCAGACCAAGACCCTGTGTACTCTGATAGCATCTGTAGCCGCAATATTTTTTCTTGCAGTTGCAACCAGCCAATCAGACCTTTTAGTCCTGTGGGACCAGTACCAGTCATGCTAGACCGAAAAGAGCGACAGAAGAATAATCAGATTGCTTAATTTTCCTAACTTACGGTACTGCTGGAATCCTAAGGGGTTCCTGCAGGACAAACTGTCCAGATATACCTTTTTCTTTAACCCTTTTATGACCACCCCAAGTGACTCTTCAAATGCAAATGCCTCAAAAACCGCTGAATCGATTTGCATCAAATCACAAAAAGCATGCTTTCTAAGTAAAGTTGTAACTTTATGACAAATTTGGTGTACTTTCGCTCACTGTTTTTCTGTTTTGCTTCCCAAAATTTCCTATGGGAATTAACATGGGAAGACTATGTTTTTGGACCTTCCCTCCTTTCTCTCAGCCCCTGCTAAACAGATCACTCCGAATCTTATCAGGAAGAAGCTGAGTTGAATGAATTTTTGGGGAAAGTTTTGTGAAGATTCATGAAACTGCGCCAACGTTATTAGCAAAACAAAAGAAGCTCTCCTATGATAACTCTGACCTAACTGTGACTACACAATGACAACCACCACTGTGTAAAAATAAATATATAAGATGTATATTAGAGAGTGGCCATAGCCACTATGTAGTTAAACTTAGGGTGTCCAGAGATGGGGATTTTTAAATTTGTATCCCTTTATAACTTTGCACCCATTTGACGAATGTGCATGAAACTTTGCAGCCCTGCTGCCCTCGTTTCATTTAGGTAGGTTAATGGCATTTGGTAAAAGGGTTGCAAAGAAAAAAAGGAGGGTCCCAAAATGGGTTCAAAAGCATAGACTTTTGTATTTTGCATCTGCTGGATTTTTTTTTTTAACTTGGCAGTATTCCATATCAACAATAAAGTACGCCAAATTGTTAATTCTCAGTGGCACCTTCTAAACTTGGACCAATCTCTGCCCCTGATTAGTAAACCCATCTTTTCCTTTAAAAGGAATAAAAATCTGAGGAACATGCTTGTGCGAGCTAAAGGATCCAACGGACCCAGTTTTGCTCAAAGCTCCATAACAGGGGAAGTGCCAGTTAAAGGCAACCACAAATGTGGCAATTGTTAGGCTTGTCACAATGCGATAGTCAGTGACCAGATTTGCATCAACTCGCGCACCGTGTACCTTAAGGAAATGACTAACTGTCGCTCTACCAATATTGTATATGCCATTTTATGCCCCTGCAACATGGCGTATGTGGGAGAAACAGCCAGGGAGTGCAGAATTCGCATTGGCGAACACAAATCCAACATCAGGCTTCAAAAACTTTCGGCCCCATTGGTGAAACATTGGGCTTCACAGGAACATTGCGAAAAAGATCTACGTTGGACCATTTTAGAAAAGGTACGCAGCACTCCGGGCTCGGACATGACTGCTATTCGCCGAAAACGCGAATTATTTTGGATGTTCCTTCTTAACACCAAGGACCAGGGATTGAACGAAAGTCTTCAATGGGAAAATGCTTTTCTTTAAATGTTCGCCTCTGAAGCAGTTTTCAACCTTTTTTTTTGTAGCGGACGATTATTTGGACAATAGGAGCTTATCTTCCTTGTCTTCCTTTTTCTGATTTTTCTAGTTCCATCAATGTAATTTATATTATCTTTGGAGGTCGTTTTTGTATGATTATTCTTTACGCATATGCCCCACATAGTTTGTTCTTCTTTTGTAAAAGATTCTGTAGTGGTTGACAGTCATTTGTGCAGCGATTTTTGATGGACTGATTGTGCCGATCCATTGCCGTTTGGACTCCATTCACTATTTGAGTCCATTTCGCTATTTAGTGCATACTTATGCTCACCTGACCCATTTGTATCAGATGACCCTATACTGCACCGTGATTGGTTAGTCGCACGGCAGTGTCTTGATTTAAATTCGGCGTTTCCTCCTCTGTGCGTTTCTACGTGACGGACCCCGCTTTATTACCGATCGACCATCATGTCGCCCGGTCATCTTATACATTGAGACCTGGGTAAGTTTATATCTTCCCCTGGAAGCGCTAGTGACGGAAGGCTGTTTTTTCCTTTTTCCTTTTTCTTTTTCTTTTTCTCTGGTATGTCCGTTCTCATACATTTATATTGTTTGTTTTATTTATTTTTCCTTTATAGAATCGTCTACCCGATTCCTCCATTATTTTCAGGTCCGTCTATACCTGCCACGCCAGGGGACCTGCAGTGCTATTTCGTTACGCTCTGTTTACAGTGTACCTAGTCTGTCAGGTAAACTAAATCCTCTTTATAATGGATTCTCTGTTCGTTTACGTTAGAGCCCACATGTCTGTGTAGAACACTAGATGTCGCTAGAACTCCAGAGCTCTTGTAAGCTCTTTAAGGGCTGTGGTTATTCAGACTTATATTATCCTCCCTTCTCTTTCCTTTTCCTTTATTCTTCACAAGAATTTTCTCTATATGGTTGGAGCCCTTTGCCCGTTAAAATCCTGCATCACCACAGCTCTCGGCCCAGGCCCTAGCTGCTCTTTGAACCCCCGTATCCAGTCTCAACAGGGTCCGTGATTTTACCCTCGCGGCTATCCAGGATCTATCCATCAAGCATTTTACTCCATTGGGTGAGTTGTTCACCAGAGTGCATGTCTAACAAATGCGTGTTTGGGTAATTAGATCATTGGCTTTCAGCCCGCTCGTTTGTGAACCTCTAATAATTTTGTTATACATGGCGTTTATTCCATTCTCGCCTTATTTAGAGAAGGTTCTTTTGCCCGGACATCTAACGATTTTGTTATATATGGGGTTTTTCTATCTTTCTTTATTTTTTGCCATAGGCAGAGAGTGCCCGGACTTCTCTTACTATCACGAATATGACGTCATTCTGAGACCGGCACATTTTATTGTTGTTCCTGGCTGTCCATTTTATCTATATCCAGCCTTGAGTTTATCCTTAAACCAGGTACATGGCTTTTGTTCGCATTTAGTTATCTGCTTTTTGAGTAATTTCTATTTGGGGTCTCTATTGTCACTGTCTTATTAGTTTTTATTTTTATTTTCATATGTTTTGGTCTATATGTATATGTGTTTTAATTTTGTTGTATTCAGAATTGTGCACATTCTGTTCCATGATTAGTGTTTTGCTTGATTTTGTATTTACAGTGTACCAGTGCTGTTAGGATTCTATACCTATTAGGTTTTGTTAGATTATATTTTTTGAATGTATTATATACCATTTTGAAATGAATGATTTTAGAGCAGCAACATAGGAATATAGATTATCATGCCATGTCTGTTCATTTTTTAGAAATCTACGCACCGCTTGATTTCACCGCTATTTGCGCCCTGAAGAAGGTGTTTGCCCATAGCCGGGCTGCACACCGAAACGCGCGTCGGCGCTTGTTGATGTAACTTCGGTTAGAGTGTTGTCCACACTTTTTTCCCCCTTCGAGAAACATCCTCCAATGCAGCCACCAACTCTGTGATTGTATTATTGTTACATATCTTTTGTATTTTGTACACATTGAGTTACTTTGACGATTTTGATCTGTTCCTAGCATTTTGTTTAATGATATCTAGGATATCCTGTGGGGATTTGTTTAAATACATAGGTTACCTAATCATTTGAGTGCATGTATGATGTTTTGCTTTTGAATGATAGAGGTGTGATTGATGGTTGGTTTGTGTGAGATTGTATGAATGAGCGGTGGGATCTCTTTAATAGCTGTTATTATTATGTCTTATTTATTGATTAAATAAATCTATTTTGTTATAAGCTTGTCTCTACGTGTTCTCCTTTGGGGACCTATCCATCAGCACTGGTCATGCTATAATTATTTGTGACGTTATGCATATTTTGAAATAAATAGGTAGGGTTACCTTCTTGTTTGATTGCCTAGTATTCCATATTAGGGCCACAGATGATTCATTGGGGGTATTTCAGGTAAGCAGAGTAAGTAAACGTTAAGTTCTAAGGTTTCTCAACTTAGTGATATCTTGTAGCACAATGATACTAAAAGTAGCAAGAAAACCCAAAACTTAAACTAGACTGCATATGTAAAGTTTCAGATTTACTACATGAACAACTTAAAGACCTGTTTATGGTCACATGCTAACGGAAACATATAAACAAATACATAGCGAATAGAATATATCTTAGTCTACATAAGTTTTCTTTGCATGTTCTCTTGTTCACAAAATAAAACTGGCCCAACAAGCCAAACAAAAAACATCTTTCTTATGCACCCCGCGCAACAAAATGACAAATAGCAGTGAGCCACGCAAACTACTATTTGGAGGACATGATAATTGGACACAGGAAAAATAATCTTAATTTTTATAACAATAACAATGATTGCCTTTCATTTACTTTGCCCTTCATATGTAGCACAATCCTATTAAAAGTAGCAAAGATACCCAAAGAATAAATTAGAACTGCGTATGTGAAGTTTCAGATGTACTACATGAACAGCTGAAAAACCAGTGTATGGTTACATGCTCTAGAAACCTATAAGCAAATGCATAACAAATAGAATATATCTTAAGCTACATAAGTTTTCTTTGCATGCTCCCTGGCTTACAATATAACACTGTCCCTATCAAGCCAAACATCTTCCTTATGTACTCCTGTGCAATAAAATGGAAAAGTGACCTAGCAGTGAGCTACACAGAATTCTATATGGAGGACATGATAATTGGCAATTAGGAAAACAAATTCTAATCTTACTTTTTATAAAAATGATTGGCTTTCATTCACTCTGGGATTCATATGTAGCACAATCCTACTAAAAGTTGCAAGGAAGCCCAAAAAAAAAACTAGTCTGCATTCTAGTTGCAGAATTACTACATGAAGAACTAAAAGACACATTTATGGTCACAAGCTTATGTAAACCAATAAACAAATATATAACAAACACATTAGATAAAACGAAAGAAAGCACATTAAATCTGATTGCACTTATAGCTAGTATTCTTAAAGATAGGCATTCCTCCGACATTACCTCCCTAATAACTTTCCACCCATTTGACGAATCAAAATAAAACTTTCCAGACCTATAACATTTTCTGTATTTTGAGATGATGTAAAGTTTTGTGGTGACTCATTAAGGGGGTGAAAAGATAAAAGGGGTCTCCCAAACCAAAACAAATTTTTCCACCTATGCATTTTCCATAAACTATTGTATTTGAGGTGGAGCAAAAATGGATTTACATGTAATTTGGCATGATTATACATTATGGTGCAGAGATGCTTTTTGGATACTGCAGTTAAGTAGGGTAAAGTATTTTTTAAGTTATAAGGCATTTAAACGTAGTGCTATCTGTCACAGATGTAATTTCGTGGAATCTCACAGAATTTTGTGAAACTACTTTGGTACATGGCCATTAACTTATTTAAAAAAATATAATAAATGTCCCTACCTATTACCACTTTAAGAAAGTGGTAATATTTTGGGACCTCCTACTTAACTACATCTAAGGCCCTAACACTGCACACAGTCAAAAGGTAGTAAAACAATATGGCTGCCTTTTCATTCTCAAAAAATAGCTATTACCCAATTATATACTGGCTTTTCATTTCTATGTACCATGGAATACTGTAAAGTTATCACGTATACCATGGCCCAAAATATAACTAATGCCTAGCTGTATTATTGGATTGTGGTACACTTGCATCACTCATGGTGTTGCATGGGCAATGTAATAAGTAAGTCACATTTACAAAGCAATGCAAGGCCCCCACTCATGGCCCTGCGTTGATTGGTAAATTTGGAGAAATGCAAGGCAGTGCAATTTTCCTTCTTTGCATTCCTCTGCACAGCATAATCTACATTGCTGCTAAATTTTACATAAATCCCTATGCCATGCAACTGTTGCCACTCCACTATATGCTATTCTACCTTATGCCACTCCACTCTACACCGCTCCACTGTATGAGACTTCACTCTATGCCACTCCACTCTAGGCTATTACACTGTATGCAACACCACGGCAAGCAGCTCCAGTCTACATCACCCACTCTACTCCACTCCACTAGAGGCTACTCCACTATAATCTATTCTACTCTATGCAATTCTACTGTACACCACTCCACTCTACTCTATTCCACTTTATGCCACTCCACTCTACAACACTCCACTGTACGGTATTCCACTGTATGCCACTCCTCTCTATGCTATTACACTAAATACAACTCCACTCTACTCCAGTCCACTCTATCCTATTGTACTGTGTGCAACTCCACTCTATGCCCCTTCAGTGTACGCCACTTCACTGTATGCCACTCCGCTAAATGATACTCCAGGATATGCTATTCCACTTTACGCCATTCTAATGTATGCCACTCCACTCTATGCTATTCCACTGTATGTCACTCCACTGGATGGTACTCCACTCACGCCACACCAGTATATGCCACTCCAGTATATGCCACTCCAACTTACCACACTCCATTCTACACAATTCGATTGGATGCCACTCAACTGTATGCCACTCCACGGTATGCTGTTACACTCTAACCCATACACTGTATGCCATCCCAGTCTACACCACTTCACTGTACACCACTTCACTGTGCGCTGCTCTACTATATGCTATTCCAGTCTATACCACTCTACTTTACAGCACTCCGCTCTACGTTGTTCCACTTTATGCTACTCCACTATACACTACTCCACTTTATGCCACTCCAGTGTACACCACTCCACTTTATGCCACTCCATTCTATGCTAGTCCACTGGACTCCTCTCCACTCTACACCACTCCACTACATGCTATTTCACACTATCCCAATCCACTGTACATTACTCCACTCTACGCTATTCCACTCTATGCCACTCCACTGTACTCCACTGTACGCTATTCCACTGAACACCACTTCATTATATGCTATCACACTGTACGCAACTTCAATCTTGGCCCCTCTACTGTATGGCATTCCACTCTACCCCACTCCCCTGTACACCACTCCACTGTATGTTATTACACTCTACCCCACACCACAATACACCACTCCAGTCCAAACCACTTCGCTGTACGCCACTCCATTTGTACGCTACTACACTATACGCTATTGCACTTTACGCCACTCCACTGTACACTACTACACTATAAGCTATAACACTCTACGCCACTCAACTGTATGCCACTCCAGTGTATGCTACTCTACTGTACGTTACTCCACTTTATGCCACTCCACTGTACTCTACTCTACGCCACTGCAGTGTACTCTCCTCCACTCTACCACGCAACCGCTCTCTACGATACGCCACTCCACCATATGACATAGCAATCCGCTCTACGACACACTCCTCCATAGTACTCTATGACATCCCACTTGATGATACTCCACTCGATGACACTCTACTTCACCCTCCTCCACTCTAAAACACAGCCTACAACACCCAGCTCCACTGTTCGACACTCTATTCCACTGTACAACTCGCTGCTCCAGTCTACAATATTTGACTCCACTACATGACACACCATACCACTACACTATATAACACTTTACTACACTGTATGATACACTACTATACTCTATTTACTCCACTTGATTCCAATCTACAATACTCCAGTCTATGACTTTCCAACACTCTTCTACACTGTACTGTATGACACCTCACATAGCAACTCTCCACTTGAGACACTGGACTCTACAATTTGAAACACATTTTTATCAAATTCAATGAAAAAAACAAAGGTTAAAGCGTAGTTATAGATAGGAAAACTTACTTTCCCTATACAAACCAAGATTGAATTACGCCAACTTTAAAAATTCTAAAGTTATAGTTTACAATGTATCCACCACTTTCAAATTACTACAAGTAGTGGACCTTTTTACACACTCTTATCAGCTCCCTAACCAGACAATACTAACTATAACTCGCTACTCTAGAATGCACTATGTGGTGATAAATAATGTCAATTGAGAAGTGTTGTTATGATTTCACATGTTATACGTGATGTAGTATGCAAGGGTATATACGATGCAAGGAAAAGGTAGGAGTTATTGTATGGTGGCAAGTGAGGTGACAAGACTGTGTTCGGAGGTACCCAACATAGTAATTTGAAGGTGTTGTGTAAATTATAAATTGAAGGTATAATTATAATGTTATAATTTTTAATGTTTGTTTTTAATGTTGGGTTTGTGTATGAAGAATACATAAGGTACTTCTAACAATACATTTTCCTTAACCTTTGTCAATAAGATCATGATCATTAGCTTTCTGTAATGAAAAGGTAAAACTACAAAATGATGCTTCCACAAGGGCACAGGTGTAATCACCCCAGCAGTTTATAAATAATGCTCTGTAATTTTATCATTATATACTAGCAATTAGGCCTCCTGAATGCCAAAACAGAACGCTGACAGCTGATAAACAGAACAGTTGTTAAATGATCTGAGGAGAGCAGCAGTTGACAGGAAATTAATCAGGGAGTTAGAAGAATGTATGATTAGATTTCTGCCACATTGGCTGACTGTGCTTGTTCCTTAGGAATCCTGAAAGGCATAAGTAAATTGTCTACTTCCTGTATTGTGTGTAGCAATACAAATTTAGTCTCTGAAGGTGGCACTTACCAATCCATACCTCATTTACTCTGAGTGAGGAATTGAGGTTGAAATCAATGCAAAACCTAATTAGCCTACTTTTTGTTTAAATAACAAAAAACACATTTTACAGTTTCATTGTGCAGAATAAGGCATTTGCACGGGTCCGGTGTGTGTGTGCTTCAATTAAGAATGTACCTTACACTGCACTTTCTCTTTATTTGTTTGTAAGAATCTTGTTTTCGGAAAGAAAAAAGTCAAATCAGGTATTTGCCTCTCTTTTCTGATTAAAAAAAGTGGCTTTCGTTTTCTTGATAAATTAACTTATTTTGGGCACTTCATATCTTCTCGCAAAATCTGGATGTGGATTTTGGAGAAGATTTTTGAGAATTGTTTGATTTTTTTTACCATTTTAGAGCAAGTCTTTTCAAGAGTCAAATAAAATTTCCAATTCTGTTATCAGTTTCGTAGTGCTCGTTGAGTTTTGAGAGGTTATGAGTGACTGTATTGGTTTGTAATTGGGGCAGGGATGAAAGAAGGGAGAGTTAGGTGTAAAAGGTTTCAGGTTGTGAAATGGAATTGTCATCTGCTCAGAAGAAAGAATGAAACATATAATTACAAATTAGATCCCTTTGAGCATATAGGAATTATACAGAGTCTGGGTTGCCTATTCAAAGGCTGGCCACAGAAGCTTGGCAGGAACCATGGGGCATACATGTCGCCCTGAAAACTGTCATGGCATATCTTCAGAGTTGCATGTTACTGGTTCGATCATCGGATCACCAGTGGTTAGTTCTTTGCCTCATTTTCATGTTGTTTCATGATGTCTTGAGGAGGTCAGGTTATATTATCTTTCTTAAGTCCCATTATGACAGGTGTATTTCAGTAGTAGCTGAGTTACTGCTTATGACCTCCTTCTTTTTTCTTATAAAGGGTTATTACTTAAGAGGGGTGATAACCCAAACCAAGTAATTATCACAATCTTCGTCAGAGTGAACAACAAAGGTTACAAAATAAACCTAGGCAGAAATCTCTGGTAGCCATGACACAGACCAGACAGGCTTAACTTTAGAGGCAATCTGTAAAGCATATTTGCAGTACTTAAAAAGTAATAAAGTCAAAACACAACAGAAGAAAAATCCCAAACTAATTTGGAAAAATAGACAACAACAAAAATCCAATAAAGCGAACCTGAGACATACATTGTTAAAGTTTAAATTAAAAGAATGAAGAAACCAGCACCAAACATCATTAAAGGCCAACCTCCATCATCTGGTAGCCCTTGACTGATACTAAGGTGAAATTTAAGGCCAACCATGGTGGAGCACGGGCTGGACACAGGGATCATGTTCACCAAGGTCAAAACTTACCTTTCCACGTCGAAACTTTTTTAAAGGTAGAAAGTCTTCAACAGTCCAAGGCAGCAGGCTGAAACTGAAGAGGAGCTTGTCGATGACGGACTATTGAAGGGACAAGGTCTCAGTGAAGCCATTGAGAAAGGCGGGAAAAGTTCAGATTTCACACCCAAGAAGTCCTAAATGTTGATTGGATCCCTTTTGAGGGTGGCACCAGTGAAGCTTTCTACGTTCAAACTTCCCTAAACCAGTTCTGGGGCATCTTCCTCTCCAACAGGGATTGGTATCAACATGACTTGAAGGACAATAGAGGGGTAGACTCAGGTGTAAGCTACATCTGCCTGTGACAAGGTAGGCCTCTTTGAAGTTAATCAAGTGCCTTGGCACAGCCCCTAGACTATAATGAAAAAACTAATCCCTAGGCAACAGTATTTCTAAACATTATATAAGACCTTATTATAAAACAACATGATATTTAAGGACTCAGTGTACATGAATTGTCGATACAAAAATCATTTTATTCATACAATACTATTTTTTAATAAGACCATTGTAGGTTCTGTGATATTTCTTAAAAGAGCAATAATGGAACTATGATGTCACAATATAATCATAAGAGCTGTCAATAACAAAAATATACAGAGAACACAAACATAAGTTTGATGTATGTAGTCCATAAAAAATGATGAATAGATAAACTGAATATAATAAACTATAAATAAAACATTCAAAGAGCAAAATTTGCAACAAAAACAAAAAATACAAACGGTGGCTTTAAATTTGATGATAGATCTGCCTGTCAAGGGAAGGAAAATACCTCCCCACACCCAAGGCCCTTTGACCCTGTCCTGGGAGCAATTCACACCTACCTACAAGTGAGCCATCAGCTGCTGGACAACAGTTGGAATACTTATAGAAAAAGACCACAGAGGTTTTAGGAATGGGAAAAAAACATTTCTAAAGTGCCTGTGTCTTAATAGTTGGATACAATTTGATGTTACCGTCAAATTAGATTTTTTTCTAACTACTAATAGTCTTTGAAATATTGCACAAGCTGTTACCGACCTGAAATTAACATTTTAAGATGGAATAATGGAGTCCAGGGTTTCCCTAAGGAGTCTACCTGTAACGATCCTGTCCAAAGATGGGCACTCCTCAGGATTCGTGCGGCGCTATAAGGGTTCCACCCTTTGACATCCCCAACTCCTACAATTATTGCACAGAGTTTTAGGGCGATCAAGTGAGGGAAGGGAAAGGTAGGGAACAGCAAGGAGTAGAATCTGTAAATACAAAGAACAGTATGATGAAAAAGATATATGCATGCAACACTACACTCAATGTGTCTCACTAGTTCATCCAGTACCTGACATATTCCACCACTCGTTGCCTTCTCCCTAAACTCCTGCACCGCCCATTACGGTATTCAATTCATACACAGGGCTTTACAGAGCAGGGAGTCTCTGATACAGGATTACCGGTAGGATGAAGAAGGTGAGGCTACCAGTATACTGTCAACAGTCTCGATGTCCAAATTACCCTAAGGGGTAATCACTCGTTAAGTCACGAGTAGTTTCCCAATTCCTTTCCCACATTAGTTCAGAAAAGAATAAGTCAGGCTCCTAAGTCGGAGCTATTTCTAGATAACCCAAAAATAAACAAGTCTTGTAATCCTGATGTGTGACATGCGAGGGTGGCGTAGCCGGTCCCTTTTTGGTGTATAGAAAGAACAAAACAAATCATAGGGGGAGTCACCAACTGAGGGAAAGGCAGAATCCAATGTCTTTCCTTCTTTATTGCCGTCCGCTGTTTTACCACTCTTACCTCAGAGCGCGGTGGGGGTCATAGCAGCGACAAGTTTTCTCCCATACAAGCAACCCCGTGATACGAACGGAAGACCTTCCTCAGTCCTCTGTCTCCGGTGCGGTGAATGACGCTCCTAGCTCCCGCTACGTCTCTTCTCCCGCCTTCCAATGCGCAGGCAGAAAACGCTCACTGAGGTCGCAGCTCCAAACTGCCAAAATACTGAAAAGAACACACGGTCCATGAGCAGGGACGCAACCGCGTCTCTGCCTCTCTTCGAAATCCGGGTCTGAACGCAACAGGCTCGCATCCAGTATAACGCACGCCTTCCAGGCGTTTTGCGTCCTATTTAAGGACGTAGCTCCTCCTCCTCCCCATTTCTCATAGCAGGGCTTTCTGGGACATGTAGTCCAAGGCAGGCGCAACGTTTGCCGTTCCTGACACTACCAGCCTTGCTACAGTAAAATTTGTTTTATTTGTTCTCACTATGAGGATGTGTAGCATTAAACATTTACATATCCTACTTTAAAATGCCATACACTCTGACTTATGGGTACTCAGACTTGCCACAGGGGTGACTTATTAATGTTTAAAAGGAAGGTATAGACTTGTCAAAAGTTCTTCTTCTGACGAGTCGAATTAGCAGTACTAAACTCAGACCCCTCAGGATATTGCGGCAGAGATTTGCATATTTGCAGCAAAAAAAAATTAAATTTAGCGGCACAAAAATGAACATTTTGTGGCATTATTGGAGCACTTTATTTTACTTGTAATCATTCCATTTCAGCCTTAAATCAGTGAAACCTGTTTTAGCAGAGTATTCCACTTTGAAATAGGCATGCTTAAAGTTTCTGCAGCTCTACAGAAGCACAGCTCAAACCCTAACCTCGTGGGAGTAGGCGTATTTCTCCTTGGGATGCTCTAGCACCCATGTATGCATCCCTACCGGGGCACCACTTTCAAAACTCCCTGGTTTCAGTCCACAGCCTCCTTCACTCCCTGGCTTCAGTCACTCTCTGGTTTCAACACACAGCCTCCAATACTCCCTGATTTGAATCACACAGACCCTTCACTCCCTGGTTTTGGTTACACCGCCCCCTTCACTCCCTGGCTTCAGTCAGTCTTTGGTTTCAGTCACACAGCCCTCTTCGCAATCTAGGTGTAGTATGGATATGACCCTGTTGAATTTCTTTGTCAAATTTTCTTCTCCTGTTCCCATTGAAGTTTGTATAGACATTAGCTCCTTCATGATTATTTCAAGTGTTATTACTTGTGTCATCGTAAAAGGTTGTTCTTTGGAGCATACAGTTTGGCCATGACGGCCTCTGTGATGAGCAATTGCCTGGCTGGTTTCAAATGGAATATTCTGCTATTCCCTTTCTCAAAGACAATATTCCATCTGATTGGTGTGGGAAAGAATTGATGCAGCATTAGTCCCCTAGCAGAGGTCCAACCCAACCTTACAGATAGCTCATCTTTATTGTTATGTGATCAGTTAGTGCTCCTCCATTTGGTCAATACACCAATACTGAGTAGTGTATTGATTTCTCAAAGACTGCTCACTAGGTAAAGCAGTTTCCTCTAGTGCTTAAGCAAGTCTTTATTATCATGAGGCTGATGTAACATGATGAAAGCAGTCAGTTAGAGCGGTATGGTGGAGCAGTGTTTTGTTTTCGTTGATTGCTAGCCAGTCGGGACACAGATAAAGGATAGCCCATCAGTGCAACTTATTTCCGCTCTTTGATTTGGCAGAACAGTATTAAAAGCCTGATCTCACAGTTCAACCATAATGCAACTGTTCACTTCAGCCTGTAAAGGTTTGTTAAGGACTCATATATTTCAACTTAATAACAGCGCCACTGAGGACATGTAGGTCATGTTTCCCCTAATTGGCTAATAGAGCAATTAATCATTTATTGTCTTGGTAAGAGTAAAACTGGCTGGCTTACCTGACTTGATATGATTTCTTTTTGTATGGCCATTAATATAAGAAAGAGAAGAAAGCGCCTCTCAAACCTCTATCTTTTTGATGCAGAACACCTCAAAGCACAATATCAATTTAACAGAGAAGGGAGGGCAGGGCGCTCCAGCACTCCGTCCCTGCTTTGGTGTCTGGCCTCTGCTCTACCTCTTTCACCTCCTGCTTGGGGACCTTGCATAATGCTCCACCCTTCCGACTGACTTCCTCTGGCTCATTCCTCCATGTTGCGTTTCTACAGAGCGGTGCTCAGTTCTGCCTAACCTCACCTTGTCTGTGCTCACTGTTCTGGATCTCTGTTCCTTGGAAGGAGTACTCTGGCAGAGCAAGTACTCCGCTCACCTCTACTTTAATTTTCTCAGCTTTCTTTCAACAACATTGTAATGCGGCGGAGGAAGCAGGCAGCTATTAAGACTGTACAGGGCCACATAGTGAAGTGTGCATGTACAGCCAATACAATTTCACAATTTTTTGGGCTGTCTGCTGGAGACCTTTTTTTTTTGCGGCCAAAAAGAAAAATTGTTTAGTCATTGCACTAGTCAGCTGATTTCTCGTTTTTTTTTTTTTTTTTCCATGCATCGTAAAATCACATAATTCTGGAGGGTCTGTAAACTGCAGTCCTTGGCTACAATGGTAGGCCCAGAGACATGCTTTACAGTGCCAGTGCAGTGGATGGCACAAGGAGTGCTGGAATCCACTGGCAGGATTCAAATACAGGCCCTGGATACACATAGTACCATATATTAGGGACCTGTAGGCAAGTCAATAAATTAATCAGGTGTATATCCAATTTTACCATGTTGAAAGAGTAGCACAATCACTTTACCACTGGATAGCATGGGTAAAGTAAACAGGGTCCTAACAAAAATAAACACTTGGGTTCTAGAAAGCAGGGTGTATCCTGTAGGACATCAGTCTTTGAATATAGTCCTGGGTATGGGATCCTTTATTCTGTCATAGACAGAGTTATACAGCCAGCAAACATAGGGTTCAGCAAAAAGAAAAAGAAAACCCAGGGTTACCCTAGAGAAAGGGCAATTTTCAACACTCTGGTACCTCTATAAGAAATGGCCCGTGATACCCGGATTTGCTACATGCCCTGCAGTTCCCAAAGGAAGTTGCAGTTGTTAAATGTGCCACACAGAAGAGTGGAGATGACATGGTTTCAGCAGGAAACACTGATGCAGGTCAATTTGTAAAGTACTGTGCTCTTGCATCTGGTGCATTGGGAATCAATGAAAATTCAGAATGTGAATTAGTCAGTATTACATTTTTTTTGTTGTCTTTATCAATGTCATATGGTCACATTTTAGGCCCAGTTAAAAGCGCCACCATTTTACATGCTCACAATTTTAAGTTGCCTTCTTTTCTTGAACACGACATTTGACACACATTTGCTTACGTGCCTGTGCAGGATATAATTCTCTGAACTACCTTTGCTTACATTTCCACTTTGTAGGCATATTTACAAATACCTTGAACATACTTGATAAGGGCTAAGTTCAACGTGCAAAATGTTGTTGTTTGTTATTGTCCGCTCAGCAACAGAGCTATCACGAAATAACAACAATGCAACAATAGCAGGCTGACTAGGACTTCTACATGGCAAAATGGGTGAATTGTATTATATAAACAACATCACTCCCATGTTTAGTTAGAGAAGCGTTTCACTGGCACTGAGAGGTCACCCCATTCTGGAATTCCAGCCCAACTGACTCCTGTCTACCTCTTGTGAGGGATGATGCCCAGCCCTCCACCAAGACAGGCACCCTGATAAAGCTTACCCACAGGTAATGGGGAGTTAGATCACCCTACAGGGATTTGGCAGATTCATCCACGCTAGGCACACTAGGTTAGGTAGCGCTAGGTAGGAGTAGAATAGATTGTATGATTGAACCACGAATGCGTTTATCACGCATTCCGGAACCACGAAGTCTAAACAACGAAATTCTTAAGCACGAATATGCCTTTACCACGCATGCCTTTACAACGAATCGTGTTGTTAAGGCATTTTTGGTAAATACATATTTGCGGTTAAGAATTTAATCCCCTGACCCCTGCACCTGGCCTGAGTTCCTAAAGTACCCCACTCCCCCATCCCTAGTCACTTTTTCACCTCCGCCCTCCCCATATCCCTAAAAACTACCCCCTTTTCTCTAAAAATGACCCTCCCCCCGCCCTGAACCCTAAAACGGCCCCCATGCCCTAAAAACTAAACTACCCCCTAAGCCCTAAAATCGACCCTGCCCCCTAAGTACTAAGTTCTATCACGATCCCTACCCCCCGCCCTGAACCCTAAAACCTCAACCCCGTGCCCTGAATACTATCCCGAACCCCCCAATCCCTGAATACTACCCAAACCCGCCCTCGGCCCTCAAAACACCCCGAGCCACCCCCAACCCAGAAAACTACCCCCAACCCACAATCAGCCCAAAAAACAACCCCCGACCCGTCCCAGCCTAACTTTAAATAACCCGACCCACCCCCAGCCCAGAAAACTACCCCGACCCACCCTAAGCCCACAAATCAACCCCGACCCACCCCCCCCAACCCCACTTACCTCACAACGATCTCTTCCTGCTTCCGTCCGGCCGCAAGTCCTACCGCGCATATGCCTTAACCACGCACATGCGTGGTTAAGACATATGCGCGGTAGGGCTTGCGTAGTTCAGCCTTCGTTGTTAAGGCTGATCGTTGTTCAGCCTTCGTGGTTAAGGCTGTTTCCCGTAGAATATATTGCAGTACTTATATGCAAGCATATGTTCTCTGTAACAGCAAAATGGTTGAACTGTTTATCTTTTTCACCATTCTCTTGATGCTGATCACAATATTCTGTTTCCTTCTATTGATTATTGCAGCGCACATATTTTACTCAAGAATCACAATGCTTCAATAAATATTTAGACTGCATGTTGTGTATTTCTTGTGTATCTTGTGTACCAAACAAAATGTTTTCTAGATCTGTTACCACAATTTCCTGAGGAGTGAGGGATGTCATGTTCTGAGGTTGCACATTCCATTTGTTACCTTGTTAGGTTTGGGTACAGATGGTGCACTGTGAGCTAGAAGAACTAAGGCCAACATATCCTGTGCTCAGAATCAGTCTTGCACAGTTTTGATGTTTTTGTTGTCCAACAAATGCATAGTTTTTACAGAGAAAGTATAAGCCATACAACATAGATTCAGCCACTTGAACAATTAAGGGAACTGCAGAACAAAGTACTGGAGGATGAAAAGAAAGGATGGGATTGTTCAAAAGATGTAAATGAGGTTGTCTTCAGGTGATAGGTTTGTTTTACCTAGCTAAATATTACTGAGAATGGCAAGGTATCCTCCTGGACCTACGCATGTTGGACGAGATGCATTAGTTAGAACATACAGAAGTATTTGATCAATCCTCATAAAAAATTCGGGTAAAAAATGCTTAATTTGCAAAACAGTTAAATGTTGGCAAGAAAGCAAACATGATTAAGATTTTGAGTCACAAAGGCAAGTCAGAGGGACATTTTAGAAGATTGAAGATAGACTTTATGGAGATGCCCGTCCTATTACAATTTGAAAACAATTTGGGTAATTGTTTGCTAGTTCATCAGGTGGGTATAAGCCTACCCAACCAGAAGGTATGATGCCCTCACTGTTGCCAAGCTCTTACTGAGGGAGTTGGTCCCTAAATTCAGTTTGCCATCCTCTTGTCAGGGGACACGGAAGCCTCGTTCGCACAAGCAAGCGCTGAGGCTAGGGAATGACTACAATTCCCAGCGGCCTTAGCGTGACGTCTGGCGTCGGACGCCACGCGTCACGTGAGGCGGAAGCGAGTGAAGTAGCGAGGATGCGGGGCAAGACGCTGCCGATTATTCGCTGGTCCCTGGATCCTTGTTGGCCGTTCCAAGCTGCTCTGGGTCGGGTAAGGGTGCCGCTGGCACCGCTTGTTCCATTCTACCCTTGTTATAATCCTGGTTATAACTCTTGATGCCTATCTCTGCCGTTTAGGATTTCCGGCATAGGAGTGTGCTGTAGCTTTCTTTTCCCTGCGTTGGTGAACTCTTCTCTGAATCTTACGAAGAGTTCATGCGAGGGAAAAGCGCTTTGCTCACTTTTGGTGCCTAATTACATTGGAGGTTTATTTGGGTGTACAGTTCTACATTTCCCTGCGTTGGCGAACTCTTCTCTGAATCTTACGAAGAGTTCATGCGAGGGAAAAGCGCTTTGCTCACTTTTGGTGCCTAATTACATTGGAGGTTTATTTGGGTGTACAGTTCTACATTTCCCTGCGTTGGCGAACTCTTCTCTGAATCTTACGAAGAGTTCATGCGAGGGAATACTTTCATATGCTTTACGAGTTCGGGGTTGCCCTACCACTAATTATCTAAGTGAGGTACTTCCTCTCGTGAGAGTGACGTAACTCTTCACCTTCTGAGGGGTACCTGCATCTATAGGAAATCCTGGAGTAGTGGTCTTGAATGCGACTCCGTGTTCCTTACACTGTATTATTCGTTCTAACCTAATGTGACAATTACAGCTACTCTTATATTTTGGCTTTCGCTGTTTTCTTTTTACACAGGGGTGTCCTGGACAAAGGGGCATCTTGAGCGTCAATGTGTACCTCGCAATCGCAGGTATAAGCCTTTTGTATGAGATATTTATATATGTATCTATCATCGGGAAGAATAGGGTTTTGCTCATATGGTCCTATGTGTCTTCCAGCATACTGTATGGATTGGAGGTTACAAGCTCAACACCCCTGTTGGTCGGCACTCTTTAATTTTCTTTACAGGTTAGTGGAAGTATGGGTACCAAGGGAGGTGTAGAAAGAGAGAACGGTGAAAGGTTCCCATAGTAATGATATTTCTTCTTTGTGTTTTACTACAGGTCTCCCTCCCTGCTGTCCCCATCCTTCCCTTCCCCGCTTAACCACTCTTTAGTCTGTGTATTATTATTATCCAGACTTGGGGCTGTTGAGAGGTGGACCCCTAAGAGCATCGGTTCGATCCTGAGGATACGTTCAGGCCTGGGACAGAATAATCGGCCCACGAATAGCTCTATCCTCCCGGTCGAGCTGATACTGGTATGGCCACGTTAGATGACGTCATGGCAGCCCTTGCCTTAGTGCAGGTAGAGCTGGCGGCTTCACGTAATGAAACCGCTGCTTTACAAGCAAGAGTAGACAGACTACAGCGGAATCCGTTTGACTTCGGCAATCCTGCACAACCCACAACTAGCTCCATGGTAGTAGAAATCCCAACACCTATACCTCTTGCCCCACCAGAAAAATTTACAGGAGACATACATAAGGTCCAGGTGTTTCTAACTCAGATTTTACTGCACTTCAATTGCAAGCCTAAGTTGTTTTCAACTAATCAGGCAAGAGTGTCTTTTCTCATTTCCTACTTAGCTGGAGATGCAGCTCAATGGGCAGTCCCTTTTGTCAGAAGAGATGATCCGATGCTACACGATTGGGTCGCTTTTAGGGAGGAGTTTGAGAAAACTTTTGACCGCAGGGCAGACACCTTTTCAGCGGATAGAGAATTACTGGAACTGAGGCAAGGGAACAAAGACCTATTGGGATACTTGAACACCTTCCGACGGTTGGTAGCAGAAACTCAATGGCCTGAAAGCAAGCAGTCCGCTATTTTCTATCAGGGCCTCAGAGAAGAATTAAAGGATGTGATTGCACAAGTGGATCCCCAACCTCAGACGTGTTCTGCGTTAATCGAATTGACCATGCGATTGGATCATAGATTGAGGGAACGTAGAGGGGAAGACAAGAAAAAGAGAGATACCCCCTCGTTTTGAAAGAACAAGGTCCTCGGAACCTGGAGTCTCCACCCCGGAACCCATGGAAATCGGAACGGTGAGAGCCTCATTGACCGTGGACGAAAGAGATCACAGGAGAAAAAACGGATTGTGTTTATATTGTGGGAAGAAGGGCCATTATCTGAGGGAGTGCCCAATAATACCCAAGTTCAGTCGTACACGCCTGGGAACATCTATGGTGAATGATCTGAAGCCTTTAAAGGAAAACTGAAGAGCTCGAGACGTATAGAAGGGGAGTCTTCGAGTGTAATGTGCATCCCTTCACTTAAGAAAGAACCTGTTGTCAGCAAGGAACATTTCTTCGTACCTATAATTGTGTATATCAACCAAGAACCCTGTACCACACAAGCCATGGTGGATTCTGGAGCTACAGGTTGTTTCATGGATACTACAGAAGCCCACAGATTAGGGGTCCATCTTGTCTCCAAAACCATACCGGAGGCGGTATTTGCAGTGGATGGTAAACAACTGGAATCTGGTCCCATATGCCAGGCCACCGAACCGTGTATTGTGGAATGCATAAAGGGACATCAAGAACTCATAGCTTTTAACATCATCCAAGCCCCATTCTATGGTGTGATATTGGGGTTGCCTTGGCTCTCCACTCACAACCCCGATATTGACTGGAATCAGAGAACTTTGAGCATGACTTCTGAATATTGTAAGGAACATTGTTGGAAACTCTCTGAATCGCTTACTCCCCTCGAAGAAAAACATCTGCACATTGCCACTGCTGCTGAGAAGGAGATTGAACTGCCTTCATGCTATCAACAGTTTGAAGATGTCTTCAATGACCAGAAGGCGGAAGTACTGCCTCCCCACAGGCCCTACGATTGCAGGATCGATTTGAAGCCAGGTTCAGTGGTACCTTGTGGCAGGGTTTATGCCTTAACCGAGCCCGAAAACAAACATCTGCGCCAGTATTTGGATAAGTACTTGGCTTTGGGGTTTATCCGTCCATCCAGTTCTCCAGCGGCTTCCCTCTCTTTTTTATACCCAAAGCGAACGGAGAGTTAAGGACATGCATTGACTTTCGTGCCTTAAACACCATTACCATACGGAATCAGTATCCACTCCCGCTGATTTCTGTATTATTGGACCAGGTGAAGGGAGCCGTGATATTCACGAAATTGGATCTTCGCGGAGCATACCATCTGGTACGGATGCGTCAGGGAGACGAATGGAAGACTGCATTTAAGACTAGGTATGGGCTTTACGAGTACCTAGTCATGCCTTTCGGCTTATGCAATGCGCCTGCGGCGTTCCAATTCTTCTTAAATGATGTCTTACGGGAATACCTAGACCGGATAGTCGTAGTATACATTGACGACATCTTGATTTACTCTACACAAGAAGAAGATCACGTGAGACATGTGAGTTTGATATTACAGGCTTTGAGGGAACACCATCTTTTTGCAAAATCAGCAAATGTGAGTTCCATGTCTACACAGTAGAATTTTTGGGTGTAATGCTCACACCATCAGGTCAGGAAATGGCGGAGCGCAGGGTGAGAGCTATTACTGAATGGCCTTGTCCAAAGAATGTCAAAGACATACAGTGTTTTATGGGATTCGCGAATTTTTATAGGCGTTTTATATCCCAATTTTCCAACAAAGCAGCACCACTTACTCGCCTAACTAAGAAGAATGTATCGTTTCAGTGGACACAGGAAGCCCAGAAAGCATTCGATGTACTGAAAGAAGCATTCGTTACCACTCCCATTTTAACGCATGCCAATCCCAACTTGCCATTTATACTGGAAGCGGATGCCTCCGATGTTGCAATTGGAGCCGTGCTTTCCCAGCTAGATACCACCACAGGACAAATGCATCCGGTTGCTTTTATGTCAAAGAAGCTAAACAGAGCAGAACAAAACTACACCATAACAGAAAAAGAATTACTTGCCATCAAAGAAGCATTTGGGGAATGGAGGCATTGGCTGTTAGGAGCACAACATACTGTTACAGTATATACGGATCACCGTAATCTCCAATTTCTAAAGACCGCTCGCCAACTTACTCCTCGCTTACTAAGATGGATGACGTTTTTGAAGAATATAACTTCATAGTAACATTCCGTCCTGGAAGCCTGAACAAAAAGCTGATGCCTTGTCCAGACAAGAGTCCACATTAATACCCTGGACCTGCCCAGAAAGAACTATCCTTGATCCTCAAAAGGTTATCGGAGTAGTGCATATTGACCCGTTCATACGAGACGTTAAGAAAGGACTCCAGACCTTTCAATGGAAGGATTGGTTGAAACACCATCCAGAATGGACAAAGAAACAAGGTGTGGTCATGAAAGGGACTCAGGTTCTTGTTCCCACTTTGAAATTGAGACAAACCGTCTTTCAGTGGTGCCACACAGATCCCAGTGCTGGTCATCATGGCAAGGATAAAACCTGTGAAAAAATCTTGCGACAGTTCTGGTGGCCTTCTCTCAGAAAAGATATACCTGAATGGATAAAAGCTTGCATTGTGTGCGCTCAAACCAAGACCATACCAGGAAAACCACAAGGGCTATTGCAACCCCTACCCACTCCGGATGTTCCCTGGGAATGGTTTTCGTTGGATTTCATAGTTGGGCTTCCATCAGATAAAGGACATACCGTGATTCTGGTCGTTATTGACTTTTTAACAAAGATGGGGCATTTCGTGGCCTGTAAATCAATTCCTACAGCAGGACATCTGGCCAAACTTTTGATGGAACATGTAGTGAGATTGCATGGCTTACCTAAGGTGATTGTGTCAGACCGTGGAACCCAGTTTACAGCCAAATTCTGGAAAGTATGGTGTTCAGCGTTACATATCTCGTCAGCCTTGTCAACCAGCTTTCACCCCCATACTGACGGACAGACAGAAAGACTGAATAGAACATTGAAACAATACTTGCGTAGTTATGTTGACTATAATACGGACACCTGGGTGGAGTGGTTATGGTTAGCTGAAATCGCATATAACAACGCCCAACACAGTTCTACCAAACACTCTCCCTTCTATAGCACCTACGGTTATCACCCTCGTTTTATACCATTCAGTACGCCAGGCAGGTGTGAACGTATTCCAGAAGTACAGGAAAGAATAGTGCAGATACAAAATGTCCTACAACACACAAAGAAACATTTGATTCATGCTAAGGTGTTGTATAAAAGACAGGCTGATAAACATCGCAGACCAGGGCCCACTTACAGGAAAGGGGACTTAGTGTGGCTATCAACCCGTAATATCCGATTCAAGAGATATAGCGTGTTCAATCCCCGGTATATAGGCCCCTACAGAGTAGTGAGACTTATTAACCCGGTGGCAGTGAAGATAGCTCTACCCTCTCATATGAGAGTTCACCCTGTGTTCCACGTCTCCTTGTTGAAGCCTGCTTACGGCCCTGCGCAGGCTAGACCGGCGCCAGTATGGATAGAGAAGGAGGAGGAGTATGAGGTCGCTAGAATCCTTGATTCCAAGATCTGTCGTAACAAACTCTGGTTTTTGATTGCATGGATGGGGTATGGTGCTGATGAGAACTCTTGGGAGCCCGAATCATCGGTGCATGCCCCTAGAGTGGTTGCTGCTTTTTACAGACGGCATCCCAACAAGCCTTGCACCTGCCTGTGCTCTCCGGGAGGGGGATGTACTGTCAGGGGACACGGAAGCCTCGTTCGCACAAGCAAGCGCTGAGGCTAGGGAATGACTACAATTCCCAGCGGCCTTAGCGTGACGTCTGGCGTCGGACGCCACGCGTCACGTGAGGCGGAAGCGAGTGAAGTAGCGAGGATGCGGGCAAGACGCTGCCGATTATTCGCTGGTCCCTGGATCCTTGTTGGCCGTTCCAAGCTGCTCTGGGTCGGGTAAGGGTGCCGCTGGCACCGCTTGTTCCATTCTACCCTTGTTATAATCCTGGTTATAACTCTTGATGCCTATCTCTGCCGTTTAGGATTTCCGGCATAGGAGTGTGCTGTAGCTTTCTTTTCCCTGCGTTGGTGAACTCTTCTCTGAATCTTACGAAGAGTTCATGCGAGGGAAAAGCGCTTTGCTCACTTTTGGTGCCTAATTACATTGGAGGTTTATTTGGGTGTACAGTTCTACATTTCCCTGCGTTGGCGAACTCTTCTCTGAATCTTACGAAGAGTTCATGCGAGGGAAAAGCGCTTTGCTCACTTTTGGTGCCTAATTACATTGGAGGTTTATTTGGGTGTACAGTTCTACATTTCCCTGCGTTGGCGAACTCTTCTCTGAATCTTACGAAGAGTTCATGCGAGGGAATACTTTCATATGCTTTACGAGTTCGGGGTTGCCCTACCACTAATTATCTAAGTGAGGTACTTCCTCTCGTGAGAGTGACGTAACTCTTCACCTTCTGAGGGGTACCTGCATCTATAGGAAATCCTGGAGTAGTGGTCTTGAATGCGACTCCGTGTTCCTTACACTGTATTATTCGTTCTAACCTAATGTGACAATTACAGCTACTCTTATATTTTGGCTTTCGCTGTTTTCTTTTTACACAGGGGTGTCCTGGACAAAGGGGCATCTTGAGCGTCAATGTGTACCTCGCAATCGCAGGTATAAGCCTTTTGTATGAGATATTTATATATGTATCTATCATCGGGAAGAATAGGGTTTTGCTCATATGGTCCTATGTGTCTTCCAGCATACTGTATGGATTGGAGGTTACAAGCTCAACACCCCTGTTGGTCGGCACTCTTTAATTTTCTTTACAGGTTAGTGGAAGTATGGGTACCAAGGGAGGTGTAGAAAGAGAGAACGGTGAAAGGTTCCCATAGTAATGATATTTCTTCTTTGTGTTTTACTACAGGTCTCCCTCCCTGCTGTCCCCATCCTTCCCTTCCCCCGCTTAACCACTCTTTAGTCTGTGTATTATTATTATCCAGACTTGGGGCTGTTGAGAGGTGGACCCCTAAGAGCATCGGTTCGATCCTGAGGATACGTTCAGGCCTGGGACACCTCTTTAGAGACAGATAAATGCTGTCACTTTAAAGATGAGGTCTTAGGGATTGTTTGCATGACACTGAAGGTTCAGCAAATATTTAATTGTGGTTATCACCCAGAAGCATCAAAAAGTGTGCAGAGAACAAATGGTATTCTGGAAGCAAATCTAGAAAAGGTATGTGGATCTACATCACTGAAATGGCAAGATTCTCTTCCATTGGTGCCGTTAAACTTGAGGAGCACACCCAATAAGATTACACGATTGTCTTCACATGATGTGCTCATGAGCAAAAGAGCTATGAGAATTCCTGGGATTCCTTCATTTACACTTGTAAATATTGATGATGATCTGGTTCTGGGTTATTGCAGAGGTTTGGGTGATCTGGTACGCTCTATCTTCAATTAGGTGAATTTGGCTACAACTTTAGCAAGTGAAGAGCCTTGGCATGACCTAGAGCGTAAATACTGGGTTGTGGTGAAGAAACCCATGAGGACATTTGGTCTGGAGCCTAGATGGAAGGGGCCCAACAAGGTAATACTGATGATAACCATTACTGTTGAGTGTGGTGGATTGTAATAGTGGAGTCACACATCTCACAAAGAGAGTGAAGACTGCAGATGAAGAGGTGGTTACATCAAACGCTAATTCACAGAGTCAAGCTTGAGTTCGCTACATGGATCCAGAGGGGGGAAAACAAAGAGAACAAGGATTACAATTAGTTCAATATTAAGACCAATAACTATAAGAAAATCAAATCTTAAAAAATTGATCTCTGAAAACCCCAAGAGCAGTTCAAGTTGCTCCACTTGCAAGTTGTGAAAATCATGAGAGAGGTAAAGATGAAAATTAAACAAATCCGTTTGAACATGAAAGCTTGAATCAAGCTGATTTGCCTAAAGGTGAGAAAGAGGGAAGAAGAGTATTACAAATAGTAACAGATCTGAGGGCCAGATGTACGACCCTTCCAATGTGCAACTCGCAAATTGAGTAGTTTTGCGACTCGTAATTTGTGTTTCGCAAAATGGAATTTACAACAGTGTCTCAAACACTGTACGCGATTCCTAATGGGGTGTCAAATTGCCCGCCTCATTATTATTCATGAGGCAGGTGCAATTAGCGACCCCATTGGGAATGGCTAGTACTCCCAGGGATGGTGGCCTGCTGGGGCCAGCAGACCACCATGTCTGTGACTGGTTTTTAAATAAAGCAGTTATTTTTAAAAATGCAACCCATTTTCCTTAAAAGAAAACGGGATACATTTAAAAAAGAAAAATTAAACGTTTCTGTTTGATTTTTTAAGAGTGGGCAGTGGTCCATAGGACTGCTGCCTACTCTTAAAAAATATTTACACTACCAGTCACAAAGGGGAAGGGGTCCCCTGGGGACCCCTTCCTGTTTGCGAGTGGCTTACCACCTACTTGAAGTAGGTGGTAAACTGCAAGTGTTTTGCGACCGCAATTGCACATGGATCGTACATGGAAGTACGACTCGCTATTAGGAAGGGATGCCCTTGGCACGCCCCTTCCTAATAGCGAGTCGCAAACCCTATTTGGAAGTCGGTACTTAAGGCAGACCTATTTTGCGGTCGCAAACGGGCTGATTTTACATTTGGGGCTGACAAAAACGGTCGTACATTTGGCACTAAATGATGAAGCTTCTAGAAAGTCAGAGGTCAGAAAATCAATGAGAGTAAGAGTGCCAAACAAGAAGTACACAGCACCTGAATGGCCATACTTGACAAAGGTTTCCGTTGAAACAACCTCCATGAATAATTGTGAACTGAGTATGGCGATGATCCATACATAAAAATCTTTGATAAAATAACGGAACTGAGTTTTTGAACTTGAAAACAAGAACTTTTAAATTTTTTTTGTGATTATTTTCCATAGTGTGCATGAAAAGTCCTTTAGATTAGAAATTGAGCTAGATGCTTCTTCCTTAGTTATCTTGCTGGATAGCATTTCTTTGAATTGAACTTTATCAACTGAACTTGTGAAGTACATACCTATATCTGTTTATATCGATCAGTTCTGAGGACCGAAGAACAACTTATTTCTTAATCTTTGCACCATTAGAGTTGGATTTTTTTCTTTTACAGACCAGTGATAGCAATCTATAATAAAATTGGTTTAACCTTAAAGTTAGTTTTCCTAATTCTCATTTTTTTAGATTTGGTTTGTGTCTTAGTGAGTTTATGCACTCCTGTTGGGCACACTTCTGAAAATAAAAATAATGTATATTTTAGTGATGCTACAAGAAGTAGTACATTAGATAACCAAGATATATGCTAGTTTACTTCTATCGTAGAGAGAAGTGATAAACGTTAGCAGACTGTATTGTTTGCACATATCTTGCCAACTTTTTTAATGAAGGAGTCACATATTCTGAGCTTCCCTTAACATATGCATGGTCCTGCAGTGTTTATTATTCTACTTTTACAGATCAGGGCCTTCATGTGGAGTTCGAGATTGGTTTTGAGTTACAGTTTAAAGAGACTATAATTAAAAATCTGGTTTTGTTTAGAAGGACTAATAATTGCTCTGTTATGTTAAATAAAAAAATAAACAATATTAATGGAAAGAATGTATGTACATTAAGTGATGTGGAATATTAGAGACATTAATGAAAAGTGTGTGAAAATTAGTAAAATGCAGATGAAGGAAGAGAGAGTCAATCACAAGAAGCTGAGGAGAGATTTAGAATTTCAAACATACATTCTTGACTTAGAATTAATCAAGAGAAAAAAGGTGATTTGTATGATGTGGGCTAAACATAATGATTGGGAAACCTCAGAAATGATAGGAATGAGTGAGTGTAGCTATACTTATATAGTTGGCAGAAATTACATGTTGGGTCATAAACCCATGTTCAGAGGCATTTATCCTGCCTGTGGCAAAACAGGTTATTTTAACATTCTAAATAGTTGGATTGGTTCCTGCTATCTCGCTTTAATTTTTCTGAGAGTGTATCATGTGAGTGAAATAAATAAAATGAATGAAATGAGTCGCAAGAGAGCTAAACATAGTTTTGGTCAAGTGTTAATGTTTATATTTAGTGTGTTGATTCCTCTTATTGGTGTGGCTTTGAATGATGTGAAGATTAGAAAGTTGTCTACTTTGATAGATTGACTGGCTGCTAATACTTTATGTGCTTTCATTAAAATTAATGAAGAAATGATTGTCATCCATGCAATGGTAATATATAATTGCCTTGTTTTAGATATTTTGATCTCTTACTTTCAGGCAAAAATCTACACTGATGCTAGCTAAAGTACTTATGGTGGAAGAGGGCATGGCGAATTCAGACACAACTGAGGGCAGAGCATGGATTGTGCTGTGAGGAGCCCAGCGGCCATACAGAAAAGAGGAAAGGTGGTTCTGAGCTGGGTTGAGCAGCGAGCAGCGTTCACTGAGGCTGTGGTGAAGAGCGAGCTGGAGGGCTGGAAAGGGGCAAGAGATGTGAGCCCATCTTGCTGCACTGATTACGGCCTGCCTGCCGGCTTCAACCCTACCCCACCCGCAGCTGCCATCCACCAGCTGCCAGCCTAGCTGTCTCCTCAGCGCTTTTGTCATTTTCTGCCATTCTGCCTCACAGCTGCAAGGAGCAATGAGCAGCGGGGAGCATAGCCAGGAACCAAACAGGCAGAAGCGAGGAGAGGTGAGTATTCGTCTCCTAAGCGGTGCTCTGCGCCATTAGGATGCCTGCTCTAAGGGAGGAGTGCAGGAGTCATGGAAGCAGCCAAGCTAGGTCTTGGTGCAGTTTGTGGCCCCACACCTCCATAGGGGATTGCCACACTCACCATTTGACACTGCAGCCTGTGTTTGCTGCCAGGGACCCAGTCTCTTGCCCCTACCGAGCAACAGTGCACGGCCAAATTCACTCAAACCTTTCAGCCTTACTCAGCCCTATTCAACTCTATCCTGCCCTCTATTTTGCCTGCTCTCAGCCTGCTCCTGTGACTCTGCTCTGCCCTCCCTGCTGTGCTGCTAGTAGCACCAACTGTCGCCAGCTGCCCCAAGCAGCTATCACCGCTGTCGCTTTGGACTTCACCAATCACCCAGCACCTGGCACACAGCAGCTATGCAGCCAGCCACCCAGCCTTTCCTTCACCCGCTCCACCAGCCCGAGACCGGCTGCAACTCAGTAATTTGCAGCAGTAACTTGTAGCAACTAGCAGCTGACAGCTCAGATATACGCATAGGCACAAGTGTAGGATTAAGTGGTGACATCACTAAACAGCCACCAAGGGCTACTAGGGGCCTGCTGTAGTTTAGAGACCACTCGCTGAGGGTAGAGCTGGAGTCAGTGCAGAAGTGGTAGGGCCAGGCTCCGGTGCAGCTTGCATCAGCCTGTGAGCTCCCCTGCCTGTTTGCCATAAAATGCATTTCAGTTGACCACTCCTTGCCAACAGCCACTGTGTTGACCCCCTGTCAACAGTGTGCCCCTATTTTTACGGCACTGATGCTCCCCAACGATAAGATATGGCAAGATATGCAGTGGCGTGAACCCAACTAAGAAATATAGGGGCAAGGAGAAGGCAAAACCCAAAGACCCAGAGACACCCTCACAATTAACAACACCAGCAACGATGAAAAACAAGGCAGCCTCAACAGCAACCAGCACACATTCCACCATTGCCATGGGTTCCAAGATAGCAAAAATAACGGACTTCCTAAAATTCCAGGAAGAACCAGGTTATTCTTCCCTAGACCATGAACACACCAGAACTCACCCACTGTCAGTATCATCGAGCGTGCCCCCTGAACGAGCAAGAGCAGGACCAGTCCCGAATCAGGAGCAGCAGACTTTGAGTCCTTTCCCATCCTCGACATTGTTATGTACCAAGGCCCATAACCAGAACCTACTAGTGGTTAAGGAGCAGGTGCATGTAACAGATCTGGGGTCCAGTAAACTGCAACCACAGGTTGAATGCACCCACACTTTACCAGCAGGGACGTTGCCCAGCCGCCAGGAAAAAACAGCACCCCAGATAGCCCCTAGGTGCATTCTTAAATGACCATAAACTGCCTGTACTCCAGTAGCTTAGATATAACGCCTTACTGGAGGGGGTCCCAGGAGACTCTTTTGTGTGGCATGAGTTGTGATTAAGTCCCTTTGACCCACCCCATGAAGGCACCACAGACCAGCATACCAACTCTGGGTCGAAGCACGATTACAATGTCTTGCTCTCCCCCATTAAATTACACAAGGAAATTCAATCACCCCGATAGAATTCAGTCCACGCCATAGGACAGCCAAAGCGAAACCTTCAGAGAGCAACTTTGACTTGCCCCACTCTCAACCAAGCGGCAATGAAGGATCAATTAATTCACCCAATGGAAATAAGGGGAGGCCCTCATCCTTCAAAATAAGCCTAAATTCTCCAAATCTCATGTGCCCCCCCTGTTAGACACCATGGAGGTGATATCTTCGGCCCTAATTTTCCATACAGAAAAATAAGTAATTCAGGTGGACTTACTAAATGCCCTGGCAGCCTATGTTTTAGGCATTGACCAAAAACTGCAGGCCCTCAAATGGCATGATTAGGAGACCACAGCAAGACCCGTCCACATCTTATCACTCATGCCAATGTTCCACATCTATGGATCTATTAAAAAAAGTCCCAACTCTCCTGTCAGACATTCTAGAGGAAGTCAAAGCTTCTAAAGCCTCCACCCATCACAAACAGAACAACTTGCATTCCAGGCTCACTGCCCTTCAAATACCCCGTGTAATACTTCGGATCCAAAGGAATGGGACCTACAACAGCCAACACGGTCACTGTGTGACACATCATACCCACAATACACTAAATCCAGTCATAGGGACCCAGCAAAAGCCACTCACAAACAAAAAAAGACGAAACAGGGAATGGAAGCACCCACTAATCACTACCTTAAAGAGATCACCTTATCGCCCCTCAACCTGCAACTGGAGCAGGACCAAGCCCAACTTGGTCCAAGAATGGTCCCTTTCGAAAAGAGTGTAAGCGCTTTAGAAAATCCAGAAGCATCAGAAGAACAAATAGCAAAAACAGCATACCAAAGTCCCCTTCCCCTGGTCAAACTAGTGAGGGCCTAGGTGATCTTCATACCTTCACAGAGGACCAGTTAAATCAATCAACAGTACCTTCATACCAATATTTCAACAACACGTGCAAAAAACCCAAAGTTAATCAGCGGTCAGGGATCCAACCCTGTAGTCTAACGTCTGGCCATTAGAGCCTAATGGCATCTAAAACCCAAGAGTCTGAAAAGGCCAGCACATCCCCCAAAGTGACTACACCATCCCCCTCTTGGGGCTTAGACATTTCTACTATAACCAATGAACCTACTCCTACAACACTCAGCACAGTAATCACCGAGACTGGTGGAGTCAAGTCTCACCATACCCTCCAAGGGGAGTAGGCCAGTCTCACATAAACATACCAGTGGCACATTTTGAATAGGGCATGTGCCCACCTTCTAATGAGCAACTGAAACCACCCTTTCAAATGCTCCAACCATACACGGCTCTCAAACAAACTAGTGACACAGACTTGACGGGACAGGAGTATCCCCTACCAATATCCCACTAGCCTCAAAAGGGGGCCCTACTACTACCACGGGCAGGCAATACTGATATGGCCCTGTTAAGGCTTGCGTTGATCCCACGCTATAAAACAAGAGGACATCATGATATCTTAAGCAGAAGTGCCATCCTAAAGCTTACCAGCACTCTGCATAGCCTGAACCATTTACAATCTATGCACATAGAAGTAGTTGAATTCAAGCCCATTAGGTCCAACCACGCAACAAAATCACAATAGTCACCTGGGTGAATTCAGCAATAGAAATTCAAGTTTCGCAGAATAAGGAACAATTTTTCAAGAAGTGGCATCAAAATAAGGATGAAGCCAGAGCTCTACCCAAGCCCCCTACTCCCCTCAAAGAGTCCACAACACAAGGTGCTACGCTCAACCAGAGGAGTTTTAAGGGGGGCAACTGGTGTGGCAGATCCAATCGAACATAGAGCTTGCATACAAATATCAAGCAACCATCAACCTGACAGACTTGGAGTGTCATCAAACACAAGGTTGGTCACCTTAAAGCCACTGAAGGGATCCTCATCAAGGCCCCCGTTGCAGGCATGAGTTCAATGGCAAGGAGGCCCTAGCACAAAACAAATACCATTAAAAAGTTGTTCCTGAGACATGCATGATCTTAGCAGCAAGGTGGGTGAGAATGACTTCACAACCTACTTACAAACTTTTGACATCCTGCCATTGCAAAAAACTTGGACGCAAATGCCAGCACCATTAGTAGGCTTCAAAGAATATCACAACAAAGAAATTAAACTGAACCAGACAGGAAGAGCTACAGGAGGGCTTTCCACCTACATTGCCCCAAATCTTCAGTAGGACAAAGAATCTTTAGACCTAGGCCTTCCCTAGATACAATGAGCCAAACTATCAGTCTCATCCCCTTCACACAACCATTTCACCCTCCTAGTCTTAAATTTATATATATACCCAGGAAACAACAACAAAACTGAACAAATAAAGGCTTTGATTGCCCTGCTCAAAACTCTCCAATCCACCTTTTCTCTATTAAACCTGGTGCCGTCAGGGGACTTCAATATGCACCTATTACACAGCAGATGTGAGAAGGTACAATACCATCAAGTTCAGACCCAACAAGTCTTACCATCAATCATCTCAAATTACACCAGAACTGACCTGCACGGAAAGTCTTACATCTTGTCCTTAGAAAGTATCAGCCTTCACACACTAAATGGCCACCTCACCCAGGATCAACCAGCAACAAACATCAGGCTGTCACACAAAAAAATTGCCACTTTGGACTATACACTGGCAGATGTCAATCTGTTCCGGATGATTAATTACTATGGCATAACCTCTAGGGAGGAGAGGGATGACTTCCCCCAGCACTTCGATTTAAAGATCTGCCCATTAAGGGGCCCAGCAGCAAATGATATATTAAGAACTCCCAGGGCCTTTAATTTAAAATGCCTCACATGATCAGATCCGGCTGCAGAGAAGATTATGGACTTCACCACCGTCCACCTGGCAATTGAGCCCCTAAGCTTGCCTCAATCTATAACTCCTGTAAAGGCCTGGGAGTCCTTCATCAACTTCCCCATTACCACTTTTCCAATTAAATCCATCCCAAAGCAAGTTAATAATTCAGCAGGGGCTAAGTGGTTTTCCCTCCCAATTACTAGTGAAGAAGAGGCAGTTAAATAGGGAGATCCGACGGGTCCTCAAAGCTGACCCCCAGATTAGTCAAGAAACCAGGAAAAAGCTCTCCTCATTGAGGCAAGGTTACAGAAAAGCCATATGGTCAGGCAAAATCACCTACCAGACAAACCTCCTCCATGTGGACAAACCTCCACCATGGAAGCAAACAGAAAAACAGAAAACGGTTCTGGGCTGAGATCAACAAATTCGCAAACGAGTTCCACCGCCACCACAATGCTGGCATCACTGAAGGTGACTGGGTTGCACACATTTCAGCTGTTTACACTTTGGACAACTTTGTTCGTTCATCAAGATTTGTACTGGCGCACTCCGGGCCCCACATCCAATCTACTTCAATGTAAGATCCAACAACCACTCCATTAGACTGCCTGTTGTCGGACCATCTGCAGATTCTATGAATTCTCAAGCAACTTAGATCTGAGGAGGCTCTGAATTCTCAAGCGACTTAGATCTGAGGAGGCTCCAGGACTGAATGGACTCTCAAATGCTTTATTTAAAAAAGATCAACCATTTTGGGCCACTCACTTATGCCCACTGTTTAACTACGCTTCCTTCACTAACTCCATACCGGCATTTTGGTGAATTAACATACTCTATCCCATCTCCAAATCAGGCTCGCAAACTATAAATTGATCGCCCTCTTCGACGTGGCAGCAAAGATCTAGACTTGGGTTTCTACCGCAAATATTATCCCAAAAACCCAGACAGGATTAAGAACAGGCACGAACACAACAACCAATCTTCTGACAGTCAGCCTCCTCGTAGAAAAGCCAAAAGCCAAAAGAAGCAAACTTTGTGCATGACCTGAAAGCAGCTTTTGACCAAGGGATCGCCTTTGGGCATAAATTGCACATTGGGGAGTGCTACCAAAACTATTGGAAGCTGTTATCAACCTATACTCAGACACTTGGGTTCAAATCAAGGTCAGCGAAGGCCGAACAACCACTTGCAAGATCAGCACACCATAGGACTAAAGCAGGGGTGTGTTCTGGCCCCCTGTCTATTTATCATCTACACGGCTGACCTTGACAACCAACTGACCCAAGTGGTGTGCGACCCTCCCAAACTAGCCAACGAACCACTGCGAACCCTTCAATATGCTGATGACATTGTTCTACTATGCCAAACACTAACCGACCTTCAGTGTCTCATCATCCAACTGGCAAAATACAACCAAAATGCTGGGGCAGGAACTAAAGCATAATAAAACAAAAGTGGTATGTTTCTCAACTTCTCCTCTGAGAACTAACCACCCTTCACTTGGAAAGGCTCACGTCTACCCTTAGAATTGGTCAAATTGTATAAATATTTAGGTGTGCATATGGATGCCCAACTAACCTTCAGAGAGCACCTCTCTTCTAGAACAGCCTCTGCAAGCAAACTCCAGTTCGCTTTCAAACTGCTGCAAAAAAGTTATGCAGTATATCTCATCACTACCTGCTTCAGGTCGTCAGTGGAACATATTTACCATCACTCAGCTATGGCTCTGAACTATTGAAAGGGAGCAATGTAACCACACCAAATTTGTTCCAATCAACACTGTTCAAGTGATTATTCTCCCTCCCACAACACACTTCACATTCTCAGGGATGACTGGAGTTTGGCTTGTTTCACTAGGGCCCAGTGAGGAGTGGAGCGCTTTTCAAGCTCTGGTGGAAGTTTAGATCAGCTCCATTAGATTTACTAACTGGCATCTGCTGGTTAGAAATGGGGAGGCAGAATCACTATAAAAACTCATGGCCAACTGTCCTCCGGCAGGCCATTCACGTCCTAAAATTAGAAACAGCAGTAATGCCACTTTTGAATAGTCACTCCATCCAGCTACCCTGCAAGACAACTAGGTTTCTGCTCCAGGCAGCAAGGCAATTCTCCAGCAAACCAAAACTGAGTATTGACGAAAGTGTCAATGTTGGAAGCAGCCCGGGCCTAACATTGAGAAAGCAATAACAAACTGCACCAAGCCCAGCACTTTAGAACTTCAGAGACCGTCCAATTAATTGACCAGGACAATTCTAATTTCTAGCTCAGCTATCAACAGGGTATTAGTATCGCGTTCATCATATGCACTGTAACTGATAGTAATCACAGGTCACAGTTTTCATT
This sequence comes from Calotriton arnoldi, assembly GCA_963921515.1. Taxonomy (NCBI): domain Eukaryota; kingdom Metazoa; phylum Chordata; class Amphibia; order Caudata; family Salamandridae; genus Calotriton; species Calotriton arnoldi. The sequence goes on along the minus strand of CAWUFW010004508.1, from coordinate 646,278 downwards.
CATTAGATGCACTTTACCTGCTAATAAGCATTGGTCCTTTACATTTACAGACACTTTAAGCCGTCACTTTGGAATGTCAATTTTCACTTCCCCCTTGCTCTAATTGTGAAAGTCTGCGCCATCATATGTGTCCTTGGTGCTGCCTTGTTTTAATGTTTAATGCACAAACACTCAGATTATGGTACAATGATTTTAATTAATTGACAATAAAGAACATTACTTACTTAGATATTTTGATCATGAAAGAAGGTGATGTGTGCCATGTTTTAAAGGACCAGCAGTTTTGTACATATGTGACTGATAATTGCATGCTTACTAATGTTTATATTAATAACATAACTAATGTTTCGCATGAATCTAAAAGTTTGAAAGGGACTCAAGCTTGAGAAGCGAGTGGCTCATAGTTCAGTACAATTGGAAAAGGAAAAACAAAGAATGGTGAGCGGTTTAGTGGAGTGGGTGGAAATATGATTAAACATACACTAACTCCGATTATTATAATTCTTCTAAGTATAGTTGGTCTATTAAAATTCTTTGAAATTGTTTGCTTAAGAAATAAATTGAAACGTGGGTGTGAAAAGAAGATAACCAGGAAAAGGAAGAGAAAGGAAATTGAGATAGATAACATCAAATCCAAACAGTTTGACAAGCTTAAAGCTTTAGAAGAAATGAAGAAGAAGAAATGAAAATTATGAATGATTTATTATAGGGCAGTGTAGTGTTTTGTGATCATTGAAAATCATCACAAGGGACAGTGAGCACAGATGCTATAATAAAGATTAATGTTCATTAATGTACATTTTCATTAATGTTCATCAATATTAGTTTTTTGGTGATTAAGTTAGCATAAGTAGGCCACAAAACTAATTTGGGCCTGCTGGTCTTTTTGCACTGACAGCTAAAAGAAAACATGGCATTTAAAAGTTGCCCTGCATGCAGATTTTCAACCATTCTGTAATTTTCCCTTCTTCATAAAATAGACAAAATTGTGCTTCTTTTACAGTACTGTTTATTTGTGTTGCATCAAATAAGGTCCTTCGAAGGAACCTTGCTGAAGATTTCATGTAATTCTGCAAATGTTCAAGGCTGTTACTGCTAGCAGCCTCAACTGTGCTTTTATTCATTTCAATGGTTCATTGCTCAATCTCGTAATGCGATTTCCACTTGTATGTAGGTTAAATGGGATGTTAGAAATTTATTTTGGAATGGTTTCTGGAGCGAGCCTGCATTAAGTAACATATTTTTTATAATTTTGGTTTCTGTTGATGTGTCTTTATTAGTACAGTCCATGGTGCCACTTCACACCATGTATAGGGCATGATTCTCTAATACTGTAAAACTAAAATGTACTGTTTTTGTGATGTATGCCAGACTTTTCCTTGCTCTCATAAGAGGCTGACTTTGTCAGTCCTCTTGTTGCTCCTATGCATTGATATTTTACCAACTTTTTTTGTCTTTTAAACTGAGCAATCCCTATGACAATTTGCTCTTTGATGCTATAATTGATGGTTTGGACTTTGAATCTTGTCCTGTGTGGGTTTTCCTGTGGGGAGTTTCCTTTAAATGCCTTGTGGGTTTTCCTATGCTGAATTTCCTTTAAATGCCAAGGACCCTGGTCCTTTGGTACTTACGCCGCCTCAAGCCGATCAATCAGCCCTTTTATTAGTAGAAAGCACTGACAACTACAACTGTTTAATATGGTTACATGCCCGCATATCCATTGGTGGATTATCTATTGTGAACAGAACAGGTAGTAATACTTGACCCCAAACTTTAGGGATTTTTAAACAGTACAACACATAATCTTTAACATGCACAATCGTGTTTTCCTTCAGGGCTTATGCTATTTTCAAGCTATGGATCCACACATGTACACTCAGTGACTCTATGCTGTATGTGACTATGGTGCTATCAATTATGTCATTTCACATGTCATCAATTATGTAATATTTGAGGCCATAAGCAGTACATGGTGGGGGCGCAAGTTATAGTTACCTCAGTAAACTATAACTGGTGAATTTCAGTATTTTTTGTTTGAAAACCACAGTTTTTATAGCATTCCAAAGATCTTCTTACAATACAAAACTATATAATCATTTTAATCTTTGTTTTTTTCAGTGAATATATACATTGGCGGGTGAGGAATCAACATTGAGAGACTACCTTCATAAATTTAATGACAACAGGTGCAACATAAAGCTCACACAACCTTTGAGTAAAGCTAAAAAATAATTTTTTAGATGTGTCATTATATGTTGAGGATGGGGAACTGTAAACACAGATCTATTGAAACAACACAGCTAACGATTCTTTATTACATGCTGACAGTGACCATCCCAAGGCATCAAAACAGAGCATTCCATATAGCCAATTATTGAGGGTCCAAAGTATTTGTTCATCTGACACTGATTTTGAGAAAGAATCAATTGAGATGATCAATAGATTTCAAAACAGGTGTTACCTCTGTGAAATCTTACTTGTGAGTGAAATTGAAACCGGGACCAATTGTTATATCTCAATACAAGTGACAGAGTGCAAGGCCTAAAGCAGCAAACCAGTGAAGGTAATTCACTAATTATATTCTTTGTGGAATTTAATAATGAGCAGCACAATCTATATTGTGGAAAAACTTGCATGTACTCCAGCATGATGAACATTTAAAGACAAGGGTCGGGCTGCACCCCAAAATCACATATTGGAAAAAAAATCATTGGGTGAAATACTCCCAGCTTTCTACAACCAATGAATAATAACGCATTTTGGCTATGGACAGATGCAAATTGATACTGGAAATGTGTAAATGCAAGGCATGTTCCTATTGTGTTAACATTAAGAAATACATAACCTATGAAGGAAGACAGGGCTATGACTTAAAGAATTACATGCAACTCAGAGTTTGTTATATATGTATTGGAGAGTGCATGTAATAGGAAGCATATGGGCGGCAACTTCAAAAAGGTTAAATTACGGATTTTGCAGCATTTAAGGGCAATCAAAAACTAGGATAGAAGTCACTCTACGGCCAAACACTAATGGGATTCACATAAAGGAGAACTCACTGGGTTCAAACACTATGGAATAAAACACATTAACCCACACCATAGAGATGAGGACGAGAGTTAGAATTCCAGAAATGTGAATCAAGAAAGATCCTCCTATTAGGTACTGAGTGCTCCTGGACGTCATGTGCATTTATAACGGAAAAGAAGAGGGACATAAGAACTGTAACAACCAACCAAAGGGAAAACCATGAGTAGTATTCTAATGTTTTTATAGGGGTATAAAACATGATCCATGTTGGGTAACTGGATGCCCATAAAGGCATGTGTAGAACATATAAATAAAATTTGTGCTTGAGATTAAGATGTAATTTTAGGCATATGCAGCATTCAGGTGTGATTCTTGTATTAGAAATGTGGAAAATTGTTTGTTGGTTGCAGGAGCAATTGCCTTAGAATAATTATTGTTACCACCTTAGAGCTGATGACACTCTATTGGGGATAAATTTGAAATATGATTTTTTTTAAATATTGATTTTTTTTAGCACATTGCACTTTAGAAATGTAGGAAATGAATATGGTCCACACTAACACACTACACTTTACAGCACAACATATTTCAAAAGGTTTGGAAAAAGTATGAGATTCATGGGACACCAAATTGAATAGTATGTGTAGAGGATGGTAACCTACTCATGAAGATAAAGACTAGAAGGACAAGATAACAAAATAATCATATAATCGATAAATTAAGGATATATATCTATATAATCAAACAATATTTCAGAACTGCCAGATGAAGTCGATCTGTAGATATTCATAGATTATGGGATGAGGAAATTTAATTGGCTTTGGATACCCACAATATGATGTATGAAAAGTGTTTTGATGATTTTAGTATTAATTATACTGGTTCTTTGATGCATATTTGGCACATATTTTGTGATTGTTACAATGGTCATCAGATGCTTAGAGCAACAGAAATGTATGCTGGATAGGATATAAAAGTCTAACCAGCATTAACTGGCCTTAATTTGTTATAATGATGAGAAATGATATTGATCTCAAGGTTTATTGCAATTGCCATTTAATCTAACACCACACATTGATCATATTTACTATAATAGGGGATGTGAATAAGTGTGATTATGATATATGAACTGAGTTGCCAATGAAATCATAGGACAACTATTGAGATACGATGTTCCTCTTCTATGTTGCCATCAAGCTGCTATATCATGCAGTTGCACAATAAAGGTATCTCATTTACACACGTTCTGGTTTTGACACTTTATTGGGCTACAGACCGCCAATGTTTTTAACAAGTTAAAAGTATATAAAGCTCAAAAGAGCTCCCAGAGGCTCCCGGACCTCTAGGGGGCGTAGCGCTTGGCTGGGGAGCAATCCAGACTGTCAAATTCCAACAAGAGTCAAAAGGGAAGGTAAAATTAAGTGTTTATTCACCACACCAGACGCATTTCGGCCCAGCTATATGTTGCCTACAGCACACAGACATGCTACTTGAAAGGATAGAATATTGCATCTGCAACAATATATTCATGCTTGATTGTTACATTTTCTGCCAGCTCAGGGGCACTGCAATGGGTATCTGTTTTTCCCGCAGCTACCTGAACTTGTTGATGGGCTGGTGGGAGGAACAGGTATCCACCTCCCAAGACACTATGCAGAACATGGAGAAGGGCATTCTGTGGCTCTGCTACATAGATAAACTGTTTGACATGTGTAAAGGTACCACTGAATCAGCCGAAGAATTTGTTAACAAACTAAGATAGAACACTAGAAATCTCAACTTCACTTCCAATACCAGCACTACCAGTATCATATTTCTTGATGTGATGGTAGAAATCAGAGAGGGGAGCTTCACAACATGACTTTTTCACAAACCCACAGCTGGCAACAGCCTTCTCCATGCCCTCAGCAGTCACCCTGAAACACTCAAATGGAGTACACCCTATGGTGAACTGCTGAGAGGAAAAAGAAACTGCAGCTCACAAGAATCCTTTGATGCAAAATGCTAAATCATGCTTGCCAAATTTCAAGACAGAGGTTACCTTAGTCAGGTACTTAAAAGACGGGCAGACAGGGTTGCACCCAAAGACAGAGACAACATTAATTTTTGGCCCACGTAAGCCAAAGACAACATAAAGGAAAACACAGCAAGGTATATCACCACTTACAGCAATCAACACAAGCAGATGGAGAGTATTTTGAGACATCAATTGCAGGCCTTTATTCCAGATTTGAACATAGGTCACACAGTAAATTACAGACCAAATATAACCTACAGGAAGAGTACACAGTGACAAACACTATGAGCAACATGGGGTTGGGCAACATGCAAGGCCTTTGTCCATGTGGGAAATGTAAGGTGTGCAGATACAGATGCAATAAAACTAAATTTGCATTCCACCAACACAATACCTAAATAAATAAGGAAATTCTTCACCTGTAGGTCACAATACATGGTATACATCCTGGAATGACTTTGCAAAAAACACTACGTAAGCAGTACCATCCACCAGGCCAAGAAGAGGGTTATGAAGCACATGCATACTTCACACTTCAGTGAGATGCATTATAGTGATAAGGGGAAATTGGTCTACTACATTATCGACCAAGTCCCACATTCCCACCGAGTGGGGAACAGAACACTTAACCTGAGACGTCTTGAATCCAAGTATATAATAGATCTGTAGACCAAGGCACCAGGGGGTTAGAATACGGAGGAGAATCTAAGAGTACACCTTGGAGACTGAACATTTGTTCTCTTCTCCCTTTGCCTACATCTTGTCTTCTACCCACTACTTCCTACCTTCTACCTACTGCCACTTTACTTTCTAACTCCTATCCTTTACTTTCTATCCTATGCTCTCTTTACATGATGAACTGGGCCTTCTAGAATTTCAAACTATGATGTCTGTCTCATTTCCACAGGAGGAAAGGAAGGGAATCTCTGTGACATTTGGAGATCACCGGCGAGAACTCCCTACCCTTTTCTTTGGGTATCACCCAAGAAGTGGATACCAGGCATAGATAAGATGTTGTTTTGTTTAATAAGACCCTACAGTCATTGTGTACTGCACCTATGATCTGCATCTATGCACTACCAGGTTGGGTTCTATGAACTGACAACATACTTGGTTTCTCTGCAGGTTTCTGTCTTTCTCCCCTTGCCTTTACCTCTGCCCAACATATTTGTCTTTTACAGATCTTGAAGTGGGGATTTCCCTGAGATCTAACTTCTGTATCTCTATTACCTTCTACTGCTGTTATTAGTTTCTGAATTGAGATCAATTCAGACAAAAATGTTTTATGGAACTCCAGTTTTGATCTCACATTCTCTTATAGATGTTCTCACCGTGCACTGTTTTTCACTTTTTACTTTTCCTTCTCGCAATGTATCCAACACGAAGCGACCGCTTTGGTGAGATTATATGGGCAGGTACAATATACCCACTGAGGCCCCATTGTTGTTACATTTGCTCACAATGTATCTAACCACATATTTTCACACAGGCGGGCCCTTCCATCTAGTACATGCTTTTACTGCAAGTATTTCGTTCAGAGTGGGTGTGTTCGTTATGTTCAATTCATACCACGCAATAAATTATGCGTTGCCCACTTAGGCGCTATTAGGCTCTCATCAAGACACAGATACCATGAAGACCTTCATATTTCATCATAATTTATGTATTGTTTCATGTATTTAACCAATACCCCCTTGCCGCACATGTGGGTTGTTTGTATTTGTGACATGACATTGTGTGAGGCCAGAGAGATTTTCGATGGAGTAGGCCTGACTACCATCTAATGTTTTTAATATGAGCATTCCCCTAAGTGATATTCACACCATACGTAATTACTTGAGTGCATGAGTAGAGCGTGAGTGTTTCATCAGTGCACGTGTGTACCTCAGTATTTCAATGACTGCATGGGTTGTAAGTGGGTGTTTAGATGGCTGCATAGGTTCTGCACAAATGTTATAATGATTGCATAAGTAAATAGTTAGTAACTGGGTGATTAGATGAATGTATACGTAGCGCCTGCATACTTCAATGACTACATAATTTCTGCCTGCCTGATTGTAAGAGTAAATGTGTAGTTTCTGGATAATTGGATAACTCCATGTTATATGTTATGTTATGTTATAAGGTACTTGTAGAGTGCACGGCTACTCAAAAGAGTGTCCCGGCGCTTATCGGAACCCTAGACTGGCCTACTGACACTGAGCAGAAAAAGGAAGCTAGAGTTGTTGCTCGAACATCCATGTTTTGAGTTGTTTTCTGAAAGTCAATAAATCAGGCGCCTGTCTGAGAGACTTCGGCAAAAGATTCCAGACTCGGGCAACCTGTACTTGAAAAGAGCGGCCCCCGCTACGAGTGCGGGAGAATTTGGGAGCAGCTAGCAGATATTGGTGAGAGGATCTTCAAATTCTCCCGGGTGCATAGTGTAGAACTCTTTTCCTGATGTAGTGGGCCCCCATTCCATGTAGAGCCTTGAAAGCCAGGACTAAGGCTTTGAAATGAATTCTGTTACGGATAGGTAGCCAGTGCAAGGCAGTCAGGTGAGGAGACATACGGGTTCTGGGTCCAAGCATGAGAACCGCCCTGGCCGCCGCATTTTGGACGACTTGGAGTTTGTTTAACAAGAACTCCGGAAGGCCCAGATACAGAACGTTTACATAGTCCAGCCTGGAGGCAATAAGGGCTTGAACCACAATCTTTCTGTGCGAGAGAGATAGCAGAGGGAGGAATTTTCTGAGCATTCTCAGGAGGCCGAAACAGGATCCTGCCACAGTCTGTATTTGGGTTTTCATGGATAAAGAATCATCCAATTTCACCCCCAAATTCTTGACTGCCCTGACCGAAGACTGAGGGGGTGACATATCAGTCGCCCACCATTGTTTCCATAGATCCTGAGAGGGAGATCCGAAAAAGATAATTTTGGATTTCTCTGGGTTGCATTTTAATTGATTGAGTCTGAGCCAGGAAAAAGACTTTCCTCAGACAAGTTTTTATCATCTCAACATCGAAGTCATTGCCCTTCTCACAAGTGAACAGCAGCTGAGTATCGTCAGCGTAGGAGATTATTGTTGCGTCACAAGCTTTGACCAAGGGGGCGAGAGGGACCATGTACAGATTAAACAATGTCGGGCTGAAGATGGAGCCCTGCGGAACACCTACTTTCAGAGGCGGGATGCGAGCAGCAAAAGGGGGGGGACCAGACCTCTTGGTTTCTGTCCTCTAAAAATGAAGAGAACCATTTCAACACCGTGCCCCCAAGGCCGCACTCCCGCAGTCTCTGCAGGAGACGGTCATGGGGCACGGTGTCAAATGCTGCAGATAGGTCCAAAAGGATTAGTACCGCTTTGCCTCCTTTATCAAGTTTCTCCTTTATAGACTCAGAGATTTCTAACAAAGCAGTCTCTGTACTAAAGTTGGATCGAAACCCGGACTGGCTCGGGTGGAGAAGATTGTTAGATTCTACATAGTCGGTGATCACTGCATTTACATATTTCTCTAAGGTTTTCGCAAAAAAAGGAAGGAGCGAAATTGGTCTGTAGTTGGATGCTACTAGGGGATCAGCGGAGGGATTTTTCAACAATGGGAGTATTTTTGCACACTTCCAAATCAGGGGAACCTGTCCATTGCTTAATGACGAATTTAGTACAATGTTGACCTTCGTATTAATAATCTCAGCCGGGGAAGCCAGTATTTTCGCGGGACATGAGTCTGAAGGTGAACCTGACTTAAAGCCCTTCATTATCTTCAGGGATGTCTCTGGAAGAAGGGGAGTGAATCACTGATTTGATGGCTGCCTGAGTAGTGGGTGGGTGATTCCATGAGTGCCTGAATACTGCCTTACTGACTGAGAAAGTACCTTCATTGCTGTTAGATACATAACAGTTGTCACTATATCTCTGACTCATTGGTTATCTCCTTCTGTCAGTATCAAACTACCTGTTTTACTATATACACATCTTTCTTCTGAGCTATGTGTGAGTGAAATCTAGGCATCACACTTGATATATAATTGCATACATGGCCCTCTAGAAACATACAATGATTTGATACTGAGCATGCACATGCATCTGTAAGTTCTAAACCGGAAAACAACATTTTGAGATTTTTCAAAGCACAAAACCTTTTGCGAATGCCATACCTACATCTTTTCTTAAACACTTCTTCTGCTTCTAAAACATATATTCAGCATATCTCAAACAAAAGTTACACTTGAAATTAAGCTAGTACAAGAATTCTTGTGGCATTCTCCACTATTAATCCTTCTCAATTAATCAATTTTAAACAAAGCATGTTTAAAGAAAAACACTACCCTCACCATATACATGAAATTTGCATCAGCCTTACTGGACATAGATCACCATGTAAACATATATGCGATTTTCTTAATAGATGTACACCTTCAAGCCATCTTTCCCAAAATATATATCTCCCTGCATCTTTAAGCAAACTCAAAAGTCCCACTGTATATATAACTATGTGCAAGCACAAAAACCATATCTCACCATATAAGCATGTGCAAAGTGGTCATATAAGTTCAAAACCACATTGACAAACACTTCCCAATACATACTAACAATTATTACTTCTTTCTAATTCATATACAGGCGGACAACACATTCTCATCTTTTATTTCTCACTACACTATTCCTGTTTAATAATATTACTAAAAGTACTACAACTCCCAGAATGCAAATGACATATGTATCTATTCTGCACATGATGTTTAGACATTTAAAACATTCTTAGTTCCTCATTGCAACTTTCCACAAGATTATACTGTTATTTTTCAATAAAATACACAATGTAATAAACAGGCACTAACTCATTTTTCTCTTATTCAGAATCAGAATCAGAACAAAGCTTTATTTCGATTGTGATATAACAATCATAAAAAGCACAGATAAAATACATAGTTAATACAAGAAATTTTCATCAGAGAATTTAAATACAATATCCAGATAAAAAGTGTTTCGTCTAAAATATATCTCATATTTTAAAAACTGATAAGAATTAAATGAAGAATGCATCTAAAAAGAGCCACCTCCTCAGTCCTGAATAACAATACTCTTTCTCTGGTGGAGAATTTTTTTTAAAAACATGGATATCCTCCAGGCAACATGTTCATTTTCTAAAAGCTGGAGCTTAATAAAAGCAGGGCGGCATTATCTCAGTCCCCATTTCAGTAAAATCGGGACTATCCAGATCTTTCTTACCTCCATATAGAATTTGCAAAATAAAACAGTGTGTAAGGACGATTGAGACGACGAGTTATCACATGGACATGGTTGTAGCTTGCTTGCCCAATCATTCAGATTGGGGAAAGAGACAAGTCTATGTATTGTCCCCAATCTAAATCTTAGTAATAAAAACCTATCAAAGCCACCAGGTACAAATACTAAATATGGCTGCAAGCTAAAAGTTGTAAGAACCGTCTGGTGCTGCAAAACGCTAGGCTTGATGATTTCCCCCGATAGTCTTAGGCTTTCCAGGTAGAAGAGGGCCTCTTTTCTAAGATTTTTCCTGGAAACCAGGGTAATAGAGCTAGGGTTAGTAAAATATTCCGGGTTACCCATATCTTTTGTGAAGTCTTGGATAAACTTAACCGATGGTATCCTTTGCGCACCATCCAGCCTGAGACTATCCTGTAGTAAGTCCCTATTAAGTGTAGTTTCGTCCCTTGACCAAATCCTGTGCCACAGAAGAATTGGCTCTAATTTTATGAGGTCGGATATGTATGGGAGACCCAATTCGGCATGACTAACATAAGTGGCGGTACTAGAAGATGCTGACAAAATATATTTTAAGAAGGAATTCTCAACTAGTTGAATCGAGCAGTGTCCGCAAAACCCCAAATCCCAGCCCCATAAGTGACAGTTGTAACACATTTTGCTTTGTAAATTTTCAGAAGTTCCAGAGGTGATTTACGTCCCAGTTTTTTTGCAAAGCTGGCTAAAGCGGACTCTGAGATCCAGTCGTTATTGATCGCCTCTTCCACCATGGTAGTAATTTCCCTTTTCAATTCCGGTGTTGGGTCTCTTGGAAGGACCCTGTAGTTTCTTTTGTCACCAAGCAGTCTTAAGCATTCCTGGTCGTATGCTGTCCTTGTTTGAATCATGATGGCCCCTCCCTTGTCGGAAGGCTTTATGACCAAATCTTGGTTGTTTTTAAGTTGGTTTAGAGCCTCTTTCTCCTCCCTAGTGAGGTTCCTGAAGGGTTGAGTGTGTGACCTGGCCAGTTCTTCTACCTCATGAATGACAGCCCTTTCAAATGCGCTGACTTCAAGAGGGAGAGCGGAACTCAAAGGAGTAAAATTTGATTTTGGGCGGAAATTCGTATCTCCTCTGCTCTCTATTCTTTCTGGGCGTCCTTCAAAAAAGACTTTAAGTCTTACTGCTCTGAAAAATTCCGACAGTTCTTGTCGCAGTCTGAAACTGTCTAAAGTGTTTGTGGGAACGAACCCCAATCCCTTGTTCAGCAGGGTTTCTTGGGGAGCGGTGAGTGTGGTGTCTGTAAGGTTCATTACTAGGTTGCCTATCAGCTGGTCCCCGGTGAGGGGTCCCATGCCATGCTCCTCGTCACCCTCTGGTTGAGGTCTTCCCATTGGACCCCTAATGTCCCTCTTTGCTTTCCCCTGCCGCGCCCCCTGCCTCTCCCTAAAAAAGGAGTGGGTGTCTGTGGATAATGGGGGTTGTGGGGTCCTTGCACAGGTGGAAAAGGTTGGAACATGGGAGGCCAACCAAAGCCTTGGCCTGGGTAGTTTAGATATACGGGGTTATAGTTAGGTCTGGGGCCCTAGTACTGTCCTCTGCCTCTACCCCTCCTCCTGGGTCTGTTCTCGTAATCACTTCCATCGCTGCTAGAGCTCTTGGAGTCTGCACTCCTTCTCCCTGCATGTTGTCCCTTCTTTGTCTCCATCTTTTTCTCAATGTATTAATCTGGTGTGTATGGGTATATATTTTCTTTGGAGAATTTTTTCAGATCCTTCTGCAATTTGATAATCTTAGATTGCATTAGATAATCTTTGTATTCTCCACTTTCCTTATTTGTCTCCTCTAGCTTTCTTTTGTACGTAGCCAGGACTATGCTTGCTTTTAATCCCTGCTCACTTGTTTGTATCTGAATGAGCAGAGTGTCAGCTATCCTCTTGGCTGTAGTTATGATTAACACTAACCAATCCCTCGTGCACTTCCATGCGATCAGTGCCTAATCTCTTTTGAACGCGGAGTCTTCCAGGAAGATTAGTGGTTCAGTTGTCACTATTAGGCCCTGGGGGGCAGCATTTGCCCTCAGATATTCTGTTAGGATGGCCCCATGCAAAATGGCTTTCACATGTGTCTTCCTAAGTTCTACCAGGGTATGCCATCCTTCCCCTTGGGTAAGGACCTGATTGATGGTAGTTTCCCCTAACAGTGATGGGCCAGCAAGGATTTCTAAGACTGCTTCTTCATTAAAGGCCAGTCCCTGCTGTAAGGACATGATTACCTGTAGGTGTGTTCAAAAGACGTTTGGCAACAATGCCCATCTTTCTGCTCACGTGTACCAAAGAGTATCGGTGAGCTATGCGCCCCTACGGCTCAGCGGCCGTGCTAACTAGATTCTACACAAAAGGGAGGGGGTGGAGGATAGCACCTTACTTCAACCTCCTCTAGTTAAGTATCAACACACAAAAAGTAGTAAGGTTCCTATTGTTGCAATTTTTATCAAATGTCAGTCTGCAATAAAGGTGAAGCAAAGCACATTACTTTGTAAAAACTGCCCTCACCCACAAAGTATTGTGGCATGCTTCATCATAGGGCCTCAGCGCCGACCAACTCTTAAGGCAGAGTAATAGGGTGGGGGAGACAGTACAAATAAATAGAAAAGGAAAATGAAGGATCCAAAAAGGTGCAGATAATGAGTTTAAAACTAACTAAGGGATATCCTAATAACAATTTTATTCCAGGATTCCCTTGTCAGGGTTAAAAAAGGTAGTTCATACCCCCGGATGGTGGCGAAATGAGTGTATTATGCACCCTTCACCCCTCCGTTCTGCATAAAGGTCGACATGTTTCTGCCGGAATCCGTGTCTCTACCGGCTTTCATCAGGACTGTCGGATCCCTAAGCTAGATTCCTTTTCTGCTGATATGCCCTTAGTGTATCAATATACCTAAGGTTACTCCACCTGTATTATGTGATGTGGTCCAGTACACATACTCTTATTTGAGATCTGTAAATGGAGAGAAAGAACACAAGTGAAGAAAGTTCGTGCATAAAGGAATTAACGAACACAATTAATGATTAAAGTGACTTAAGTGCTACATATGCTACCTTTATTATGTCTCAAACCAATATGGTGCGATGCGATCCATTCTTATCATTACATGCCACCGCTCGTGATGGGAACACTGCCCTTATACTGATTGTGAACACTAAAATACAAGTAACTCTAGTGCAAGCATTAAGGGCCCGATTCACAAAAGTAATCTGAGACAAAATCCTAACTTTACGGCTTTCGGTAGTCACAAAAGGCATTTAGGAGTAGTAAAGTTAGGATTTTGCGTTAAGTTTGTCTTAAGTTTTGGTCTTAAGACAAAATCCTAAATTAAGTTAAACTTAAGTTAGGATTTTGTCTTAAGTTTTGGTCTTAAGACAAAACCCTAACTTAAGTTTAACTTAAGTTTAACTTAAGTTTAACTTAAGTTAGGATTTTGCCTTAAGACCAAAACTTAAGACAAAGACAAAGGTAAGACAAAATCCTAACTTTACTACTCCTAAATGCCTTTTGTGAATAACGAAAGTCATAAAGTTAGGATTTTGTCTCAGATTACTTTTGTGAATTGGGCCCTATGGGTCTATGTCCTAATCTAAATGCACACACCTACATAAAAGAAAATATGTTGGTAATCATGCCCCCAACAGTACTCTTGCCACAAATCTATAAACTTATGTGCTTAAGATCACACCCCCAGTCAAACACTCAGTGCATCTTACCGAGTTTATTGTATCGATCGCTAGAACTGGAACGGGAAAAGAGGGCGACCCCCTGTAGTCACACACTGGTTGGAAAAATTACAGGTAGGTAAGTATCATAGGCATCAAGCATGGCTCGCGCTCATAGCATGGTTATCTCAATAACAAAAAGCTTTTTTCAAAAACAATTCTTTTGTCCATGGGTACCTCTGTATATTCATCTTTAATTGTATTACTATTTTTCATTTTTACGCTTCTATATATTGTTTGTATTCTTTATTGTGATATGTTATGACAAACTCTTCTAGGGTGGCTAGACACACTTTCTTACTTAAGTTTCTCCCTGAACCATTGTAGCTGTGATATAACTTTTTTACATAGGCCCCATATATGGACGAGTAACGTTTTCCGATTTGGAAATTATACTTATAAAATGTAATAAGGTAATTCTAATGTTATCCTATGGGAGAGGTAAGCCTTGCAGTAGTGACATACTAATTTAAGAGTTTTTCACTGTCAGGGCATGTAAAACTTAAAATCACTTGTCCAACTTTTTAAATACACTGCACCCTACCCTTGGATTACCCAGGACCTTATTTTTCGGGTTACATATATGTATTCAAAAAGAAAGGGTTGGGCCTGGCAAATGGTTTATATTGCGAAAAAGCAAAGGAGAGAGCGAGGATTGTTGGGGTACGTCCTGATCCCCTGGGTAAAGTTGCAAAAAACAATGTGGACGGACCCTGTTATAGTGTGAATCTATCAATCACTAAGTGTGGTAACTCCAAGGACCCATTAGGTATATTTAAAAGACCCCTCACACACCAACCTGGTTGGTGTCATGCTTCATCATTGGGGTCCCAACCGGGTGGCCTAATGCCGCCCGGTTGTGCTACGACGCCTGATTACAAATGCGGCCAAACAAACGCCTTAAAAACGCATAAGTTACGAATAGGCAAAAATGCATGATTTAAAAAGGTAGAAACAGTTGTAGCAGCGTAAAGCCAAATAATCATATTTACTATAAAGAGGAAATATGGGCAGCTAATTAGGGCATAGGAGGGGTCTCATCCGGTAAACCAATCTGTAAGGAAAAAAGATGGCTTTTCAATAAGAAGCCATGGATCGTGGAGCAATTCTGAGTTGCTTTAAAAGATTGCATTTTATGTTGCTCAAAAAACTACATGTTTTGTTTTGTCTATCTCTTTTTCCTCCACAGGTTTTTGAACGGTGTCAGTAAGTATACCGACACCTAGTCCACACACCTTAGCGCGTGTGTTGGTACTACACCTCTCACGTGGCCTTCACTTTGCCACTCACGTTTTTATTCTCGGTCCTGAAGAAAGCCCATCTGAATTTTTTAACGGCTGAAAATGTAGACCACATCACCTAAACAACTACAGATTATCATTTCTTGTTAGTTGGCATCACATAGCTTTTAACCATACCCTGAGCCGCCACTAATAAATTTACTTGGCAAGGATTCTCAGAGGTATTTTTAACACTCACATCACACACTCACACCACACCTGCTCCGCTGTAATCAGGCGTCGTAGCACAACCGGGCGGCATTAGGCCACCCGGTTGGGACCCCAATGATGAAGCATGACACCAACCAGGTTGGTGTGTGAGGGGTCTTTTAAATATACCTAATGGGTCCTTGGACTTACCACACTTAGTGATTGATAGATTCACACTATAACAGGGTCCGTCCACATTGTTTTTTGCACATGGTTTATATTGCCAGTCCGAAATGGCAGTTTAAACTGCAAACACAGGCTCCGCAATGGCAGGGCTGAGACATGTTTAAAGGGCTACTTCAGTGGGTGGCGCAATCAGTGCTGCAGGCCCACAAGCAGATTTTAATTTACAGGTCCTGGGCACATGTACTGCACTTTACTAGGGGCTTATAAGTAAATTAAATATGACAATTGTGTATAAGCCAATGTTACCATGTTTTAAGAAAAGAGCACAATCACTTTAGCACTGGTTACAGTGGTAAAGTGTGCAGAGTCCTAAGGCCAGCCAAAACGAAGTTAGCAAAAACAGGAGGTCTGAAGGCAAACGGTTAGGGGGAAAACATGCCAATGATGCCAGGTCTAACACTTCATTTGTAGACTTGTTTAAAAACATTACATAAGAGTACGAGAATGTGATGGTCTGTCTGCAAGACCGACAGGTGCAAGCCAAAAACATTTTAAACTGTGTGATTAATTGTTTGGCTAATTTTAATATCCATGTGCCACTTTGTCAATTTGGCACTTTACAAGAAGGAATTGTTGGTCATAGATTGGGATATTTGTTAGAAGAGATCACTATATTAATGCAAACTTGTGCAATATATTTAATTCTGTCATATGTCAATGTAGATATTTATTTCTGTTCTTTTTATGTACCTCCAAATAAAAAACAAATAATAATTTAAAAAAGCAATAACATACCCAAAGCAACATAACACAAATAAAACATACCTATTCGCAACAGAACAATCAAAACATTATGAAACACATCAACCACAGTCTAGCACAACAAAATCACATTACAATAATGAATCACAAAAACACAGCTGCATAAAATAACAGAAAACATCACCACCACAACAAAATGCTAGCCAACAAAAGTGCTCAAACATAATTGCAATACCACCTCCAGAATCTGGTTTTAAAAAACGCTGCTAAAAGCTGTTTAGAGCAAGCACTGCTTTAACTTGCCACCAAGGACAGGATATAACAACAGTCAAAACTGTTTTGTGATCCAACACCTTGTGTCTTAATGTAGTGTCCCCAGTGCTAACTGTATGTGGTACAGCCGGGATACTTGTTTGATTATGCTTGGAATTGAATTACATGAAGGCGTACAGAAGAAAGTGCATGGAAAGTGCAAGAATGAATGGTACAATATACCTCATTCATGCAAGACTTTCAAAGTGATTTTACAAACAAGTGTTTCAGTCCTGAAAGAAGAGTGAGAATGGTCTTCGTTTAATCACTGCCTCTGTGCTCCACAGCTGAAGATGAAAGTCGCATCGGAGACCCGACTGAGTGGCCTCCGAGAACTTGGAGTTGTTACAGCCGGCTTCTCAGCATGAAAGAATATATTCTTTCTGGGTTATAGGACGGAACAATGTGACAAAATCGTGCACAGCTTTGGATCATGTTTGATAAACTATCTGCTGGCCTCAGGATATTATGCACAAAAATGAATGAATGTTAAGGTAAAGTCTCAATTAATGGGTAAGAGTCTAGAAAATGCACTACCAGTGGGTACTTCTTGTGCTGAACCCCTTTGTGATTTTAGAGGAATGAAGTTTAAGAAAACAATGCATACATGTTCACCACCTCAGCAGAGACCTCCACCATGGAGATGGAGATCTCCCTATGTGAAATTAAAGGGAAATTTTATGAAGTTTATTATAAAAAAATGACATACATTTAAATGAAGTATAAATGTAAAATATTTAAATGTTTTATTTACTTGAAAACAAAATAAAATGTTACAGCACATTAAATAATTAAATCCTCAAATGAAATGTATATTAAATAATAAAATATTTTAATATATTAAATTATATATATGAAGATTACTTTGTAAACAATAATTTAAAATATATGATCTAATCTACTAATGTTATTAAAAATCTGAGTATCTGTACATAAACATATGTTGAACATAAAAACCCATACAATATCTTAATCTCCGAAGTCTGGTTGAACAAAAGCAGGGTCCTTCAACAACCAGGCAGGAGATCAATAGGAATTGTCTTGGCATCCTGTTCTCTCGCTTTCAAGTGTACCCAACTATTACATGTGGCTTAACAAACCTGTCAAGCAGGATTTGCCAGTGTGATGGTGCAACATCACACTGTCTAAATAAGCCTACAGCAGATCCAATGGTATTGCGTAATTACTGCCCAGTATCTAGTCTCCCTTTTCCGGAGAAAGTGCTGGAAAAAGGGATACATTATCAGCTATCAACATTTATAGAGATAATTTCCTGAATGTGATGCTGGCTGAGTTATGCCTACTGCATGCACTATGTAGCAGCACTATTGGTAATAACAGACAATATCCAAAAGCTGCTGACAGTGTATTGTAGTTCCTATTTCCCTAATAGTCTCGGCGCATTGGAATAACATACTCTATAGGCTTGGCATAGGACTGAGGTCGGTATGCCCCTATCGCGTATATTAAACTTAATTACCTGTGCCAGCTAGCTCAGAGGCCACTAGAAACTTCTTGAAGACAAGAAAGGAATAGCTTCTGGCAACCACATAATATAAAACCCTGATCCCTCAGGATCGTGGAAACAATATACTACTTTTCATTCAGTCACTCATCTCAGAGAAGTACATAGAAGAAACAGTCGGGTGTGTTTACAATAAAATTTATTGCACAGTTGTTGTTCTAGTACTGGTTATATGTGCTGCGACAACTGTTGGACAGTAGCAGAGAAATATGGCCAGCGGTGCAGTTAAATAAAAATGCATGGTACAGTTTTACCATTGTGCAATAGTAATGAACACATACATGAAATGCAGAATGCATTAAGATAAAGCCTATACCCCTATGATGCCTAACTAGATGTACCTAAGTGTACCTAGCATGTGTGTAGGTCTTAGAGAGCCAAGAATCCCCCTAGGATTTAGTCTAACCCCATTACCTTAGTGGGACTTCATCCTGGTGTTGAGCTGGACACCCCAGGATGGGTGGATGGACCTCTGCCAGCTGGAGCTGTGGCATGATGCAGGTTGCAGCGTCTCAGGTCAGAGTGTCCGCATTGAAAGTCTCGGTCCCCTCTAGTTTGCTTGGGCAAAGGGAGGTATATTTATACCTGATAGGTGCCTTGGAATGTTAGTATTGACATACAGTTGGTCAGAGGAAGACGTCAGGAATGAACCCTTAGGAAATAGTGGTTCATGCAT
The DNA here is from genome assembly GCA_963921515.1 of Calotriton arnoldi. Classification (NCBI taxonomy): domain Eukaryota; kingdom Metazoa; phylum Chordata; class Amphibia; order Caudata; family Salamandridae; genus Calotriton; species Calotriton arnoldi. The sequence goes on along the minus strand of CAWUFW010004508.1, from coordinate 627,363 downwards.
ATTTAATGAGTTCTTGGAGAAATCAATAATCCTGTGCTAGGGAAAATCCCAAGAGCTTAAGGGTCTGTTTCTAAGAACTCGTTGTGTCATAGGTTAGTCACTGTTGGACATGGATATGACGTATTTAGGATGGACCGTCTTCTGCACCCAGAGCACACGTCAGATAAGGGACAGACTCTGTTGCTCGTTATTTGTGAAGGGAGGGCCAATGTAGGTGAAAGGTCCTGCCTGTCTCTGTGGCACGAAGGATTTGTGCCTCTGAAACGGCGCACCTATGCTAGGGCCTCAATCCAGCACATAACAACAGAGCTGGCAAGATCGAGGTTGTTGACAAGCATTGCAGTGGTTTGAGTCTTTTCTTACTAATATAATGCAATTGATAATTATGAAACCATTCAACTCTAAGGCAAATGAGTCCTACTAGGGTTCACATTGAGTTCCATGATATCTAATATTTACATGGCTTGATAGGCTGACCTAGTCTGTAGCTATGACTTTGCATTGATGTCATATCCTGACAATATGCAGGTCGTGTTCTCCTTCTCTAGTCATTCTATTGAGACTCGGTTAAGCTTCTAAGATTCTAAGAGCAGTGACAATGTGGATGCAGTCCCACTCAGTCAAATTAAGTGGAGATAAAACAGAGCTAATGCTATTAGGGAGAGCTTATCTGATTTGGTCCCTAGATTGGTGGCCAAATGAATTGAGTGACACATTTCAATGGTTAGAGAAAAGAAAAGGCAACATCATCATATGTACCATTATTCTGGCAATCAACTAATAGACTCTGGTGCCAACCAATTACTAAAAAATGCCACCTTTGCGCCTTATATTACCCATATGACCAAAAATATACATTCTGTTTTGTCAATTCAGGTTAAGCTCACACTCCATCACAAAATACATAAAATATGATAGGTAGCCAGGAGACACACTGTTACAAAACATTCAGTTGTCCATAGCTAACATCCCATAGCCACAATATATACATATAAGAAATATATTCAATATCTTCCTGTACCTCCGGCCTCATACCGGCTTTCAAACAAAAAGAATATATGTCATATATGTCTTTAATTACTGCTGCCATGTGCCTTTGTTCAGTCATATGCTTTGCAGATGAATGACGCTCAGTAGCAACAACCATATTTTCTTTAGTTTGTAATTGTATCTCATACAGAACCATTCAAAATGGCAGCCTTGGTATTTTTGGTATTCCATCTGTGCTCTATAAGTGATATTTACAAACTGCGAGACAAATAATCAGTGGCTAAAGATTGCAGTGTTGTTTGATCTTTTGTACAATGGCACAACATAGTATTGACACCCATTGTTTCCCTTTGCTCATTATTTAAGTGAACTACCTATTATCCCTCCCTAGTGACGTAAGTGTCTATTGAAGTTTGAAAATCTGTCCAGAAAGCTTACATACCTGAGTATATCACAAGTGAATTATTCACTTCAATGCAGCTGAGCATGAGAGAGAGAAGGAGGAACAACTTGGAAACCAAAGGGGGAAAGGTAAAAGGAAGGGTGAAAAGGAAAGAGCCTGTCACTCAGCGGTATCAGGGTCCATTATACAGCGAGTTAGGTGGCGGCAAGTAAATATATGGGCAGTAGAAGGGTATTAAAGGGGGGCTTAAGTGGTCAGCTCAGGGCCAAAGAGCATTTCCTACCCCTTCAAGAGGCAGAGGGCCCAGCTCCAGTGGCATCTCGCCAATCATCCACAGCATCAGCATGGGCAAGAAGGTATCCCACGAGGGGTTGCCAGATATCCTGCAGTCGGGAGCGTATAGGCATAAGATCCCAGTAAGCAATAAGTTGTTCATGACAGTAAGCTGCATTCTTTAGCCAATCAACCACAAGCGGCAGTGTGCGCCTGCCCCATTGCATCGCAACCCTGCGCTTCGCAAGCAGTAGGAGGATTGCTGTCAGTTTGCTTACCGCTGAGGGTCCATCACTAACAAATCCCAGTAGTGCTACTCTGGGAGTGCACTCAGGGAGGTGTCTCGTGATCTCTGCATTCATGTCGAAAAATGTCAGCCCAATAATCCGAGATTCCCAGACAGTCCCAGGCAAGATGAAGGAACCCGGACATAGGAAAAGACCAGCACACGCAACAAGCATCTTTGAGAGGCCCACCTTGAACAGCCACTCAGGAGTGTGATAAAGGCGATGTATATATTTAAAATGAATGAGACGGAGGCTGTAGTTGGGGGAAAGTGCATGCGACTGGGCACTGCGGTATCTCCACTGTTCATCCATGAGAGGAGGGACTATATCCGTGTATCATGCAGTTCGGCTCCTCTGGGAAAATATTGGCAAAGTGTTCTGCATCTCAGCATATAACTGCGTAATGAGCCAGCGGAGAGAGGAAGTAGTCATGGCCCACTCAAGCACTTGGAAAGATGACAGGGCATTGGTAAATGAGGTGTGCGTCACCCGAGTCACAGCGCAGAGTTGATGATATTTGAAGATGTCTAACAAGTTGACGCCCCCACCTGTAAAGCCTGTTGAGAAGAGATAAAAAAGTGTTGTCTGGGTATATTGCACCCATCGTCATAAGTCCCTGTTTATGCAGTCTAGAGTGAGTGCCTGGATCCTCAGTGATGGGAACGGAGGGGTGACCGATTAGCAGCACCAAAGGAGCGAAGAGGTGCCTGATGCGGGCCCTGCGCCTGAGCTTGTTCCATGTCTAGACAGTGGATGCAACCATGTCAACACGCACTCGCGGATGCCTAGGAGTCATGAACAATGCCATTGGGAGTGGGCAGGGAGCCGCATGATTGGCTTTAGGGGCAGTATGGGCAAGGACCTGAGTGTGGAAGAGCCAGTGATGGGCGAACTGAGCCTGAGGGCATAAATAATACAGGTCCATGTCAGAGGCTCCCAATTCACCCTGCTCAAAGGGGAGTGTCATTACTTGCCAGGAGATATGCGGTTGTCCACGTGCTCGTGCCAGTGAGACAAGTCAGGATCTGAGCTGAAGACTGAAGCGTAGTGTCAGTGGAATCGCCAAGTTGATGAATATGTAGAGCAATTTGGGGAGTATTATCATTTTAGCAATGTGCAGGCGGCCAGTCAGCGACAAAGGGACTTGCCTCCAGCACTCAATTCTATTATCGAACCATGTAAGTAATGTGCCATAATTGAGCTTCCACAGATCGTCAACATCTCTACTCAACCAGATCCTGAGGTACTTGATAGGGCCGTCTGCCAAAGCGAGTGGCTATTCCGGGGTAAACTGTGACATCACATCTGTCAGTGGGAAGATAAGCAATTTTGTCAAATTGATCTCAATGACTGATAACCCCCCAAATCTGGTGAATTCCCTAATGAGAGGGTCGAGGTGTGGGTGCTAACATATAAAGGGACATTGTTGGCATATAATGACACAAGGATTCTACGAGGAGTAAACGCAAGGTTGCGATGGGCATTGTGTTGTCAGAGTCTAGCAGCCAGTGGCTCCATCACTTTCACAAAGAGTATGAGTGGCAGGGGGCAAACCTGGCGGGTTCCCCTTGTCATCTAAAAGAGATCAGAGATCCTGCTGTTCACGCGCAGCCAAGCCATAGGCTGCGAGTAGAGCAGGCCAATTAGTTTAAGAAAGGTGGGACTCAGTCCGAGGCGTGCCAATAGAGTGAAAAGAAATGGGCATTTAAGAGAATCGAATGCCTTGGTGGCATCCAGGAATACCGCCGCAGCGTGCAATGCTGGATCAATGGTGTGGAGGAGGGCAAAGAAAGTGCAGAGATTAAAGGGCCTAGATCTTCCAGGCACGAAGACTACCTGATCAGGTCTCACCATGATTGGCAGGAGTGGAAGGAGGGGCGAGGCGATAAGTTTGGCAAGTGTCTTATTATCTGTGTTCATCTTGGATAGTGGGCGATAAGAATCAAAATAATAGGGGGTTTTGCCAGGCTTAAGAATTGTGACAATGAGTGCTTCACGTACGGAGGTAGGCATGATCTAGAAGAGAGTGATTCTTGATACATTGCAAGAAGGTGTTGGGCCAATAGAGGGGCGTACTCCTTATAGAACACTGCGGTGAATCCCACAAGGCCAGGTGCCCTATCCGCAAGTATCGTTCCAATAACTACAACGATTTCCTCACCTGTAAATGGTTCATCTATGTAACGCTTATGTCCATCTTCTAGCCACAGTAGCTGAATTGAGTTTTGATAAGCAATAAGGTCCGGGGGGCCCAGTCGGGTTTGATAGAGAGAAGCAAAAAAGGCGACCATCGCAGCCTGCACGTCCTCCGCACCTGTGTGTATCTGTGAGTGATCTAATAATAGTGTAAATTCTCAGGCAACTATCCTTATAGTTTTAACTTCTATATTTCTCACAATAAGGCTCAATACACACAATTATTAAAAATGTTATAAAAAATTCATCAATTTTATTAATGGACTCTACAACCTATCATTCACTCAATCACACCACTCATAACCCATACTCTTCACAACAATTCCAAGCTGTGAGACATCTAAGTTTTCTTCCAATATTGTTGAAACGCATAACATACAGACTGAAAGTCTGATTAGCACGAACAATTATAATAGATACATTACAGTTGAGGTTCCAAACAATGAATCATAAATACAAATCTTATAAATTCCATTATTTAGTACTCTTCAATGGTCAGAGTATAGAAGATGCTCCGGCTTTTCTTCATCTATTTACTATATTTAGTTTGTGAAGGGTACTCCATTGATCTCCTATTCTCTATGCGCGTTTCGGCTAATGAGCCTTCCACAGGAAAACCCTATAATAAAAAAGGAGTCTTGGACAATTTTTTAATGTCCAAAATTGCAGATGCCTAACTGCCCGTTCCTGGTATGAATTAAAGGATTTTTCCTTGTCATTGGATGTGTCAATTATTTGAATGGAATATATCCTATGCAGACTGATGCTTCCATCGAGGTAATAACCTCTGCACAACTTTTTAAGGGGGTTAGCTCAGGGCTGTGCCCTGTTCTATGTCCAATACTCGGAATCAGGGAGACAAATCGTGTGTTACAGATACCGTGAAAATACACTCCAACCTCCTGACTTACTTCCAGGCACAATGGAGGGAGAATTTCTGGGTACCTAGAAGGAGGGGGTCTCCTGGACTTTGTTTGACTTATCCTGTTGTGGTGCTCCAGGCCTTGACACTATGTAATGATATGTTATGTTACATTACATTATGTTATGTTCTGTTATTTGGAAAGCACACAATCACCATAGGTTTCTTGGGTCCAACCCAGAAGGAGCAGGAGATGGATAAGTAGATTAATAAGCCTGATGCAACAGTCAGGTTGCAAGGAAGCACCTGAAGTAGATAATGGTGGCTTTGTGGCAGGGATTAAGGCAACAAATGCAATACTTTGGCTGTGCATACTGTAATAAGTTGGGTTATTGGTTGTGGGGGTGGAAGGCATGCTCAGGCAACAACCACAATCCTTGTCAGGCCGAGCCACAAAAGTGATTAAATTAACCTCTGCTTAATCCTCTAGTAGCTTGGCACAAAAGCATTCGGGCCTAACCTAGAGGCAATGTGTAAAGTATTTATGCAGCACACAAACCGTAATAAAGTGAAAACACATCACAAGAAAAAATCCCAAACCAATTTTGAAAACTAGATTAAAGTTTACTAAGTAAAATGACACATAAATTAATTAAATCCAGTCAGTAAAACCAAAGTTATGAATTTGTAAAGATTTTAGTGTAAAATAGCACCTAAAAGATCAAAACACCAACCATGGGTATGTGGTTGCGCTAGACAGGGGCAAAGTCAAAAGTTAAGGTTGACCGCAATGGGTCACAGGATGGATACAAGGGATGGATTGGGCCCTGTCTCGGCTTACCTTTGGACTTAAAAACATTTCTTGAATAAAAATCCAGGAGAACGTAGGGTTCAGCAAGACAGCAGGTTGTGTCCGAGGATTCATCATTGCCGGGAGCAACTGGGTAAAGTCTTGGTGAAACCATTGATGATGGTGGGAAAAAGCTCAGAGTGGAAAGAGCTGGATTTCCAGGCCGAGGAGGTCATCATTGTAAATGGGGGGGTGGGGGGAAATCGCTGTGAAGCTGATGAAGAATTTTACTTTTGGACTAAGACAACTTTTGGAAGTTGAAAATCTCCAGCGGGATGATGCTACAAGCTATAGCTGAAGAGGTGTCCACAAGGCTGGATACTGTTGTTGAGAGGTCCAGCTCAACGGGATGTGCTGCTGTGCAGAAGAATGTAGCAGAAGCTACAACGAAGTAATGCCAGTGATGCACCTTAGTCATATCGGCTGGCAGAGAGATCCCTTTCTTCTGTTGGTTCTCCAAGCACTTTTTGGTGAAAAATATCCAAGTCTCAAGTTTCAGGAGCAGGCATGAGCAGCACCTCTAACACCACTTCCAAGGGTCCAGGACCTTGGGGCACCACTTGTGGGGTTAGGACTCACTCCAGCAGGGTTCAAGGTCTCTTGAGCTTATTATGTCCCTGTAGCTCACACAGGAGGCCAGCCTACTAGCCCTTGGGGTCATTGCTGGTAGTCCTGGGTTTAAAGAGGTGGTCCACTTCTCCTTCAAGCAGCAAGACAGGCCTTTAAGCAGCAGGACAGTCCTCTGGTAGCAGCAGGCCAGTCCTATGGGGTTTGAGGCAGTCCTTTTGAACTCCTCCACATGTCCAGCAGTGTACTGAAGAGATGTTCTGAGAGTCCAATATTTATACCTGGTGCAAGCCTTTGAAGTGGGGGTATTCCCTATACTACCCCCACATCTGGTTCTGGAAAGTTCTTCCCTTCCCCTGCCAAGGGTCTAAGAAGTCTAGGGTGACAAAAAGCTAGTATCGGGCCCTTTATGTATCCTGGGGGGCAAGTCCTTTGAAGTGTAAGTGGGTCAGGGAACAGCTCAACCCCCAGCCATCTTGGCGCGATTGTACATACTGCAAATACCTAGTCCCTTTTTATCTCATTGACTGGGAGGAAAACACACTGTCCATCAGCAAAGCCATTTGTAGTCATGTGACTCAGGACACTGGCAGCAGGCACCAAATGTTTAGAACAAGAAAATGCCAATTTCCTAAAAGTGTGCAAGAAGTGATGGATGGAATGATTGGTTTAATCTCAGCCACTGGTAATTACTCAGGGCCACATCCCAGTCTATTACTATCTTGCACACCATGTGGCCTCAGCTTAGACCTAGCCATATGCAAATCAGTCCTGGCCCTGCTCCAGTAGGAACAGTCCGGTTTGAACTACGAAGCCAGGTCCTCCCTAAACCAGATCACAAGCAACCTAGGAATGGTTTCGTCCTAGTTGGGCTTATCTGCCAGATATAGCTTGGTTCCAGTGGCACAGTTTGCATGGAAACCCACCTCTGGGCATACCCATCACATTTAGGGCGAGACACTGAAGTATACAAAAGTGATGGATGGAATGTTTGAATTAACCTCAGCCACTAGACCACATCCCAGTCCATTGTTATTTTGCACACCATGCTACGTCAGTGTATACCCAGCCATATGCAAATTAGTCTTGTCCTTGCTCCAATAGGAACACCCCAGCCCAAACTTCCAGGCCAGGTCCTCCCCGAACCAAAACACAAGCAACCCAGGACCAGCGTCCATACATGTCCCATTTAGAATTAAAGAAGATTTTAAATTCCAATTCATTTGAGTCTAAGCATGGTATTTCAACTGCTCCCAATTAAATTTTAGCACTTATTAAATGTAATAAGGTAACTGAATGTCAACTAATGAGAGAGATGGGCCTTTTAGTAGTGAAAAATGAATTTAGGAGTTTTCTACTACCAGGACATGCAAAACTTAAGAACACTTCCTATTTTTTAAATACGAATGAGCCTGCCTAAGGGCCTTTAGGGCGTACCTTAGGGGTAACTTATAGGTATTAAAAAGGAAGGTTTAGGCCTGGCAAAAGGTTTATTTTTGTCAGGTCAAAATTGCAGTTTAAGACTGCACTACAGGCTGCAATGGCAGGCCTCAGACATGTTCTAAAGGGCTGCTTTGCTGGGCGGCACAATGAGTGCTGCAGTCCCACTAGCAGCATTTAATTTACAGGCCCTGGGGAGATGTAGTGCCATATATTAGGGACTTATAAGTACATTAAATGTGTCAATCATGTGCACGCCAATTTTACCATGTTTTAGGAAGAGAGCACAAGCACTTTAGCACTGGTTAGCAGTGGTGAAGTACACAGACTCCTAATGCCAGCCAAAACGAATCCAGAAAACAGGAGGGGTGATGGCAAAATGTTTGAGGATGACCACACCAAGGATGTCAGGTCAAACACATACATAATGTCTTTTGAGACAGCTCTTGATAATGAAAAGGTCATGGCCATGAATAGATTTATAAACAATGCACAGGTCTTAAAATGAATGAGGTGCTTTTTTTGGAAGCTAGTGAAGGGGCATACATGAAAGAATCTGGAGTCCCATTAAATCCTATGAGCTTCTGCATTCTGGACTGTTTGATGTCCTCACCGGTTCCTAGATAGAGAGAATTAGCAATCAGAGCCGTAGCAGCTAGTCTTTTACCATTACTGATTAGAAACTGTAGTATTTTTCTAAGCATCTTTAATGAAAAGCCAAAAAATAGACTGCGAGACTTTGTTGGACTTTGAAGGTTCATTGTCATTTTAACAGTAAGATTTTTGCCTTTTTTTACGTCAGGGAAAGAATACTCATTTTGGCAGGTCTTGTTTGCCTTTCATGATTGTATTTCAGTTGTATCTGCATTCAGTTTGACTTAATTACTACGGATGAGCATAATAATTCTGTGTAGTGCAATCACATGGATTTACTCAACAATTCCGCAAGATTGTACAGAATCACATACAAAGAGTAATTCTGCATTTAGCACTATTTGCTCAGCGTCAAAATGCCCTCATGTCCAAAATGGATGCAAGGATGCATTTTATGCTAAGAAATGGCACTAAATGCAACAGAACATAAATAGTGAGTGTGAGCAGTCGTTTGCGCTCGCTAAATGTGCACTTGGGCTAGGATTTTCCCCAAACTTACTCCCTGCATTTAGCACTGGTTTCATAGCACAAGATGCACCCTCAGATCCAAAATGGGTGCTAGGATGTATTTTGTGCTTAGAAAATAGCGCCAAATACAACAGAACATAAACAGCAGCATGAGCAGCAGCTCGTGGTTGCTAAATGTGCTCTTATGGTAGGTTTTTTGACTACCCAAATTACTCTCAAGTATTCAAGTTGGCGCAATCGCATCATTATCAGTAATTCCATGTCAAAGAGTAATGAAGAAGCACCGAAATTACTCTGGTTACTCCAACAAAATTGAAATTCCTTCCAAGCCTATCAGTCACAGCCCATTCAATTCTACATGAATTTCATCACTTGCAAGATGGCTCAGTAGAACTGCCATTTAGGCGTATCAAAATGTATGTGTTTCTCTGCATACATAAATAGCCTGATATTGGTGATTAGAAGGGATTTAGCCTAGGGGCTCACATAGATATTAAAAAGATGGGGAGCTAGTGCAGAGCCCTGGGGAGTTACATGTTTCACTTGATTTTTTATGGATTGTAAGGTTAAATTTGATTGGGTAGACCCAGTACGGAAGGACTTGGGCCAATCCAGTGTGACACTATCTATGACTGCAGCTCTGAGGCAATTGAGTAGAATGGAGTGATCCACTATGTTGAATGCTGCAGACTGTTATCATAGGATCAAAGAAAACATGTGTTCCTCATCCAATTTGGGTTTCAAGTTGTCTAAAATGTAGAGGAGGATTCATTCTATATTGTGGGCAGGCCAAAAGCCAGATTGGGAGTTCCAAAAATGATTAGCATTTTGGAGACGATGATGATGATTAAATATTTATAAAGCGTTCACAATGCCCCAATTGTGTACTGGGCCTAAAAGAGTCAACATAAAGTAACAGTTTGAAGCAAAAATAGGTAGCTTTACAACTGACTAAACATCAAAGTTTTCAGTCCTTTGCAGAAGCTAATATGGTTTACTTCTTCTAAACACAAAGGTAAATCGTTCCATATCTTTGGAGCAAGGAAGGAGAAAGCTCTTCCACCCTTGAGCAAATACTGTATGCGTGGAATACTAAGGAGATATGTATGTGTTGAACTTACTGACCTGTTAGGCGTATATGCCTGCAATTTCTCTGTTAGAAACTTTGGTACATGCTCATAAAAGCTCTTTGAGCTAAACATGCCATCTTTATGAATAAATTGCAGGGGAGGTTGGAGAGTGTCAGTTCCGTCAAGATTCTGGAAAGCCGATTTTTGGACACATTGTAATCTAGCAGTGGCTTTGACAGGTATCCCTAAATGTACGATTTTGCAGTAGCCTAAATGCAACAACATTGTAGCTTGTACTACTGATTTGTATGTTTCTTCTGTACCACCGGGGAAAACCTTTTGCAACATTCTCTAAAAATAAAACAACAAGAAGCAGAGCCTGTATTGCTTTGTTTGTCCAAATTTAAAAATTGGTCAATTATGAGACCCTGGCTTTTTGCTGCCAATGTTGGTATCGGAGGCTCACCCAGATCTTGCGGCCACCACTTTGACGATCGTGCTATTGACAGGTCTTACCTATATTCAACTTTACTGCATTTGTACACATCCATTGGGCCACTGCTTGCTTATATTTACGAAAATTATGTGACCATTTTTTCGTCCCTAACTGATAAAACAATTTGCAAATCATCAGCATACGACATGAGAGTTTGTAATTCTTAATCAGTCTAACCAAATGGGAAATATACACATTGGACAGCGTAGCACTCAAGACAGTGACCTGCGGTACTCCACATCTCAGAGCTCTATTTTTTAGGAGAAAGCCATCATGACCGCTTTGTGAGAAACTATGCAAGTCTTTTTAGAGCTTTCCCATGAACCCCAGCTGCACTCACTCTCTGAATTAGGACCGAATGTGCACCCTAACAAACACAGCACCGAGATCTAATAACACTAATGCTGCTATGCCCTTTATCCAGGAGCATTCTGATTTACAGTGCTGTCTCTGTACAATGCAATGACCTAATCCCACTTGGGTTTTGTTTAGTATATCATTAGTATCTGGGTGCAGTTTTAATTGTCTGTGGATATCTTTCTCAAGAATTTTTGCCAAGAAAGGAAGACTTGAGAAAGGTCTAGAATTAGGTTGTTGGTGTTTATAGGCAGAATCTTCAATAAGGATGTGACTCAGCAAAATTTGTGTTTAAAGTGATGCACTGAGTCTGTTCGATAAGAGGGGATTGATATGCTTACTGAAACACCAACTTGGGTTTGAACATTTACATCAGGAGTGAATAATTTTGTAAAATATGTATGAGTTATGAAGTAAGACAGAGATTTTTCCATAACTAACCAGAAAGTAAAGTGTGAAAGAAAGACTTCCATTTTGTCTGCTGCCCTGACTTAAAAGGACTGTCATCTTTTCATTGTTTTTATGCTGTTTCGTAGTGGATGTCCCAGATAAAATTACAGCATGCATTGCTAGTTATACATCGCCCAAATGTCCATATAAAGCTTTAACTGTAGAGTACGTATTCACTTTTTCGATGTCTATTCGTCACTGATGTCTATCAGTTTGAGTGAATAGCTCTTACGCAAATAATAGTGAGATTCTGCTCGGTGATGCAGAGGGGTGACTTCGGGGTCCATCAAGTTGTGCGTCATGACCAGCATTTCAAGAACTGTACTTTTTTGCAACTCCTGTCTAAAAATATGTCCAGCAGCTACATAATTAGTCTACGTTTTTGAAGTGGAGGTTTGTGTGCATTTTATTATTCTGAGGGGATAAGTATGGTAATAAGGCTGCATCACACAAAGTTTCTGAAGTTACTTATAACTCCCATTCGGAGTTTCCAGCAAACATAATCAGTGCCTCATTGTGATCATGATTTATATTTAATAGCCCTCATTATGTTTGATTCATTTTGCATAATAAGACATTGAATTAAAGGGGAAATCAAAAAACTAAAGAAAGAGAGAACTTTGAACATTTGGGCCTAAATAGACAGCAAAATATGGACCTCTATTGTATGGGAATTCTGGCAATAGCAGCCTGAATACTCAAGGAAGTTTTTCTTTGTTTTTATCAAATATACGATTCTACAATTCATGAATTCACTTTCATAATCTAGAAACGAAATTTTCTTAATTTTATTCTTTCCGTTTGGGATGTCCGATGGTAAACTAGCAGTACAAAGATAGGAGAAGGATACATGCAGAATTGTTTTTGGGCAGTGGAGACAAATAACAGCTTATATCATCAGAAAAGATACAGGAAGACCACCAGGAGTACCAGGCTATTTTGATGGACTACACAAGCTGTAACGTGTGAAATCCTGAGTGGGCCCAAATGACATGAAGGTGATTACCGGAGAGGCAACAGCTTGTGGACTCCACAAATTATTTGCATTAAAGCATTCAAGTCAATAAAACTACTAAACTTAAATGGCTACATTTTTCGGCATATTTGTTTGAACCCATAATAGAACAGACTCTGAAAGCACTAAACACATCTTTGTTTAACATTGTATTCTACATACGGCTTGTCAGTTGCATAAAGTAAATATTTGGGGGCATATTATCAAGAACGGCGTTAAAATTACTGCCGCTAAAGTGGCGATAATGGGCTTGATAATATGCCCTTGAGAATTCCAACAGAAGCCCATGTTGACACCAGAACATGGGCTTCTATTGGAATTCTCAAGGGCATATTATCAAGCCCATTATCGCCGCTTTAGCGGCAGTTTTCTGCCGCTAAAGCGGCGATAATTTTAACGCCGTTTCTTGATAATATGCCCCTTAGAGTCCAGCATAAAGTCACACACCAGTGCACACATTTAGAGTATGGCAAAAGCAGATAGGTTATGGTGAAAATGTTGTTTATGGAATATTTGAGCAAAAATTAAAACGGAAGTGTGGTACAAGCTTAGCTCTTACCAAGAGTTTGGTTTAACTGCATCATTAGATACTGAGATTTGAAATAAATGCCACCTTTTTTAATTTAATAAAGATGGAGTCACTTGATTTTTATCAGTTTGCATTGCCTCCTAAAAGCAGCATTGTGAATGTCATCATGTTTGAGTTCTTTTTAAAAAAAATGTTTTTTTTTTTTTAGAGTTTTATATTGCTCGACCTAGACTTGAAGATAGCAGGTATCAGAGCGCTTTACATGAGCACCGGTTTCGTTACAGATGGACACATTCATTTTTGTTAGGCACGGGTAGATTAAGTGATTTGCCCAGAATCACAGGATGTTGAGCGACCCTGCCGAGCCTCGAACCCAGTTCCGAGGTTGACTGCTCTAGCCCGAAGGCTACATTCATCCTCTCCCCAGTAGACTGCATATCAACATTGACTGTTGATATGCAGTATATTTGTGAGATAAAAAGCACAAAGAGTTTTGTTTGTTACTATGACTGTAAATGTCTCCGTTTAAGGACTGGTCTCTACATGAAAAATGTTAGGCTGGTCTATTGTGTAGAATGAACGTTTTAAGACTTTTCAGGTGAATTATGCATTTGGTTGACATAGGAATCTTTGAACGAGTTTTTAATTTATATTTTAAATTAGAGAGTGGCATATGTATGTGACTGATGAAAAATGCGCATTTAAGGGTGCATCTTCTGGAAAACTTTTCTCTAGTGATATGCTTCTTTTCTTTTTTTTCAAATGATTGCCATGTCCAGGATGTTAAAACAATCATGCCTAATGTTCTTCATACTGGTAAAAGTCATAGCAGTCCTTTTGTTCAAGGATCCCATAGAACCATTGTTGTTTTTTTTATAGTGAGAAATCACCCAAACATTCCAGCATTATCGTCCCTTTCTCTTCTTCGTAGACTACGGAGGCAACAGCCTTCCATATATCCTACGCTCACCTCATGGTAGACCTAGCCCAACCCTACCCCCGACTGTGCTCTATAATTATCAAAATCTTAGCACCTCTATCCCAACCCACAACCTAGAACTAATGCCGCTGATCATACCCTGGTACCTTCTTCCTTCACCATTGTACTTTTACACCTGCCTATACCATAATAACTTTACTCTTACATTTATATACTCTAGTATATCTTCTGTATTAGTCCTGTTCATTTATTTCTCACCTGTTTTCTACTTCCTCTTTTCCGTTTTATATTTACATAGCTCAAATGAATTCAGCATGTACAAGAAAGGATGTCGAAGCAGAACACATAACAACTAAACAACATGACAAAGCACCCCACCATATCCGTGACACCAATATTTTAAGGACGTTTAGCAAAGGTTTGTTAGATTGTATCGTTCAGAATTCATATTCAATTATATTTTTGTTTTTCAATATTCAATTCATTTTTTGTTTTGGTTTTCTATAATTGTATTATTACCTGTACTTGAAAAATGATTTAAATTAAAAGTACATGCATACGAATGCAAGTACTATATCCTTAACAAAAAAACATCAAATAAGTTGTCAGTGCCAGTAAGTATTATAAAACATTTGAACAACATATTTTCTACCATTTAGCGCACACCGACATACATGATGTACACAATCTGAGGTTGGTGTTGATAGTTTAATACAATACTTATCACACATTCCAACAGGAAAAGGACGCCCATATGCATGTATTACAATGAGCATTGAAATACATGTGATATTCCGTTGTCTACTTGCAAATTGATGTTATATTCATTATAAACAACTATTGTTACAATCAAAGCAAGGAGAGAGCCCCAAAAAACGATCATCTTCAAATTAGAAAGTACAGTACAATAAAAATTTAAATTAGTACTCCAGCCTTTATTGGTTAAATAACACATGTGCAGTTGCTATAGTATTAAGGTGAATGCAAAGAACAGGGTGTAACATTAACACAATGCACTTTATTCTTGCGATGTTTGTTCATGGGCGCTCACGGGAGCCGCATTCTGAACACCCCCATATATGTCGATACATTGTGACGCACAACCAATTCTAAATATCGTTCTTCCAGCTGCGCAGCCCGTGAAGGTACTAACTGCTGTTCAAGTTTACGTTCATTAACTTGTCTCCTGTGCTTCTTTCTACTGTGAATGATAACTATTTTTCAGCGAATAGCTAGTCTCTTTAAATTCAGTCTATTTTACTATGCATGCATTCCATAAGTTAAAATTCGTCATCGAAAAAAAAGGGCTCAGTCAGAGCACCTGTGCATGGGCTGCTTGTACATTGCATTCAATTATGCAAACAGGTCAGTCAAAGGATAATTATTGCTGTTTGAATACTTTGTCCAGTTGTCAGAAGCCCAACTTAATACCATAATAAATTATATATGTAATAACCTATTTTTTAATGAAAGAAAATGTGGTACAACTGTGATAATGGTCACTTCAAATGGAGTAATTTGTCAAAGTTTTCTCCAACTTCTCATATCATTCTAGAAAACCTATAAACGCATGATGTCATGTCGTTGGAAGTTTTGTATCGGTTAGTGGCATCCACTTAAGTCGGCAGGAGGACAAAAAGTTCACTTCAATACAAAACATTTGGCGAAAATATTATTATACATAAAGACTCTGGAAGATTTCATTGTCACTTGTACATTTTTACAAAGTTACACTCAGTTTCTGAACTTCAAGTTGACATGCCATAATATGCATGATCAGAAAGTGGCTTTATACTAAGTTTTGTAATCGAAATATTTATGCTCGAAGGCTTTCTATTCCCTTTTTTTATCAAGAATTCGTAACGTTGCCCCCAGGATACTTTTTTCCTTTCTGTTTAGGAAGATGTGTAGCCAAACAAACCTGTGATTTTCAGAGTAAGAAATGGACCAGAGCGGTTACTGATTGAAAATCCAACTCAACATTGATTTAACTTAATTCTCTTTTAATTCAGAAGGGAATTTCTCACCTGAAACCTACCATTACGCCCCCTCCCTATCTGCTTTCCCAGTCCCAGTCCCCATCCCTACTGATTGAGAGTTTTCCGCTCCACAAACATGCTTTCACTGCCCCCTCTATTGAGTAATCAAGCCCTAGACAAATGTAATACACAATAAAAATAATTAGAACTCTATGTCACAACATGCTTCCGCTACCCCCTTTAATCACTCCCATCATCTTCTGGCTTAATTGATTTCCTGACTCGCCCCTTCTTCCTGTTTTTTTCTGTGCATGGATAGGTTTCCATGTCGTGATTGATAAAGGTTGGTTTGAGTGTTTTAGCATACTTTTCATGGATGGTGGTTTTCCTCGAGAGCTGCAAGTGTGAGGTGAAAAGCTGAATTCCTCTACGCATGTTGTTTTAAGAAGTAATGCTTCAGTGGGTGGGTCTTTTTAATAGTGCCCCTCCTTACAACTGCCGAACAGGAAGGGAAGGTGTAATTACAGAGCCCTGCATAGTGCATCCTGAGCGTGTATTAGCATTACTATCCTACGTGTTGGCCATACCATGCCTATTTATACATTGCTCAGCAGCGCTTGTTCCATAAGAGTGTAGAAGCCGGTGCTTGCAAGACTTTCTAGTTTAAAATGGAGCCTCGCAAGAACACAGATGAATCAACATATCTCTTCTAACCATAAGCAGCTGGATGGAGATAGGTATATAGGTCTATCAAGAGTGGTACATTTGTCCTTGATTGATAAATTACAAGCTCAAGTTTTGCAAACAGATGAAGCCAGTGAACATCCACCTGACCCTGACCCTGTTGAACTACACAAAGGACAATAAATTTGGGGAGCTCATTTTAATTCGCATTAAGTTGAACTTAGATTTCCAGACCCCTTTTACATCAAGGAAAGTGTATTATTTGACCAATATCAACCAGGTTATCCAGATGTACTGCCTTTACATACCACTATTTAAAAAGTAAGAGATTGGTCTGAAATTGAAAATAATGACTTTCCCTTACATTCTTGCAACAAATTATAATTTGGAGCATTCTGAAGATTAATTTTCTCCTGTACCTAAAGATGCTTCACTCCTGGCAAATAGGATACATTGTTCAACAGTAGTGCTTGACAAATCCCCACCTTCTGATCAAGTGGCCAAAAATGTGAACAGCACTATTAAGAGGAATTATTCAGCAACAAACTTCAGTCTGTGATCTTCAATTCATGCGACATATATTCCTCTATTTTTGTTAAAAGACTTTCAGGCTTTATTTGATTCATTTCAGCAGGGCAACGACGATTTGATTTTTATGGGACTTACATTTGGAAATATATGTTCAGCAGTTTCTGCAGCAGGAGGGGCAGGCACTGCGGCCCGGCATATGATGTGCCTTTGCCCATGGAAGATTGGACAGTTCACATGAAGGACAATTAATGTATTTAACTTTTACTGATAGACAACTTTTTGGTACCAACTTGACAACATGGTTAAACAAGCATTGGCAATGCCAATCGGTCTCGCCATTAGGATCTTATATGTATTGCCTGCCGATCACATAATCTCCCCGTGCCTGAATGTGCCCTTGTGTAATGCAACCGGAGCTCATGTAAAGTGCTCCAATACCTTCAGGTAGAGTTCGAGCTATAGAAATCTGCATAAAAAAAAAATAAAACACCGTGCCAGCCTGCCTCAAGCGCTCCTCCCGAGCAGCCCTGCCTGCCGATCACAATCTCCCCGTGCCTGAATGTGCCCTTGTGTAACGTAACCGGAGCTCATGTAAAGCGCTCCAATACCTTCAGGTAGAGTTTGCGCTATAGAAGTCTGCATAAAAAAGAAACACCGTGCCAGCCTGCCTCAAGCGCTCCTCCCGAGCAGCCCTGCCTGCCGATCACAATCTCCCCGTGCCTGAATGTGCCCTTGTGTAACGTAACCGGAGCTCATGTAAAGCGCTCCAATACCTTCAGATAGAGTTCGCGCTATAGAAATCTGCATAAAAAAAAAACCACTGTGCCAGCCTGCCTCAAGCGCTCCTCCCGAGCAGCCCTGCCTGCCGATAACATAATCTCCCCGTGCCTGAATGTGCCCTTATGTAACGTAACCGGAGCTCATGTAAAGCGCTCCAATACCTTCAGGTAGAGTTCGCGCTATAGAAATCTGCATAAAAAAAAAACACCGTGCCAGCCTGACTCAAGCGCTCCTCCCGAGCAGCCCTGCCAGCCGATAACAATCTCCCCGTGCCTGAATGTGCCCTTATGTAACGTAACCGGAGCTCATGTAAAGCGCTCCAATACCTCATCCTACTAAGAAATATACACGTAACATCACTGCCTCTACCACCCGCTGCCATTTCACATGAAGCCCTGAGCCCCGAGTTTTACCCCCCTTCCCCTCTGCAAACACTGATGCAGCATGATCGGAGCCAAACCTCTGACTGCAACTTCCACCTCTGCTGTCCAGGCTCGGACCCATGCCAGGTCCAGCGCCTCGCCATGCATGGAGGAAAGCTCCTCTGCCCAGGACCACTCAATGTGCTCCGGTGAGCACAGTCCTGCACAAGTACACTGCACCTCCAGCCGGTCGCGGGCAGGCAGACAGGCTCCGCTCACACACACGGTTCGCCTACCTCATAAGAACAAGTCTGCGTACATATCACCAAGTTATAACAATAACCAGCACGCACTTTTTTTCTAACTTTAACACAGAGTGCGGTGTCCTTTATGCGGGCCCTGCGCTCAGTGTTAAAGTGGAAAAAAAAAAACAGAGCGTGGTGTTCCTGAAGTGGACGCCGCGAAAACACAAATAAATAAGCAAGAGGCAGAGGCAGACTTTTGGCGCGCATGCGTACGATGTATAGCATCGCGTGCATGCAAGAGTCTAGGTCAGGCAAAATAGAGTGCGAATGCAGCCAGCCAATCAGAGGGGCAAAAAAGGATTTAAAAATGCAATAGGACTCGTATTTACGCGAGTCCAATTGCATTGTAAATAAAACTGCAGTCGTCGAAGAAGGCAGGAACAGGAGTGGGTGGGGGGGTTGTGGTTGGCAGAGAAGTGACGGACTGCGGGAGGGAACGGGGGGAGGCAGGGGAACAAAACAGTTTTAAAAGTAAAGGGGCCGATAGCTATGGAAGGAGAAAAATGACGACATGGCCGTCAGGAGGCGGGATTAAGTTGAGGAAAACGAATCAGATTGCAGCATTTAGGAATTCGGCCAATCAAAAAGATAGGCGGAAAGTGGGCAGAGCTTCCCCCAATATACTGTATACAGCATATCTCGACGAGACAGCGCATGCGCTGCCTAGGCGAGACCTAAAAATGATGTAGGTTAGAACGTTATTACTACCTTTTCATGCACAACTGCGAAGATGGTGATCATGTTCAGGTTTTAAGGTTACATGTGATGTCCAACCTCAGGTTTGACATCCCTTTTAAGGAAGGCCCACTCTTTCTAGAAAAAAATCAGCCCCAGGAACCTGCCCTGTCTACCAGCTCTCAGCATTCACCAAATAGCATGAGTATTACCGAGCTGCAAAAGAGACCAGAGGGTGTTCAATTGGAGTATTCTGAGCATCAATGGTAGCCAACAGTCAAGGACAATTGAGTGATTCATGGCTCAACCTGAGGTTATTCAATAGAATTTGCAGAACTTCCACAGATAAGCACGTTCCGTCAAACTCCTCTTCCTAGAAATCGGGTAAAACAAGCAGCTCTGACCTCAGGTCTTATGATGGACAAGCAAGCACTAGAGTGAGATACTATTCAATATTATTCTTCGTACAGATATCTTCAGAAGGCTAGAGGCTGGTTTTATGTCTTTATCCTTTCAACAAATGTCTGCAAACCAAGCCATTCAGGTTGTTGGCATTATAGTCTTTCCTTCGCCTAATTCAACAGTTCTACTTTCTGACAGCATTGGATCTTATGTGTGCATATGAACACATACTGATACAGCCCGCTTGCAGACATTTTCTGAGGTTCTCTATGAGGAACCTCCATCATCAGTTTGCTGTTCTTCAGTATGGCATCAGTACCAAGTAAATTAACAAAGGTACTATCTCCATTAGGACACTACTACCATTCCTTATTTCAATGAGTGACTCATACCTGCTTCTTTTTTTTTAGGCGGAGGAAGCCACAAAGTTAGATACTTCATTAACATTGCCTCCAACTAACCCAAACAAAATCTTCTTTGATTTTATCTCAAGATTTTCAGTTTATTGGGGCCCATTTCAGTGCCCAGTAACATTAAAAATGGATAGAGCACCTCATATCCAGTGCCTGTTGGACAGATCTTTAAGGCAGATAAGATCTCAGTGCATCTGTGTCTTCGTTTCCAAGGACATATGACAACAACAATAACAGTGGTAACCTAGGCCATGATACATATTAGACCTTTGCAGTAACATTTGATGGCTCACTGGTCACCAGTGGCTTAGTATTATAAATGTGTTTTTCGTGTTTCAAACCATTTCAGAAGGCAGTTGAGTTGGTGGATGGATCTGTCCCACCTTCTGAAAGGGACCCTATTGTCTCCAACATCTCCAGTTGTGGTGACATCAGATGACAGTCATGTGGGATGGGGTGCAGGGGCTATGTGTTAAAAAGTATAGCATATTGGGTCAAACAATGAGCCATGTCAATCATCCAATTGGAGGGAGTTGGTAGCAGTGCAGAAGGTCTTGTTACATTTTGTTCATCTCATAAAGGGATGCAGGGTGTTGATGTGGACAGGCAATAAGGTGGCAAGATCTCATATAAACAGGCAAGAGGGGACTCAACCTCTTCCATTAAACAGAATAGCCAGGTAGATTTGTCTTTAGTCAGATATACACATATAAGCCTTGCAGGATGTTATCTTCCTCCTTTCACTTCAGTTTGCATCCAGATGCTCTTTTAACAGATTAGATTGAGGTGGGGGTCTGTCAATTCTGAACCTATTCATGAGCATTAAGATATTCATCTTTCAACTTTTTGCTTGCCCATCTGACTCCCAAAGCGTAGAGGTGGGAATTGTCTAATAACATTCCAGAAGCTTTTACCACTTTCCCTCTTCTACTCAGGGTGGTGGCAAAGATCAGAGATGAGGGAGTCTCAGTGATTTATGGTGGCAACAGAGACCATGGCTCTCAATTCTAAAACAGTTGGCAATAGATCAACCATGGATCATTCCTCTTCACCCCGCTCCACTTCTGTTTCCGTTTCTTTCAGAAGCTAAGCTACTTCATCTCCATAAGACGGGTTGGAGTTTGAAAAGAGAGGTTACCAAAGAAAGATTTGTTCCTGTTACGTGGTGTTGGGTATTCATACATCTGGGTGCCCCTGAACTCTAAAAGTGTAAAAAAGCATTCCAATACTTTTTTTCAATAGGTGAATTTCTCATAAACTCCAGGCTATATGATGTGATTCTTCTACGATATCGGATTTTTAAAGAGATGGATTCATATTAAGTCTATCTAACAATCCCCTAAGGGAGCAATGAGCTGCCATTATGTCATTTATTGAGTCTTGAGTGGAACTTCCCGACTTGGAAACATTAATTGCTAAGTTGCTGAAAAGTTTTGAAAATCAAAGTATTCCCATCTATTTCTTCATAGGATTGGAAAGTAGTTGTGTCTTCTCTTTAAAAAAAAACATTTAAAGAATTTGGAAATGGTATCTTTACTGTTCCTTTCTAACAAAGTATTACTTTTGGTAGCTATAACATCAACTAAAAGGATCAGAGAATTGATTGCTCTTTTATCAAGTCATCCATTTAGGAGACTTATATTCTAGACAGGTTTGTTTTAAGACCTAATCCCACATTCCGTACAAAAATAATTTTTCATTTTTATTTGGAGCAGGTTATAGTTCTACCTTCATTTTTTCCTGACCATCAAATACCAGAAGAGATAGATTTACATATGCTAGGCCACCATAGATCATTATCGATTTATTTTAAATGAATAGCTGGCTTTATAACATTTATTGTGCTTTTTGCCAGCTTTGACACATCTTATAAAGGTAAAAAACAGGCAGCTGGCACTTTGAGTAGATGGCTGAAAAAAGTTATCTCAAAGGCATTCCTAGATTCTAGTATACCTTTACCAGAACAGGTTCTTGCAAGATTAATCTGTAGTGTGACATCCTCGTGGGTGAAGGTTAAAGGAGTTTTTATGAAGGATGTGTACAAGGAAGCCATCTGGTCTACCCCCTTGCTTTGGTATAACATTATAGATTGCAAATTGGCAATCAGTCTTCTGAGGACACAGTATTCAGCAAGAAAAAAAGATAAGAGAAAAAATAAATAACAAGAAAGACTGAAGATTGAAATTGACTTATAGAATGAAATACTACTCGTTATTACTCAATCAGTAAGCACCGGGATGAGGAAGGCTGACAAATAGGTAATGACTAGTTACTAACTTACATTACTATGAGTCTTGACCGTCCTTGGCACAATCCTATATTCCCTCCCTCTTTTTCTCTATTTTGGTACTGTTGGTTATTATATAAAGTGGGGAAGTGGAAAGAAACCATTTCAGGCAGAAGGTGGTTGAAGTTGTTAAAGGAGATGGTGGATGCAGGATACATCTTGGAAGTGACATGATGAGAGTGAGAGCGAGCGGCAAGTAGGGAACAGGGAGCAGCTGTGTCAGCTCCGCGTTCTGCTGAACCTGTTTGGGGCTGAGGCAAGCGACATCCGTGGAGCCGTAGAGGAGCCATAGAGGAGGCAGAAGGTGGAGGGACCGCTTGCTGGGGGAGCTCTGTGAGGCAAGTGTAGACGAAACGGGCAGGCGGGCGAGGCTAGAGCAGCGGTTCCTTCTGGCTGCGCAGAAACGGCTGGCGTTGGGCTGGTGCAGCTTGCACATCTGTAAGGGCCACTCCCATTTCGCTCCTTTCTGCCAGTTTATCTGCATTACCTGCCTCTTCTACTGCATTCCCTGCCGCACTCTGTCTACCACCTCCTCCCACTTACATCAGGAAATTTCCTAGAACTGCCCTCTGTTGACCGCAACCGTATACCTGTAGATAAGGAAAGAAAAAAGAACAATTTAGTAATACTGTATTTTTTAAACACGCTCCCTGCACTCATCGTGCATTCATCGTCTCACAAGGAGGTGGAGTGATTGCACCCCGTCTCCTCCTTGGTGACTCCTTGAGTTTCACTGCCATGGGGGAATTGGGAAAAATTGAAGCTCGTTGGCTGGTGTAGAGAGTAGAAGATGAGACTGGCCTAAGCCACAGCCCCTCCCGGGGGGTGCGGAAGCGGGCAGCATTAGGTTGGTGAGGTTTGCGCCCCATGGTGGGGGGTCCACTCTCTGTACACTCTCTTATTCTACCCCCACAAGCTTTATGCCCCTCCTTGTGTCCCTCGTGAGCCTCTGCTCTATCCTCTAGGAAAAAGTAGCATGTACTGTGGGTCTGGAAGAGACATAGATTGATGGATAGAGGGAGGAGAGAAGCCAGCCAGGCATTTACATCTGTGGTGAAGTAGATAAGTGGCCACCTTGTGGATATCAGTGGTTAGTCACTTTAGGCCTTTTAAGGTCGATTTTAAAGATGCCTGCTAGGTGCCTGCATTCTGGTCGTTTAATCATGCCCTCAAGCTCAGCTGGTTCCATAGCTAATCACACCAGCTCCCCTAAAATGTTGAAAACCATACGGCGAAAGAAGTCTCACGCCCATCTGACCCTTTTGAAGCCACATTCTACCATATTGGCCATGTTTTCTAAGGGACAGAGGGGTAGGAAATAAAGAAATGGGGATGCCCATAGGTGCATTCAAAGAAGAAGAGCTGGGTATAGTTACAGTCCTCTCTCAGGGCTCAGACCCGCATCTGCACAATCCCTCCATACACAGCCCAGTGCATCCTATTTTTCAACTTCAGCTCATTGACCAATGTAACTCAGTGGAAGCAGCAGAAGAAACGGATATGGAGGAAGCTAAAGCTGATCCTGAAACAATTGGAGCTGGTGCAAAATCGAACTCTTAGCCTGTGTTTATGACTGAGCCTGTGAGACCTGTGGTTCCATCTGGCACCTCAAACGTTGAGGCAGTACCAGGAGTGTTGTTACCCAAGGGGGTCTCTCAAGTGACTTACAATGAGCTTCATAGGGATGCATGTGGCTTCGATCCTGGTGAATTGGAGGACTTTTCTTTGCCGGACATTGCTATTCATATGGATAAATATCGAATTTTGGAGGCTAATTTAAAATCGCAAGTTGTCCCAGAAACGGCCTTGAGTCTGTCTCCGGACTGATCTGTCAGTGGTCCTCTACTTCCAGCTTTGTACAGTGGTACACCTTTCTCAAGTATATCATTTCTAGGTTCATTGGACCAGATGAAATGAGATGTGTCTCCAAGTGTTGGGGCACAAGCCTCATGGCGACTGTCGAATGAGGGAATGAATGGAAATCGTGGAGGGAGAGCCAAATCTTTATGCGTTAGAGGGGATTCTTTCCTCTATTTTGGCATTTCTAGATAAATCAATTGCTAATTCTGATCATGTGTTGGAAGTATTGTCCCCTATCCTAAGGGGGGTGCAGCACCTCACTTCTGCCAGAATCTGTCTAGGGAAGGAAGAAATTGTATTGAATTGAAAACTCAGGCTTCTCAGACTAATAAAGTGGTAACATGTGTGGGTAGAAATGGGAGTTCAAGTGGGAACCTATGGTGACTCAGGGGCTTCCCCCACTGGGCACTCGGGTGAGCTCCCCGGGGTCAACATTGTGCCCTGTTCCGCTTCCCTAAATCAGGTTCCCGGGGACTTTCGCCTCGTTGCTCAAAGGGAGAATGTAAATGCATCAGTACTCAAGAATTCTACTCTGTTTTTCCCGATTTTTTAAAAAGGGGTCATCTTTACGCCTCAGGATACAGTCTCACAAAATGTCCCTCCCATTGTTAATCTATCAAGAGTTAAGTAGCAGTATTAGGCAGACAATAGCAAGAGAAAGGGCTTACAGGTATGGAGGTTGAGCACTGGTTTAGAGAATGACAAAGCAGGGATAGGTTTGGTTGATCTGGTGAGTACAGCAGCAAAAGTAAACGGAGCTCATAAAAATTCAGGACGGGCCTTGGACAGATTTCCCCCAATCCTTTCTCATGCGGATTCTCTCCCTGTATGTATTGATCCAAATCATGGGAGGTCTTTCAATGGGGGGACTGCTTCTTCTTCACCAGTACACATTTTTAAACCGGGGGGCTGAGCAAAGGCAGAGCAATGAGCTAGTTGCAGGACCTGGGTCTGGACAAGTATCTAATACTCTGATCTCTGTTTCCTTGTTTGATAGGGAATTGGGCCCATTTAATAGGAGCTTTCTTCTGCAGTTGTTGTCTGATATCGAAGATCTGAGACTGGTAGCACATAGCGATAGTGATCGGGTATTTCTGGTTCCTCAAAGCAGACTTCTGAACTCTAGAGTAACATTTAGCTCTAGTATCATTGTAATGCTAATCCTGACTAATGTTGATTACTTTAGGAAAAAGGGGATTGATGTCTTCCCGTACGAGGAGCCACTTGCTGTGCAGTTAGACTCTTGTTCAGGTAGAGCTGTATCTAACATCAGTGGGGTTGTAAAACCGAAGGACATCATAATCTCAGTTGGTAGTATTACAGGGAAAAGATTGATTAATATTGCGGGATACGATGGCCTAAGGGCCAGTGAATCTAGAGGGGGAGATTAGTTGGCCTACTGGAGTTGGGTAGCTGGTTCTTTGAATGCTTCCAAAGACAACATAAAACTCCCTATGTTACAGAGGTAGCCCCATGGGTAAAACGCTGGCCTGGAATGTGGCAGGTTTAAGACATCCTAACTCAAAATTAAGTTCCTTAATGTCATTCCATCCATTTATAATCTGTTTACAGGAAACGTGGAGTTGTGCTGATTTTAACAATGAAAACTACATCGTTTTCTGTTGTGAAGCAAATCCTTCTGTAAATAAAATGTAAAATGTAAATCCAGTATTTGTAAAGCGCGAACAGCTACCCGAAGGCATCCCAGCGCTGGGGGCCGTCGGGAAGATTAAGCAAGCTATTGCCCAGAGTCACATGGTGCTGGGCTGACCTGCCGCCGGTGCCGGGGATCGAACTGTGAGCCCCAGATTCCAACGTCAGTCGCCCTGGCCGCTGCGCCACACCTCTTCTTCTGTAAAGGGTCATGAAAGTGGCAGCTTACCTATTTTACTTAGCAGGACTGTAAATTGGAATCATCTGGTATTTGTTCATCTGTCAAATCTCTGCATGTGTATAAAGCTGGCTTGACGTAGTGCTATAGGAGGATAGTATTCAACTATTTTACTGGTAAATGTTTATATTCTCCCCGGGAGGGCATCTGACTCTCTAGTTGAATCCATGTTTGCTTTTGTGCGCAATATTAGTATTCTAGAAGAATGCACAGTGAAAATCATGGTGGGAGATTTTAACACTAATATCTTGAATTGTTCCTCTTTTACGTTTGGTAATCAGGAGTTGGAAGACGTATGGAGCATCCCTGAGATAACCTTGCCTGGTCATAATAGATCAGACATACGAGGATTACGTTTCTTGGATTGTCTAAGAAACAATAACTTTGATACTTTAAGGGGAGATTCTAAGAGGACTCTCCTGCTTCCTTTACTTTTAGGTCCTCTCAAGGGCAGTCTTTAATTGATTACATCATAGTATCCTACCAATTGTTTGGAGCATGTACTCAGTTTAAGGTACTGAAGACAAATCTGAGCAGTCACAGTATTCTCTCTGTGGATATCGATCTTGAACTCAAGACGCTAGAGTCTTGGAATCCCAGAAACTATACTATTGTGTGTAATAAAACAAATGGGCATACCTTTGGTCAAATAAAAATGTGATAAACTTGGCGGGACTGGTTAAAAAGGCGAATTCTGGTCCCACACTAGAAAATCCCATTGCTTGGTTTGAGAAGCATTTGATTTTATGTAAATCATGTGGGAGCAAGAAACTAGCTAAGGGAGCTGACCCCTTGGTGGCTACCACTTGGTAGTTAAAAAAGCTAAACCAGGAGCTGAACTCCTTAGTAAGGGAACAATTTAAGCAGTCATCATTAACGAGGCAAAGGGAAATAAACCGATTGAAGCGGTTAAGAACAAGATTGAAGGCATCTGAACGCAGGGGAGGATCAAAAATGGATGAAATTGAGAGAGATTGCACTTTCAGGTGAGTTGCGCAAATACTGGGCTTTAATATCCGAATACTGTGACTGCAGAATTAAGGCTGAAGCCATCCCAATATCTGATGCAGATTGGATTCACTATACTTCACAGTTATATGCATTAAATTCTAGGGGCAGGTTTCCTTTGGAGTCAATTGATGAGTCCCCTTTCGGGAATGTTTATGGCCCTCCCTCTCGCAAGGAGATAGAGTGCTTTATTAAGGGAGAAAGGTTTTCGGGGGCAATGGGCCCAGACAATCTCCCGATATCCCTTATTAAGAAAGATATCTCCGCATGGGCCTTCTTTCTCCATCTGGTGTTTTAATACTGCTATGTACATAGGACTATTCCGTCCTCTTGAAAAGGAAGCATAGTGGTGCCTTTATACAAAAAGGGTCCTAAAACCTCAATTGCCAGTGTCAGGCAGATCGCATTTTTGGATGCGATAGGAAAATTGTTTGCCAAGAGAATACTTTTACACCTCCAGGATTGGGCTTTTGGCAACAACCTTGTTCCTGTGGAGCAAGCTTGTTTTCGTAAGCACTGTGGTACTTTAGATAACATCACAGCTCTGCAAACCTTGATTGAAAAGTACCCAGTAGGTAAGGGTATAGCCTTAAATGCTGCCTTTATAGATTTCTCTACAGCGTTCGACAGGGTTGACCAAGGGACGTTGTGGAGGAAATTGGCCACAATGGGGATGCCCACACATTTGCTCAGGTTAGTTATTGCACTGCTTTCTTTTACTTGGACTCAGGTCCTGATGGGAGGGAACCAGGGTTTATCGAGCAAAGTAGAAACCCATTATGGGCTGAAGCAAGCATGCTTATTAGCACCGCTTCTTTTTTCCCTTTATATCAATGACTTGCCTTGTAGTGTGGGGCATTGCAAAGGGGGGGGACACCAAAGCTAGGAATAATGAAACAGGGGTGTTTACTGTATGCGGAAGACACCATTCCGTTAGATTTAACTCTGATAGGCTTACAGAGGTGTCTTAATGAGTTAGGCAACTATGCTGATGAATATTCCCTAAAAATAAACATTTCTAAGAGTAAAATCATGGTTTTTAGGTCCCGGAAATGTAGGGTTAGGAAAAATTTGCACTGGTTCTTGGGGAAAGATAGGCTGGAAGCAGTAAAGTTGTACCCGTATTTAGGTAGAATTTTCTCAAGCAACTGCTCTAGCAGTGATCACATTAGTCAGTGCAGAAGTAAGGCAATATCTCAGGCCTTTGCAATTGGCAGGCTATATAGATGTTGCGGACAAAGACACTTTGCCCATGTTTTAGCAGTATATCAGATTAAAATTCCACCCTCATTGAGTGACGCTTGTGCATCAGTGGATGAGCAACACTGGGATTTCTTCGAGAAGGTGGAGGAGCGCATTTGCCACCAAATTATAACCTGAATCATACAATTGCTCCAATGGCCATCTGGTTGAAATTCAGGCTTCTCTCGACCAACGTTTTGGCTATGGCAAGAGGCCTAAGGTAGGGTAATAGTATATTGAATAGTGATGTGAGTTCCATACAGGCTGTCTTAAAACATGAAATCTTCTCTTGCTTGAAGGGAAAAAGTGCTGCTTTTAGAATTGAAACAGACCCTCTTTCATAGCAGGCTTTGAAAACTTTAATTAAAAAAAACAATCTATGAAGTTAGTCATAAAAGAGATATTGTACTGTGTTCTCGGCACACTAGGAATGACATAATAGTGGAGAGTACCATGTGCAAAAAACTTCAATCGTATGTTTTATGGAACCTTCCCCATGGAGCGCGTAGAACCATCTTGCTATTAAAGCTGAATTTTCTCCCCTTACGAATTATAACAGGATTATGGGAAGGATTAGCTAGGGAAGATAGGCTCTATGGCCTCTGTGGAAACCAGGTGCAAGATTTAAACCATGTGTTATATGTCTGCCCTTACTACAGCCACTACGACGCAGGATTTTAAGACCAGTGTTCTTAAAGTATGATATTATTTCAGCAGTGGAGGCCCGGAATTGTCTTTTGGCCCCACACTCTGAATCAGCATATTCCAAAACATTTCCCTTTCTCAAACCAATTTTAAACATTTTTTAGATAGGATTATTATACTGTTCTCAGTTGTGCGCATGTGGACTATGGTCCTTCAGGGTAATAACATTTGCATAATATAAGTAGAACTTTAGGATAATAAGAATTGCATTGTTGAAACTATTAGAGCATTAATAATGCCTAAAGCTGATTGCACTGAATAATTCTGATATACTGTATTAGAATTGCACAATTGTTCCTATTGTATTTTGCATGTTGGTCAGGTTTCACATCCATCCCAAATATTTTTAGCGCACTTGCACTTTACAAGTTAAGGGCTTCCATTATAAGTGGAGTGTGTTTTTATTCTGCTTGCTGCTGCTATGTAATCTGTTTTGTACATAATCAATTGCGAGATTCCTATACTCTTAGCTTATGGAATGCATTTTATCTTGTTTATTAATAATTGTAGGATTTGTTGTTCGCACTTTTCTGTGTATCTTTTTATGTGGAACTCTCTGGAGTTTCAAATCATAATAAATAATAAACGACTGGAAACGACTCAACAAGAACCATTTTAAACAATAGAGGGGTTAGTTAAAGTCCGCGATGGAGTGAGAAATGCTCAACCACTAAGTGCTGTGAAGAGGAAGACCTAGACTCGGAGTAATGATGATTTTCCAGAAAATAACTAATAATCTTCTTTGATTCTGTCTCACTACAGCAGGCAATAAGCTGGCCAGCAGGACCAGGAAAAAAACAGTTTGATTTCAATGAAGGTCCAGTACTTAGTAGAAAGTCAGCCACAAAATGTATCTGTCAATGAACCTTTTCGTCCATGAAAGCAACCCACAACTCACAGCCGTACAAAGCTTAAGAAAGGAGTGAGGCGGTTTGTATCAGAATGACAGAGCTACCAGGTTTAGAATGGAATGTATTGATCACAAAAGAAACACAAATAGGTAACAATGATCAGTTCTGTGCAAAATAACTGCTGTGTTCCCCCTATAGGAGATTTTCCAGCTATAGAACCTCACTCCATTATTATAAATCTGTGCAAAATGCACAGTCCCTTAACTTTGCTTGCGAGTCTGTCTATGTATCTGAAATTGCATTTAGCATGAATCGTGTATGAGTTCAGTCATTCTTGGATTACATTTTTAATGACTGTACCAATCTGATGTAACCTTAGTTGACTTTAAAAACCAGTTGAACGGAACGCATAGAGGTGAACTGTACATCTATTCCCCCACTATTCCTAAATTCTTTATGGGGAAAAGCAACACCAGACTTTGTATAATGGCACGAGAAAAGAAAAGACTGCCAGCAGCCAGAGATTTATGGGAGAACTTAACATAGTAACAGCTTTTGATCTGACTTCACATATTTTTATTGCTTGGGGCAAGGAGGCCTATGAATGTTGTCAATAACAATGAAATCATTTAATAAACAGAGCCCCCATACCCAAGTCTGGTCCATTTCTGGTTGCAACAGCAGGCAAGCACATCCGAAAAAGCCAAAAATGTTAAGCAGAATGATTAAATGGTCCTCACTTTACACTGATTTTCAGTTGACAAACATATTAAAGCTGCATATGACAAAAACGTGCAAGTGTCTTATTTCAATTGACTACAAAAGTAAACCACCAGGAACAACTTCTCCCCAAACATTATAATGCAGAACCTCTGGACAGTGAAAACAAATTCCTAACACTTAGCAGCAGGCATAAAACATTGTACAATGTGGATTTTCAAATGGAACAAAACTAAATTTCAAAACGTACCGTTCTGGGCCTTATGTGTAAGGTTGTTTGTTCTATATATGCCAGCTTTACTTTAAATGTTTGAATTGGGAGTACCCTTCTATCCTTTACCATCACAATTTATATTTCAGAAACTGTGAAGTTCGAGAAAATGTAATTTATTCAATATTATTGTTATACAAGGAAAAACCATATATGTGCCAGTAAGCAGCAAATTATGTGACTTGTTGTCAATTGTTTGAGAAGGGATATTGTGACTTACTTGAGGGCCTGCCTCTTATTCTTATAAACAAATCCTTATCACTCCCATAACAGTGACAAAAAGTCATTTGGCAGACACATTGATGTACTTATAGTATAGGTAAATCTGTGAGTGTATATATATATATACATAGATTTATATGATACTTATATTTACATTTGTAAGAGAGTGTGCACAATACATTGCACTATAGAAGATAAACAATATGACTCTTCTTTACCAATCAGTGTATACGAACAGTTTTTTCTTTGTGATTCTCCTCAGTTTCGAGGGGCAGTGGAAAAAAGCCTCGTTATGGAAGCCGTAACACCAAAACAAAATTGAAAGTTACATTGACGCTGTAAACTTCTCACCAGTTACAGAGAGTACCAAATTATAACAAAAGTCAAGTGAGGAAGAGGATGTGCTCAAAGGCAACAGTCCTTATCAGCTGTTCACAGTTGGATGAGTGTGAGAAAATTAAGCCTGCCTTGCAAACAAGAACCACAAATTAAAAATCTGATCTCCAAACCCCAAACTTTTTTGGCAAACATTTTGCCTGCTATCAAGGCAAATAGTGCAAGTACACAACAATTCTTCAGTATGCATGAGAACAAAATAACAGTTTTAAGTACCTTCAGTTGTATTTTCTATTTAGTGGCAGATTTATCTCTTTTCCATTTAGTTACCAAAAAATCTTCCAGACCATCATATTATTCAGTAATGGAGTACTTTCATTACTATTTTTGTAAGGACATTTTGCCTTTAGGATAGTACACTGAAAATGGAGAACTAGTTGTAAGATGTCTGCTCTTTATTGGTAGGTAAACCCTGACTTTCCTTTCAAAATTTGGCAATCGCTGAACTAAGGAATGATACAGATGTAAGCAAGTAATTCCAAAGATTAATACACTAACATTTATATAGTTGTGAGTTATTTTTATCACTCTGGAACCCTGCAGCAAATCAGGCTAAAACAATCAACTTGAAATTTAAACTTGTTTCTTAAGGAATTATCGATATTTAGCACTGTAGTAGGACAACCATATCCTACAAACACTAAGACAGATTGTAAAGGCACCGTATGACATCAACTGCATAGCTATACATGTAACAGCGGGATCTGCCACACCATCACAGAGGAGACCTGCTCCTCTTGTCGTTGGGGCTTTAACTTCTTGTTTACTTTCTTGTGTCCTTGACCTCCAGAGATTACTATAACAGAACTTCCACTCATTTTCTTGGACCGCTGTTTCTTTTTTTGAAGAGATATACCTGGATCATTCAAAAGTTCATAAATGGTTCCATCCTCAGGGCCATTTTCCAGTGGGTTGGACACGTGGGATGATGTCAAAGAGCTACTCGATGAGGACAAGTCACTTTTTTGGATTGAACCTACAGAGCCACTCAGCCAAACTGCACTATCATCGTTGCCTGTAGAAACAGACAGTGGTCCCTCATTTTGCTGGACATGAGAATCTTTTTGATCTTCTTCTTTCGACACTGGGTTGGCCATCATATTGTTGCTGGATTTCCGTCTTGTTTTCTTGCCTACGGGCGTTGCCATGACAAGGAACTTTACAGGACCATTATGAGCATGATAAGATACCATCCCTCTTCCTGTAAGAAAAAATAAAAATATATAAATCATGATGGAAAGCATGCTTACATCCAATTCCAATAAAACTAACGTTTTCCCCCAGCATCCTGTGCTGCAGACCCCGTCCATGCTAATGGCAGCTCATAGGAGGAGGCGTCTGGATTTTTAGGATGAATATTCATAAGCTATCAAAGACTGCATTGTGCTGTAGAACCCCACAATAACACCAACAAGTAAATGTGCACAGCGATACAATATGTATGTCATATCCCATGCATGGTAAGTGGCCTTTTCAAACTCCAGTGGCAAACTTAAGTTACATAACATCAGGGAAAATCATAACAAAAAATATAATCCGTTGTTTAAAAAGCAACATCAGAGTGCACTCATGAGGATATTTGGACTGAGATGAGTAGTGAGGTACTGTGTTTATGATATTGGTGGTTAGTACTGCAAAACTAAAAAAAGAGGCGAGATGCACACCTTGCGAAAAAGATCTTTGCAACTGGTGATCATAAGCAATGGCTTGATGCACAAAAAGTAGAGTAGAATGGCAGGCACTGTTTTTTGAAAATAATATGCATGAGGCAAGACTCATCTCTGAATCTTTGCAAATGGTTATGAATTTTGGGAGCAAGTTTGGAAGGCACAACAAATCCCATCCCTGTAATTGCATTTGCAAAGAGGCAGAGACTGCAAGCAAAATGTGGCGCACAACTAGGGGTGATTATATGCTGAGGTCGCAAAGACTGCGGTATGCTGCCACAGATGCCCGCAGCTATCATTTACAAAGTGAAAACTGACCATCACCGTCAGTGACTGCTTTAAGAGCTACTCATTCTTCAATGGTTTACGACCAAAGGAGTTGCACACCATCGATACATTTCCCTGTGAGTCACAAAGTAGGGGGGGTTGCAAGTTATTGCCCTCTTTTCTTTGAGATTTAGGATTCTCATTGTAGACACTGAGTCACAAACCCATTTGTGACTCGCAGTCTCACTTTCAAACACTGGGATTTAAGCTTTTGCACTCACGTAACTTGCCATTTTGCTTAGTGCAGGCTTTGCA
This sequence comes from Calotriton arnoldi, assembly GCA_963921515.1. Taxonomy (NCBI): domain Eukaryota; kingdom Metazoa; phylum Chordata; class Amphibia; order Caudata; family Salamandridae; genus Calotriton; species Calotriton arnoldi. The sequence goes on along the minus strand of CAWUFW010004508.1, from coordinate 593,683 downwards.
AGTGCAAAACTCCTTCTGTAGGCCAGACTTAAAATGTTCAATTGAAGAAAAGTTACTGCGTCAAGATTTCAGTAACTTTTCATGAAGGCACGGAATGAGAGTGGGATTTTGATCTTACAACTGGTAAAGACTAAAATTACATCAGAGTATTATTAGCAAAGTGGTGGAAATCAAGACCTAAATATCATCAATTCACTCAGCAGTCTCACATAAACTTTACAACGAAGTAGCCAGAGTGTAGTTCAATAAGGTATACAAAAGTTGATAGTTATTCGGTCAAAAGAGCATCAACTCAATCACATTATGTGAACTCCACTGTCAAGAGTCATCTGACCAGTACTGATGAGGATATTTGGAATGTGATGAGTTGTGAGTTACTGTAGTTCTAACATTGGTAGGTAATGAAATAAGTGGCAAAACATTCTCCTACAAAATTCCTAACCAGTCATAATAACTAATGACCTGATGTCTGGTGGACTAATGCATTCACTGTAGGGGCCTGTGTTTGACCTCATGGTTACAGATTCAAATCATGGCAGGTCCACTCAGCCTTTCATCCTTTTGAGGTCCATAAAATGAGTACCATTGAGTAGGGTAACAATAAACATCTGTAATTCAGCACCAGATGCCCATGGATGAAAGTGCGCTTAACAAATACACGTTAAGTTATTTCTTTTTTTTGTTTCATATAGCACAAACTTGACCCGAGGGCATCAAAGCGCTTACAAGGATTACACATACATCGATTGCAGGCGGCAGAACATAAGTAGGAAGCAAAGAATAATACAATATAAGGCAGGAGGGAGATAAACATTGTGGGGAGGAAACATGGGTCATTTACAAGAGATATGGTACAAATAGGATGCATATAATAATACAGAATGTAGTGGGGGCAGAGTATACAGAGGGGTGGGAACAGAGGTCAAAGTGAGCAGTGTGATTGTCGGTCGAGGTAGGTCAAAATAATTTAGGTAGGCAAGTTTGGGTATTTGTTGAGAAGAGATAGTTTTACGTTTTTCCTGAAGTAAAGGTAGGATTGGTTGTCTCAGAGTTCCTTAGGAAGGACGTTCAAAATTCTAGGGGCGTTTCTAAAGAAGGATTGAGTGAGAGATTTGGTTGCCTTGAATTTGGGAGGGATGAGGAGAAGTGTGTTTGAGCTTCGCAGAGGTCTTTTTTGGCCCGCTTTTGTGAGTTTATTGGAGATATAGGTTGGTTTTTCAGAGTAGAGGACTTTGTGGGTTATGCAAGCTGTTTTGAATATACTTCTCGCTTCAATTGGTAGTCAGTTGAGTTTCTTGAGGGTGGGAGTGATGTGGTCGAATCGTCTCTCTCCAGAGAATAGTCTAGCCTCTGCTTTGAGTGTGGACTTTATTGGCAGACAGTGGATTTTTGGGGTGACAGTGATCGTTGCATTGCCGTAGTCCAGCTTGGAGAGGACTAGGGATTGGATTACGGTTTTCAGGTCTTCATGGGGAATAAATGGTTTGATTTTTTGTATGCGTTTGTGTGTAAAAGGCACTTTCTGCTGAGGTGTTGAAATGTTCAATCATGTTCAGGCTTTTTTCAAGAGTAATCCCAAGAGAGTTAAAGAGTTGCATGTAGATATTTTACACTTTAGTACAGTTAAGCTGTTGAGCAAGTTGTGGATAGGGCAGGGATTTCTTTTAGGCTGGATTAGGAGGAGTTCAGTTTTTTTCAGGGGGGGTTAGTTTTAGGTGGATGTTGGTGAGCCAGGTGTGTGTCAAGGAGAGAGTGTTGTTGAGGTGTTGGATGTCTTTAGGTGATGCAATTTTGATATAGATTTGGGTGTTGTCTGCATAAAGTCGGTAGGCAATCCTAGCTTGTTTCAAGATCAGTGAAAGGGGTTCCAAATAGAGGTTGAAGAGGGCAGGGGATAGGATTGAGCCTTGTGGGACTCCTTGGTTGACTAGAGTTGCTGTTGATGTGGACTTAGTTTGATAAGGGTAAATCTTTCATTCAGGTATGATGAGAACCATTGTAGTACGGTACCACTGATGCCAGCACGTTGTGAGAGGTGTTAACAAGAATGCTATGGTTGATTGTACCAAAGGCCGCTGAGAGGTCCAGGAGGATTAGTAGATAGGCATCCCCCTCGTCGAGGGATCTGTATAGGTCATCAGTGATGTTCAGTATTGCAGTCTCTGTACTGCAGCCTTTCCTAAATCAGAATTGAAATGTGTCATGCAAGTTAAATTTATCAATGTGGTTGTTTAATAGAGAGAGGGCACATTTTTCAATGGTTTTAGCAAGTAGAGGAAGGTTGGTAATAGGTCTGCAATTATTGAGTCCATTGGGTTCGGCATCAGGCTTTATGATGAGGGGGGTGATTGGGCTAAGTTTATGAGAGGCCGGCATGGAGCCGTGGGATAGGGACGAGATGATAATATTAGTCCAGGTTGGAGTGATGATGTGTCTGAGATTTTTGACAAGAGAGGAAGGGAGCGGGTCAAAGAGGTCGGCTTCATGCATCACAGTATTTCACAGACTTCCTTTTCAGAGATATTTTCAAATTCAGACCGGGTAGTATTGTTTTTTGGATGAAGGTGATTGTTGGTGGCGTTCTGGTATTCAGAGTGGGTAGAATTGTAGAGATCGTCATCAGCTGGTGAGGGGGAAGGTGGGGGGCCAACATTGGAGGTTGGGTCATCTTTAGAAGGTTAGTAGGAGGAGAATAGGAAAGGGGGGTCCAACGAGAGTTCAATGTTTGTTATTTTATCTGAGAAGAATTTAGTGAACTCTTCACAGTGTTTGTTGGAGACATCTATAGGATGTTGACGGATGGAAGAGGTTTGGTTTTTGATGATCTTGAAAAGGTCTCTGGGACAGTTTTTGTAATGGAACAGCTGGGTTAGGAAAAAAGTGGATTTTTCTCTGTAGATGTGTTTTTTATATTTTAGGCATTCAGTTCGGAGGAGAGAAAGATGGGCTACAGAGGGTTGATTTCTCCATTTTTTTTCCGTTAGTCTGAGTTGTCGGCTTTCATTGTTAAGGTTTGTGTTGAACCATGATCTGGAGGGGGCACTTCTTGAATTTTTGAGTTTTAAGATGGGCGATGGAGTCAAGAAGTTCTGTCATTTTTATATTGTATTGGGAGATGAGTTCATCAGTGGTGGTCAGTTCTGGTGAGGAGATAATTTGGGAGCTGATTAGGGATTCTAACTCTGAATGGTGGATTTGGTGTATGTTTCTCATCCAGTGCTTCAGCAGGTGGTTTTGGGAGGGGAGCGTAGCTTATTTGTTGCTGAGATCGAAAAGGATTAGGTGATGGTCAGACCAGTCGATGGGAAGGATTAAGTGGAGAGATGTGGCATTGTTGTTGGTGATTATAGCATCAAGTGTAGAACCTTTGTTGTGAGTTTTACAATGTTGAGGGAGACCTTTCGATCCCAGGAAGGTGTCTAGGGCTTGTACTGTGGTGTCATCTGCATCATTCAGGTGTAGTTGTAGGTCTCCTAAAACAATGTCTGTGGAACCCTTCAAGGAGTTTAGTGTCATAAGGTCCATTGATTCCTCTAGGAATTGACGTTTTTCACCTAGAGGGTGATAGATGGTATGGAGTTTCAAAGGGTTGGGGCCTTTGGAGAGAAGGGTACCTCCTAGGTATTCAAAAGTTAAGTATTCAACTGTGTGAAAGGGTGTTAGGCAGAGTTCATTATTGTGTATGATCACTAGTCCACCACTGGTACAATCTTTGTTCCACCACTGGTACAATCTTTGTGGTCACAATGAATGATTGAGAAACCAAGTCGAGTGAGGAGATCAATGATAGCAGATGAGCGGTCGTTTAGCCAGTTTTCTGTCAGAAAGCATAGGTCGATTTTATGGAGTAGGATAGTTTCCGCAATTCCAGTGGCGTTATTGGCTGCTGACCAACCGTTTAGAGGCATGCAAATTAATATGGTTGTCAAATTATTCCTGCTTACAGATGCCACTATGCCTTGTGACCTTGAATTTCCCTGCAGTGGTGCACAAAGTCCACCAAATACTTAGGCATTCATATTCATAGAGATTGCTCAGAAGTAATTCCTCTTAACTATGGTCCCGCTATGGACCAACTTGAGACGCAAGTGGAGCGATGGATCAAACTCCCACTGGCAATGTCTGGGCACAAAGCAATCATTAAAATGATTGTGTTGCCACATTTTAATTATTTATTTTAACATATTCCCATTGCCTTCACTGGCAGTATTTCCAACTCTCTGCGTGGGCTACTCATCTGACTCATATGGCCAGTTCCCAGCCTTGTATCCTCCCACATCCCTATGAGCTTGGGTGTCCCAGCCAGACCTTCAACTTTATTACTATGTAGCCCAGGCTCATTATGCTTAGTGTTGGTATCATCCGGATGCCCATTTGCCGTTCCTCAAACCTGAAGGGGTGCAACTACAGCATCTCCAAATGTTCACCATATTGCTGCAAGGCATTCCACGTGACCCCAATACCATACAGACATTCGCTACTACTAGTTGAGCATGGTTTAAACTCCTGCACTACCTAGGTGGAGGTAATGTCTATTCCCCACATGTTTCACTTATAAAGAACTCATGGCTCCCACTTACTCTAGAACACCTGGTACAGCGTTCCCTTCACTCACATGATTTATGGGTCACAGGTGACTGGTTTACAAATGGCGTGCTCAAACCCAGCTCCACTATGGCTAAGGGAGGTCATTTGACCCTTACACAGGTATTCACGTTCCATCATTTACATGGCACACTGCGCAGGGTGTTACCCGTTTATCCAACCAAAACTAAATACTTCCCACCACTCACATTAGTGAACACTTCCCCAGACAACAGCCATATCATTTCCAAATTGTATCACACTTCCTTACAACTGAAGTCCACAGGTGTGGAGAAGGCCAGAGCTGCATGGGAACGTGACCTAGGTATCCCTATCCAAGATAAGACTTGGTATTACTGTTGTACACAGACTAAACTTATTTCTGGTAACTACCGTCGTAAACTGATACATTATAAGCATCTCCAAATGGCTTACACTACCCCTGAGGCTCTGGCAAATTTCAAACCCTCCATATCCCATTGTTGCCCTAAATGTCAGGCGGACCATGAGGATATCCGTCACTTATCATGGACCTGTGGGGTGATAGTATCCTTTTGGGGGGACATCTATTCTACTCTGTCTCTCATGCTTAAACGACCTCTTGTACCTGACACCTGATGGCTTTGCTGGGGTATATTATGCCATTACCATTAGGCTTACGTTGTTTTACTGCCTTTCTCCTAGCCAAATGGCAGATCTTGCTTCACTGGGGTGCTCGCACTCCCCCAACACTGTCAGCCTGGCTGAAAGATCTATCCTATTGTGATATTAACTCTGAATTGTACGCTTGCCTGCAGCCAGTTGCTTCCAGGCCAAAGATCTCTGGCAACCGCTGCAGGACTACTTGTTGTCCATGGATTGTTCTGCGGATGATGAAACTGCAGTACAAACACTTGTTATCTGTCAAAATGGCACTCTCCTGTTCTACTCTGTGATGCCCCGATGTGCTGTGTCTGCTTTTGAAGTGTAACTTGTCTCTATAGGTTTTTTTTTCTTCTTGGCCTTTTATTTACTTTTATCTTTTTCTTTCCTAGCAAATTTGCTATGCCACACATGTATTATTGTTTTATATTTTAGTTCTGGCTTCATTGTATGTATTTGTTGTATAAAATGATAAATAACGTTTTTTTTTTTTTAAATATGGTTTCCGATTTCAGTTCACATTGTGTGAGGTGAATGGAGGTGAGTTGGGCTGGTGGCCAGGGAGAGCGATTGGTGTGAGGGATCCTGCATGCACTAAGGATAACCAAAGTTATAGGGTAGGAGGATTGGCTGGTGACAGTGGCATATGAGTTGATCAAGGCTTCCACTTCAGTTTGTGACATTTCAGAAGTGTCTTGTCTAGGTTTGAGATGGTACTGTTTGAGAGGGATAGTTGACCAGGTAGTAGCGTTTGAGATGTTCGAGGGAGGGTTTGTGGTAGACATATCAGGGAGCAAGCTGGGGTTGGGCTTGAAGTCCATACGTATTGATAGTGTTGATCTAAAGTTCCAGGTGGGTGATTGTGATCAGTTGGGTTGTGGTTGGTTCAGAGGGAGTGAGTAAGGTAGATTGGTAGAAGTCATAGGTTAGAACAGGGGTCGAGGTTGGGTCTCGTCTGATGTTGTAGGTGAGAGAATCATGTGTGGTTGTTTGGGGTGATTGTGTAGGAGATATATGACTTGATGAGGAGAAAGGGTGGATCTTGTAATGCGAAGCGGTATTTAGAGGGATTGGAGAAAGGAGGGGGTGAGTGTGGGGTGAAGTGGGGGTTGGTGCATGGGGGTTGATGGGTTCGGCTGGGTGGGGAGAAGGAGAGAGGGAATGTTCGGCAATGATAGGAGGGGTGGTGGGTTTAAGGATGGAGGATAGGAAGGTGTGGAGGGTGGGGAAGTGACAGTCAAAGATGGAAAGATTGTGCTCTGTGGCTTGAATAAGGATGTCCCGTTTTTGTAGATTGTTATGAACAGTTCGCCACCAAACATTTGTGATGAGGATATGGTGAGTTTGGATCCATATGGGATGTTGATGGCATTGGTTAAGTGTAGCTTCTGTAGGAAATAAGCTCTCCATTTGGCAAGTTTTATGGTGTAGAAAATGAGGTCGGTTATGAAGCCTCCATGTGTTGTGCTGTGATAGATGTCGGTTATTAGTGTTTCAGGGTGTTCTTTGAGGAGTTTGTGTTTGTTGTTTTTCGCAGCATGATTGGAGATGTTTGGCAGAAATTTAAAGCAGAAGGAATTATGACCATGTCTTTCCAGGGGATGGCCATGAGAGCACAAGTTAGGGTGTGAGGAGTGTAGTGAATTACTGAGAGGGGTTTGGCGTGGGGAGGGGCTCCTGGTGGTGATTAGGGTTTAGATCCCTTTAGGTTTCCCTGATACCACTAGCTGGTGTTGAGGCTGAGCTGTGGTTGGAGTACTAGGTTAGGGTTTAACAGAGCTTAGGTATTTATGTTATATCATGGCGAGGTGTGTAGTGATGGGGGAAAGTGGGCACTTCTTTAAAGGAGTGGAGTTCAAATGGCAGTGAGTTTAAGGAGGGGAGGTCAACATGGTGATCTAGCAGGATCCCTGGGAGTCAAAGGGGGCCCAGGGTTTTGAAAAGTGTCGATGGGGATACTGACCTTTCAAGGTTCTTTGAGGTCACGGGCGGGCATGGTTGGCTAGTTGGTGGTACGGCTAGCAGTGATCGTATCATTACTAGTAGGGATTGTTGCTAGGTGGGCTCCAGATCAGTAGGCCTGGAAACTGAGTTTGCCTGCCTGGGACCGGAGGGCCGGTGAGTGTAGGCATGGTTTGGAGGTCAGTATAGAAAATCCACTAGTGTCAGAGGTGGAGAGAAGCTGGGGGTGAATCTGAGGGTTGATCTTCAGGGGAACTGTTTTTTACTAGGGGCCTATCTTGTAGTGTGAGGGGACTCCATTTATCCCCATTTGAACTTGGACAAGGTCTCCACTTCGGAGAGGCACCAGGCTCTGATTGTTGTGGGTTTGCTTTTTACAACTCTGAATGAAACCTTTCGATCCCAGGAAGGTGTCTAGGGCTTGTACTGTGGTGTCATCTGCATCATTCAGGTGTAGTTGTAGGTCTCCTAAAACAATGTCTCATAGCTGGCGTCTCTTCTCCCAAGTCCTCTTTCCCAGTCACAGAGGGTTGGGTAGAATGTCAGACACTGTTTTTCCACAACACCAATGGTGGTACCCAAAATTTCTTGCACTGCAGTAGGTGAATTTGTTTTATATCCCCATCATATATTTCGCCATTCAATCTGGTATATCTTAGTTACAGTTTTGGCTTCCAGTTTTACTAAGTATCTCTTCACCTTTGGTGCAACTGTCACTAGAACTACCATTTATTCAAGATGGTAGTAAGCTACACTCAGTCTTTGCCCAATATAGATTATCTTGACAATTATCAAATAGCCTGCCAGTCATAGTTTCTCCCATAGCCTGAATGACCAACAGACAAATAATGTGATAACTAAAATGAGTCTTTCCTTATAGAGGGTACTCCAACCAATAATAGGGTTCTACATCCAGATAACAAAAACAAAATCTGATTATAATAAAATGCCCCTTCTTACACCATTGCTTCCCAACAAATAAAGCAGGTTAAACATCGCTTAAACAGAGCCAATCTTCTCACTTAAATGACTTAAAACAGATTCTTAAAAGTCCTGATTTTATGGTACATCCTTTGGAATTATAGATGGCATCCTATAAAATGGAGGCCTTTTCTCCTTAATACACAACTGTAGTTTGGTCTTATCCTTACCTCTTCTAACACTATATTCTCCTCCCCCAAAACCCTCCTCCTCCTCATGCTCTTCACCTAGAGAGGCATTTATCTCTGAACCTAAATCATGGACAATATTTCAGAAAGAGTTCTGTAAGAACAAAGGTTTCTGGCTGTATGTGGAGCTACACCATCCTTTTTTGTCTCAAAGGATCCCTTGTATTTCTTCTTGTTGGGTGAGTTTGAGATTTGTCTAAGTCAAAGAAATACTACAAACTGCAAATGTAGTGCTGCAAATTGAGATTTGATGTGTCCTGAAATGAGGACGACTCTAATCTAGTCTCTCCACTCTGTATTCTCGAGAGGGGATGTAGTGCATATCCCTCAAATTCGGTCTTCACTGGAGGCACAGGTTTTTTTTGGGGGGGGGGGTGATGCAGTAGCTTACTAGTCTGCCAGTGTCAATAAAGTTCTGTGAACTCTGCAGTATAGGGCCCTGTTTATATTTTATTGACTGTGAATATTTCTGAAAATAATATATAAAGATTTGCAAAATTGAACGCTAACATCTGAATAAGAGTGGATGTAAACACAGTAATAAGCTTTAGTGCAACTGCCATTGGGGTTACCTTTATTTGACAGTCAACATCTTTTTGTAATCATGGTACATGTAAGATGAAGGAAGGATGTGTCCCACAGAAAAATAACAGCTACTGCCCATTTCCCACTATCTTTATGTGTGTTCTTGATCACTGTGCCACAGGACTCAATCTGCAGCTTACTTATGAGGCCCGATTAGGCCCAAATTGTTCTGGTGTTGTTTGTGTTGCCGCCTGGAGGGTACTTGGCCTGTCAGTTCAACTAGACTATTTTTACGTAATTAGAACTAATACTTATTTGCACGTGGCGGGTCTCTGTCTAGAGAAGACTAGTGAGTGAAATACAATGGACAGGAATGCAGCCCAATCAATCGCCAGTGGCTGAGATTAACTCAAGGTGCACTCTCATCAGCTTGTTGTTTTATTGAGGGAAGGCACAGGGTTTACCACCAGAGTAGAGTAGAGTGGAAGAGGTGTGGCACAGCGGCCAGGGTGCCTGACTCCGGACCACAGGGTTCACGGTTCAATCCCCGGCTCCGGCGGCAGGTTAGCCCAGCACCATGTGACTCTGGGCAATAGCTTGCTTAATCTTCCCGACGGCCCCCAGTGCTGGGACACCTCTCCGGAGGTAGCTGTGCGCTTTACAAATGCTGGCATTTACAGCTGGGATGTATTCCTGCCTGGAGCCATACAGACATTCCAGAGAATGCATTCTAGAAGTGGGGCATTGCCTGCTCTACCCAGCCACCTCTCTTTGGATGGGAAATCAGTTCCAACCTCAGAGATCGGGTTTTTGAACTCAGAACATGTACTATCACGGACTGGCATGGTTTTGTTTTCCAAATGCCAAGGACTGAACATAAATGTTGAATCCCACTCCATCAATGAGATGATTTTCATTGTCACAGGCTGTGGGCTACATATTTCCTCAGGGCTAGGTCTAATACTGTACCAAACTGAATCTATGCTTGCCTGATTTCTGCTGTTTGACTTGCCGATTTATAAGCCACCATTCATATGTATGGAGAGCAGATATTCATACATAGAGTACCAAAAAGTGCCACCTAGGCTTCAAGAGAGATCATAGAAGGGGTGACCAAATTTTTACTTACAGCTGCAGGTGAGGTGAGGTGAGTGGCGGCTCTGCCTCATGAGCTAATTCATTTTTCATGCCTACATTTGCTTTGCTTCAAAAATTTATTCATCTTTCACCCAGGACTTGCCCTTTCATGGAACTCATTGTTCTCCATTCATACAACCAAAGAGCCCAGGTGCCAAAAGAAATGTCCATGATAGATACTTAGGTGTCTCCTGAGTCTGCCTTGCTGAGCAGAGATCTAGCTCCCTGCTGGCTTGTGTCCTAGTTGATTCCAGAAGCTCAGATAGGTCCATTATGTTTCTTATGTGTGGCTTTGGTGGCAGTGACTCATCCCCTAATTTACTTTGAGGGTCAGAACTCTGCCCCACATCAGCGTCAAGATATGGCAGCTATGGACATTGACCCAGTGACCTGGAGTTGCTAGATCCTTTGGGCTGTGAGATATTCTATTTTCTATCTCCAAACAAAGCTACATTTCCTGGTTGTTTAACTTAATAGTTCACTTGCTTTTATTGTGCTAGAATGTTGTTCTTGTTTTCTATCCCCACAGATTGCATTATTTATTCTGTGTATTTGCTGAGTTTTCCAAGTGCTCATAAAGTCACTGTTTAGGTTGGAAGAATTGCAACACATCATCTTCTCAATCAATTATGAACAGCACAGCCTTGGGAATCAGTTAGTGATCATGAAGAGTAATACTGTGTGTAACCTGAATGCGCACTCTAGCAACTCTATTCTTCTATTATATTTTGTTGCTGTTATCTTTTCTGTGATGTACATTGAATTATGCCTATTACAATTACACATATAATTCTAAATCTAAGGTTAGCTTTACTTAGAAATGACGCAATGCAGCACAGGTAACAAAGTTTCCGAGCTGCCCTGCATTGCATGAAAGGGAGGCAGCAGGACAGCACCATATGTAGAACGATATAGTGCTGCTGTTGTCATCCCTGCACTGGTGCATATTAGGCTGCCTGCGCCATGCACACACCCTTGCATTATACTGCAAGGGTGTTTGTGATATCTAGAGGTAGAAATCGGGTTTCTGGTTGACAGAGGAATGCTCTGTGTCCAAGCAGGAACCACAATCCTAGTCAGGGTATATGAGGTACACACTAAAAGATCACTTATGCTCACCCTCTGGTAGCTTGGCACACAGCTATCAGGCTAATCTAAAGAGGCAATGTGTAAAGTATTTGTGAACACACACACACACAGTAACACAGTGGAAACACCACAAAAAGACTCCACAACAGTTTAGAAAATTAGATTATGATATTTTGACCCAAACAAGACCAAAATGACAAAACTCCAATAAGTACAAGTCAAGATATTAATTTTCAAATGAGAAGTGAAAATTTGCTCTTAAAAGCAAATAGCGCTTTGGGGTTACTGTAGGACACACTTCACCCAGACAAAGTCAAAAGTTCAGGCAGCCCACGACAGAGCGCAGGCCGGTTACATGACGCAAGCAGGGTCCGCTGAGCAAAGTACCTTAATCCTTGTCGCAGAGTGAAATGCAGTAATGAAAGTCGTCGGTTCCCTGGACAAAACGCAGAGTTTAGGATGTGAGGGCGATGAGCTGGGTTAATCCATGCTGAAGACGATGTGTTGACCATCTCCACACATTGGCTGGCTATACATTGATCCCTGAAGCGGTAATTCTGAAGGCGGTGCTGAGTGCAGTAGGCCGGGTCCAGAACTTGCAGCCGCAGTGATGCGTCAATTCCGATGTCGCAGTAGGCAATACATCGGTGTCCTATCAGTGCAGTGATTTCGGATCGCAGATTCTGGCAGATGCAGCACTTTAAACACACATCCAAAGGCCCTGGACTGGATTGGCACCACTTGGTAGCGCAAGACTTACAGCAAGTAAAGTCCAGGTGCTGGGATGAAGTTGAAAGGTGAAGTCTTTGATATCCCTGAATCTACAGCAACAGGAGGCAAGCCAAAAAGCCCTTGGAGAAACTTAAGTCCTTAGGATGTAGAGAGCAGGTCCAGTCCTTCTCACTTTCAGTCAAGAAGCAGCAGGCCAACACAGCAAAGCAGATAGCAAAGTAGCAGTCCCTCCTACAACACAGCAAGCAGCAGACCAATACAGCAAAGCAGTTAGCAAAGCATTTGTCCCTCCTACAGCACAGCAGCTCTTCTTCCTGGCAGAATGGCCTTAGTTCCAATAGTGTTCTGAGTACATGGTGTCAGAGGTCCAATACATATACCCATTTTAGCCTTTAAAGTAGGGAGACATCAAAGAAAGGTCTTTGTAGTACACAAGATCCTGCCCTTCCCTGCCTCCATACTCACTACAGGGGGGTATGCAATCTTTATGTGGGGACAGGACACAGCCCTTTCAGGTAGAAGTGTCAGTTCATTCCCCTCATGCTGCTCAGGCATACCCATCCACATGCAGATGACCACTCAGGCACACCTGCCCTTCCTTTTTTGTGTGGCTGTCTAGAGGTAATGCAGGAAGCCAGTTGTCACCCACCCCAGATGTGTATTCCATAGACAGGCAGAACACATCATACGATTCAAGTAAGAAAATGCCAACTTTCTAAAAGAGGCATTTTCAGAACAGCAATTATTAGTGATTAATTTTTTGCTCTTCCTCCTTTAAATGTTTTTTTAAGTATGTTTTTAATGATGACATTTGTACTATGTGCTTTTTTATGATTTTATCTTTTAAATCGAATAAAGCTTGCTGTTTGTACAGAGAACTGCAAACTAACAACCAACTTCACTAAAAGATGTGTTTTTAAATTGTGAGCCCAGAGAAGCCAACTTAGGTTTTCCTATCTTTTCCCAATTGGAAGCTATACTTATAAAAAGGCAGCTCCAATGTTATCCTATAGGATAGTCCTTGCAGTAGTGAAACACAAATTTAAGAATATTTCACTACCAGGACATGTGAAACCTTAAAGTACATGTCCTACTTTTTAAGGACACCACACCCTGCCCATGGGCTGTCTAGGGCCAACTCTAGGTGTGACTTATGTGTAATAAAAAGGAAGGTTTGGGCCTGGCAAGTAGGTTAACTTGCCAGGTCGAAATGGCAGTTTAAAACTGCACATATAGGCTCTGCAGTGGCAGGCCCAAGACATGTTTAAAAGGGCTACTTTTGTGGGTGGCACAATCAGTGCTGCAGGCCCACCAGTAGCATTTGATTTATAGGCCCTGGACATATGTGGTCCACTGTATAGGGACTTATAGGTAAATCACATATGCCAATCAGAGATAAAACAATTGTTATCCCATTTTAGATACAGAGCACATACACTTTAGCACTGGTCAGAAGTGAAAAAGTGCACAGAGTTCCACAACCAGCAAAATGAAATTCAGCAAAAACAGGAGGTCAGAAGCAAATAGTCAGGAGAAATCATGCCAAGGATGACGGGTCTAACATCTAGCATAGGTTCTGTAATAGAAGGGTTCCTTTTCTGTATACAATACTATACTTCAACATAATGTAAAACGTTTCTCATTTATATGTGTGGTGTAGATTGCAGAAAACGTTTTTTAAATGTTATGCCTGCCTCACCGAAGCATACATTTTTTACTCAAAGCCCCATCTACAAATGTTAGTAGATAGGATTTTGCATCAAAAACAATAGGTGGCTGCATGGAGCTCCCATGCGCCACCCCTACGAGGCTCCTTGATGCAAAGTAGTGCATAGTGCTTCTCTGTGTTACAGTAGGGCTACGTTCATGTGCAAATCAAGAACTGCACTGGAAAGTGAATGCCAATTCGAGACTATGTGCTGGTTTGCATCACTTGATGACACATCAAAGGCACAAAGGCTTGATAAATCTGCCCCTTATTGTCTTATTAAAGTGTTGTTTTTATTCAACACACTAACAACTCAGACTTCACATTCTATCATTACTGCAACTTTGATATTTATATTATACTAAACTCATTCTCAACCTTAACACCACCTCCTTTGAGATAGGCCTTACTGCTCAAGCAAGCTACACCAGAGAGTCAAAGGGGACTGGGAGGCTAACCTTTTATTGCTGAATGCATACTGTTGGACTTGGCCCTTTTGGCAGGTTCACCCCTGAACTTTTTGCCTAGTAATATGACCTGATCTTAGTAGTTTTTGGCCTTTGTGCACTTTAGCACTGTGTCCCAGTGTAAAGTGCGTGCGCACTCTGAGTGCATGTGGTGAGATTGTCCTGCCCTCCCATAGGAATGCATGGGGGATATGTGTGTCCATGGTAATTCCTGGTGTGAGAGGAGTGCAGGGGCGAGTTTAGTATGTGCGAACTCGTGAGAATAAATGCTGCGCAATGGTGTGCGCAGATTTATTATAACTGGTGTAGAAATGCCACTTCTAGAAGTTGGCATTTATGTGTGCTCTGTGTCTGCCTGCCTGATGTAAATTGCATGTCTGGCTTTGTGAGTGACAGGGGCTGGGAGGTGTGTGTGGCTCCAGGAGGGGCAGGGTGAGTCAGCGCAGGGCTGAATAGGGAGATCTGCATCTAGATGGGAGGGAGGAGTTGCACCTGGGACCTGAATAGGGCTGTGCCTTCCCTCCACAATGCTGGCTCCACCCCTGTGGTGCGTCTGATGTCCCTAGCCTGTCCTGTGAAAGGAGAGAGGAGCTGAGCAAAACAAAGTGCTCCAAAGCTCCCCCAAAACCAGTTGCACCTGGTTTTTCCCCAGCCCTGTGCTATGTGACAAAGGAAAAGGGTGTATAAAAGAGGGGGCTGTGACCCCATGAGGAGGCTCTGCTCTGTTGTGCTGGTGTTCTTGTGCTTACCTGGGCTGGGGGAGACACTCTGCCAGGAGGAACCGCCGTGGGACCCAGCTGCAGCTTCTTGGGGGTCCCTGCGTGCTGGCCTGCCTGGCTGTGCCCTGCTGGGGTGTCCCCAGCCCCAAGGACATTTTCTTCCTTTGCCTACTGGATTCCTTGCTCTGCCTTTGCCCTGGACGTTTTTGGGCATAGCGCCTCGTGAGCACTGTACTTCCCTTGCCCCAGAAGAGAGTGAGGAGCTGGCGGCGTGCAGCGCGCTGCTGCCGTGTTCCGAGGGAATCCCGACGTGGGGATCCCCCCTCATTACTGGGAAGGCGGGTGCCCACCCCGCATTGCGGTGTATCTTGTTGCCGATTCCTTAGCGGGAGCCCACCCCGCGTCATGGCTGCAGTGCTGATGGATTAAGTAGCGGGAGCCCACCCCGCTTATCTGATTGATTATCCTCACGGGTGCCTACCCCGCATCGCCGCCATAGAAATTACCGCCGCGGCACCGAGCCGCAGAGAAAAGAGAAATACCGCGGCCCGACCCGGAAGCCAGGCAGAGTCAGCCTGACCGGGGGCGGGGCCACGAGAAGGAAGCAGTCCGGAGCCTCGCAGGCTCCATACCGAAGTCCCGGTCCCGAGAAGGGGGACCGGGTGAAGCGAGGCATTGAGAAAGCGGGGCTCCCATGAGTGAGGGAAGCCCCGGAGACTCGCCCGGACGTCTGCCAGACAATCCTGAGGCCCGCAGGAGGAGGCAGCGCGACGCACGCAGGGCTCCGTGTGGTGAGAGAGCCCTGCATGTGGAGAAGACCGGGCGAAGAGCAACGTTGCCGCCTGAGACCGGAAGAGCGTCCCAAGCAGCCGGTGAGTGGGGGCTTGTGTGGCCCTGCAGGGCCGGTGTTCAATTTGCACACAGCGGCACCGCTGGGGCAATTTGGTTCCCTGAGTCCCGGAGTGGGACTTGAGAGGCACGGTAGTGCCAGTGCTTGTTTTCCCAGCTGCACCGTGAGAGCGCGGGCAGCTGCAACGAAGGGGGCACTTTGATGGCCAGAAGAGCCCCGGCGAGAGGGGCCGAGTGGAGCAGTGTGGGCGCTCCCTGAAGCTGCACGGTGGTGCCGGTGCTGATTCCTTTTTGGGGGCAATTTGGTTATAGGAGTCCCGGAGTGGGGCTCCAGAGGCACCGTAGGTGCCAGGGCTCATTTCACTTACACAGCTGCACCGCGAGAGCGCGGGCAGCTGCAACACGGGGACATTTTCTTGGTGATAAGAAAGGAGTGAGATACACTCCCCACCCCCAGCGCAGGGCGCACTCTGTGGTTGCTGCCAAGGCAGCCAGGGGGTCATTTGAGAGACCCCCCTAGAACCCTGATATTTTGGGACAGAAGAGGGCCCAGTGAGTGCCCAGGCCCAGATTAATTATTCACAGCTGCCCAGCAAGTAGTGGGCAGCTGCCACGTTTAGGCTTGCGCAATTGCGCACTTTGCTTTTGCTGCCTGTGCAGCCAGCCCGGACATTCTGGACATTGGGCATTTGAGCCCCGGTGAGAGGCCAGTTGGCCTGGGGCCAGTGTCAGTGCGTTGCGCCCCCGATTGGGGCACACTGTGTTTAGGCTTACGAGGCCTATTGCCTCATGTGATTTATGCCTAATGTGATGTAGGTGTCCCATCTTGTAGGTTACAGGATCTCGTGCTAAGTTCCTACCTGTACCAGTAATTACTGGTTGTGCGCTACATGTATTATTTGCATTTACTTACCTGATCTGATGGTTCTGACCGTGGCCCGATTGGCCTGGTCCTGTATATAATTCCCCTGTGAATATTGCCTAGTGCCAGTTGGCGCACTGTATATTATGTGATTATGTTTCTAAGGTATTTATGATAATACAAAGGCTATTTTTTATATAACCTTGTGTGGAGTTCCTTTTGTGGTGTGCCTAGTGTGTTGCTGCTGTGTGAGTGTGCTGCGCAAACGCTTTACACATTGCCTCCGGGATAAGCCTGACTGCTCGTGCCAAGCTACCAAGGGGGTGAGCAGGGGTTATCGTCGGCGTGTAACTCCCTCGCCCTGACTAGAGTGGTGGTCTCTGCCTGGCTTTGGCGCAAGCCTTAGCCAACCAGAGATCCCATTTCTAACATTGGTTGTCAGCGGTGAGGATTTGGACTTGCGTTTGCGCAGTACCACAGCGACAACTGGTTGCACTACAAACTCTACATTTAGATAATCACGTGTGTGGGGATTATTGTTCTGAGTTTTGTTTTAATTCTTCTCCTAAAAGTGTCATTTGTAAATTGTATACTCTTGCTTCAGCTCAGAAACCTAGGTCTCCTGTGTTGCACGTGTCCCTGAGCGTCCTGCCAAAATGGAGTCTGCTTTTAATTTTTGTGGTCTGTTTAGATACAGCATGTGGGAGTTGGTGGACTTCTGTAAGGAGAGAGACATAGCAGTGAGTGGGTCGGACACCCAGTCAAAACTGAGGGACAACCTGATCCAATGGCAAAAGGATGAATGGGACTGTGAGCGCAATGAGGAGAAGAGGGCCCTGGCCGCACGCCAAGAGGGTGGTGGGTCTGAGGGGAGCCCTGAGGAGTCTGAAGAGGAGGAAGAAAGTGACAGGACAGGGACGCCAGTAGATAGTGAGGACCCCATAGATAGGGAGTCCCTTGCTGGGTCCAGTGTCGGGGGCAGTGCCCCATCCCTTTTCCTGTCCCCAGAGGAGTGGGTGGATAGGAGGGAAGAAAGGGAGCATCAGCTGGCTTTGGAGAAGCTCAGGTTAGAGCATACCAGGGAGATAGCGCAGCTGAGTGTGGAGGAGACAAAGCTAGAGACCGAGAGGGTCTTAGCGCAGGAGAGGATGGCGGAGGCTGAGAGGGCCTTCGCCAGGGAGAAATTAGCTCGGGAGGGTAGATTATCCCCTGAGTGCAGTTTTAGTTTTCTGGATTCCCCAGTGAGGGTGGAGTCCAGTGGTGGCAGCAATAAACAGTCCAGTGCAGGAAGTCCCAGTTCCCAAAATATGGTACCTTGTTTCAGAGAAGAGGAGTACAGGTTGAAGTTCAGGGGCAGTAGGAAACTGTCTCACCAGTCTTGGGCGGATTTTTCGGATGAATGTAATGATGCACTGGCTGATTGGGTAACGGTTAACACGGAACAGGATTTTGAAGGACTGTTCGATCTGGTTCTCAGAGAGCACCTGCTCAGTTGTTGTTTGCCGGGGTTGCGCCAACACCTGTTGGAGGGTGGGTTTTCTGAACTATGGGAGTTTACACGAGAGGCAGACCTCTGGATGGAGGCCCAAGGTTCTGATGAGGCATTGGGGAGTGATTCTGAAAGTAATGGTTCAGGTATCTTCCAGTCCTGTATTGGGGAAGAGGTTCAGAGTAGCCCAGCTGGGTCCCAGTGTAGTGGGAGGGGTGTAGGGGCTCACGTCCTGTCTCAGTGGAGTAGGAGTGAGTGTGGGACTGAGTGTCCCCAGGTGCCCGAAACCCAGTCTCAGAACCTGGATGGTTTCTTCAGGGAACACCAGGTTGGGAGCCTAGGCTGTCCTGTTAGTCCATTTGAGGAGGATCTCCTAGTGTCTGGAGAACCTGGAGCATCTGTAAATAGAGCTCCAGTGGTTCTGGTGTCTGGCAGTGCCGCTCCAGTTGGGAGGGTACAGAAGTCCGGATTGAGGGGTGAGAGGGGGATGTGTTCCCCAGTGGAAGAACCAGTGGGTCAGGGGCCAGCCAGAAGGGCTGAGTCTCCTAGAAGTGACCATGGTGACACCACTTCTGTCGTGGGGGATCTCTGCGCACTGTCAGATGGACAGGGGTCGGGAGGTCTGCGCCACGCAGACTGTCACGCAACACATGAGTCATGTGTTACCCTCGGGGGCTGCTGAGTGCGCCCCGGAAGTCCTGGTGTGCCAGGCAAATGCTCAGCCGTGGGGTTCAGCCCCAAGGTTGGGAGGCCAGGTTCAGGATCCGCCTGATCTGGAGGAAAGGACATCTGTAATCAGTGTCCTGACCGGTTCATCTTCCAGGGGTACCGCTCCAGTTGGGAGGGTGCAGAACTCTGGAAGGGGGTGCAGAGGGGGAGTCCTCGCCTCTGACCCCGGTGCAACCTGAGGGTTTAGACCCTAGGTTGGGAGACCAGTTTTTGGAGAGAGGTCCTGAACTGGTGGGAGAGTTGTGTTCTGAGGGTGCCTCTCCAAGGAGGAGAGTGCGGAGCCCTAGAAGAAGAGGTAGGGGGAGGAGAGCCTCACCCGTGACTTCTGGTCCGCCTGAGGGTGCAGACCCTAGGCTGGAGGATCAGTGGCAGTCTAGACCTGCCCTGATGAGGGGAAGAGTGGAGAATGGCTACTATGTGCCAGGGGTTACTACCCCCACTCTGTGAATGGGCAAGGACCAGTGGCATCTGGATGGCCTAGGGCCTGGTCCTGGCCGCGGACAGCTAGGGAGTACCAGTGGGGTAGCCCAGTTGGTCCGGACAGCTTTTTCAGAAGGACCCACATCGGTTCACCGTGGCGTAGAACAGGAGGGTGTCCCTGCAGTTGCGGGCCCGCGTCCGTGTTCTATCGCCTCAAGCAGGGAAGCCCATCACGGTGGTGATTGGTCTGCCCTGCGTTTTGGCTGGAAGGGGGTTGTGTTGGACTTGGCCCTTTTGGCAGGTTCACCCCTGAACTTTTTGCCTAGTAATATGACCTGATCTTAGTAGTTTTTGGCCTTTGTGCACTTTAGCACTGTGTCCCAGTGTAAAGTGCGTGCGCACTCTGAGTGCATGTGGTGAGATTGTCCTGCCCTCCCATAGGAATGCATGGGGGATATGTGTGTCCATGGTAATTCCTGGTGTGAGAGGAGTGCAGGGGCGAGTTTAGTATGTGCGAACTCGTGAGAATAAATGCTGCGCAATGGTGTGCGCAGATTTATTATAACTGGTGTAGAAATGCCACTTCTAGAAGTTGGCATTTATGTGTGCTCTGTGTCTGCCTGCCTGATGTAAATTGCATGTCTGGCTTTGTGAGTGACAGGGGCTGGGAGGTGTGTGTGGCTCCAGGAGGGGCAGGGTGAGTCAGCGCAGGGCTGAATAGGGAGATCTGCATCTAGATGGGAGGGAGGAGTTGCACCTGGGACCTGAATAGGGCTGTGCCTTCCCTCCACAATGCTGGCTCCACCCCCTGTGGTGCGTCTGATGTCCCTAGCCTGTCCTGTGAAAGGAGAGAGGAGCTGAGCAAAACAAAGTGCTCCAAAGCTCCCCCAAAACCAGTTGCACCTGGTTTTTCCCCAGCCCTGTGCTATGTGACAAAGGAAAAGGGTGTATAAAAGAGGGGGCTGTGACCCCATGAGGAGGCTCTGCTCTGTTGTGCTGGTGTTCTTGTGCTTACCTGGGCTGGGGGAGACACTCTGCCAGGAGGAACCGCCGTGGGACCCAGCTGCAGCTTCTTGGGGGTCCCTGCGTGCTGGCCTGCCTGGCTGTGCCCTGCTGGGGTGTCCCCAGCCCCAAGGACATTTTCTTCCTTTGCCTACTGGATTCCTTGCTCTGCCTTTGCCCTGGACGTTTTTGGGCATAGCGCCTCGTGAGCACTGTACTTCCCTTGCCCCAGAAGAGAGTGAGGAGCTGGCGGCGTGCAGCGCGCTGCTGCCGTGTTCCGAGGGAATCCCGACGTGGGGATCCCCCTCATTACTGGGAAGGCGGGTGCCCACCCCGCATTGCGGTGTATCTTGTTGCCGATTCCTTAGCGGGAGCCCACCCCGCGTCATGGCTGCAGTGCTGATGGATTAAGTAGCGGGAGCCCACCCCGCTTATCTGATTGATTATCCTCACGGGTGCCTACCCCGCATCGCCGCCATAGAAATTACCGCCGCGGCACCGAGCCGCAGAGAAAGAGAAATACCGCGGCCCGACCCGGAAGCCAGGCAGAGTCAGCCTGACCGGGGCGGGGCCACGAGAAGGAAGCAGTCCGGAGCCTCGCAGGCTCCATACCGAAGTCCCGGTCCCGAGAAGGGGGACCGGGTGAAGCGAGGCATTGAGAAAGCGGGGCTCCCATGAGTGAGGGAAGCCCCGGAGACTCGCCCGGACGTCTGCCAGACAATCCTGAGGCCCGCAGGAGGAGGCAGCGCGACGCACGCAGGGCTCCGTGTGGTGAGAGAGCCCTGCATGTGGAGAAGACCGGGCGAAGAGCAACGTTGCCGCCTGAGACCGGAAGAGCGTCCCAAGCAGCCGGTGAGTGGGGGCTTGTGTGGCCCTGCAGGGCCGGTGTTCAATTTGCACACAGCGGCACCGCTGGGGCAATTTGGTTCCCTGAGTCCCGGAGTGGGACTTGAGAGGCACGGTAGTGCCAGTGCTTGTTTTCCCAGCTGCACCGTGAGAGCGCGGGCAGCTGCAACGAAGGGGGCACTTTGATGGCCAGAAGAGCCCCGGCGAGAGGGGCCGAGTGGAGCAGTGTGGGCGCTCCCTGAAGCTGCACGGTGGTGCCGGTGCTGATTCCTTTTTGGGGGCAATTTGGTTATAGGAGTCCCGGAGTGGGGCTCCAGAGGCACCGTAGGTGCCAGGGCTCATTTCACTTACACAGCTGCACCGCGAGAGCGCGGGCAGCTGCAACACGGGGACATTTTCTTGGTGATAAGAAAGGAGTGAGATACACTCCCCACCCCCAGCGCAGGGCGCACTCTGTGGTTGCTGCCAAGGCAGCCAGGGGGTCATTTGAGAGACCCCCTAGAACCCTGATATTTTGGGACAGAAGAGGGCCCAGTGAGTGCCCAGGCCCAGATTAATTATTCACAGCTGCCCAGCAAGTAGTGGGCAGCTGCCACGTTTAGGCTTGCGCAATTGCGCACTTTGCTTTTGCTGCCTGTGCAGCCAGCCCGGACATTCTGGACATTGGGCATTTGAGCCCCGGTGAGAGGCCAGTTGGCCTGGGGCCAGTGTCAGTGCGTTGCGCCCCGATTGGGGCACACTGTGTTTAGGCTTACGAGGCCTATTGCCTCATGTGATTTATGCCTAATGTGATGTAGGTGTCCCATCTTGTAGGTTACAGGATCTCGTGCTAAGTTCCTACCTGTACCAGTAATTACTGGTTGTGCGCTACATGTATTATTTGCATTTACTTACCTGATCTGATGGTTCTGACCGTGGCCCGATTGGCCTGGTCCTGTATATAATTCCCCTGTGAATATTGCCTAGTGCCAGTTGGCGCACTGTATATTATGTGATTATGTTTCTAAGGTATTTATGATAATACAAAGGCTATTTTTTATATAACCTTGTGTGGAGTTCCTTTTGTGGTGTGCCTAGTGTGTTGCTGCTGTGTGAGTGTGCTGCGCAAACGCTTTACACATTGCCTCCGGGATAAGCCTGACTGCTCGTGCCAAGCTACCAAGGGGGTGAGCAGGGGTTATCGTCGGCGTGTAACTCCCTCGCCCTGACTAGAGTGGTGGTCTCTGCCTGGCTTTGGCGCAAGCCTTAGCCAACCAGAGATCCCATTTCTAACACATACTTTGTATCCTGTTTAGTGGGGAAATCTTGCAATCTCAGCTTTCATATTGTGAGATTGTCTCTCTGACTCCAAAGATGAGGGAAAAGCCAGAAAAAGTCCCATGAAGCAGCAAAATGCTAGATTACACTTATTTGAGATGGTCAAAGTACTTCACAGTAATCTTGTTTGTGTCTTCTGTTACAGTTGATGTATTTGTTTCTTTGCCATATGCAGACCCATGCTCAGGTAAGTTGGACCTATTTGAAAGGTTACCTTTATTTCCAATTGAACAGCAATGATCCATTTGACTTTCCTCCTTTTTTCTATTATCTGTTCTCTTAGTGAACCAATATTCTTATTAATATGTGGCTTACTAAAACACTGATAACATGAGGAAGTGCCAGAGGCGGGTCTTGCTAAATGTTCATAATTATCTAGATATTTAGGCTGCCTGCCATCCCTCATGACAGTTTTTCATGTATGGTCGATGTTAGAAATTGTGTTTCTGGTTGGCAGAGGTATGCACCCTGTCCAAGCAGAAACCACTGAAGCAGGAACCTCCTCCTTGTTTCTCAGAAGGGGCATGTGAACCCTTTCCTCCCCCCGTACCCATGGACCTGTCTGTGTCTCTCTTGATCTCCTCCTCACTCTGCTGGAGGGTCCTGAACCACCCTTCTTGGGGTCACTCCCAGGTACCTTCTTCTGGACCCTGGTGCTGATCGAGAGGTCCACCCCTTTAGCAAGCTCCCTAGGGTCAATGAACTTACTATCAATCAGGTGTTGGCGCAGAGCTGTAAAACGAAGTCTGAACATGTGCTCTCTTGCAACCAAATTGTATAGCCCCTGATAATCCCAGACTTCACTGCCCTTCCCCGACCCACCCAACTCCATACAAAAAGAATCAACACAATCCACCCAGGTCTGTTGGGTAGCTTTCCTGAACTTTTGCCTATACTTCTTTGGAGTCAAACCATATTTTCTGATCAGTCCTTCTTCCATGGGGGGAATACCCCATCCTGTCCTCCCTCTCTAGGGCCAGTGAGGTATCCCTACCCTCACTAGGGATGTGTCTCCACAGACTAGACCCCCAATCTCCCTCAGGGATCTTGTGATTGTGCAGGGCAATCTCATAAGCCTTAAACCATCTATCTATGTCATCTCCCACCACAACGTCGGGCACCAGACCTTTGGCAATGTTGATCCTCTTGTCAGACGGCACTGAAGAAATGCTGCCACATCACTGTGGGACTCAGCCTGCCTTGCCTTAATGTCCAGCTACTTCAGGCTGAGTTCATGAGCCAACATTAGTTTCCTTTCCTCTATGGCCAATTTCTTCTTCTTATCCTCCTCCTCCATGGCCATCCTTTTTTTCTCCAAAGCTCTCTCTTTCTCCATTTTCAATTTGGCATGCTTTGGCTTTAACTTCTCTCCTACCTCCTGTCCTGCAGCTTCTGGTGTGGAATCACTAATCCTGGAAGGATGTTGCCCCCCTCCTCCACAGGTAGCTGTTCAAGACCGTCCTGTGAGGCTTTGTCCGATTCCTCTGCATCATCCAGCTCCTCATCCTTTTCTAGAGTTACAGTCAAAGCAGCACGAGTTTCTGCCCAAGCCCTCAGCGCCTTTTGCAGCTCCACCTTCCTGGTTGTGCTCTTTATAGGAAGCCCAATTCCCTTGCAGAAATCGTTGAGCTGGGCAAAGCATAACCCTCCAGGTTGGCCGGCTCAAATTCGATTTTTGCAGATGTAGATCCTTCAGTCAGAGGCATTATTTCAGGAAAGAAAAACTAAAAATTCCAATCAGGGAACATTGAAAAGAGTTCGAATCAGTCTTTGGTATGGATTGGTAGTGTACCCCAAATTACTGTGTGGCAGTGCACAAACACAAGTCCCATCCCACCGCTGCCACTAATGTTAGAAATTGGGTTTCTGGTTGGCAGAGGTATGCAGGCTGTCCAAGCAGGAACCACATTCCTATTCAGGATAAGTCAGCAACACACCCTAAATTAACATGTGCTCACCCTCTGGTAACTTGGCACAGAGCAGTCAGGCTTAACTTAAGAGTCATGTGTAAAGTGTTTGTGCAACACTTCAAACAGTAAAACAGTGAAAACACCAAACAAAAAGATACCACACCTGGTTAGAGAAATAGAACTTCATTTAATTAACAAAACAAGATCAAAATGACAAACATCCAAAAAGTATAACTGGAGTTATGAAGTTTTTAACAAATAAACTGAAATGTAATGCTTAAAGTAATCCAAAAGTTCAGCCTGAACACAATGGAGTGCGGGTCGGACACAGGATCCAGCCTTGGCCCGCTGAAACAGTACTTTGGTTCGCAGTTGTATCGACGTTGAGGATAAGAGTCGAGGAGCAAAGGAGGCAATGGGTCGGTGTCGATCCTTAAGATGTAGGCGATGCGTCGCCACCTAGCTGTGCAAAGTTGGAGTTGCATAGAGAATGGAGGCGATGTCCTCGATTCTCGCAGCAGCTGCCATGCATCGGCGTTGATGGAGATGCGATGTCCTCGATCCTTGAAGCAGTGGCGATGCGTTAGCGTCAAGGTAGATGTGCCGGTTCCGAAGGGCGCAACAGTGTTGATACATGGATTTTAGCTGGAGCAGCACTTTATACCCATTTCCAAGGGTCCAGGACTGGACTGGCACCACTTGGCAAGGCAAAACTCTCATATGGCAGAGTCCAGGTGGGGTAACATGGCGAGTTGGAAGTCTTTTATGTCCCTGAGACTTCAATCAGGGGGCAAACCAGCAAGCCCTTGCAGTCACTCTGGTTCTGGGTTGGAGAGATGCACGCCCAGTCCTTCTCACTCCCAGGCAAGGAGGGCAGGAGACAGCAGGTCAAATCAGCAGAACAGGAGTTCAGCAGAGTAGCAGTCCAGCAGAGTGGCAGTCCTTTCAGCAGCAGATCAGTATTTCTTCCTGGCAGAGTATCCTCTGTTCCAGAAGTGTAATGAAGTGGTGGTGTCAGAGGTCCAGTACTTGTACCCAGTTGTGCCAATGAAGTGGGGGAGACTTCAAAGTGATGCCTTTGGAGTGCACAGAGTCTCTGTCCATTTTACCCTGGCTCCAGACTCACAACAGGGGGTATGCAGCCCTTTGTGTGGGGACAGGACACAGCCTATTCAGATGTGTCTGCTCCTCCCTCCCATCCTGCCCAGGATGACCCATCAGGATGTGGATGGCCCATCAGTTAGACCTAAGATCCCTTTGTGTGTTGCTGGTTAGAAGGAATGCACAAAGTCCAGCTGTCACCCACTCCAGTTGTGCATTCAGAGACAGGCAGAAGTCACCAACTGGCTAAAATAAGAAAATGCCTAATTTCGAAAATCAGAATTTTCAGAAAATACAATTTAAAATCAGACTTCATCATAAAGTGTGATTTTAAACTGTCATTCCAGAAACACCAATTTGGGGGTCCCGTATCTTACCAATTGGAAATGACACCTATAAAATGTAATAAGGTCATCACAATGCTATCCTATGGGTTGAGATAGGCCTTGCTGTAGTAATAAATTAATAGGAGTTTTTCACTATTAGGACATGTAAAACTTAAACGTGCATGTCCTAATTTTTTAAATACACTGCAACCTGCATTTGGGCTGTCCAGGGCCTACCTTAGGGGTGACTTATGTATAATAAAAAGGAAGGTTGGGGCCTGGAAAGAGAGTTAACTTGTCAAGTCAACATGGCAGTTTAAAATTGCACACACAAGCCCTGCAATGGCAGGCTTGAGACATGTTTGAAGGGCTACTTAAGTGGGTGGCACAATCAGTGCTGCAGGTCCACTAGTGGTTTTTAATTTACAGGCCCTGGGCACATGCTCTGTACATTACTATGGAATTATAAGTAAACTACATATGCCAATTGTGGATGTCAATGTTACCATTTTTTAAGCAGAGAGCACATGCACTTTAGCACTGGTTAGCAATGGTAAAGTGCCCGGAGTCCTAAAGCCAACAAAAACTAATTCAGAAAAATGGGGAGGAGGAAGGCAAAAAATCTGGTGGTTACCCTGCAGAAAGGGCTATTTCTAACAGTTGAAATAGTTCATATTCAGACCTTCTCCTTTATGAAAGCATAAACATTTTCAACAGTGCACTTGCTCTGCTCTCCTTTTCCGTCACTTGATAAAACAATTCAGCATTTAAGGCTGGTGCACTGTGAGATTCACCATTATTGTGTGAAGCTCTTAAATCAGCATCTTTCTTTTTCCAGCTCCTGATTAAAGTCATATTCTTCTTCTTTAATTTGTTCAATGGGATACTTGTTACGGCCTATGTTTACATCCACTCATGAGCCATTGCCTTGATTTGCTTGATTTAAAATCAAGATCTTCAGTTTCTTCTTTTGCTTGGAGCCCCAGTCTTTATGGTCTCCTCCATAATGACATAAGGAGCAATATTAGGGGTTTTATAAAAGGGCTTTACAGAGGTAGTCAACAAAAGGTCAATAGTAAAACAAATAATTATGACACTCAGCCAACAATCCTCTGAGAAGCGTCAACGTTTTTTTAATTCCAGGCACATCTCAATCACAATCAAGTCTGCTTCATTTTAGGAGCAGCAGTGTTCCCACATTTAGAACTTCCAAACAGTGTTTAATTTGTAGAAATATAAGTGCTAGGACCGGGTGTTTTCTCCGGAGCCCACCATGGTGTATAAGGTGATGTTTTGGACTATTCTAGGTAACCTCACCATATCCATAATGTTCAAGAGCTCACTTTGGCACTTGCCAGACACATGGTTCCCACCGTTCTCCAGACTCTCTAGAAACTCAACCACAACTTTCCAGCCTTCTGTGAGGTAGGTCTCAAGGTCTGATGATGGGCCTGCATCCTGAATAATCTGTGGTGTACAGACAGGGTGAAGGCAGTGGGTTGATGCTGAACGATGGTCCCTATCCCCCCTACACATAGCTCACATAATCCAGCATCTCCAGCTGCCTTCACCCAAAATCTAAAGACATGGACTGACGCAAAGCTTCTGCAAGCTAAGGCGAGGGAGCGGGTAAACTCTGGTTGATCTCTGTCTGAAAGCACTAAAAGCATGCAGGAATTTCAAGCATGGGGTAGGCTTAAATAGTTAGCTGTACCTAAGATGGCCATAGGACTCACAAGATGTTGAGCACCCACTGGATTTGCAGCTGCTCCTGTGGGACCAGTGGTATTGAAGCACAAAACAACATTCATAAGTGACACTGAAGTGCAATAGTCCTTTGATAGGACCTGGAACTCAACCTGTGCATTGTGAACAATTAATTTTCCTCAGTATTAAGTACTTTCACTCAAAAAAAGCAAACCTAAGGAAGGATTAATGTTGACCCTTCCTGTGGGTAAAGGGAAGAATCATTTGGATGATGTTTTTAGCACTTACAAAACGAAACTCTTTTTCAAAGAAGTGTGAAGAAATTCTCAGACAAACATCAGATTTTAGAACTGGGAGATACTGGGCTAATACAGTGGTTTAATACAAATATACAATTTTAAATTAGTGCTGATGCTACAGTAAGCCTATACAACCCAGACACCTTACAGCGCCAAATAAAGTGACTGGCAGAATGCAACCAAGCCTCAAATACGACCATTCTGGTAGAGGAGGAGGAGAGGAAAAACAGTAACATGTCATTTTGCCTACAGCTCCAACATTATTGCATCAGCTATTCTAAATATTTTGTCATTTCCCACAACTATTATAGGCAGATGTTCAATGTAAAAGATCTAAAAAGCACGTATATTTATCAAATGACCCTATTATATCAGCATCCATAGACACTGTACTAACCAGTCATTAAACAGTTTAGAAATGTTCGGATAAACTACCAAGTACAGTCTAAACACTTCCACTGGAGTAATTTTTAGAAATAGTTCGGAAACACTTTTCATGAAGAGGTGATTGATGATATAGCATAAAGCAACGTCATCATTTGGATTCATTCTCACTATTGGCTAGGGTTCCTGCACTGCAATTGTTTCAGAAACGACATAACTAGAATAATTGCACAAACTGTTATTAGTCAAGTTACTTAATTTTGTTTATGAAAAAAGGAAAAGTACGGTCTTCTCCCTGTAAAACATTTCTAAGATACATTTTTTAAAATAACATTTTGCAATTGTATTGAATTTTGAAAACAATAAAACTGTGCATATCATAGTTCCAAAAAATCCACAGCAATCTGTCGCACAACTGACATCATCCTGGGTTTGTTTTGTACACCTGGCAACCCGTGCTGGAAAAAGCACAATCACAATATCCTGCCATCAACTGAGTAAGTCAGGCGTGTGCGGATTTTGGATGTGGAGTTTGATGGTTTTATTCTTGGAACGAAAATACAAATTCACAGCCATGGGGAGGGAAAGCAGATGATTCGAATTCACTGGAGCTGGTACACACTGCTCACTTTTCACGTGTCAGTTCCCGCTGTTAGCAATAGGCATCTTATATTACCACACTGCTGACTATTATTTATGTCGGAGTCATTTAATGCAATAGTACGGGGAACAAGGCAGCACGGAAGCGGTATGCATCTTGCACCGCAAAGATACGGATTTCTTTCTGGCAGCCTGGGCAGAAGATCCCAATTTTCGCCAAAGCTATTGCCTTGACTTTCATTATTGTCGGGTCACAGTTTTTTAAACTAATCGATGGTCTGCATTTACATGCATTTAACCAACACTGCAGTTAATGCTGTTAAAACTTTCCACAGACCTTTCTACAGAATGAGTAGTGCAAAAAATGTAATTTTATTATGGGCATTTACCAGCTAAATGATAGTTTATATTTTACCTAGTTATTCTAGATGTCTGTAGCCTTTTACATGGTTAGAACGTCTTGTATAGAAACCTCTCAGATGGCATATACGAATCTCCACCCTGGTGGCAGAGTTCTCGCTATGGTACAGTATAGGGAAATGTAAAAAAGTTTATTGAAGTTGAAAAAATTGTTAAAAAAGTGTGTTACATTTTATTGTAAATTCATTGTTTATATTTATTTTAAATGTAAAAAACATGAAAATGCTAAAACACCATTAAGGTAGTTTGATTAAAAATGTAATTACTTTAGATATATTATATCAAATTAAAAATACAATTTTTTTCTAGAATTTAAATTAAAAAAGTCCTACCTAAAGTAAAACAATTTTTTTTATTATGTTATAATTATTAAATGTTACGTTTAGAATTAACTAAAAGAAATGTAATTATATTGTAATAAAAAATAATGCTACAATAATTTTGTATTAAAAAGCATTTATTAAAATATGCTAAAATAAAATAAATACAGTTTATTTTTAATACATTTGCATTTACATGTTTAAATAGTATAAATAACGTATTTTAATTGAACATTGTCTGGTGTTTTGTTTTAAGTCCCTGCCTCCATTATTTTCTATGGGAGTTTGTTGCAGTACCAGTGGCTGGCCATATATGGTGCTGGACGTACTCAAAGCTGGAGTACATTTACTACTGATTTGGTTGTTTTAGGCTGTAGTAACTTTAGAAGTACAGGTTGTGAATGGTAATGGGCTTACTCTATTGTAGGTGGGTGTAATTCCCCCCAAACCCCTCCCTAACACTCACTTAACTCCTACTTACTCCTCCCTAAAAACCACAAATCTGTTTAGTAAGTAAACCAGATTTTTCAACCACTCTTTTAGTCCCTCTTAAATTTACTACTAAGCAGTAAACTTACATGTGTGAGGATCTCTTCATAGAAAAGAGGTGGACATTTAAACTTGTAGGTTTGTGAATTGCATTTTGGAGTAAGTCAGTTATACTACTGTAGTACTTCTTTATGTAAACACAATTTGTGAACCAGGCCACAAATGTACATATATCCATATCGTAGAAAAAGAAAAAGCATTTTCACACATTAGAAAGTTTTTGCTGCCCTGGCTAGGTTCTGTAAACAATCAGGGAATTTCCCACTCCTGTTTCTAAAACTGAATTCTACCTTTGGGTAAACATTTCTCACTTTCTTCACATTTTTGCTAGTTCTTTGCTAGTTTTTTAATCTTTAGTTTAACTATGCCTTTAAAAAGCATCCCCCGAGGCAACACCCATGGCATCAAGCATATCAGAGAGTCGTTAAATCCCTGTGTACTGAATATGGACTGAGTGCTGCAGAGAGATACTGCTGACAATAACAGGATGTGCATCTAAAATAGCATCTTCCAATGCTGTGATATTTCAGGTCACAGGTGTATCCATAAGTGTGGTGTGCTGGCTGGCATGTTGACCCCCAGGCCTTTCTAAATTAAGATCAGAATTGTCTTTCCACTTCAGAGGTTCACTGCTGTACACTTCATTGTTCTGCAAACTACAGGAAACTGGAGCGGACAATGCACATTTTTCTGTAATAACGATGCTCTTCTAATAAAACTACTGTAAAATTTTAATGTTTGTCATATTACAAAGTATGATTATCAAATGACTGCTTAGAAAGGCAGCAATTTTCCTCTGGTTTCCATATAGTTGAGTGATGTTACCCCCTTGATTATATTATATATACTTTTTCTAGGTGAGATTCTTGGAAAATGAGTATTTATTCAACTCTCAAGTTTTGTCAAATCCAACAGTATTCTTAGCAGTCACCATGCTGGCGTCCGCCCAAGCAGAAGTATGGAATTGATTGCAGTCACCATCTTAGATGATCTGTGTCTAATTGTTGACAATGGAGGAGTGGGTGCCATGGTCTTGCTTGACTTGCCAGCAGCCTTTCATACCATAAACCACATGATTTTGGTTTTAAGGCTCGCTGACATTAGCATTCATGGTACATTTCTAAAGTGGATCATACCTTATCTTTCCAGACAGAACGTGAGCCATTGCAACACCTACTTTCTGTGCAGAATCTAGGAATCTCAGTAGTGGTGATACTCAAGGTTCCATTTTGTCACCTCCACTAGTTATATAAATATATATATGCTGCCATTAACTAAAAGTATACTTGCCGCTGGATCTACAACTGATCTTCAGAATAATCAAATCTCTAAATGGGCAATTCAGTTTAAGTAATTCTATGTCCATTATTCATTGGTGGATGTCTGATATTTTCATGAAATTGAAACCGGATCAAACAGAATTATTAGTTTCCCTCTCAAAATGCTTGTGTACTAGTTGATGTCTGGCTGGAAACGATAAGCAGCTGCTCAATTGCCGCTTACTCAGTCCATAAACTTGATATCCATATTGATGCCAATTTTAAATTCCCAGGTTACAAAGATTTCTAAATCCTGATTTTGGCAGCTTAAGACATTAAAGACATTATTTCCCTTCATAGATCCTAATCATCATGTAACATATGCAATCAAAATTAGATTACAGAAATACCGTCTACTTATCCTCTAGGAAGAGAGTATTTCACCAGCTTCAATTGGTTTAAAATGCTGCTCTACCATACAACTTGTTACTCATACCTCCAAAAGGACTCGCATAACCTGCATCTTACTTCAGCTCCACTGGCTGACAGTATGATTGTCCATAAGATAGGGAGGTACGGTCCTAACCAAGGGGGCACAAGCGGGGGATGCTCCTAAAAGGAGCAAGAGCCCTGCGAAAAGACACCCTCAGGCTGCTCTTCAGGATTACAGTATATACCACCTTCCTGCAAAAGTTAAATTAAATGTTCGTTTTTTATAAGTTTTAGATTACTGAACACAGATGGCATTCCACAATCCCCTTTTACAGTGGACATAAGCAAACCTGAAACTGCACATCTATATACAGCTCATACTAAGCACTGGAAAGCCACATAATGGGAGAAAACGAATAACACCATAGTACTATATAAAATGTACATAAAGAATTTACAGATACACGCCATGATTGAAATGAATGCTACAATGGTTTCCTAAATAAGAATGTGTCATGAGGCTTGTACAATGGTTTCCCTAAATAAGAATGTGTAATGAGGCTTGTAGAATGTTAATAACCTGTCTGCTCTCATGCTTAAATGATAAATGGCAATACAAATATGTTTTTTAAAAAAAGGAGCAAGAGCCCTCACACACCCCAAAAGATGTCATGCTTCATCATCGGGCAGCTCCTCGTTGGCCAGCACCGCAATGCCCAACTGGCCCCGCAGGGCGTCTCTTTGCCAGAGATTTTTTACCTGTGTTCTTGGCCAATGATAAAGAGGGTGTATGTTGTATCTTAGCAATGTGTCCTAGCAACATGTACTACATTCTTTCCATGGTTACCAGCAACAGGAGTTCTGGAGCTGGACCAGGCAGAGGATGAGACAGTTGCTGATGACGGGACGTGTCTAGGGGCTGTTCCAGTGAACTTCAATAAAGTTCCTACTTAAAATACCTTGTCTGTGCTTCTTAAAAGTGGCGACGAGGATGGGATGCCTTTCCCTGAAGGCAGACTAATAGGTGGTGCTACGTGTGGACAGCCCCTAGATTTTCACAATCAACAGATTTTTAGAGGGAGCCTTTCACTCCTGTGTAATCACGCTGAGTTGCTAATACGTACTGCTGTGCGAGGATAACCGGAGTGGAGATTGGAATCGCCTGTATTTCAAGAATCCGAGTTTACCTAGGCGCATTACGCAACAGCTTTCCAGTGACACCGAAGGAAACGTTGGAGTCATGTTTGCACAAAAAGACGTAAGAGGAAATACCCCCGACACATGTCAATTCGCTAAGGTTATGTTTGTGTGACCCTGAGTTGACCCTGTGTTGCGTGAGCACGAACTTGTACCAACATCGGAATGGCTGTGGACTTTGGAGTCATGCATTTGAGCGTTTAAAAAGGGATAATATTTCAAAGTGTGGATGAGCATCTGATGGTTGGACTGTTTAACTTGATTTTT
The DNA here is from genome assembly GCA_963921515.1 of Calotriton arnoldi. Lineage (NCBI taxonomy): Eukaryota > Metazoa > Chordata > Amphibia > Caudata > Salamandridae > Calotriton > Calotriton arnoldi. The sequence continues at coordinate 560,664 of CAWUFW010004508.1, read as the reverse complement.
TACCATCAAGTCAATTGAATGCTGGCTTGCCGATTCCAACCTGAAGTATACCGTTGGTTTGGGAGCTCCGATACCTATGCTACTAGCCAACATTATTAGTGTTTAAAATTCAACTTACCGGCCACCGCTCGTGTGTTTTGGTTCTGTTGGATTCCTGTTGAGTGCGTCATCACGAGCATCTTGCTTCGGAACTCGGGAGCTTTTTGCACGTCAGAAGCGCATTGCAGTGTGGGAGCCACGCTGCGTTGTGACGTACCATTCAGTTCCCTACGAACAGCGTATGATTGTCTTAGCAACCGAGTACGGGTGCTGCAACGTGATCAAAGAAGCGCCAGTGAGTGAAACTGCAACGCGATCGGAAAAACTAATTCGGCATATTTTTATTATGGAGCGCCAGTGAGTGAATATTGAATTGTCAGCTGACGGATTCAATTAGACTCAGGGGCCGATTCCGATCTCGGCCGGTAGGGCTCCGAATCGGATTCGGCTTTACCGGATCCGATTCGGAGCCCTGTTTCCCGACCGATTCGTACGTGCGAGCGAGTACGATGCAAAATCTCCGACCGACTTGTTCGCGAGACCCAACCGCACCAACCGACTCGTTCGCGAAAGCCGACTGCTCCAACCGACTCGCACGGACACGACTCGCACCGCACAATGGAGACGTTCCCCGGCTGGGTAAGTACGATGCGCGCCTCGAGCAGTCCAACCGACTTGCGCCGTCCGGCTCAAAAGAGCAGTTGGAGCCGCACTTTGGTGGTCCGTGTCGGACCCCCTGTACGCCTAGCCGCGCGAGTCGCACACAGGGGGACCCATGGGTCCCCCTACCTGTGCATGTACGGCGCAACCCGCCCGACGCGTACCCGCTGTAGGGGGTGACCTTGTTCGCCTCGCACCCATTGAGTCAATGTGAGCCCGCGTACGCGTTGTACGACTGGCTCCCATTGACTTCAATGGGACTCCGACCCAATCGAGTCCTATAGCATGCGTGCGCATCGTACTCGTTCGGTCGGATTGCTAGGGTCCGATTCGGTCGAAAATCTCTCCGGGTCCGGCTCAGTCGGAGAGATTTCCGGCCCGAATCGGAATCGGCCCCTCAGTCGTTTGACAAAGACATGAAGGAGACGCAAATACAAATTTGAAAAGTACAACTGTGAAGAATACTACCCCTGCGCAGACTACGGTGACCACTTTAATTTTGTTAGTTTATTTTTTTTGTTTACCTTTTTCAGGTCTAGTGACAATTACTATGGGTGCTATCATTGTTATTTCACCAGTAGTTTGTTATTATTGTTATTAATATTTATACACCATAACCCTTATAAGGTATATATATATATATATCAATAATATTTTTTTTTCATATCCATATACTTACATCTAGCAAATACCATCAGCATGGACATGTCATCCATCATAGCCCCTCCCAAATTTTTACAAAGTCCAGGAGAACCCACCTTACCCTGGGAAGATTGGATAGAGTCCTTTGAGACCTACTTAGAAGCCATTGGTGGAGAGGATTTTGTTGCTTCCAGGAAAGTGGCACTACTTAAACACAACTTAGGAATAGAGGGGAGAAAGGTATTAAAAACTCTACCTATTATTAATCTAGACGAGAGACAAGTCATTCTGGGGAAAAAGACAAGTGACGGTGAGAATAAAGAAAAGGGTGAAGAGGTAGATACACATTATGATGAGATAGTACCCATTGATGAGTATATTGTAGTAATCAAAGCACTAGAAGAAAACTATGGTAAAAAGGTTAGCATTATAGTAGAAAGGCACAAGTTTTTCTCTCGCTCTCAATTACCCGGAGAATCCGTAGAACAGTACATCTCTGTTTAGAGAACCCTTGCGGACACCTGTAAATTCAGAGACCTACACGAGGAGATTATAAGGGATCAATTTATGAATAGAACGAGCAATGTCAAAATTCAAGAGAGATTACTAGATATGAACGATCCCTCCCTACAAAAAACTATAGAAGTAGCAAGGCGGGTTGAGAACACCTCAAAATATGTCAAAGAGTTAAGCTCGGAGAAGGCGGTCACATCCAAGGTGTGCGTTTTAGAGAAAAGTTCTGTTAAAAAGAAGGAAAGTAATACCAAATCCTCTATCCCAAAAAATAACAGGGTGTGTTACAGGTGTGGCAGTACAAGACACACCGCAGATTCTGATAAATGTTTTGCGGTTAAGGAGAAATGTTATAAATGCAAAAAGGTTGGTCAGTTAGCACGCATGTGTAAGGCCGGGTCTTTACACACCTCAAAATGGAAGCGTCCTGTGAACGCCATCAGAGAAAATTCTGAAGACGACACTTCTGATAACGAAGTGGAAGTTGAAGTAATGGGCATCTGTGATAATGTTATTAATGATGTATCTGAGGGCTACAACCCGCCCAAATGTGATTTAGGCATAAATGGTACAAAAATAACTGTTTGGGCTGATTCTTGCTCCCCTTATACCATCATTGATAAGAACACATGGGAAAAAGTAAGGAGTCATCAGTTGGACTTACCTGATGTTGAACCTGTGGGGTACTGTGGTGTTAAGCTCCCATTGTTAGGTTTTTTCAAGTGCACCTTGTCTCACAGGGGTAAGGTAGCTACAAGCAAAGTATACGTAGTGGAAAAAGGTAGAGCATTACTGGGGTGGTGCGAACAAAAAATGTTGGGCATCACATTGGACCCTAACCACCCACAACAAGTTCTGGCCACCAAAGACATAGAGAAAACTAAATGGGGCACCAAATTTCCCAAATTATTTGGGGAAAAGTTAGGTTGTTTAGAAAAATTTGAACACCGCATTGTATTAAAGCCAAATAATGTTACATGTGTGCATAAGGCGAGAAGAGTACCCTTTACCCTTAGAGAAAAGTTAAAATTAGAGTTGCAAAGGTTATGTGATGAGCAGGTTATCGAACCAATTGAGTCATCTGAATGGCTTAGTCCGGTTGTTTTAGCACGCAAACCTGATGGTAACCTGCGCATGTGCATTGATTTGAGAGACCTTAATCAAAACATTCTAGTTGATCGATATCCATTACCTCACATCAACGAAATGGTGTCCTCTGTAACCGATGCCACTTATTTTTCACTAATTGACTTGTCCAATGCGTACCATCAGATCAAATTGCATCCTGCTTCAAGACACCTCACTTCTTTCATCACACCTGAAGGAGCCTTTCAGTTCATCAGAATGCCCTTTGGGCTGGCATCCGCCTCGGCGGTTTTCCAAAGAGTAATGTGTAAAGTATTGGTGGGCTTACCCAAGGTGTTAGTTTTCAAAGACGATGTGCTGGTATGGGGAACCAATCGTGCGGAACACGATTCGATACTAACACAAACATTAGACAGGTTGCAGAACGCAGGTTTAACCGTGGGAGTTAAAAAATGCAAATTTGGTGTCAAGCAAATTGATTATTTAGGGCACACCTTATCTAAGGAAGGAGTAAAACCCAATTTTTTTTATTGGATGCAATTACTAATGCACCATCACCTCGAGACAAGGAGCAGTTACGCTCATTTCTGGGCCTTGCGGAATTTTATTCCAAATTTGTTCAGCATTTTGCTGCCAAAGTTCATACTCTCAGGACATTAATGAAAAAAGGTGTCAAGTTCGAATGGACTAATGAATGTCAAAAAGTCTTCATTTCCATCAAGGAACAAATTGTCAAAGCCGTTGCTTTGAAACCCTTTAATCCATCACATCATAGCATAATTGTAGTAGATGCCAGTGCATATGGTGTAGGTGCGGTGCTTATGCAAAAACATCTGGGGCATGAACGGGTGGTAGCCGTTGCATCACGTACCCTCAAGGGTGCGGAGGCTACATACTCTGTTATTGAAAAGGAGGCACTTGCATGTTGGTGGGGGGTGAACTACTTCAAAACATATGTCTGGGGAACTCATTTTGAGATTAGGTCTGACCATAAACCTCTTTTAGAATTGTTCACCACCAGAGGTGCGGCAAAAGCAACTCCCAGGATCGCCAAATGGTTATACAGGCTTCAAGGGTATGACTTTTCATTACAGTACGTTCCAGGCATTCGGAATGTCAATGCTGATTGCTTGTCCTGTTTGCAATTAGAATGCGCTGACGAAGATTTCGACTCCAATGATGATTGTGTGGCAGCAAGTGTAGCGGAGTCGTGTGAAGGTGCCATATCCATTGATGAGTGGAAGGTTGCTGTAACGAATGATACCACACTCAAGGAGCTAATTATTGAGTTATCAAATCCGTCCGGCCCCAGTTTTATCCTCAGGAAAAGATTTGGAGAATTTGGGTCGGTTTGGACAGAACTGTCGGTAGTGGATGGTGTTTTGCGCAGAAGTGGAAGACTAGTGGTTCCTGTAAGCTTGCAACCTAGGTTACTTAAATTGCTTCATGAGGGACACAGTGGTATGTCTGGAATGAAGAGGAAGGCTAGAGAAACATTTTGGTGGCCAGGGATGGACAAGAACATAGAGGAGCATGTGCGTGGGTGTATTGAGTGTATGTGCAGTGACAAAACCCATCGGGTAGATGAATCACCCATTTTCTCCACCAATTTTCCGAGCAGACCATGGGAAAAAATTGCCATGGATATCTGCGGTCCATTTTCGGCAAGGGAATTGTCAACAAGTACGCTTTAGTGCTAATTGATTACCACTCCAAATGGCCAGAAGTGGCATTTACTGGAGACATTAAAGCTTACAATATCATCGAATTTTGTGACCACATTTTTCGTAGGGAAGGTTGTCCTGACAGGTCAGTCACAGATAATGGACCCAGTTCATTGCTAGTGAACTCAAAACATATCTTATTAAAATGGGCATAACTCACCATACCACTGCCGTTTATAACCCCAGGGAAAACGGTCTTGTTGAGAGATTCAATAGGGTCTTGAAGGAGTGTATTCAATTGTCCGAAGGATCTGGAGGAGACTGCAAGGAGGCAGTGAAGTAGATGTTGTGGAGTTACCGTACCACACCCCATTCTGTCACCAAAGAATCCCCATTCAAACTTCTTAAGGGCAGACAACCAGGAACAAGGGTTGCTCCTGGGTGGATGTTCAAAGGTCTTTCACGACCCGTGTGCAGCAGGAGTTTAGAGAGTAGAGTCAAGAAACACCAGGAGAAATATGTGCGCATGCACAATGACAAATTAAAAAGGAGTGTTTGACTTGGCCCTTTTTGCAGGGTCATCCCTAAACTTTTTGCCTTCCTCCTATATTTTTTCTGAACTGTTGTTGGCTGTTTTATGACTCTGGGCACTTCACCACTGCTAATCAGTGCTAAAGTGCATATGCTCTCCCTATTGCAAATTGATGTATGGATTAGTGACTCCATCATTGGATGATTGGTTTACTTGTCAGTCCCTAGTACAGTGCACTGAGTGTGCCCAGGGCTTGTAAATCCAATGCTGCTGGTGGGCTTGCAGCACCGGTTGTGCCACCCACAGAAGCAGCCTGTAAAAATGTGTCTCAGGCCTGCCATTGCAGAGCCTGTGTGCAGCCTAGGGCTGCCATGTCGACTTGGTGAGTGCACCCACTTACCAGTCCCTAAACCTTCCCTTTACTGCATGTTGGTCACCCCTAAGGTAGGCCCTAGGGCAGGGTGCATTGTAAGTCTTATACTTACATGCCCTGGTGTGTGTGGCATGTCCTAATAGTGAATTACAGCCATTTTCGTTTTTCACTATTGCAAGGCTACCTGTTCCCCACAGGCCAGAATGGGCAGTTTGATTATTACACCTTATAATCCTAACTGACCCAGGGAACATGGTAGAAAAACGAATTTAGTATGCCTGAACTCAGGATGATAAAATACATATTTTAGTGAAGTTGGTTTTAACATTCTGTGTTTGAAAATACCACTTTTAGAAAGTAGGTATTTTCTTGCCTAACTATCCAAGCCTGCCTCTGCTAGGTTGTGTATTCCTTGTCTGGGTTTGTGAGTGACAAGGGCTGGGGGACTCCAGGAGACAGGTTGAGTCAGCACAGGGCTGAATAGAGAGATCTGCATCCAGAGTAGAGGGAGGAGTTGCACCTGGGTCTGAATAGGGCTGTGTCTGCCTTCCACAATGCTGGCTCCACCTCCTGCCGGGCGGCTGAGCACTCTGCCCCACATTCTGAAAGGACAGAAGGAGTCCTGTAAACAAAGTGCTCCAGGACTGACCAGAACTGGTTTTGGACTAGGCAAAGGCCTCTCTGCTTTCAGAGAACAGGTGTATAAAAAGGGGACCCAGACCCCTAGGAAATTAGATCACTTTTGGGAAACAAGAAGAAACCTTTGCTGAGGAGCGGAACCAAGAAGAAACTGAGGAGAAGACTATACCTAAGCTAGAGGGATCTGCCTGCAGTGGTTGCCTGACTGCCAAAGAAAAGAGAAGGGAACTGTGTGTGTACTTTCATCAACTTGTGAAGGATCTCCCAGGGCTTGATTTCAGAGCTTGCCTTCTGTTGAAGTCTCAGTGACAACAGACTTCACCCACCAGCTCCCCCTGTATTCCCTTGCTGGGAATTTGGACCTTCTGACACACTTGCGTGTCTCTGGGAGCTGGAAGCGCGACTCAAGACGAAGAAGCGTGTCGCCGCAGCCGCTGATTCTCGCATCGCCGGAGAAGAGTGTCGACGTCGCATCAGATGCCGGCGCATCCTCGAAGAAGCGCGTCGCTGACACCCTCGCATCCTTCGAAGCGCCTCGCAGCACCGGAGAAAAGTGTCGCCGTCGCATCAGACGCCGTCGCATCCCCGGGGCAGAGCATCGACCTCGCATCAGACGCCGACGCATCGCAACACGAGGCGCGCCCCGCATCCCAGGAGAAGATCATCGACCTCGCATCAGACGCCGTCGCATCGCCAGGGAAATGTGTCGCAGGGCCTGTCGCGGCTCCAAAGACTCATCGATATCGCCGCACGGCCGTCGGGCGTGCACACATCACCCCTTCGTTGTCGCAACATCAAGAAGACGCCACTTTGTTTCTTTTGCACCAGATCTTCAACGCACCACCGTCCTTGCGTGTAAGGGACTACCGCATCACCTTCCCTGCAACACTTTTCGTTGCCCTGCGTTATGCATCTTAAGGTACATTGAACTCAAAGTGTTGCATTTCCATTTTGAGAGACTCAAGCTAATTCTACCATCTTTAAAGTACAGTATTGTGGATTATTTTTGTCGTTTATGGTCTTGTGGTAAATCTATATAAAAGATACTTATTTTTATAATACAACCTGTGTGGTGTCCATTTGTAGTGTTGTCACTGGATTACTGTATGTGTTCACAAATGCTTTACACACTGCCTCTGAACTAAGCCTGTCTGCTCGTGCCAAGCTACCAAGGGGGTGAGCAGGGGTTATTTCAGGAGTGTACCCCTTACCCTGACTAGAAGCAAGGGTCCCTATTTGGACAAAGGTACCTACCTCTGCCAACTAGAGACCCCCAGTTCTAACATTGGTGGTCAGCGGTGGGGATTCTGGAGTTGTATTTGTGACTCATGTATAGTGATTGGTGAACACTACCTAGTGAGTGCAGACCAAAACGCAACCACATACTTTTGGTAGATATTCTTTTCTGGGACTTTCTATGTTTGCTAAAAACTGCCAAGTTTAATCACCATGGATACAGCAGCATCCAGAGCATCTGTTGATTATGATTGGGGGAGGAGAGTAACTTCCCCAGCAGGTAGCAGTGTTTCTGCCAAAGGTCTGTCCCCAGAGGAGCTGGAGGACAGGGAGAGAAATAGGATGCATGAGTTGGAGCTGGCCAAAATGAATGGGCAATTGGAAATGAGGAAATTGGCCCTAGAAGAGAAAAGAATGGATCAGGAGCATGAGTTGAGAATGAGGGAGCTTGATTTAGAGCTCGAGATGCTGGAGGCCATGAGTGTCTCAGCCCAGCAACAAGAAATTTGGGTAGCTCAAGAAATGAGCTTTGCTGAGTTGGAGGTGGAGTCCAGCTCAGATGGTGGCAGCAAAATTATGTTATCTAGTGCTGAGGGAGTAGTACACACCCCTAGAGATGTGGCGCCTGACTTGAAGGAGGGGGTTAATATACACCAGGAGGTTCCAGGATATGAGGTAGCTCTAGTGGTGCACAGTTTCCCTGAGGTGGATTGGGGAACTGGCACAGGGGTTCATAGTCCTAGAGGTGGGAGGGACACTCTACTGACTCTAGATGAGAGGTGCAGGGAGAGGGGTTCCCCCATGGTTTAAGTCCTGATGTGTGAGTGTGAAGACCGCCCAGAAGAGTGTGGGTTGAATGACAGAGACAGTCAGATACTGTCTTGCCAGTCTCAGGAGAGTGGTGTGGGGTATGTGTGCAAGGCACTGGATGGTGAGGTGAAGGATAGTTTGGTTAACCCTTGTAGGGGGCTGTGTAATCCAATTGTGGGAGAGCATATTGTAAGTCCCTGTTTTCCAGAGCTATGCCAACACCTGTTGGAGAGTGAGTTCTCTGACCCCAGGGAGCTCACAAGGGAGGCAGATCTTTTGGTGGATTCCAGAGGGTCTGGAGAGGCATTGGGGAGTGACCCTAAGAGGAGTGGCTCAGGTGTCTTCCAACCCAGAGTGGTGGGAGAGGTTCAGTGTAGACCAGCTAGGTCCCGTGGTAGTGGGAGGGGTGTAGGGACTCACGTCCTGTCTCAGTGGAGAAGGAGTGAGTGTGGGGCTGCGTGTTCCAAGGTGCCCGAAACCCAGTCTCAGAGCCTGGATGGTTCTTTAAGGGAACACCAGGTAGGCAGCCCAGGCTGCCCTGATGGGCCGCCTGTTGAGGAGGATCTCCTAGTGTCTAGAGAACCTGGAGCGTCTGTAAATGGAGCTCCACTGCTTCTGGTGTCTGGCCTAAGTGGAGGGTGCAGAAGTCCAGAGTGAGGGGTGAGAGGGGGAGAGAGTCCCCAGTGGAAGAACCAGTGGGTCAGGGACCAGCCAGAAGGGCTGAGTCACCAGTGAATGACCCTGGTGACACCACTTCTGTCCTGGGGGATCTTCACGCACTGTCAGATGGACAGGGGTCGGGAGATCTGCGCCAGGCAGACTGTCACACAACACATGAGAGATGTGTTACCCTCTGGGGGGCATGCGTGCTCCCCAGGAAGTCCTGGTGCACCAGGCAGATTCTTACACAACTCTAGAGGAGTGTGTTTCCCTTGGGGGGGGGTTGGTGTACCCTCCCGGAAGTCCTGGGTTGCCAGGCACAGGTCCAGCCTAAGGGTACAGACCCTGGGTTGGGAAGCCAGGTTCAGGTGTTGTCTGACCTGGAGGGTGGGACAACTGTAAACAGTGTCCTGACCGGTTTGTCTTCTGGGGGTACCGCTCCTTGTGGGAGGGGGCAGTACTCTGGAAGGGGGTGCAGAGGGAGGGAGTCCTCGCCTCTGACCCCGGTTCAACTGGAGGGTTTAGACCCTAGATTGGAGGACCAGGTGCAGGGTGTCCCCCCTGACCTGGACGCCCATTTGCAGGATAGAACCCCTGAACTGGTGGGCGAATTGTGCAGCACACCTGCCACAGGTGCCCTGGCAATTCTGGAAGGGGGTACCGCTCCAGGTGGGAGGGTACAGAGCCCCAAGGAGGAGGACCGGGTGTGGGAAAGCCCACCCAGTCTCCAGTCCAGCCGCCGGGTACAGGCCCGGGGCTGGTAGGTCAGTGTCAGGATGTCATACCTGACCTGACAGGAGGGAGAGTGGACAAAGGGTGCCAAGCACCTGGGGCTACTGCCCCCCGCTCTCTGACGTCACAAAGGTTTGAGAGCCCTGAGAGGCATAAGGCCTGGGTCTCATCCCTGACTACCGTCAGTGGCCACTGTGGCTTGCTGTCTGCCTGTTGGGACACACCTGTGAGCAAGTTAAGGTTAGGTGCTGCACAGATGGTGTCCACAGGTGAGGAGAAGGGTTCCCCATGGATTAGCTTGGTGGATCCTGAGAGTATGGACAGAGGGATCCGAATAGGTTCAGATTGGCGTAGAACTGGAATATGCCCCTGCTGTTGTGGGCCAGGGTCCAGGTTCTATCGCCCAAAGCAGGGAAGCCCATCAAGGTAGTGATTGGTCTACCCTGCGTTTTTGGCTGGAAGGGGGTTGTGTTGGACTTGGCCCTTTTTGCAGGGTCATCCCTAAACTTTTTGCCTTCCTCCTATATTTTTTCTGAACTGTTGTTGGCTGTTTTATGACTCTGGGCACTTCACCACTGCTAATCAGTGCTAAAGTGTATATGCTCTCCCTATTGCAAATTGATGTATGGATTAGTGACTCCATGATTGAATGATTGGTTTACTTGTCAGTCCCTAGTACAGTGCACTGAGTGTGCCCAGGGCTTGTAAATCCAATGCTGCTGGTGGGCTTGCAGCACCGGTTGTGCCTCCCACAGAAGCAGCCTGTAAAAATGTGTCTCAGGCCTGCCATTGCAGAGCCTGTGTGCAGCCTAGGGCTGCCATGTCGACTTGGTGAGTGCACCCACTTACCAGTCCCTAAACCTTCCCTTTACTGCATGTTGGTCACCCCTAAGGTAGGCCCTAGGGCAGGGTGCATTGTAAGTATAAGGTAGGACATGCCCTGGTGAGTGTGGCATGTCCTATTAGTGAATTACAGCCATTTTCGTTTTTCACTATTGCAAGGCTACCTGCTCCCCATAGGCCAGAATGGGCAGTTTGATTATTACACCTTATAATCCTAACTGACCCAGGGAACATG